>LATX02000182.1:0-600000 GCA_001466705.2 Moniliophthora roreri
CGTTCCCAGAAATTGCAAACTCTATCCACTGAGTCCTATCGAACAAGAGGAACAAGACAAATTCCTTGAAGAAAACCTACGAAAGGGATATATCCACAAGTCAAAATCTCCCATGGCTTCCCCTTTCTTCTTTGTGGCCAAAAAGGAGAAAGGAGCGTTAAGGCCTACACAGGACTACCGAGAACTCAACAAAGGAACAATAAAGAACACTTATCCCCTACCCTTAATTTCGGAGCTTCTCGATAAGCTCAAAGGAGCGACGATATTTACGAAACTCGACCTTCGAAACGGATATAACAATGTCAGAATAAAGGACGGAGACCAGTGGAAAGCCGTGTTCAAAACCAACAGAGGACTTTTTGAACCAACAGTAATGTTCTTTGGACTAAGCAATTCCCCCACCACATTCCAAGCTTTCATGAACGACATCCTCTCCGACTTTATCGACGAAGGATGGTGTGTAGTATATATGGACGACATCCTCATCTTCTCAGAGAGTTGGGACGATCACAAGGAACGTACAGAACGTCTGATGCGTCATCTTAAGACGCATGATCTGTTCCTCAAACCGGAAAAGTGCGAATTCGACGTAACAAAGGTGGTCTTTCTAGGAATGGTGATCCAACCTGGATACATTGCCATGGACCCTGTAAAGTTGGCAGGAATAGCCGATTGGGAACCTCTCACAAGACCATTAAACGACCTCTTACAAAAAAACCGAAAATTCGAATGGACGCGACAATGCCAAATCGCCTTCGATCTTCTAAAAGTGAAGTTCCTTTCCGAACCGATATTAGTAATGCCAGACGTCGACAAGCCGTTCTGTATAGAAGCAGATGCTTCCAAATGGGCTACGGGAGCAGTACTCCGACAAAAGGGACCTGATGGGGAATGGCATCCCTGTGGATATCTGTCTAAGTCCCTTTCTCCCACGGAGCNGGTTCCGAGGAGTTCTGGACGAATTCGAACCCGAAATCCTTATAGGAGCCAAAACTACAGCATCACAAGAGATGGCTCATCAACAGCAGACCGTTAAGAAGGAGATCGAGGAACTTATTCCCAGCTACTTGATAGGATACCGAGATCGGTTTGAGAAAGGAAAAGCAGAACGATTCCCGCCAACTAGGACGTATGATCATGCAATCGATCTCAAACCAGACTTCATTCCTAGAAATTGCAAGCTCTATCCATTAAGTCCTATCGAACAAGAGGAACAAGACAAATTCCTTGAAGAAAACCTACGAAAGGGATATATCCACAAGTCAAAATCTCCCATGGCTTCCCCTTTCTTCTTTGTGGCCAAAAAGGAGAAAGGAGCGTTAAGGCCTACACAGGACTACCGAGAACTCAACAAAGGAACAATAAAGAACACTTATCCCCTACCCTTAATTTCGGAGCTTCTCGATAAGCTCAAAGGAGCGACGATATTTACGAAACTCGACCTTCGAAACGGATATAACAATGTCAGAATAAAGGACGGAGACCAGTGGAAAGCCGTGTTCAAAACCAACAGAGGACTTTTTGAACCAACAGTAATGTTCTTTGGACTAAGCAATTCCCCCACCACATTCCAAGCTTTCATGAACGACATCCTCTCCGACTTTATCGACGAAGGATGGTGTGTAGTATATATGGACGACATCCTCATCTTCTCAGAGAGTTGGGACGATCACAAGGAACGTACAGAACGTCTGATGCGTCATCTTAAGACGCATGATCTGTTCCTCAAACCGGAAAAGTGCGAATTCGACGTAACAAAGGTGGTCTTTCTAGGAATGGTGATCCAACCTGGATACATTGCCATGGACCCTGTAAAGTTGGCAGGAATAGCCGATTGGGAACCACCACAGACGGTGAAGGGAGTACGAGCATTTTTGGGGTTCGGGAACTTCTATCGGAAATTTATCGGAAAATACGCACATCTCACAAGACCACTAAACGACCTTCTACAAAAAAACCGAAAATTCAAATGGACGCGGCAATGCCAAATTGCCTTCGATCTTCTAAAGGCCAAATTCCTTTCCGAACCAATATTAGTAATGCCGGACGTTAACAAACCCTTCTGTATAGAAGCAGATGCTTCCAAGTGGGCTACGGGAGCAGTACTCCGACAAAAGGGACCTGATGGGGAATGGCATCCCTGTGGATATCTGTCTAAGTCCCTTTCTCCCACGGAGCAGAATTACGAAATCTATGACCGCAAACTTCTTGCAATCTACAGGGCGCTGATGGAGTGGCGACACTACCTCATGGGAGGAAAATTCAAGGTTCTAGTTCTTTCTGACCACAAGAACCTGACATACTTTCAAACAGCACAGAAACTGAATAGGAGGCAAGCGAGGTGGAGCTTGTTCTTATCAGAATTTGATTTAGGACTGGTACATGTTCCAGGCAAAACAATTTCACAAGCAGACGCTCTATCCAGATGGAGTAACGAACAAGATGACGTCGACAGCGACAATGAAGACATTATAGTATTGCCGGATCAACTCTTTATCCGAGGAATCGATTTAGGAATGAAGAACGACATCGCAGAACGATTGGGCCCGGACGATTTTCACAAATTGGCCTTGGAACAACTGCTGGACCAAGGCGTGCCGCCGATCAAATCTGCATTATCCGACTGGAAAATCAACGGAGATCTGCTCTTTTTCAAGGAACGAGTCTACGTACCAAATGATCTCGAACTCCGCCGACGAGTTGTGCAGTCTATTCATAACACACCGGGTGTGGGACACCCAGGGCAGTGGAATACAATCGAACAAGTACAACGGGACTTCTGGTGGCCAGGAATGGCTAAGTTCATCAGATCATTTGTTGATGGTTGCATAATATGTCAGCAATCGAAAATCAACACACACCCCACAAGAACCCCGATTCAACCACTCCAACCGATACCGAATTCCTTCCCGTTCCAAGTTTGTACGATGGACCTCATCACGGATCTGCTGGAATGCGACGGGATGGACTCTATTTTAGTCGTGGTGGACCACTCATCTACGAAGGGGGTAATTTTTACTCCATGCGCGAAAACAGCGGACGCCACCAAGATAGCGGAAATGCTGATCCAACATCTTTACAAAAGGTTCGGATTACCGGACCGAATCATATCCAATCGAGACCCCAGATTTGCAGCAGAAGTGTTCCAGGAGATGGGAAANAGAATCCGATATTGAGGAGGCGGAATTTTGACGACGCGGCTGATGCGGCGTGATTAGGAATTGAATCTGATGCCGCGTCAATTTGCCTCTTTCTCTGTTATTACCATCATCACCCGGTGTGATAAATTTATCTCCCAATGCTCAGAGCAGTATGGGCATCGGAAGGTTATCGGAAAAGTTTCGAATTATCGTTCCTGTCAAAAACACGGTGATTCGGGTAGCTGGTTACGCTTACTAGGCAAGTCCACGGATTATTTGAGATGGAGGTTCATGACTTCAAAACCATCCTGGTTCTTTCAACAGGCTCGCAATTGTATCCTTCTACTGAGCCGTAGCTGCAAACGAAATCAAGTTTCGAAGACTGGCGGCCATGAACATTCGACGAGGTCGTGTATGCTCTTGATGGAGGAACACTTGCATTTCGGTTGAAGCCTGCCCTCGAGCGTCTCATGGTTGCATGTAAAGGAAGAAGCAAAAGACGGGATTCTGTCAAGCTGCAGGTGAGTTTGCCTGTTCCGCGATTTGGATGACTCACTCTAGTACATGCCCCATCAAGCAGAATTCACCCATAACAACCGAACTCATTCAGTCCTCAAGAAATCTCCGTTTTACATGATGATGGGATATCACCCCCGCCCACTTCTGACAATATTCGAAAAAACGACGATTCCATCGGTGGAGGAACGACTCCAAGAGCTAAAGAGGGTGAGAGAAGAAACGACGAGTCTATTGGAATTAGCACGACAGCAGATGATACGAAGGGAGAAATGAAAGCTGGATATGTTCGAAGAAGGACAGAAGGTTTGGCTAGAAGCAAAGAATCTAGCCACGGGATACCCCTCAAGGAAATTAGCACCAAAAAGAGAAGGACCATTCAAAATCCTTAAGGTACTCGGACCGGTAATGTACAAATTGGATTTACCTCATCAATGGAAAATCCACTCTGTTTTCCATGCGGCCTTGCTATCACCGTTCAAACAGACTGAAGCCCACGGACCGAGCTGCACGGAACCACCCCCAGATCTCATTGAAGGGTTCGAAGAATATGAAGTAGACGCCATAGTAGGACATAGACCGAAGAAACGATCACGAGAATTTCTCGTGTCGTACACCGGTTACGACTCATCCCATAATCGATGGATCCGAATGGAAGGAATGATGAATTGTTTGGATCTCCTCAAAGAGTATATAAAGAAACATCGAGTGAAACCCAAAGACCCCATTCCAACCGAAACATAATCATGTCCGATGCAACCTCCACCGCCTCTTCCTCTTCTCTTGCTGGCAGCCAGCCAGCCCAAAACCAGAGCCCTGTTCCTACTGTGTCAGGAGAGGGCAGATATGGCGAAAACATCACCTTCCCGAACAGCCTCAAGCCCAACCCCTACCAACTCCTCCACCTCTTTAATACCGAGCAGTACGATGACCAAATCCGCAACGCCGCTAATCAGCACAACCGACTGGAACCCTGCGTCAAAAGCCTGTTTTTCCTCAGGACCCAACAAAAGCTTTTCGAAAGAATCGTTGAAAGCTGCAGTCTCGAGATTGCAAACCAGGTGATGTACGCCTGCAATTGTCAGCTGGGACTTGAAGGTCCTATTACGGTACCATCTACCTTTCTCTTCCACCCCCATTTGTCCATGCCTCCCCCCGCAGATCCCCGAGCAATGTCAGAATACCCTGATCCCCTCACCTTCAGTCTCCTCGACCGACTCGGACGACGAACAGACGGGAACAGATATCCCCGTTCCAATCTTAACGACAACAGAAGCCTCATCTCTAGGCTCACTGACAAACCCGTGGGCGGCGAAGTCAGACTCTCCACCGCTCCCCGTTCCTCCTCCAATCCCGACGACACCCTCGTTTATCCTGACCCCACTCCCGATCCTGACGTCAAACATAAGGTCAAGTCAGTCAACTCCCTTACTGACTCTCAGCCCGAACCTCTGACCGCCATTGACCTCCGAAATCTTCAGACGCCTGAAGCCACAGTTCCGCCTGAGAGTGGAGCATATTCCCACGGTTGGAGGGGAGGTCGCTTCCGAGGAGTCAGAGGACGCGGTCGAGGACGAAGATCGGGAGAACCAAATTCCCAAAAACACCGAAGACCCACCAATAGTCAGCTTGAGAAGTCCGACTCCGGCCCCGACCCCAATGATGCAGCTCGTCGACCGCGTCTCTGCCCTGTGTGCGGACTGGAGCGCCATTTCGCCTGACATTGCCTGCAGTACATGTGTCGCAGATGCTTCAAGACTCAGCCTAGACATACATCTGGACACTGCCCTGACCAATGAAGGTCTGGCCACATTGTGGGTCGAAGGGCTGATTCGAGCTCAGACTCTATGTCGGATGGTCGCCGTTATGACGATGAGCGAAACTATAATGACGAGCCCTACAACAATCTCGGAGGGGAATGTTGAAATGCTGGTTAAGGAGTACGATCAGGATGTGCAATTTAATAAAAATATATTAGTGATTTCCCATTTAATTTCTTGATATTTTTAAATTGTTGTTTGTGGGAGCAGATCCAAGAAAGGTGAGATTGCTTTCGGTAGAAGAGCGGCAGGCCATGGGATGGCAACCGACTTCCGACCCGCCAGCCACTCCGATGATGGAAGTGGAAGACAAAATGCCGGAGATAGATGACAGGCCGGATACGTCATATGATTATGACGCCGAGTTGTACAGAGATGGAGAATCGTAGAGAGAAGGCAATCGGAGTTTGCCCCTTGTTGAGGGGGTAATGTTACAGACTTTTTCCTCATAGACTCTTTCCTTTCACTCTCCCCCTATGCTTCCCTTTCCATCAGACTTCTTACACCTTCCCAGCCCCCATTTCCATCTCTATCACATATGCTTCTCGCTCTATCGGACTTCTTACACCTTCCCAGTCCCCATTTACCTATTCCTTTGTATTTGTATTACTCATATCCCGACAGTCCGGGAAACCTTATGTAAACACCAAATTCTTTGCTTTCCATATGTAGTTAGCATTACAACGGTTGTATTGTATTTAAGCGCTCAAGCTAAGACTCTAAGTCTTCAGCTTGACCTGGTTAATCTATACTTGTGTCAACGCTAATATTTGGATCTCTGAACTTCAGTAACCACTGAACGAACTCTAACTTGAACTTGTGAAGCTGCTTAAGCGAAGGAGTCACTTCGTCAAAGTAGTTGAACTAGATGTTGCTGCGCAAGTAACGTAACACAAGGACTAGAGTGAGCCCAGTCTGCTGGTCATTGCCTTAAAGAAGCTATAGTGAATTGGAAAGTACAAAGAGCTATATGATACACTATACAGAGGTGTCTAAGCTGTACTTTCTGACTTATCTATGTATCAGATCCAAAGTGGATCACTCCTGAAACCTGTAGGGAACCTAACTATAGCCCAATGAACACATTGGCTAGTTAACCAAGCTCTCAAAAGTGCTATCAATGGGATTTTAATTTCTATTTTAACTTTCTATGACATCTGCAAAGTGCAACATGCAGTCAAACAGTACAGAGGTACTTAGAGGAGACATCAAAACAGAAAGATGACTTAGAACAGGAATGATCAAAGAACAATTATCCTCTGAAGTCAATATACAGATCAAAGTCAAAGCAGACAATCTCTTAATAAAGAGTTCAAAGGCGGCAAAACAATATGAAATAAACTAACTAGGTATGAAGCCATCTTGGAAAGGAGGAAATCACTTCCAAAGGACATCCACTACCTACAGACAGATACAATGAGACATATGAAGAATATCTAATGCACAATAAGTCTTAATTAAGACTGAGCATGCATTGTCAAAGGAGATAGAAACAGTAACAGTGAGTTCTGGCCTTGGGGACTTTGGTGTCTAGACTGCTACCAATGTGTGGATGCTAGAAAAGGAAATGCTGTAAGAAATGGGACAGATACAGCCATCCACTTGTAAATACCCACTTTAGAAAAGAGAAAATACAAATTATAGAGTCCAGAACACCTGGAGACAAAGATACCCATGCAGATATGGTCAGATACTCTAGTGGCCAGACTCTATGACATCTGCATATTCCCTCTTTTAGCATCTCTGTCACTTGTTTACTATTTTCTGAATTATTGGACATTATTTCTAATTTTCTGTAGATATATTCTGTGGATCATATATAAAGATGGCTAGATATGTGTATATACTCAAGTAACTCTGCCCCCTCTGATTGTGAATACATGAAGAGTTTGTTTGGTGTATAAATTTGTGTGTCATTCCAGTTTTGCTTCCTCACTTCAGGCCCTAGAGATTGGTCCTGAGTGACTCCAGAGAGATAGACATCTGATAACAAACTTACA
Source organism: Moniliophthora roreri (assembly GCA_001466705.2). Taxonomy (NCBI): domain Eukaryota; kingdom Fungi; phylum Basidiomycota; class Agaricomycetes; order Agaricales; family Marasmiaceae; genus Moniliophthora; species Moniliophthora roreri. The sequence goes on from LATX02000182.1 coordinate 7,477, forward strand.
TCATAAGAGATAAGAGTAACATCTTNTTAGAGAAGCTATGGTGCATTGGAAAGTATGAAGAGCTATATGATATGCTATACAGAGGTGTCTAAGCTGTACTTTCTGACTTATCTATGTATCAGATCCAAAGTGGATCACTCCTGAAACCTGTAGGGAACCTAACTATAGCCCAATGAACACATTGGCTAGTTAACCAAGCTCTCAAAAGTGCTATCAATGGGATTTTAATTTCTATTTTAACTTTCTATGACATCTGCAAAGTGCAACATGCAGTCAAACAGTACAGAGGTACTTAGAGGAGACATCAAAACAGAAAGATGACTTAGAACAGGAATGATCAAAGAACAATTATCCTCTGAAGTCAATATACAGATCAAAGTCAAAGCAGACAATCTCTTAATAAAGAGTTCAAAGGCGGCAAAACAATATGAAATAAACTAACTAGGTATGAAGCCATCTTGGAAAGGAGGAAATCACTTCCAAAGGACATCCACTACCTACAGACAGATACAATGAGACATATGAAGAATATCTAATGCACAATAAGTCTTAATTAAGACTGAGCATGCATTGTCAAAGGAGATAGAAACAGTAACAGTGAGTTCTGGCCTTGGGGACTTTGGTGTCTAGACTGCTACCAATGTGTGGATGCTAGAAAAGGAAATGCTGTAAGAAATGGGACAGATACAGCCATCCACTTGTAAATACCCACTTTAGAAAAGAGAAAATACAAATTATAGAGTCCAGAACACCTGGAGACAAAGATACCCATGCAGATATGGTCAGATACTCTAGTGGCCAGACTCTATGACATCTGCATATTCCCTCTTTTAGCATCTCTGTCACTTGTTTACTATTTTCTGAATTATTGGACATTATTTCTAATTTTCTGTAGATATATTCTGTGGATCATATATAAAGATGGCTAGATATGTGTATATACTCAAGTAACTCTGCCCCCTCTGATTGTGAATACATGAAGAGTTTGTTTGGTGTATAAATTTGTGTGTCATTCCAGTTTTGCTTCCTCACTTCAGGCCCTAGAGATTGGTCCTGAGTGACTCCAGAGAGATAGACATCTGATAACAAACTTACATCATAAGAGATAAGAGTAACATCTTGAGTGTGTAATAGCACTTTTCTAAGAGACACTTTACACCAAGAAGGAGCCTTGGGCACTTGGAGTGTGGCCTGTGTTGGGTATCAGGTTGTGACACACTTAGAGTCTTAGCAAGGGGTGTGCCTGTGCTGAGCGTTATGAACACACACTGGACCTGTGTTACTTATTCTATTTTTCTATGTTCTTTTCCTTTTTACACTTTTTTCACATGACCTTTGCCTCTTAACCTTCCCTATAACCTTCCCCATTACCTTTCCTCCCCATTACCTTTCCCTCTGACAACTCATCTAATTATTATTACCACTTACATAGAACATATTAAGTAACTAGTGGTTGTAGTATTTAAATGCTCAAGCTGAGACTATAGTTCTTCAGCTTGACCTGGTTAATTCTACTTGTGTCACAGCCAACAATCTGATGGAACTCTAAACTTCAGCATCCACTGAATGAACTCTAACTTGAACTTGAGACTATCTATGGAGGGTTCTTACTCTCATAGTGGTTGAGTTGACGTTGCTGTGCAAGTAGCATAACACAAGGTCAAGCTCTTCGATTGCTGACCTCTCCAGGTTTAGGCATCACATAGAACATCAAGATGCTACCACAGAAGGAGGCACAGATAGATCAAGACATCGCCAAGGCAGAAGAGTGCTGGTGTGGGTTACAAGACCAATCAATATTGAATTCTGGTGGATGAGCAATCCCACCATTAACCCAAGCATCACGCAGAGAGCTATTGACCCACTCGCTGTTGCCATCGCCAACGAATCAGCCACCGACAGAGACACCAAAAGAATACCCTGAAACAAAGAGAACCTTAACCCCATTATCCATTTCGATTGGATCGGAGAAGACCAAGAATGAAGAAGAACTGTTGCACAGTGTATCAGAGAATCCCAAACTGAATATATCCGATATCTCCTTGATCTCAGTGGAGGAGTCAGACCTGTTTCAACGCCTTCTACATGCATTAAAGAACAGCCCCAGATCAACGAAGAAGCCACAACTGGAAGAAATGGCTGAAGATAAGAAACCTTCTGAAAGTCGACCCAAGAGTGATCCAGTAGCAGAAGAAACCATGATTAGCGCCATGGTGCCGGTACAGATGGTCATGGCAGAGAAAGAGATTAAGGCCACATTACTAAGGGCCTTTACTGGAAATAGAAAGGACGCAAAGAAATTCCTATGAGAAGTGCTGCTATATATAGCACTGAACTCCAAAACATTCCCCAATGACAGGACAAAGAAGCTTTTCCTTCTCTCATACATGACAGATAGACCGGGAGAATTTTGGAAGAATGAGAAGATGGATCTTCTGCTTGCTTTCGATCCAGAGGCCAAAAAGGTCACCTGGGGAGACTTCGTTGACAATTTTAAGACGTTATTTGAACCCCTTGACACTGCCTTGGAAGCCTAGTTGAAGCTCCAAGATTTGAAGATGAAGGAAAGAGCCGATGAATACATGTACTAGCTCTTGTACCTCGCCAAGCAAACGGGATACAACAATGCTGCCCAGATCATTGCCTTCAAGCGGGGTTTGCCCAGAAGCCTGGTTCTGAAGATCATGACTCGACCAGAGGGTGCTCCCACTACCATCAAGGACTGGATGAGTGCTGCAATCATTTTCGACGAAAGTTACAAGCAAGCCCTAGAGTATGGGAAAACATAGGATGAAGATAATGGAAGGAAACAACAATGAAACTTCTGTAAGAAAGAAGAAGTCGCTATCAAGCAGATCTCAGAGATGGACCAGAAGGAGTACATGGTGAAAGGATTGTGTTTCTGATGCAGAAGGAGTGGCCATTGAATTAAAGATTGCCCAGATGCTGAAGAAGGAAGAAAAGAAGAAGAAAGAACAGAAGAAGCTCTCAAAAGAGGAAAGGTTTACCAAGATTAGGGCTCTAGTTAACGACCAAATGGAAGAAGAAAAGAGCATGCTGCTCAATCTTATGGAACAAGAGGGTTTTTAAAGTGGCAGAAGAGGACGATGTCTCCACTGCCCGTAACAATTTCACACTTTGTATTAGCTAAGATGGATCAAAATTCTATGCACATTCCTCTTCAATACAAAGTGGGAGAACAAATCATTGAAACTCAAGCCTTGCTTGACTCAGGAGCAGGAGGACGATTTACAAGCACTGGATTGATGAAGAAGTTGGGGAAGAAGTAGATCCAACTGCCAGAGAAGGTTAAGGTTTTCAACATCAATGGAACGGCAAACAAAACTGCATGGATCACACATGTGGTAGAACTCAAATTCAAGATAGCAGGAAAGGAGTTCAGGGAGAACTTTATGATATCAGGAATAGGAGACGAAGGCATGATCCTAGGGCTCCCATGGCTTTGGTATCATAATTCTCGAATTGACTGGGAGACAGGAGAGATTCATTTCCCACCAAGACGAAAGATTCAACTTAGAAGGTTTACAGGAATAGAAGTTCTCACCAGTGCGAAAACCATGGCTTCTCAGGAAATGGCCCATCCCCAACAGCAGGTGAAAAAGGACATAGACGAACTCATTCCTTTCTACCTGCAGGGATATTGAGACCGCTTTGAGAAAGGAAAATTGGAATGCTTCCCTCCTTCCTGGACCTACGATCACATAATAGAGTTACAATCGGATTTCATGCCTCAGAACTGCAAACTCTATCCTTTGAGCCCGGCAGAACAAATCAAACAGGACAAATTCTTAGAAGAAAACTTGCAGAAAGGATACATCCAGAAGTCAAAATCCCCTATGGCATCTTTCTTCTTCTTTGTCGCAAAAAAGGAGAAAGGAGCACTGAGACCTACACAAGATTACTGAGAGCTGAACAAGGGAATGGTAAAGAACACCTATCTGTTACCTTTGATATTGGAACTCCTGGACAAGTTGAAAGAAGTGAACGTCTTCACTAAATTGGACCTTTGAAATGGTTATAACAACATCAGGATTAAGGACAGAGATCAATGGAAAGCTGCCTTCAAGACAAATTGAGGGCTATTTGAACCCACAGTTATGTTCTTCGGACTGAGCAACTTGCCCGCAATGTTCCAAGCCTTCATGAACAACATCCTATCAGATTTCATTGACAAAGGATGGTGTGTAGTCTACATGGACAATATTCTTCTCTTCTCCAACAATTGAGAAGAACATCAGGAACACATGGAAAGGCTAATGTGTCGGATTCAAAAACATGATCTATATATTTCAAACTGGAAAAATGCAAGTTCGACATCACAGAAGTTGTGTTCTTAGGAATGGTAATTCAGCCTAGATACATCGCGATGGACCCAGTAAAACTGGCAGGAATTGCAGAATGGGAACCCCTGAGAACAGTAAAAGGAGTTCAAGCCTTCTTGGGATTTGGAAACTTCTATCGCAAGTTCATTGGGAAATATGCCCAATTGACTTGACCTCTCAACAATCTCACAAAAAAGGCACAGAAATTCAAATGGACAATGACATGTCGAATCACGTTTGACCTTCTCAAGAAGAAGTTCCTCTCAGAACCAATACTGCTTATGCCTGATACAGACAAGCCCTTCGTCATCAAAACAGATGCCTCTAAATGGGCCATGGGAGCAGTTCTTCATCAACAAGGCTCAGATGGCAAGTGGCACCCATGTGGATATCTGTCAAAGTCATTTTCACCAACAGAACAAAACTATGAAATCTACAACTGAGAACTGCTAGCAATAGTTCAGGCTCTGACTGAATGGCGACACTATCTGATGGGAGGAAAGTATAAGGTTGTGATCCTGTCTGATCACAAGAACCTTATGTACTTCAAAACCCACACACAACAACAGGACTCACTCAGTGCTCAAGAAATCCCCATTCTTCATGATGATGGGATATCACCTGAGGCTGTTCCCAACAATATTCGAATGAACTAGCATCCCAGCAGTAGAAGAATGGCTTCAAGAACTGAAAAGAGTCAGAGAAGAAACCGTTAGCCTCTTGAAACTCACATGACAACAGATGATAAGACAAGAGAAGCAGAAGTTGGAAACATTCAATGTAGGACAGAAGGTATGGCTGGAAGGGAAGAATCTAGCCATAGGATATCCAACCAAGAAGCTAGCACCAAAAAGAGAAGGACCATTCAAAATCCTTGAGGTGTTAGGACCTGTTATGTATCGACTGGAATTGCCCTATCAATGGAAGATCCACCCTGTCTTCCATGCAGCCCTTCTTAGCCCCTTTAAAGAGACTGAAGCCCATGGACCCAGCTTCACGGAACCACCCCCGGATTTAATAGAAGGCTTCAAAGAATACGAAGTAGAAGTGATCATCAGACATAGGCTGAAAAAGAGACTCCGAGAATTTTGAGTGTCATACACAGGTTACAACTCATCCCATAACCAATGGATCAAGACAGAAGGGATGGCCAACTGTCTAGACCTATACAAGGACTATATAAAGAAGCACAAGCTGAAACTGAAAGACCCCATCCCCACTACTACCTAACAAAATGTTGAACGCAACCACCACCTTTTCAACTCCCCCAATTACTCCCCCTCCACACTACAACACATGCTCTGAAACCCTCATCCTCCCTCACAGACTTAACGAAGATAACCTATGCCTCACCGAACCTATCCCCATCCACGCCATCCCCATTGAAACCCTCCAGAACTTCCCCGTTCAGACTAGACTGACCACCATCAATAGCCACTTTGAAGTTTGGAACCCACCCAAAATTGTTGAAGACATCGACTACATGAGCAAAGCTCCAGCCTCCTGTGAGGCGCCATATTGTTACATGCCAAAGGCTGGAGACCGACGACCAGTGGGAATGATCAAATGCCACCACCCTGATGTTGTTGATGAGTTCATCAAGTATTATGTCTGCAAGCGATGTTTCAGCCTTAAACATCGTTTTTGTGGGATGGACATCATGGAGCACCAGGTATTCAAAGAACCATGGCCGAAGGTGGAAGAAACAGAATGGAAGACTGAAGATCAGACGACGAAACCTTGGGGCTCATGTTGGGACAAAAACCCATGGGAGATGGACTGGTGGAAAGATGCCACAGAGTGGGTGAAATGGAAGGAGAAGTAGGACATCAACAAAGATAAGCAAAAAACAGGGCAAGGATGAATATCGGAAGTGGACTTCCGATCATGAGAAGGGGGTAGTGTTACAAACACACTGGACCCATGTTACTTATTCTATTTTTCTATGTTCTTTTCCTTTTTACACTTCTTTCACATGACCTTTGCCCCTTAACCTTCCCTATAACCTTCTCCATTACTTTTCCTCCCCATTACCTTTCCCTCTGACAACTCATCTAATTATCATTACTGCTTACATAGAACATATTAAGTAACTAGCAGTTGTAGTATTTAAACACTCAAGCTGAGACTATAGTTCTTCAGCTTGACCTGGTTAATTCTACTTGTGTCACAGCCAACAATCTGATGGAACTCTGAACTTCAGCATCTGCTGAACGAACTCTAACTTGAACTTGAGACTATCTATGGAGGGTTCTTACTCTTGTAGTGGTTGAGTTGACGTTGCTGCACAAGTAACATAACACTGAGCTCTTTGTAGAAGTTGGTCTAGGACCTTTTTCAGTATGCTGAGTGCTGTAGTTGTCTTAAAGAAGTCTTGAACTCGATAGAGTCAGACTATATCAGCTATTGAGTCTTTGTATGGGACTGTAGCTCTTGTGTTTGTGCTTTAGTGCACTGTGTTCTTTGTGTTTTGTGTGTGTTTGTGAAATAAACCCAGTTTAAACCTATCTATACTCCTTTGGAGGTGAACACTTTGGAGTAGAACACTTCGATAAGAGAGAATTTACTTAGCTAAGAGTTTCGTTGGCATTTCAAGTGCAGCAACTCTGATCATGCTGACCCACACTTGCACAACAAACTGAGTTAGACTTTTGGAGGTTATCTTTTGGGTGGTTTTCCACTGGTCATATCTTAGACAAATTATCTGGAGCCCACCACAAGGGGCAGATCTAGAATACCAATTTAAGCTCTAAGCTATTGAGAAACAATCTTTTTGAGGAGTATTTACTTCTTAGAAAACACATCCAGATAATTTTGACAAGTTTGAACTTGAACCTGTCATAAAAAGAATAGAGTAATTATCGATAAGACTCTATCTTGACTGCTAGTTGTCCATAACTAGCAAAAGAATTAGGGATTCAGAATTTTCAACAGTGTCTGAACACAAAACTCAGATTCCTGGTGCATTTCCACCTACTCCAGTAGCAGAAAATTCATCAAGGTCTAAAAAGCAGAAAGGATCAAAGAAAAAGACTGCTAGATTGAATCCGACAGCTCCAGCCAGAGCAACAAGATCAGCAACTGTGACAGGAGCTGTTTCATTAACAGATCCAGTTGAATTCAATAGAAGTGGACTTGTTCCTATTGATTCTCAAGCTAGTACTTCAACAGCATCTCCAAGAAGAAGTACTACCCCATCCACACCTGGTAGAGATGTTATTACCATTGCTACCTTAATTACAGACTGAAATGCTCAGTTATCTAGAGTAGAGGTCTTAGCTGAAGAGTTTATGCTACTTCGAATATTTGAAGAAGCAGCAGAAGCTGAACAACCATCAAATAACAACAAAATGCCTGCAGCAGAAAACACACAACGTGTGTTACATTACTTGCACAGCAACAACAACTATCTACTCTAACGAGATCCGATCTTCGTCAAGTAGTATTAAGTTCAAGTTAGAGTTCGTTCAGCGGTTGCTGAAGTTCAGAGGTCCATCTATCGTTGCTTTGACACAAGTATATGATTAACTAGGTCAAGCTGAAGACCAAGAGTCTTAGCTTGAGTGCTTAAATAGTACAAGCATAGACTGCTAAATACGTATCTCATAAGCGGTAACTACGGCTAAATAAATAAGATGTCTTTTGTAATGTCCACTATTGTCAGCATATGAATAATATGATATTACAACTTGAGAAGAAGAAGAGGGCTGGGAAGGTGTAGGTGTCCGATTGAAGGGGAAGCATAGATGTCTAATAGAAGGAATAAGAAAAAACGTAACATTACCCCTCTGACAAGGGGCAGACTGTGCTCTGCCAACTTCTTATGACTCTCTGTCTCCGTATAACTCCGTGTCATAGTCCTCTGACGTATCCGGCATCTCATCAACCATCCACATCATTGGTGTCGAGAGAATGTCTGTCGTCAGTTGCCAACCAGTAGCTACCCGTCCATCAATGGAAAGTAACCTGTTGAATCTCCCAACCTTGCGAGGATCTGCTCCGACAAACAACAACTCTACATCCCGATCATTGTTTCCTGCCAAGTCATCAACACTCTCCTCCGAGGTTTTCATAAGGTTCATTGTCATAACAGCGATCATCCGACATAGAGTCTGGACTCAAACCAGACCCTCGGTGCGCAATGCGGCGAGACCTTCATTGGTCAGGGCAGTTTCCAGATGTATGCCCAGGCTGAGTTTTGAAGCATCTATGGCATATGTACTGTAGGCAATTGCAGGCGAAATGGTGCTCCAATCTGCACAGAGGGCAGAGACACAGTCAACAAGCTGAGTCATTAGGGTTGGGGCTGGTGTTGGACTTCTCAAGCTGAGCATTGGTGGGGCGTTGTCGTTTGAGGGGGTTCGGTTCTCTTGTTCCTTGTCCTTGTCCTCTAACACCTCTGACAGGGCCTCCCCTCCGACTGTGGGTATATGTTCTACCTTGCGGTGGAACTGAGGCTTCAGGCGTCTGAAGACTTCGGGGGTCAATGGCAGGCAGGGAATCTGTTCGGATGGGATCAGAGTGCTCACTTGGCTCGATCTTAGGTTTGATGTCGGGATGGGGAGTGGGCTCAGGATAAAGAAGGGTGTCGTTGGGAAATTCGGGGCTGGGATCGGCAGCGGAGGGGAGTCGTTCCTCATTGACTTGGGGTTCTGAGGTAAGTCAAGAGAGGAGACTTCGGGGATTGTTGAGATCAGGGTGGGGATAGCTGTTTCCATCTGTTCATTGTCTGAGTTGGTCGAGGAGGCTGAAGGAGAGGGGATCAGGGTATTCTGACAGTGCTCGGGGATCATGACAGGACCGGCGAGTCCTATTTGATAGTTGCAGGCATACATCACCTGGTTTGCAATCTCAAGGCTGCAACTCTCAATGATTTGCTCAAATAGCTTGTGTTGGGTCCTGAGGAAAAACAGGCTTTTGATGCAGGGTTCCAATCAGTTGTGTTGATCAGCAGCTGCTCTAATCTGGTTGTTGTATTGACCGGAATTAAAGAGATGAAGGAGTTGGTAGGGGTTGGGTTTGAGACCATTGGTGTAGGTGATATTTTCACCGTATTGTCCTTCTCCCGACACAGTAGGAACAGGGCTCGGGATTTGGGCTGGCTGGCTGCTAGAAGCAGAAGAGGAAGAGGAGGTGGTGGGTGCATTGGACATGTTGATTAATCTGAAGTGGGGATGGGGTCTTTGGGTCTTATTTGATGTTTCTTTATGTAGTCCTTGAGGTCTAGACAGTTTATCATTCTGTCCATTCGAATCCATCGATTGTGCGACGAGTCGTAACCAGTGTATGACACCAAAAATTCTCAGGGTTGTTTCTTAGGCCTATGTCCCACGACTGCTTCAACTTCATATTCTTCTAACCCTTCTATGAGATCTTGGGGGGGGGGTTCTATGAAACTCGGTCCATGTGCCTCTGTTTCCTTAAAAGGAGATAGAAGAGCTGCATGGAAAACAGGGTGAATCTTCCATTGGTGTGGCAAGTCTAATTTGTATGTCACCGGTCCCAAGACTTCAATGATCCTAAAAGGTCCTTCCTGTTTAGGTGCCAATTTCTTCGATGGGTATCCCATTGTCAAGTTCCTTGCTTCTAGCCAGACCTTCTGTCCTTCTTTAAATGTTTCTAGTTTCTGTTTTTCTCTTCTTATCATCTTTTGTCTTGCTAATTCCAGGAGACTTGTAGTTTCTTCCCTGATCTTCTTCAGCTCTCAAATTTGTTCCTCTACAGATGGGATAGAAGTTTGTTCAAATATTGTTGGTAATAATCGTGGGTGATATCCCATCATCATGAAGAACAGAGATTGTTTGAGAACTGAGTGAGTTCGATTGTTGTGTGCGAACTCTGCCAATGGGAGGAACTCCTTTCATCTAGTCTGTTCCTTCGAGCAGAAGGCTCTAAGATAGACTTCGATTTCTTGATTTACTTGTTTGGTTTCTCTGTCTGTCTGTGGGTGGAATGCTGTACTCATAGAGTGTTTGATGGACAGTAATTTTCCCATTTCTTGAAACACTTCTGCAGCGAATCTGGGGTCTTGATCTGATATGATGCGGTCCGGTAATCCAAATTATTTGTATAGATGTTGAATCAACAGTTCAGCTATCTTCGTGGCATCCATTGTCTTGGTGCATGGTGTGAAAATTACCCCCTTCATAGAGGAGTGGTCCACCACAACCAAAATAGAATCCATTCCATCACAAACTGGCAGGTAGGTGATGAGGTCCATCATGCATACTTGGAAGGGGAAAGAGTTCGGTGTTGGTTTTAGCGGTTGAACCGGTGTTCTAGTCGGATGTGTGTTGATTTTGGATTGCTAACATGTAACACATCTATTGACAAATGATCAGATGAACTTCGACATCCCAGGCCACCAGAAATCTCTTTGTACTTGTTCCACGGTGTTCCATTGACTGGGATGTCCAATGCCTAGCATCTCGTGTATTGATTGTATGATTCTCCTTTGTAATTCAGTGTCTTTTGGGATGTACACCCTTTGTTGAAAGAATAGTAGTCCATCTTCGATCTTCCAATCCGAAAGCGCTGATTTGATTGGCGGCATGCCTTGATTCAAGAGTTGTTCCAAGGCCAACTTATGAAAGTCGTCTGGGCTCAATTGTTCTACAATCTTGTCCTTCATTCCCAAGTTGATACCTCTGATAAAAACATTTTCCAGCAGCACTATTACACCTTCGTTATTGCTATCCACATCTTCTTGTTCGTTTGTTCTTCACAATAATGCATCTGCCTGCATAACCAATTTCCCAGGTACATGAATCAAGCCGAGATCAAACTCGGATAAGAACAAACTCCATCTGGCCTGTCGTCTGTTCAACTTTTGTGCGGTGCAGAAATAGGTTAAGTTCTTGTGATCTGAGAGAATCACAGTTTTGAACTTCCCTCCCATCAGATAGTGTCACTATTCCATCAATGCCCGATAGATCGTGAGAAGTTTGTAATCATAAATCTCGTAGTTCCTTTCCGTCAGTGATAGTGATTTGGACAGGTATCCACATGGATGCCATTCACCATCAGGCTCTTGCTGTTGCAGAACCGCTCCAGTTGCCCATTTTGAAGTGTCAGCCTTGATAATGAAAGGTTTGTCAGTGTCAGGCATGACGAGTACCAGTTCTGACAAGAATTTGGCCTTGAGGAGGTCAAAAGCTATTTGACATTCTCAGGACCATTCGAATTTCTGGGATTTCTTGAGGAGGTCGTTCAGGGGCCAGGTCAACTGTGCATATTTCCCAATGAATTTCCAATAGAAGTTTCCAAAGCCTAGAAAGGCTCGTACTCCTTTGACTGTCTGCAGTGGTTCCCATTCAGCTATTCCAGCTAATTTTACCGGGTCCATTGCAATGTATCCAGGTCTGATGACCATTCCCAAAAAGACTACTTCCGTTATGTCAAATTCACATTTTTCCAGTTTGAGGTACAAGTCATGTTTCTGGATTCAGCACATTAATCTTTCCATTCTCTCCTGATGTTCTTCTGCTGTCATAGAGAATAGAAGGATGTCCTCCATATATACCACGCACCATCCTTCATCAATGAAGTCTGAAAGGATGTCGTTCATAAAAGCCTGAAATGTAGCCGGGGAGTTGCTCAGTCCGAAGAACATTACTGTTGGTTCAAATAACCCTCTATTTGTCTTGAAGGTGGCTTTCCATTGGTCCCCGTCCTTTATCCTAACGTTGTTGTAGCCATTGCGAAGGTCTAATTTTGTAAAGACCTTAGCTCCCTTCAATTTGTCAAGAAGTTCCGATATTAACAGCAGAGGATAAGCATTCTTGACCATTCCTTTATTGAGCTCCTGATAATCTTGTGTTGGTCTGAGTGCTCCTTTCTTCTTTTTTGCTACAAAGAAGAAGGGGGATGCCATGGGGGATTTCAATTTTCGAATGTATCCTTTCCATAAGTTTTCCTCTAGGAACTTGTCTTGTTCTTCCTGCTCCTTGGGGCTCAACAGATACAGTTTGCAGTTCCTCGGTACAAAGTCTGGTTTCAATTCGATGGCATGATCATATGTTTGGGAAGGTGGGAAGCACTCTGCTTTCTTCTTTTTGAAGTAGTCACGATAGCTGTATAGGTATTTTGGAATGAGTTCATCAATGTCCTTCTTAACCTGCTGTTGCTGATGAGCCATTTCTTGAGAAGCAGTGATCTTTGCTCCTATTAGAACCTCTGGTTTGCTATTGTCCAACACCCCTTTGAACCTTTTAATCTGGAGCTTCCTTCGGGGTAAGAAGCGGATTTCTCCTGTCTTCCAATCAATGTGAGGGTTATGGTGTCGTAACCAAGGAAGTCCAAGAATCATGTTTTTGTCTCCTATCCCAGATATCATGAAGTTTTCTCTAAATTCCTTTCCTGCAATCCTGAATTCCAACTCTACTACATGTGTGATCCATGCAGTTTTGTTTGCTGTTCCATCAACATTAAAGACCTTGATCTTTTCTGGCAGTCAGATCCACTTTTTCCCTAATCTCTTGGCAAATTCAGTGCTTATAAACTGTCCTCCAGCTCCTGAGTCTAATAATGCTTGGGTTTCGATGATTTGAGTTCCCACTTTGTACTGGAGAGGAATGTGCATAGAATTTCGATCTATTTTAGCTAGTACAAAGTGTGAGATAGTTACAGGCGGTAGAGACATCGTCCTCTTCCACCTTTTCAAAAACCCTCTTGTTCCATTAGGTTGAGAAGAAGGTTCTTTTCTTCCTCCGTTTGTTCGTTAACAAGCACCTGGATTTTGGCGAACCTTTCTTCCTTCGAAAGCTTCTTTGGTTCCTCCCACTTCTTTTCTTCCTTCTTTGGCATATCTGGGCAATCCTTGATTCGATGCCCATTTCGTCTGCATCTGAAGCATAATCCCTTTGCCATATATTCCTTTCTATCAATCTCCGAAGCTTTAATGGCTACTTCTTCCTTCTTGCAGAAATTTCTTTGTGACTGCAGCTTTCTCCCGTAATCCTCATCCCATGTCTTTCTGTACTCCATGGCCTGCTTGTAGCTCTCATCAAACAATATAGCTGCATCCATCCAATCCTTTATCATAGAGGGGGCTCCTTCTGGCCGAGTCATGATCTTCAATACCAAGCTCTTGGGTAGTCCCCATTTGAAGGCCACAATCTGGGCAGCATCATTATATCCGGTCTGCTTGGTGAGGTATGTGAACTGATATGTATATTTGTCTGCTCTTTCCTTCATTCGTAAGTCTCATAACTTCAACTGCACTTCTAGAGCCGTATCAAGTGGCTTGAACACGGTTTTGAATTCGTCGATGAATTCTGACCATGTAACCTTTTCAGCATCTGCATCAAACGCAAGCAGTAGATTGGTCTTCTCGTTTTTCCAGAATTCTCCAGGTCCATCTGTCATATATGAAAGGAGAAAGAGCTTCTTTGATCTATCATCAGGGAATGCCTTGGGGTTGAGTGCCACATATATCATGACTTCCCATAAGAACCTCTTGGAGTTCTTTCGACTTCCATCAAAGACCCTGGGTAAGGCAGCTTTTACCTCCTTTACTGCCGTTACCATCTGTACAGGCACCATAGAACTGATTATGGCTTCTTCTGCGGGAGGATCTCCTTTCGGCTTGCTTCCTGAGGGTTTCTTATCTTCTGCCATTGCTACTAGTGGTGGTTTCGGGGATCTGGAGCTGTTCTTTAGTCCTTTCAATAATTTTTGAAACGGGTCTGACTCCTCTGGCGGGTTCAAGGATGTATTCAATGTATCCGAGTCTAGCAGCTTCAGTGTATTCGTTGAGAATCTGTCTTCGGATTCGCTCAGCTCCAATCCAGTCGGAATGAATAATGGGGTCGAGGTTCTCTTTGTTTCGGGTGGTTCTCCAAGTGTCTTGATTGGTGGCTGATTCGTTGGCAATGGCGATTGCGAGGGGGTCAGAAGGTCTCTGTGCGACACTCAGGTTAACGGTGGGATCGCTTGTCCACCAGGATTCGAGATGGATTGGGTTGATAGCCCACGCCGACGCGCCTCCGCTTTGGCGATGTCCTGTTCCAACTGTTTCTCTGTCTGTGGCGGCATCTTGTTGTCCTATGTGATGCCTAAACCTGGGTAGGTTGGCAATCAATCAGCTTGACCTTGTGTTACGTTACTTGTGCAGCAATGACAACTATCTACTCTAACAAGATCTGATCTTCGTCAAAGTAGTATCAAGTTCAAGTTAGAGTTCGTTCAGTGGTCGCTGAAGTTCAGAGGTCCATCTATTGTTGCTTTGACACAAGTATATGATTAACTAGGTCAAGCTGAAGACCAAGAGTCTTAGCTTGAGTGCTTAAATAGTACAAGCATAGACTGCTAAATACGTATCTCATAAGCAGTAACTACAGCTAAATAAATAAGACATCTTTTGTAACGTCCACTATCATCGGCATATGAATAATATAATATTACAACTTGCGAAGAAGAAGGGGGCTGGGAAGGCATAGGTGTCTGATTGAAAGGGAAGCATAGATGTCTAATAGAAGGAATAAGAAAAAACATAACAACGTGTCCGATGGGATGACCTACCACAAGATCAGCTAGATAAGCTGGCAGAAGGAAATGTCAGAAAAATTCTGAATACTGTAAAGTTGTTTGATGAAGACAAACCAGATACCTTACAAGCATGGCTTGATGATCTTGAAATCCAATTTAAAATAGCTGGACTGACAGAAGGTGCCTCAAAGATCTATTCTGTGATGCAGAAGATGTCTTACAAATTGCATACAGAACTACAAGGGAGTAGTGAAGCTAAGGGCAACTCCTGGGAAGGGTTTAAAAAGCTCTTATTTAAGGAATTCCCTGATTCTGCAGATACAGACAATGGATCAACAGACAAGTTGTACTGAATAGTGTTGCACAATCAATACATTGGATCTGGAGGACTGGAGGAACTAAAGAAGTATAATTGAGTGTTCCTGCTCAAAGTCAATAAGCTTCTTAAGCCTCCATCCCTCCTTTCAAACCACACAGCAGTACAAACATATTTGAGTGCCTTCAAGACCATGTTCAAGATGTATGTTCAACAGCAGATGGAGCTGTTCACACTCAACAAGCTGGATAAGGGAAAAGAAGACCCTAGAAGAAGACAAGATCCTTGGGAACTCAAGAATGTCATCAAGCAAGTTGAAATCAACATGTCAACCAATTCACACAATATTTATTTCCTGAATTCATATCAATCAGCAATTCCAGAAGAGACTCAACCCATTATACTAGGTATGGACTTTTCTATGGGAATTCCTATTCCTTTAATGAATGCACAGGTGAAAGCAGTGCAAGGACAAGCTCCTAGCCAGGCTGCAACACTGCCAGCCATAAAACAAGAAGAGATAGTGCCATCATTGTTTCCTAAGAAAGAGGAATAGGATAGCAATATGTATAGTTTAGGTGTAGCAGCAACTGTAGATGCACACCAATGCACTATACAAGCACAAAGTCAAGAAATCAAGAACTTGAAAAGACAAATGACAAGTTTGCTAGGTGCTCTTGCAGCTCCGAAACCTCTTAGCCAAGGGATGCCAACATTCATGATGAACCAAGACATCTGAGGAAAACATGGACAGCCTATAATGGGAAGGGCTGCACCATCTACAAGTGCTGGGCAGATCTGTTTCTGGTGTGGTGAACAAGGCCACATGGTAAGAGAATGTCTGTTGCACAAACAGATAGTTAATGATGGGTGGCTGGTTTGGAATGAGTTGGCCAATCATTATATCTTAAAAGATGGAAAAAGATTACTGAAGCATAAAGGAACTGAGTTCTGGAAAGACAAGGTTACCAAATATGCAAAGTCTAAAGAATGGGTGACATCTGCAGATGCCTACTTCTTTAGTGAAATTGAAGAGGGAGATGAACTGCCTAATGTGTTTCATGCTGCAATGTCGACAGCTCCTATTTTTGAGGAAAACACTCTTCAACAATTAGCAGCAGTGATGTTACAACAAATGCAGCTAAATGCAGCTCAGAATGATCTTACAAAAAACTGAGAAGCCTAGTGATGGGGACAGTAGCACACAATGCCAAAGCTACTAAAGTGAAATCCCCTGAGAGTAGAGGCAAATCATTAGAAATTTCTATTTCACCTTCTAAGGGCTTTGATAAATCCTTATATCAAGACCTGGAAAGTCTATTGAAAGTGAATGTGCAATCAAAGAAAGAAAAACCTAAAAATAAAGAAAAAGCTGAAGATAAGGCAGAAGAAACACATAGCAAAGAGATTCCTACACCTGATAAAGCGATACCCCAAGATACCCATCCATTTGATAAAGTAAGGCCAATAGACAGGCCTCCAATACCCAAAAATCAAGCAATAGAAAAGGGGACAGCACATTTAGACAAACAAAAGCAGAGTGAGAAAGTTTTAGAAAGACCTGTGAAAGACATCAGAAGGTTGACAGCTTTGACCTCAATACCTGAGGAAGATACCATAGAGATGACAAAGGCTCTGGAAGATGCAGTTATTGATAAATACTTAGCATCTGAAGTTCTGGTACCTTTAGAAGTCTTAGCCAAGCTGTCACTGTCCTTCTGGAGAATGATAATAAGAAAGTTACAGCTTAAAGAAATAAAATGCAAACCTATTAAAATGTTTTATGAGTTGTTACCTCAAGCCCAAGTTCTGGCACTAAGCCAAGAAGTAATTGAAGATCTGGGAAACTGCACCTATGTAATAGAGACCAGTGACTTAGCTAGAGAAAGCTGAGGAGAGCATTTTGAAGTGCTTAGTCAAGAAGTTGACAGAATGCCTGCTGGTGCAATAGTACAAAAGGATGTAGTAGAACAGTTCTTAAATGAACAAGACTCCTCCAAGAGGAAGAGTCATTATAGTGGCCAGATCAACAGAAGTGCTGCACTGCATTTTCCCAAATTTGAACAATCATCTGGAGGTGATGAGGCACTCTTAGATATGGGGTCTCAAATCATCTGCATTGATAAAGAAGAGGTGATTGGCTGAGGAATTACCTGGGATCTGGTGACCTATATTCATATGCAGAGCATGAATGGCAGTCTTAACCAAACTCAAGGCTTAGCCAGAAATGTTCTACTTATGATTGGATCCATTATGATCTATGGTCAATTGCATGTCATTGAATGAGCACCATACAAAATGTTATTGGGAAGGCCATTTGATGTCCTAACTAAGATGTGTACTCAAACTTTTGAGGATGGTCATATGGACATCACCTTAACATGTCCCAACACTTGGAAGCAGATAACTATGGGGACATATAAAAGAGGCAAAGGGATGAAACCAGAGCCCTATCAAGAGCCAAAGTTAAAAGACATGGCACAGCCTGATGGACCTCCTTCTGGTCAAGATCGAGAACAGAATGGAAACAGTGACACTTTAGATCAACCAAATTTTCAGAGAACCTCAAGGAACTGTTGAAAGAATGGTGAGAGGTTGCAGTAATCCTAGAAATGGACAAAAATGAAAGCCTATGCATACAAGCATACAATATACCCTTAGAAAAGACTTTTACACAAACAGAATTGGTGGAACTATACTTTCAAGCAGCAAGTACTATGCTGGAAGTTCATAAGCATATAGACAAGAAAATTCATACCTTCATGAGCACTTGCTTTACAAAGTATGATGATAGGGATGCCCAATGCTTATTACAACAAGCAAATGGCATATTGGTAAATCATTCTGTATATACAGGGATTAGAAAGGAGTATCAATAGACAGACTCTGATTCTATACTGCATGTAATGTTGTTTGATGTACAACAATCAAGAGATGAAGCTATTAAAGACAGTCAATCAGTCTTTGGGAAATATAAACCAGTAGTGTTAAAAGTAAAGCCAGTTAAAGCAACTCTTCTACAAGAGTTTCATGTGCAAAGAATGATAACTGGGGATTCTTTGAAAGACATGCCAGAATTGCCAACAAACCCATCAGATTTTGTAGAGAGTGAAAGATATAACAAAGAAAGAAAAAGCATCATAGATAAGAATCACCCAGAAGGACTCTTATGGCCTGAGGAGAGAAAACTTATATATGAACTGATGAGACTACAGGAAAAAGCCTTTGCTTGGGATCCATCAGAAGGAGGTAATTTTCATACTAATTTCTTTCCTTCTGTAAAGTTTCCTGTCTTGCCACATGTGCCATAGGTAGAAAGGAATATACCTATTCCACCTGGCATATATGTGGAGATTTGCAAAATAATCAAATATAAGATTGATGCAGGAGTATATGAACCCTCCAGCTCATCCTATAGATCTAAGTGGTTCTGTGTCCTAAAGAAAGATAGAAAGAGTCTTCAGCTCATACATAGTCTAGAACCCTTAAACAGAGTGACAATTCAGTATTCAGGTGTGCCTCCTGCAACTGCAGAAGTAGCAAGTCACTTTGCTAGACACACTTGTCTTGGATTACTAGATATATGGGCTGGATACAATAAGAGATTGATAGATGAGGAGTCAAGAGACTTGACTATCTTTCAAACACTGTTTGGACCACATAGGTTGGTAAAATTACCTATAGGATGGATGAATTCAGTACCTATCTTTCATGATGATGTATGCCATATCTTCAGAGATGAGATCCTGCATGTAACTATGCTGTATGTTGACAATGTATCTTGTCAAGGACCTCCATTGCAATACAAATGACTAGATGGAAGCTTTGAAACAATACTGGAGAATCCTGGAATATAAAGATTTGTATGGGAATATCTAAATAACATGAATTGGCTATGCCAACAACTTAAATATGTCAGCAGAACCTTTTCTGGACCAAAAGCATTCCTTTGTATTGAGTGAGGAGTCGTACTTGGATATCAAGTAGGTCTGGAAGGACATGAAGTAAACAAGAAATTTGCTAAAGTAGTATTAGACTGGGATCCAGAATCCTTCAAAGGAAAAAGCAACATAAAATTGTTGCTAGGAACAGCTGTTCAGCTAAGGATGTTTATTAAGGACTATGCAAAAATTACAAGGCCCTTGAATAAGATATCTGGTGCAAAAGCAATCTTCCATATGGGAGACAAAGAGAAGCAAGCTGTACAAGAACTGCAAGAAGCAATTCATACCATGCTCTGTCTAGGACCTGTAGACTATTATAAGCCCTTAATATTGGCAGTTGATACTTCATGGCAAGCAGTCAGCTTCTACTTGTATCAAGTCAATCTGGAAAACCTGAAAAAGAAATATTTTAATTTATTTGGATCAATAGGCTTGAATGAGCATGAGGCACACTTCTCCCAGCCTAAGAGGGAATTATTTGGACTCAAAACTGCTTTGGAAGTGACATACTACACTACCTATGGATGTAGAGATTTAATTACAGAAACAGATGCTAGCTATATAAAAGGGATGTTAGATCATCCTAGTGCTGGACCAAATGCAACTATAAACAGATGGATCAAAGCCATCAGAAAGTATCATTTCAAACTAGTACATGTAAAAGAAGTCATTCATGGCCCAGATGGTCTATCTAGACTTCCAAGTGGGGGAGCTATGACTGAAAGACTGCCTATAAATGAAGAAGACTATCTAGATGATGACAATAGAGAATTGATAGGGTTCCAGATGGGTGATGGTGTAATAGACAAGCTGTATCCATTTGAGAATTTTAAAGATGAAATTGATAATTGTGGAGAATACCTGTTTGAACTGGCTAAATGCTGTTACACTTTTTCTTACCTGTTGTCTATGCTTCCCCTTTACTCGGACACATATACCTTCCCAGCTCCCATTTCCTTCTCATAATGTAATAGTATATTATTCATATGCCAACAATGGTGGACTTTACACACACCGAACTACCTATTTTATTCTTTTCTCTTTTACACTTCTTTCACATGACCTTTCCCATAACCTTGCCTATTACCTTTCCCATTTCCTTTCCATTACCTTTCCTCTGATGACTTGTTTAACTTTTATTACTGTCCATGTAGATTGTATTAGTCACTGGCAGTTGTAGTATTTAAGCGCTCAAGCTGAGACTCTGAGTCTCCAGCTTGACCTGGTTAATTCTACTTGTGTCAATGCCAACGACTTGAAGGAACTCTGAACTTCAGCATCTACTGAACGAACTCTAACTTGAACTTGGAACTGCTTGTCACAAGGGTTTCACCTTTGTAGAGTAGTTAGGTTGACGTTGCTGCACAAGTAATATAACAAATGCATTGAAGACTTCAAAGATGAGCTTCATGATGCTTGGCTAGAAGTAAAAGTGGATGAAGAGGTTAGAGTGAATATACTGAGGTTGAGAGGGATAGAAAGTGTTGACACTTTCATGCAACTAAAAGTATTCTCTCCTTGACTTACCAATGAAGAGGCAGAAACTCTGTCTTCTATGAAGAACTGCTATACACTATCTTCACTCTAAAATGCTCTCTAAAAAGAGCTTCTGCAACTAAGAGCTGCTACTAAACCTACATACACACACACACAACACACACCAAAACCCACAATAGAGGCTTCTATGAGTGATAAAGCACTGTATAAGTCTACTAGGAGACTGAGCCTATCTCAAGTGTAATTCAGGGTGAAAAGGAGACAGAACTCTTTATACTTTCAATTTACTGGCTTATATTGTAGAGTCTAAAGACTCTAGTTAGGACAACTCAAGTATTGCACTCAAGGGTCACAAAGTATAGGTTTTAAACACAAGTGGTTTATTGGTTGATTATAAATGATTGTATACAGTGAGGCAAGATATATATATAAATTTCAGCTTGACTAGAAGTGACTGACTGGCAAGTACATAGAGACTTGGTCTGAGAAGCTGCATGGAGGTCTGAATCAATGCTGTGCAGGCCTATAGGGTGCAAGTACCAGTCAGTGCTTGAGCCTGCATCTACAAGTACAGCTCTTTATATACAAAATGATAATTGGAAATAACAAAATAAGAGATAAATGAGTGTGATCTAGTTTAGGGTATAAATCATACATGTTCATGCCTAAAAGTCTGATTCTGTGTAGCAATTAACTATATTGGGTATATTTGGTGACCAAATGGTTGATTTAATGTGTTTTGGACCCTGCACAGAGCATTGCTGGGTCAGATGATCCTTCCACATAGCTACTTCCATGTAGCCACTGGTTCTGGACTGGTTTTGTACATGGGTACATTTCCCTTTCTGCTGGTTTACTTCTGTGTAGCTGCCTTCTACCATTGGATTGGTGGATGTCATAGTCTAGACATCTGTCATATTCAATCTCCTTCCATCCTCCATACACCTGGATAGGCCATTGTATCTGCCCAAGTGTCTTCAAAGCTCCATGTAGAAACAAGTTCCAGCCATGTACTATAGTTCTGATAGTTATAATTAAATGTTAAGTCTATTGACACATTATCATGCAATATGATTGCAAAGTGAACAATCTAGTGCACTTAGACTGTGGATCCCACTGATATCTATTTCTTTGTATTCAGAATTAGTGGTTTCTAGCCCATTTTATTGACCAAGGACCCTCACTATGATGCTTCACTGTAATGTAGAGGGCTAGTATAGTCTACTAACCTCATCTAAATTGTGTCACAGTGTCAATTATTAGACTTATTAGACTCAGTGCTTAAATCTTAGATGCCATATTAGAGTTCCCAGGTTATCAAGTCATGTGAATATCACATGTACTCTGGGCTCTTTTTCTAGTCTTTGACATGAAAAGTGCATGATTTTGTGTCTAGGCCAAAATTAGGCACATCACTGAAGAATGGAGTAATGATCATCCTTACAAGGAGAAACACCAGAGTGACTTTGCTAAGAATTTGGATGACTACTTAGACAACTTAAAGAAGTGGTTAGCTGATGAAGATTGGCGAGAGAGTGCAAAGCTTGAGCAATTAGATCACAAATTTCTGGAAAAGCAGTTGCCCAAGTTCTTTGTAGGCCAGGATGGTAGACTATATAGAAGAAATGAAAATCTGGAAGGCCAACATCAATTGGTCATACCAAAAGAAAAGAGAATGTGGATGATAACTGCTGCACATGATTATGTGGGACATAAGGGCATGTATGCTATAGAAAGTCTCTTAAAGAAGAGATTCTGGTGGCTAGAGCTGGAAAATAATGTGCAATAGTTCATGAAATCATGTCAAGCATGTTGAGATAGGCTATTAAACTTAATTAAGATGCCACCAATGCAGATGCATACACCTTCCCTCTTTCAGAAGATACATATCGACATCTTTAAGGTGTCACCAGCTAGTAATGGGTGTAAGAATGTTGCCCATGCAAGAGATGCCTTATCTAATTGGTTGGAAGCTTGAGCATTGAGAGACAAAAAAGCTAGATCAATTAGAGAATGGCTTTTTGAAGATATTATATGCTGATGGGGACCTTTCAAAGAGATTGTAACAGATAATGTGCCACAGCTTGAATTAGTGATGAAACGGCTAAAAGCTAAATATGGAATAGAACATATAAAGATATCACCTTATAATTTACAAGCAAACAGTAAAATTGAACATGCCCACTTTGATATTAGACAAGCACTAGTAAAGGCTACCAGCAGAGACTTAAAAAGGTGGTATTGGGATTTAAGGCCAGTACTGTGGGTGGATAGAGCTATGATACAGTGAGGGTTTGGGTGCTCTCCATACTTTTTAGTAACAGGAGTGGAACCCATACTTCCCTTGGACATTGTTGAATCTCCCTGGCTGGTACACACTCCAGATAGAATTCTTACAGATGAAGAATTAATTGGGTATCGTGCCCTGGCCTTAGCAAAGCATCATCCTCATGTCCAGAAGATGATGGAGAAAGTAGATAAAATAAAGCAGCAAAACTTAAGAGAATTCATAAATAAGATAAAGGATTATGAGTTTAAGCCTGGTATGCTTGTACAGATGCATAACATGGCTATAGAAAAGGAATTAGATTGCAAAATGTACCCTAGATACTTAGGCCCAATGATAGTAGTCAGAAGGACCAAAGGGGATCATACATTTTAGCAGATATGAACAGAGCAGTGAAGAAAGAAAAGGTAGTGGCCTTCAGAGTCTTACCACACCATGCTTGCTATGAACCTATTAAGCTCCCAGAGAACATACATAATTTGATTGACTTATCAAAGGAGCAGCTAGAGAAGATGCTTGAGACCAATGAGGAAGATCAGTATGATGGTGAAGACTTTGCATTCACCAAAGTGCCTAAAATGAAATAGCTGCTACCAGGAAGAGCAGAAGTAGACAATGCAATAGAAGAAGATGAGCTGTCTAGCTATGAAGATGAGGAAGACAATGAAGAAAGCACAAATAACAGAAAGACTAGATCAAAAAATGACAGAAAGTCTGCAGAAAAGTAAAAGTCTGGCTAATAAGAGGTAATCTGTACCTTGAGTAAAGCATATACTGCCTGGATAGCTCAAATGGATAGAACATAGGTGGATATGTGCCTCAGCATAAACATGGATCCTCTAATAAGGTTGTGAGTTCAAATCTCACTCTGGACAACTTGTGAATAAAGCACAAATCAAATTTTTGAAGATTGGAAATAAAATATAAAGTATGGGACATCTGATTAGAATAGGAAGTGATACATACCTTAACTAAGGAATGTATCACCCAGATAGCTCAATTGGATAAGAGCAGGATGGACAAATACATACAAATCAGGTTCTATACACTACATATGAGGTGTTCTTTTAACATGGTTTTCTGATTGAGAAAACACTGAATCTTCTTGCAAAGAGAATTTTTATAAAACCATATATAAATTCTAAATTTAAATTATGTCCTCTCAACAAGAATATGTCTGGAGAATACTAAATTTTCAGTAGCAAAAGATATAAAATTCTCAAATTCTGAGAATTAATAGATAATACAATACATTGGAATAATTTCCATACTGAGAAAACATTAAATTTTCTCTGGTTGAAAATGCTCAGAAAATGCTGATAAGATAAGATAAAAATTCCATATTTTCTATTGTGGGAAAGTCAGAGAAAACACTAGGAAAACACTAGGAAAATAGTAGGAAAATCATGTGAAAACACATAGTTTTCATATAGTTTTCCTTTTGTATTTAACATGTTTCCTTTGATATAAAATTCAAAATCTTATATTTGTTTTTTAAATGTTTTCTCACTATTTTATAAGGCAGAAAATTTAGTATATTTGTAATCAGAAAATTAAAGGATAATTCTATAATTTCATTATTATAAAATAATACAGACTCTTCTGGAAATTAAAATCCAGAGTATGCTTGCTGTTTTCAATATGTGATGATAACTTGAAACTAATAGAATTTTCTGAGTGTTGTCTGGAAGCAAATATATAGCAGTATTCTGAGTGTATTTCCTTTGTATTAATAGCATAAAAAGAACACCTTGTACATAGTGATATCTTAATATTGTGGGTTTGAACCCNAATACTAAATTTTCAGTAGCAAAAGATATAAAATTCTCAAATTCTGAGAATTAATAGATAATACAATACATTGGAATAATTTCCATACTGAGAAAACATTAAATTTTCTCTGGTTGAAAATGCTCAGAAAATCCTGATAAGATAAGATAAAAATACCATATTTTCTATTGTGGGGAAAGTCAGAGAAAACACTAGGAAAACACTAGGAAAATGGTAGGAAAATCATGTGAAAACACTATATTTTAAAGCAGTTCTTAGATAGTTTTCATATAGTTTTCCTTTTGTATTTAACATGTTTCCTTTGATATAGAATTCAAAATCTTATATTTGTTTTTTAAATTTTTTCTCACTATTTTATAAGGCAGAAAATTTAGTATATTTGTAATTAGAAAATTAAAGGATAATTCTATGATTTCATTATTATAAAATAATCAAAAAACACAGACTCTTCTGGAAATTAAAATCCAGAGTATGCTTGCTGTTTTCAATATGTAATGATAACTTGAAACTAATAGAATTTTCTGAGTGTTGTCTGGAAGCAAATATATAGCAGTATTCTGAGTGTATTTCCTTTGTATTAATAGCCATAAAAAGAACACCTTGTACATAGTGATATCTTAATATTGTGGGTTTGAACCCCACTCTGGATGAATACCTAGTGATAAAGCTTATAATTTTGGATGAAATAGATAAGGTCTATAGACCTAATACCTGTAATTTAAAGATGAAAGGATACATAGAAAAGAAGTGTGATCAGATATAGAATGAAGCTTGGAATAGCACAATGGATATGTCAGCATGACATAGCAAAGAGATGGTGCAAAGGCACTGGGTTCAAATCCTAGACAGGCACATGCCAAAGTTGAATCAAAATGGCTTTTGTCATCAGAACTGAAGACATAGACATAAAAAGTCAAGTGGAAATCAGAAAGACTGTCAGTAGCTATATGCACCTTTTTGAAGATCCAAAGAAGACTTAAATGAGATATCTGGACATTTCTTGGTATATACTGGACATCAGCAACACTATTAGGCAATATACAATGCTGTGTTTAAGATAAGTCCATAACGAAAGGCTATATAAATGAAGAGAACATTGTAAAGACATAGAGTGCATAGAGGAAGGAAGTCTACTGAATTGACCCTAGAACATCTCATGCATATGATAAGCATAAGCTTGGTGGTAATGGCAAGTGATAGGGATGAAAAGCAAGAGCACTTCATTCAGCCACCTGAGAAGCAGTGTTAGAAGGCCTAGCCAAAGTCTCTTGAGGGTTGGGAATAACCTCTGCATTAGCCATTGGCTTGTCAGCCAACTCCAGCTTGGAAAGCCAGATTCAACTGGCTTCTTTGAATTGTTTACAAGTGAGCTCATACTAGGAGGTGAAAAATTGAATATTGTGTTTGAGGGTAGACATCTCATGATGAAGGAAGTTGGAGACTGACAACAGGTCATCAGTCAACATCTTCTCTAAGTCTATTAATAGAACTAGAGCAGTATGTTTGATGATGGAGTCAGCACCAGTAACCTGAAGGTTGGATTCCTCTTAGAAAGGACAATTATCACCAAATAAAGAATATATAAATACATAAGGACATACCAGGGGACTCTTCATGCAAGTCAGCAATGGGGTGCTCCAGACAAGGACATTTGGAACTCTTGCTGAGCTCAGCATGAATGGAAGAGGACTAACAAAAAGAAATGAATATCATAATTAAGAACATAGAAAAGAAAGGATGTACTGTGGTAAGATGGTCCTTCTTTTCCTTGGGCTATATTAGAGAAACTGAATATGATAACAAGGCAGCAAAGGGGCATAGATGAACCATCTTCTTCTCTTTGGTGAAATGAAGGGACTTAACAGCTTCAGTTGTTGCAGGCTTCAGAGCATGCATGGAAGCATTGAGGCCTTTCTGAGCATCAGCCATCTTAGAAAAGAATATGATGAAAGATGAACAAATGGGAAAGCATCTTATAGAGTCACCTCAGTGTCTTCAGATGGAACTGTAAGGACGACAACTTCATCATCATCAGAGCTGTTGTTGACAACTTTGCTACTCTTCTTGCTCCCTAACAAGAGACTTAGAAAGGAAATATTTGCATAAGAAGGGGATGAATACATACTGTGGCTACCATGAGCTTTATCAGCAGCCTGAACAGTGTCCATCTCAACCAAGAAATGAGTAATGGCACTCAACTGGAAAGGCTTCTTGATGCCAGGAAGCTTGATAAGTTCCTTGATAAGATTGAGAGCCTTGCTGTACAGATTGTAGGCCTTGTCTGAGTGGGCAACATGCCTAAAGTTTAGTGGTTTGCACTTGGAACACTATCTATGAGCCTTTTACAGGACAATGAATTAGCAGAAAGACATATGTACCAACTGTTCACACATCTGAGTTGCAGCAGCCTGCCTGATACAAAGCAGAGGTTTAGCAGCACTCTCTTTGCAATGGTCATAGATAGTGTGTGTGTTAGTAAGCCACACTGGATGGTCAGCCCATTCTCCTGAAGCATTGGCAATGTTTGAGGAAGAAGACATGATTAGGCCAGTCAAGACAGCAGATCAGAGAGAGAAAGAAGTAGTGAGGCTGGAGAATGCAGAAGAAGCATGTCGCATTTTATACCACAGCAATGGACACTTACATATGCCAATACCCTACTTCCAATGAAATGGTGTAGTACCACCTATTTGAAATAGGGATGTCTAGGAAAAGTCTTTGGAAGAGATCAGATAAGAAAATTGTAATGAGGCAATGCTCTGAACAAGTAATATCCCTGTAACTAAATAAAATAACTGATCAACAAGGATGTTGACATTTTTTAGTTGAGAGGAGAGAGACACTTATGGTCAACTCAGTGGCAGCACATTTTGCAGCATCTGGCACAGCACATGTTCAGATGCTCATAGATAGGATCAGAAATAGTACATGTGTGCCTAAATAAGGAAAAGAAATTCCTAATTAGGAGCACAGATCAAAAGAAACATAAAGCACAAGACAGAAGTTCATAATGTGCTAACCAAAGCACATTGAACACTCACAAAGATCACACATGATAAGGTAAAAGTCCAACCTAAGGGAGGACATGGATATGCATTTGAGATTTCGAAGTCCAGAGGATAAAGGCAAAGTATAAGAAAATATATACAAAGGAGATAGTTCTACATGAGCACTTGTGTAGCAACATATCTATCTAAGTATATAATGGCAGCATGAAAGTTTGGCAGGATATGAATAACAAAAGAATAAATTGGCAGCCTTGCCAAAAGGACTGCCTGGTCAAGAAACTACTCCTATAGGAATAAGAAGTTAGACATGATAGAAAAAGAAAAAGAGACATACTGAAGAAAGGCTCCAAAGGTCAGATGATTGGTCAATCACATCCTTCAGAAGGCTGGAGACAGGGCCAAATGATATGGGAGTAAGTGATTCTCTTGTGGACAGGGAAGGGAAGGATCAACTCACAATGGCAGACTTATTGATGGTAATGTTGACATCTGAAGCACCAATGGTAGACCTGCTGAATTCAGCAGCAGCAGCATCAGGAATTGTCATAGACACCATGGTGTCCTTGTTGCTGATCTCCCACTCCAAACTCTTCTTGCCAGTAATGTCGAGATCAGTGCCCTTGATGAAGATGTGGAAAGAACCGTTGACTGAGCCAGTGATATGCATAACTTTTACCTTTTATTTCACACACAAATAGAGAATATTTTGCACTTTTATGGTTGAAAATGAAATATACAAGGGAATTGAGGACTAGTGTGAGCCCTGAGCAGCTAGTCAAAGCAAGTAGTAGAGAAAGATACAAAATATTAGCAGAGTAATGGTTGACAGTAGGCCACACAAGAGTACCTGACCACTGCTAGTATGAAAATAAACAGCAAATCTGAACACAGAGGAGCATCCCAAAAACTGTAGGGAACCACACCACATAATACTTCTCTATTGAAAGCATACCAAAGGGAATATTTTCACTTTTAACAATATTTTCAATCCACACCCCTCTTAAAGGGAGAATAAAGGCCTTCAATGATACACAGATGAGAATATTATCAAGAAACAGATATGAAACAGAGACTGACAAATTATTGGCAAGGGATACTTGAGATACCGAATATCAAATTAGAGGAATGAAATAGATGATCAGCTACTGGAAGAGTGCCTGTATCATGGAAAAATGGAAGACAAAGCTGTATGACGAGAAACCAGCATGGCTGAGCTTATGCATACACTTTAAACATAGAGATGGAAGCATATTACACGTCCATAGAGCAGATGATAGTAGACAGAGAAGGAAGGAACTGTGTGGAGCAGCATGGAAGTATAATATTTTCAAACGGAGTCAGAAGGAGAGCTGTTTGATAGAGAAAATTGCAAACAGTTAGTGTCAGAAGACTGCACAATTGTTATAGAAAAAGAATAAAAGAGTTTATGGCTACAAAGCCTGACTACAATTGGACACTGTGACAGAGAAATTACCAAACACAGCTCAGTTTATATAATATTTATCACCCGACTCAGTTTTATTTGTATTTGTGACAGATATATTAGATTATTTATATTGTAGGGTATATAAGGGGACATGTTTTGTAGGTGGAAAGCAGGAGAGATACTGCCCACTGATTACCAGAGTGTATGACATTGTTGTTCAGGTAGAAGAGCTACTGGCAATCAGTATTTTTTCAACCACTTCAGGCTCTAGCTTATTTAGTTGTGCAAGAGGCACAGGCTAGTTGAGACCTGAGATTGTAACCCAAACCAGAGATATAAATAAAAGCTAGGAAGAGCTTAGTTTTTAATGCAAGAGGTGTGTTTTCTGATAAGAGAAACATTGTATCAGTCTACTAAGAGGGTAGCTGATGTACATCAGTATAGTNCTCTAGAGTCACTCAGGACCAATCTCCAGGGCCTGAAGTGAGGAAGCAAAACTGGAATGGCACATGCAATTATACACCAAACAAACTCATCATGTATTCACAATCAGAGGGGGGCAGAGTTACTTGAGTGTATATAAATATCTAGCTGGCCTTATATATGGTCCATGGAATATATCTACAGAAAATTAGAAATAATGTCTGATGATTCAGGAAATAATGAACAAGTGACAGAGATGCTAAAAGAGGGAATATTCAGATGTCACAGAGTCTGGCCACTAGAGTATCCAACTGTATCTGCATGGGTATCTACTTCTCCAGATGGTCTGAACTCTATAATTTTTATTTTCTCTTTTCTAATTCGGGTATCTATGAGTGGATGGGTGTATCTGTCCTGTTTCCATACAGCATTTCTCTTCCTAGCATCCACACTTTGGCAGAGAACTAGATGCCAAAGATTCCAAGGTTGGAACACACTGTTACTGTTCCTATCTCCTTCAACTACACATGCCTGGTCTTATCTAGGACTTCTTATGCATTAAAGATTTATGTTCTGTTTTGTTGTATAGGTCTGTAGGTAATGGCAGTCCTTTGAAAGTGGTTTCCTTCCTTCTGAGGTTGTTTTGTAACCTAGTTATGTTATTTCATATGTCTTCACTGCCTCTGAACTCTTTATTAAGAGATTGTCTGCTTTGACTTTGATCTGTATATTGACTTTGGAGGACAACCACTTTTTGATTGTTCCTGTTCTAAGTTGTTTTGTTTTGATGTCTTGTCTAAGTACCTCTGTACTGTTTGACTGCATGTTGCACTTTGCAGATATTATAGAAAGTTAAAATAAAAATAAGATCCCATTGATAGCACTTTTGAGAGCTTGGTTAACTAGCCAATGCATTCATTGGGCCATAGTTAGGTTCTCTACAGGTTTCAGAAGTGATCCACTGATATGCATAACTTTTACCTTTTGTTTCACATGCAAATAGAGAATATTTTGCACTTTTATGGTTGAAAATGAAATATATAAGGGAATTGAGGACTAGTGTGAGCCCTGAGCAGCTAGTCAAAGTGAGTAGTAGAGAAGGATACAAAATATTAGCAGAGTAATAGTTGATGGTAGGCCATACAAGGGTACCCGACCACTGCTAGTATGAAAATAAACAGTGAATCTGAACACAGAGGAGCATCCTGAAACCTGTAGGGAACCATATAATACTTCTCTATTGAAAGCATACTAAAGGGAATATTTTCACTTTTAACAATATTTTCAATTCATACCCAGCTTGAAGGAAGAATAAAAGCCTTCAATGATACACATACAAGAATATTATCAAGAAACAGATATGAAACAGAGGATGACAAATTATTAGCAAGGGATACTCGAGATACCAAATATCAAATTAGAGGAATGAAATAGATGATCGGCTACTGGAAGGGTACCTGTATCATGGAAAAACAGAAGACAAAGCTGTATAATGAGAAACTAGCATAGCTGAGCTTACACATACACTTTAAACATAGAGATGGAAGCATATTACACATCCATAGAGCAGATGATAGTAGATGGAGAAGGAAGGAACTGTGTGGAGTGGCATGAAAGTATAATATTTTCAAACAGAGTCAGAAGGAGAGCTGTTTGATAGAAAAAATTGCAAACAGTTAGTATCAGAAGACTGCACAATCGTTATAGAAAAAGAATGAAAGAGTTTATAGCTATGAAGCCTAACTACAATTGGACACTGTGACAGAGAAATTACTAAACACAGCTCAGTTTATATAATATTTATCACCCCGACTCAGTTTTATTTGTATTTGTAACAGATATATTAGATTATTTATGTTGTAGGGTATATAAGGAGACATGTTTTATAGGTGGAAAGCAGGAGAGATACTGCCCACTGATTACCAGAGTGTATGATGTTGTTGTTCAGATAGAAGAGCTACCAGCAATCAGTATTTTTCAACCACTTTGGGCCCTAGCTTATTTAGTTGTGCAAGAGGTGCAGGCTAGTTGAGACCTGAAATTGTAACCCAAACTAGAGATATAAATAAAAGCTAGGAAGAGCTTAGCTTTTAATGTAAGAGGTGTGTTTTCTGATAAGAGAAACATTGTATCAGTCTACTAAGAGGGTAGCTTACATACATCAGTATAGTCTGGTATTTTGACGTGAATCAGAGAGGGTTTCAGGCCTAGCAGTGTCTAGAAGATTTGTCCTCTTGAGAATCATTGCAGAACATAGCTAAGAGAGCTATATTCAGGTACAAGAGGTATCTTTGTTCTCACTTAGAAGAAGTTTAATCTTTGGGCAGTTTCTGGTTGAAATCTATACTAGTATTTGCTTTTGAAGTGATTAATAAAACCACAAAACTGATAAATATTATACAAAACGAACACCCATTCTTAATCTGAGAAGTTGTTTTGAAGGCAATCATCTCTGAACTACTGAGCGAGACATTGAGAATTATTCTTGATGTTGCAGTAACAGTAAACCATGCCAAACCAACCCGCAAAACAAAACTGAGAATCAAGAACTTATATATACCTTTTTCAGGGGTATTTTGGCACTACAGGCCTCGTGTTTTCATAGTAGAGGCATAGGTTTTTGAGCATCTTCACTGCTTTGGATCTGATACATAGATAGGTCAGAAAATACAGCTTAGACACCTCTGTATAGCATATCATATAGCTCTTCATACTTTCCAATGCACTATAGCTTCTTTAAGGCAATGACTAGCAGACTGGGCTCACTCTAGTCCTTATTACCCATTATCTTGTGTCATATTAAAGTGTTCTGATTCAAAAGTAGTGTAAAATGAATAAAATTGGGTCTTTTCTAGATTTGCCATATTATTGTAAGTGCCATTAACTTATAGTTTCATGCCATCAAGCATATATAGGTTTTGACTTACTCAGGCTCATATCAGTCCTTCTATTTACATGTTTAATATCATTTCAACTGTTCAAATATGTCTAATTGATGTTCATATATGTAGAATTTTAAAGGTTTATAAATTTGGTGTATTAGAAGTACCACTCTAAACTGTTACCAACCATGTTTGACAGATTAGATATCCCATCAGTAGAAGAACAGCTAGCAGAGATTAAACAATTACAAGAAGTAGCATTGATGATAGAGATAGCAAGAAAAAGGATAATAGAAAGGGAAGGAAGGGTTCTAGACTGATTTAAAGAAGGACAGAAGGTCTGGCTAGAGGGAAAGAACTTATTCTTTAGCTATCCATTGGTGAAATTAGCACCCAAATGGAAAGGACCATTCAGAGTCAAGAAGGTCTTGGGACCAGTAACCTATCAAGTAGAACTCTCCCATCAGCAGAAAATTCACCCTATGTTCCATGCAGCCCTATGATTCCCATTTAAGGAAAACAATATCCACAGACCCACTTTCTTGAAACCTTCTCCTGACCTTGTGGAAGGGCATGAGGAGTTCAAAGTAGAAGTGATCATCAGTTACAAGCCAAAGAAGAACCCCAAGAAATTCCTCATGTCATGGAAGAGATATGACTCATCTCGTAACAGATAGTTAGACAAGAANCCTGAAACCTGTAGGGAACCATATAATACTTCTCTATTGAAAGCATACTAAAGGGAATATTTTCACTTTTAACAATATTTTCAATTCATACCCAGCTTGAAGGAAGAATAAAAGCCTTCAATGATACACATACAAGAATATTATCAAGAAACAGATATGAAACAGAGGATGACAAATTATTAGCAAGGGATACTCGAGATACCAAATATCAAATTAGAGGAATGAAATAGATGATCGGCTACTGGAAGGGTACCTGTATCATGGAAAAACAGAAGACAAAGCTGTATAATGAGAAACTAGCATAGCTGAGCTTACACATACACTTTAAACATAGAGATGGAAGCATATTACACATCCATAGAGCAGATGATAGTAGATGGAGAAGGAAGGAACTGTGTGGAGTGGCATGAAAGTATAATATTTTCAAACAGAGTCAGAAGGAGAGCTGTTTGATAGAAAAAATTGCAAACAGTTAGTATCAGAAGACTGCACAATCGTTATAGAAAAAGAATGAAAGAGTTTATAGCTATGAAGCCTAACTACAATTGGACACTGTGACAGAGAAATTACTAAACACAGCTCAGTTTATATAATATTTATCACCCCGACTCAGTTTTATTTGTATTTGTAACAGATATATTAGATTATTTATGTTGTAGGGTATATAAGGAGACATGTTTTATAGGTGGAAAGCAGGAGAGATACTGCCCACTGATTACCAGAGTGTATGATGTTGTTGTTCAGATAGAAGAGCTACCAGCAATCAGTATTTTTCAACCACTTTGGGCCCTAGCTTATTTAGTTGTGCAAGAGGTGCAGGCTAGTTGAGACCTGAAATTGTAACCCAAACTAGAGATATAAATAAAAGCTAGGAAGAGCTTAGCTTTTAATGTAAGAGGTGTGTTTTCTGATAAGAGAAACATTGTATCAGTCTACTAAGAGGGTAGCTTACATACATCAGTATAGTCTGGTATTTTGACGTGAATCAGAGAGGGTTTCAGGCCTAGCAGTGTCTAGAAGATTTGTCCTCTTGAGAATCATTGCAGAACATAGCTAAGAGAGCTATATTCAGGTACAAGAGGTATCTTTGTTCTCACTTAGAAGAAGTTTAATCTTTGGGCAGTTTCTGGTTGAAATCTATACTAGTATTTGCTTTTGAAGTGATTAATAAAACCACAAAACTGATAAATATTATACAAAACGAACACCCATTCTTAATCTGAGAAGTTGTTTTGAAGGCAATCATCTCTGAACTACTGAGCGAGACATTGAGAATTATTCTTGATGTTGCAGTAACAGTAAACCATGCCAAACCAACCCGCAAAACAAAACTGAGAATCAAGAACTTATATATACCTTTTTCAGGGGTATTTTGGCACTACAGGCCTCGTGTTTTCATAGTAGAGGCATAGGTTTTTGAGCATCTTCACTGCTTTGGATCTGATACATAGATAGGTCAGAAAATACAGCTTAGACACCTCTGTATAGCATATCATATAGCTCTTCATACTTTCCAATGCACTATAGCTTCTTTAAGGCAATGACTAGCAGACTGGGCTCACTCTAGTCCTTATTACCCATTATCTTGTGTCATATTAAAGTGTTCTGATTCAAAAGTAGTGTAAAATGAATAAAATTGGGTCTTTTCTAGATTTGCCATATTATTGTAAGTGCCATTAACTTATAGTTTCATGCCATCAAGCATATATAGGTTTTGACTTACTCAGGCTCATATCAGTCCTTCTATTTACATGTTTAATATCATTTCAACTGTTCAAATATGTCTAATTGATGTTCATATATGTAGAATTTTAAAGGTTTATAAATTTGGTGTATTAGAAGTACCACTCTAAACTGTTACCAACCATGTTTGACAGATTAGATATCCCATCAGTAGAAGAACAGCTAGCAGAGATTAAACAATTACAAGAAGTAGCATTGATGATAGAGATAGCAAGAAAAAGGATAATAGAAAGGGAAGGAAGGGTTCTAGACTGATTTAAAGAAGGACAGAAGGTCTGGCTAGAGGGAAAGAACTTATTCTTTAGCTATCCATTGGTGAAATTAGCACCCAAATGGAAAGGACCATTCAGAGTCAAGAAGGTCTTGGGACCAGTAACCTATCAAGTAGAACTCTCCCATCAGCAGAAAATTCACCCTATGTTCCATGCAGCCCTATGATTCCCATTTAAGGAAAACAATATCCACAGACCCACTTTCTTGAAACCTTCTCCTGACCTTGTGGAAGGGCATGAGGAGTTCAAAGTAGAAGTGATCATCAGTTACAAGCCAAAGAAGAACCCCAAGAAATTCCTCATGTCATGGAAGAGATATGACTCATCTCGTAACAGATAGTTAGACAAGAAAGAATTTGTAGTGCTGCAACAACTCTAACTACAGTAGGTAATACCCTCTGCACTCAAGTTGGAAAGAAGATAAGAAAGAGGGTGATCCAGCATAGACTCTAGGTTAATACAATATTGAACTCAACAGACATGAAGTCAATGCCTAGCCCAAATGGCCAAGTTAGTATAACTACTGAGAGGTATGTACAATGAACACTTGCCTAGCCCAAATGACCAAGAGGTCAAAATGGGGAACTAGGCTACAAAGGTTGGGTATAAATACAATGAATCTGTCTCAGCAAGAATTACTGATGGAAATGGAAGAATGATCTGGAAGGAAACTCAGGTGGAATGGAACATTCTATGGAAGAGTGGCTGTGATGATATAAATAAGGTAAGTAATAAGATAGATGGATGAATGATAAAAGATAAGATA
Organism: Moniliophthora roreri; assembly: GCA_001466705.2. Lineage (NCBI taxonomy): Eukaryota > Fungi > Basidiomycota > Agaricomycetes > Agaricales > Marasmiaceae > Moniliophthora > Moniliophthora roreri. The sequence goes on from LATX02000182.1 coordinate 43,352, forward strand.
GTGGAACTTAGAAGAAAAGAGAAAGGAAAAAGCTATGCCTTATTACAGAATTGAAACATGTGATGGAGCTTTACCTCAACTATAAAATCAAGAATAGATTGAAGTAGAGATTTCATCACATCCCCACTCAAATCAGAAACATGCCTTCTGAGACTGCCTCCACTCACCCATCCAGTCCTACTCTGACAGTTCTCAACAACACTCTGCCCTTCAAGCTCACTCACCAGGAACTCTTCAGACCAATGCTCTATAAAGTCCTATGGCTCACCAACAGAGAACAGCATGATAATCAACTCCATGAGGGAGCCTTCAGGAACCCCCACCTCACAGCAGAAATCAAGAGACTCCTACTCCTCTGCTAACATAAGCTTGCTCTCTTGAACTTCCTCTTCCAGATCAATACTCAGGTCACAGCTCTGGCCTATAATGTTATGGCAGGAGGAACAGAAGCCGGTATACAGCTTATGGAACTCATTATGGTACTGTTGTCGCTACACTCTCCTAATGTAGAAATTAGATTTCCTATGGGTTCTTACAACCCTTCTCCAGATCCCAGTCCTATCTCCCCCAAACTTATTGCAGCCTGCACCAAATGAAACTGACTCGAACAACAATGAAATGAAGCCATCATTGTGGCCTTTGACTTCTACTCAGAACAGGCTCTCTCTATTTATTCTTCTCCAAAAGCAGGCTTTACAATGGAAGACCCTTAGTAAGAAACCACTTCCAATGGTAGAGATTTGCTCATCTACTCTGAGTCTGAGCCCAATGAACCAAAGTTTAAGCCTGAGCCCATTAAGACTCCCATCAAACCCATTTATCCACCTACTATTGACCTCTCTACCCTGTACAGACCTCAACTAGTTCAGATGCAAGATCCAATTCAAGTTGGGACAGTCAAGTTAGTCTGGGACATCAAAACAGACAATAAAGAGAACTCCAGCAATAAACCCTCAAGATGTCTATCAGAATCACCAATGCCAGCTTCAAAGACATTGTCCAACAAGGATTTTCTATCTCTCTCTGCTCTATGTGCAGAAGTGAACACCATCTTGCCTGCAACTGCCTCTTGTACACTTGCAAAATTTGTAGAATGAGTGCACCTGAACATATCACTCAAAATTACTAGATGCAGCAAAGGTCTCAATAGATTGTGCAGTGACACTATCCCAAAATTGAACTGGCTGTTGAGGAGGATTATCAGTACAGTGACATTAACTATAAACTATACAGAGATGGAGAGCAGTGATGATGAAATCTTAGTGCCAAATTATATAGATCCACAGGTGGACACCAATCTTTTTGATAGCACCACCCCACACTAATAGTAGAATATTAAGACTGGAATCTCAAATCTAGTTGAAGGGTAATGTTACAAACTCTATAGACTATGTCATACTCTTATACTTTGTTCCTTTTCTGTGTTACAGTTCTATTCATTTGCTGATATTCTATAATATTCCATATGCTTCCCCTTGAGTCTATCAGATATATACATCTTTCCAGCCCTCTTTTTTATCTACCTCTGTACTTGTACCAAGATCTCTTTTTCACATGATTCCAAGCTCATTGAACATTTACTTAACTAGCTTTACTTACTAGTTTAGTATGAGTCTCAATATATATGTATTTAAGCAGACAAACCAGCACTCAAGTATTAGCAGCAGAAATCCTTTGTACAAGCAACAAATGCTTGTGGAGAGGCAACAGATGCCTTTAGTGCAGTGGTAGCAGTTGATCACAGAGATTAGACAGCAAGGTGAGAGAGAGGAACTGAACTGATGATTGCAGTGTCTGCTGACTGCTTAAGTACATGGGGGTAACAAAGTAAGAGATATAATGAGTAAGTAGAAAGGGAAGAAGAAATGGAGATGTATCATGTGGTGTTTTGTATGCATCTGTCAATGGTAACTGGGTGGTCCATATGTGCAAGTTGATGGTAGAGAGGATAGCTGATTTTGTGAGTAATAAAACAAAGTATAACATATGTACAATGAAAGGTAGAATACAAACCTCTGACAACACTCAAGCTCTTCAGCTTGACCTGGTTAAATCAACCTTGTCTTCAACTCAGAACTCTGAACAAGCTCTCAAACTTGATCTTGACAACTAGTCACTTGAGATGATCTCTCTTGTGGTTGGTTTGACATTTGGACAAGTAACATAATACAGGTTGTTGAAATATACAATCATTGATTCACTCAAATGATGACAGAGTCATCAGACAATGTTTTCTTACTAGTATACTTCCTTCATTCTAGTGAGTGTCTTCTGTACAATCAAGTTGCTTATCTGATATTGTTATTCTAGTTTTTCACATTCATGGTGGTTTGTGGCTTACTATGCCACTGTTAAAGGATAGCAAGACTCTTATGCCCAAAGAGTATCTGTCTCTGTTGGCAACACTTGTTTGGTCTGCTCTTCAACTTCTCAAGAGTGAACAAAAGTGTTATAACAAGAGTGGAAAGGTTGAGGCAGACAGGCCAGTAGACCAAATCATCTGCTATGCCTACTTTCTCCCTTCTTTCTATTATAGTACCTTAGAGAGCAAGCTGCTTCTGTATTGGGAGTCAATTGCTAATGATTCAAATGCAGATCAGCTTGCAGTGAGCTTTTTTTAACATACTTTCTTCTATCCTTTTCTCACATGTAACCACTCTAGTGACTCACAATTAAAATCTTTTCAATCTCTCCATCTGAGATCTGTGATAAGTGGACAGCATCTTGATTGGAATGGTTTAATACAATGTATCATAGCTCAATGCTTCCCAACTGTCTCATTAATTGTGTTTGCCTCTATGATTACTATGTCTATGGGTTCAAGAAGGGAGATTACAAGCACATTCCACATGTCCAGCTTTCTGAGGTCAGATATACTAGGTGTTACAAACTTCCACATCAATTTTTCTTCTCTTTTCTCTAACAGACGCTGTACTTGTATCTTTAACACCAGTCAACATATGCTTTTCATTAACATCTGGACACTTTCACATCCCTAGCTCCCTTTTCTAGTATATCTAATCAATTTCTATCTCTTTCTATCTCTTTCTATTTACAATGTCATAATAACCTCATTTTCCTTCTCTTAGTTTCTGTCAAGTTCTCTTTTCTTAGTCATCTTTATTCCATTGAGTTCTAAGACATTCTGGCTAGTACAAACACATAGATACAAATGATGTATAAAGGTAGATAATACCTGGGTCACAGCTCCTCAGCTTGACCTGGTTAATCAACTTGTGTCCAAAGCAACATCTGAACTTCAGACGACTAGCAGAAGGTGTAACCTACTGTTGTGTTGTTGAACTCAAACTTGAACCTTAATACTTGACGTCACTTCGCTTAGTGGTGTTGAGTGAGTTGTCGTTGCTGCGCAAGTAATGTAACACTAGGTCATCATGCCACTTCTCAGCACTGAGGCTTGCAGACTTGCTCAATGAGGATGTATCACCTACTGACTCCAATCATCTGCAAAAATGACAAGAGGACATCACCAGATATAGGGGTTCATATACTCATAGAACCAGTTCCTACAGGTTTCTGTGGGTTCAACCTGGTTTCTGTAGGCTAGAGTAAGGGTATAACTCACCAAAATCCAGCATGACCATTATCAGAGTATGTAACCAGGACATAACTGGGACATAACCCTCTGTAACTTGATGTGTCCAGCTTTGGTAGTTCATGTTCCACTACAATCTGCCATACTAAGTACTAGTAAATGTAAAAGTCAGTTTGAGGTGACTTTAAAACTTGTGTGCCTTAGTGATGCCTTATTGACTAGTAACAACATAGGCAGTGAGCTGAAGCCAGAACACAGTGTTTTGCCATTGAGCCAGGGAAGCATCATGTGTGAGAATGGTCCAGGTGCTTAGGGTTTAAATTCCAATGTCTGTCCAAATTTCAAACTCCGCTCCTTTCCTTCTAACCACTACTATTGTCATGTCATCCTAGCTCTCCCCTATCGTAGCTCCCCTCATATTGGCCCTCAGATCAGTCTATTGACCTTCAATCATGTGCTCCATAGGTCAGTGTATCAATATACTCTGTGTGTTTCCTTGTAACTCACTGACAATACCTTTATCCCAGATGCTCTAGTGAGGATGGGTGCCATGGCAACTGCTTATCACTGGTCTCAAGAAGTTGATCAGTGTATGCAAGCAGAATTATCATGTGGGACATATGGGTAGCAGATGGTTTCAAGGTATGTTTCCTATTTTATATATTCCAATGTTCACTTATTTATATGCTGACAGCTTTCAGGCAATTAGATTCATGCCTGAATATGGGTTCAAACCTCAAGCACCTACACACATCAGTAGTCTCAATGTCCTTACATGAGTGACAGTACATCTCACATCTTTCACTTCACTTCTGTCTCAAGGCTGCTGCATTAAAGGTTCGTCTCACATTCTGTTTCTTATCTACTATCTCCTCACCCACCAACTGTNATCACCAGATATAGGGGTTCATATACTCATAGAACCAGTTCCTACAGGTTTCTGTGGGTTCAACCTGGTTTCTGTAGGCTAGAGTAAGGGTATAACTCACCAAAATCCAGCATGACCATTATCAGAGTATGTAACCAGGACATAACTGGGACATAACCCTCTGTAACTTGATGTGTCCAGCTTTGGTAGTTCATGTTCCACTACAATCTGCCATACTAAGTACTAGTAAATGTAAAAGTCAGTTTGAGGTGACTTTAAAACTTGTGTGCCTTAGTGATGCCTTATTGACTAGTAACAACATAGGCAGTGAGCTGAAGCCAGAACACAGTGTTTTGCCATTGAGCCAGGGAAGCATCATGTGTGAGAATGGTCCAGGTGCTTAGGGTTTAAATTCCAATGTCTGTCCAAATTTCAAACTCCGCTCCTTTCCTTCTAACCACTACTATTGTCATGTCATCCTAGCTCTCCCCTATCGTAGCTCCCCTCATATTGGCCCTCAGATCAGTCTATTGACCTTCAATCATGTGCTCCATAGGTCAGTGTATCAATATACTCTGTGTGTTTCCTTGTAACTCACTGACAATACCTTTATCCCAGATGCTCTAGTGAGGATGGGTGCCATGGCAACTGCTTATCACTGGTCTCAAGAAGTTGATCAGTGTATGCAAGCAGAATTATCATGTGGGACATATGGGTAGCAGATGGTTTCAAGGTATGTTTCCTATTTTATATATTCCAATGTTCACTTATTTATATGCTGACAGCTTTCAGGCAATTAGATTCATGCCTGAATATGGGTTCAAACCTCAAGCACCTACACACATCAGTAGTCTCAATGTCCTTACATGAGTGACAGTACATCTCACATCTTTCACTTCACTTCTGTCTCAAGGCTGCTGCATTAAAGGTTCGTCTCACATTCTGTTTCTTATCTACTATCTCCTCACCCACCAACTGTATCCTAGCTGTATGTGTCAATACTGTCAGTACTCACTGGCATAGTGAGTACATATCACATAGCACCCTTCATGACATGTCTAACTCACCTTGTAGGATACTGACACTATTGATCAGATGTCTCAATGCATGTCTCAACTCTTACTTATCCAGTCTGTGTCTCCACTTCACTATGTTATTATATACTCAACTATAGTGCATTCAGGACTACTGAAAGATGTCTTGGAGTTGTGTTTCCATGCAGTAAGTCTGATATACACTTGCCTTGTTCCCACTTGCTGATGAACCTTCTTAGTGCTCACATGGGTCTCATATGGATGGACAACAGAGTCCTGCAGCTCAGATTAGTGCAGTCAGTACCTTGTATGTCATTAGAATGCCAATAGTGTAAAAATTTATACATAACCTATAGAACCGATTCGCTGTGTTTTGCTTGAACACCATCAAACTAGATATGTATAACTAATATTAATCATGTACCCTGTAGTTCAGTATACCCTTGGAGACTAGACATAAACACCAAAATCCAACATGAACCCTGCTAACTAGTTAAAAACCCCTGAAATTGATTATAGACTCTGATAACCTGACATATCTGAGTTATGTCAGCAACATATCCAGGTTATGCTGGGTTATAGTAGTTTATGACAAGTTTCGGAGAGTTACACATCTCCCACATCAACAATACAACCCTGGTACAACCTCCAGGACTGGTTACAATGATTCTTAGTGTATTATAGCCAGTTGCTGGGGGTGGTATCAGGTAGCAGGGGGGAACAACCATCAGCCATTTTTTCAGATGATATTGACACTATTGAGGAGGCTCTTTTCAATCATCCAGATCCCTTCAACCTCAATGAGGTTAATCATGCTAATGCCAAGTTGGGCAAGAACATTGTGTTAGTCATTTCTTGGTCTTCTGTTGTGTTTAATGTAGGTGTCCATGTTAAATTGGACAGCCCAGCACTTGCTACTCTCATTCAGCCTATTCTGGGAGCTGCAACTCATAGTGTGATACCTGCACCTTCAGCAACTAGCAATGACACAAATATAGGCTCACCAGATCACTGGGACATTGATAGCTACATATAAATCAATTATTTACATGGTTTGAGTTTTTAATATGTCATTAATTTATTATTTACATGTTATTTACTCTTTGGTTTAAAAACATTATTAACTACTGTTTGTTATTTGACCAAGTGCCAGAATATTAATTACATTTTTAACAACCCAGAAAAAATTACTTACACAGCTCTATTTGCCAATATATGACTATCACAAAATACAACCTTTGACCTATGTGTAACTTCTCATGCCTGACAACAAGGATGTTAGATGGCATGTTCAAAACAAGCCCCTAGTAGCAGGCCCCACTGGAACAGCCCTACCCTCAATTATATTTCTACACTTCACCCTGCACAATCCATATGCCTTACTAATTCATACATGGTCTTTAAGCACACAAGTGAAGCAGCAGTAGGCTGTGACTCACCAACCATGAATATTATTTTTTAGCCTGGCAAGCTGTCTTTACTCACACAGAAGATAAGTCATTCTGTGTATAGTAAAGCCTGGTACCCAGGACAGAGGGAACCGTTGTGCTCAGCTAATTTCAAACTCCACCCAGAGAGCCTCTTTTCTTATTGATTACAGTAATGCATTAACTAGAATAGTCGTACGAAAGGAGACATGAAGTTATGTTTAACGATTTTTTGTGTTCTTTTTCCATGCATCCCAAACTCATATACCAAGGAAATGTTCAACAATCACTCAGACAAGGACACAAGCCTAACCTCCAACCAATCGGGCCCCTCTGCAACTGCTTCGTACACACCAGCTCCTCAGCCCATATCCTATCATCACCCTTTAACTTATTTCAGCCCGAGCGCGATGCTATTCCGGAACAGAAAGCCCTCGCGGCCTTCTTTCCGAAGAATCTGCTATACGGTGAACGAAAAATCAACAAACGCCCAACGCGACCTGATGCATGACGCAAGAGCGGCATGAGCACGGCAAGCGTCGGACTGTGAAATTAAGCGAGCACGACGGTTCCCCGTCCCGGGTGCCAGGCTAGTTCATGGACATAGGTCCATCGGTCACTCAAACGCTTCCTTCTGCCAACTATCACCTTTCGTTCTAACAGACCTCACGCTTCATTGGTCTTTCAGTTTCTAGCCTGATATGATGGAGTTTCTATGGTGTGTTTCATCCACTTGCCTTTGTCTTTTTTTCTCAGCTTTGGATTGGCTTTTGATAGCAGGCATCATCATGGTTGATCTGCTACTACGCTCTTGGGAGTCCATCCTTTGGACTCGAAGATTGGGGGGACCTGGTCATTTTGAGGTTTCGCTTGTGCCGGTGCATTATTCACTCTCACTCTGCTGAAATTTCTGCTAGCTAACGTTCTTTCTGGCATTCCAGAAATATGCTACAGGATCGCAACCTGCCAATGTCAAACTTTGCAAAGCGGAATCCTTTGTCCTTTAAACGTTGCAACCAGTATCCTCGAGATATTCGTGTGCTTGCGGCATGCGTTTCAGCTTCGGTCCCTGTGAAGACATACTCAAAGCACCCGTATACATTTACCTGGAGAAATGTGGTAGATGTGTGTGGATCTTCCACCGGTTGTCATCGCTACTAGCTATGACTAACAGACCACTACCTTTCGCTAGCCCCTCGGCGTTAGTGCTGCCGCCACCATCTACGATCATTACTCGCCACACCCAACGCAGCTAGGCTCGCTCTCGCCATCGTGAACACTCACCCATGTTGGAACAGGGGCGTCTATTTGCCCGTGGGCTCAGGATCTGAATTTTGGCGAGGACAAGGGAGAAGGAGAATGGCTCGGGGAGATAGGGATGAACAAAACGCAGTACTGTTGAAGGTGTGTGCTTCCTCACTTCTCGGACCGTCATAACTTTCTTATCCCATTTCTGATCATAGAAGGAAATCACACATGCGTATGCTGTCTATGGAAGTTCGCCTTTCGTGTACTACCGGCTTACCTACCTAGCCTTCGCTCGTCACCACCCCGGTATGTCTTCATTCCCATCTTCGCCCATTCTCATTCCGGAACTGACCTTTGCTTGCAGATGCCTTTTGGCCTGTCATATTCGGAACTACACCCAATTCCCGTACTGGAAGCCCATGGAAACGGGTGGAATGGCGTCGAACAATCCTGAGACCCGATGACGTGGTGCTGGCTTGGTGCGGGCAGGAAGAACGAACGCTGGAAGTCGAGAGGTGCATGGCCTAGTACGATCCCATGCCTGTTTTCGTGGTCAGCAGTGGCAACGGCAACGGCAGCTCGCACGCGTCGTCCATTATCAATACACCAAGGTCATCGCTGTTACTCCTCCGTCAGCACCCCAACTGTCGACGACAAATTCTCCATTACCAATTCATCCCATTTCCGTATTGGCATCGTTCCTCCACGCCTCTTTCTCTCTCTCGTCATTCCCGGCATCCGAAACGCACCAGTGGTTGTCCAGTCGGCAGACTTGTATTTGATTGGGTGCGAATTTAATACAGAGGCTATCCGATTCAAGGAGCGCGAGAACCTTTCAACGGTTGACCTGAGCGACGATTCAGCTACACCATGGAACGCTAGAGAAGGCTGAGCCTCTTTGGCACTATCTAATGAGGCGTCCACGTGGACTCGAAACGGAATCGGCGGACATAGGTCCATCACTCCAATGCTGCATTCGCCTTCTTCCCGCCAACTACCACCTAATGTTCAACCTCGTGCTTATCTACCTTTCCTTTCCCGATTCCTCTTCCACGACCATGGTGTCGACAACTGAAGCACTCGTCAAGTTATGACGACCGTGACTGCGCATAGCAAACCCAATCCCGACCGCAATTTCCTTTTGCCTTCTTCATTCACGAAGCGCGGTCAATTTGTCTGTTGGATATGGCTGGTTCTTCTTTGGTACGTTTCGTCGATTACTCTCCCTGTTTCCAGCTGCTAATCGACTTTGAATGGCAGACATCGTGATCTCAACCGGGAACACTTTTGGACCTTTTCTGGACGACTTGGAGCTATTGAGAAGATTTTGGAAGAAGACAGTCTTTGGCGACGCTTTGTGGCAGTTTTGAGATACATGGCGGATGCGTGCGTTGTCCAGTTCCACTCCGCCAAAGTTTTTGGCAAGCTGATACTGATTCTTCGAGCAGGTTACTACATTCTGAATCTCGGATCCATCCTTCTTCAAAGTCAAATCGATGGAACCAGTGCTATGACCATCGTCGTTACCATTCTCAAAATCCGCGTTATACACCACTACCTCGCACGTTTGCGTTCTGGTTTCGATCTTCATGAAGACATATTTGAAGCACTGGGAAACTTGACGATTTATATGTATCTACCTCGGTGACGTTCATGTGAGTCCACTCCAACTTTTTCGCGTTCCTTATAACCTGATGACACTCCTCGTAGGTCTTCCCCGGTTATTTGCGCTACCAGCGACATGCCTGACAGACCCCCACGGCTACTACATTACTGGTACTCCCCTAGCGGTAATGGTCCTCGTTTCAATGACCGCTACTCGTAGACATCGTTCGCCATGACCATTACGGCTAGGGTCATTCTCGCCGTCGTGAACACTTCTCGTACAGGAGCACATCAGCGAAATGGACACCTAAATATATTGGAATAAAATGAGTGAAATACATTATAATGGCCAAAATACATTATAATCATTATGGTGTATTTTAATGTAATATAATTGTTGTTCCTTTATTTTAATGGATTAAAATGAAGCAAAATGGTTATAATGTATTCTGGCTATTATAATGTATTTCAGCCATTATAATGCATTGGCCCCACCTGGGGGTCGGGGACAAAATGAAATAATATTTATTTGTTGCAACCTCCATGAGTCGAACCATCGACCTCAAGGTGGATTAGTCAGCAATCCTTGGCAGCCGCGGGGTGCTCAAGACCACTATACCACAGTGCCATATACTTACCACCACACATAGTGCAATATATCCCCTTACTCAAAAGACCTATCTCCACCCCCTTGCTGTTTCTATTGATCAAATCCCCAACCAAAAGCTTCCCTTCACTTTATAGAGTCCTCTCCCTGTCCTCTGGAAGGCATAAAAATGCACTGTTTTGATTGCCTCTGTTACAATCTATTTTACTACATTATAATAACTCTGTCTCATTTTATTGCATTTTAATGTACTATAATAATACCATCCCATTTTATTGTATTTTAATGGATTATAATAACACCAGTTTCATTTTAATGCATTTTAATGTATTGTAATAGCATTGCTTGATTTTAATCTATTACAATGGACTAAAATCAGCAAAATACATTATAATTTATTATATTTAGGTGTCCATTTTGCTGATGATGACTACAATACAGCGAGACATATAATTAATATCTAAGGAATGCAAAGTCCTAGATAAGATCAAGAACAAATTATCAAAGGAGACAGGAACAGGAACAGTATGTTCCAGCCTTGGAAGCTTTGAAACCAGACATCAGCAGCTGTGTGGATGCTGGAAAAGAGAATGTGGAACAGATAGACTCATCTGTCCATCCAGACCCATCTAGAAAAGAGAAAAATCAAATATCTAAGAGTCCAGAACACCTGGAAAGCAGATACCTGTGTGGATATGATTGGATACCCTAATGGCCAGACTCTGTGACATCCAAATATTCCCTCTTTTAGTATTTCAGTCACTCTTTTATTATTTCCTGAATTATTGGACATTATTTATATTTTCCTGTAGATATATTCCATGGACCGTATATAAGGAGAGCTAGATATTCATATATACTCANGCTCTAATACAGCACCTAAACTTTAAGTGCCAGGTCCAATAAGTCTAATAATTGACACTGTAACACAATCTAGAGGAGGTTAGTAGTCTATACTAGCTCTCTACATTACAGTGTGAGGGTCCTTGGTCAATAAAACAGGCCAGAAACCACTAATTCTGAATGCAAAGGAATAGATATCAGCGGGATCCACAGTCCAAGTGCACTAGATTGTTCATTTTGTGATCATATTTCAGGATAATGTGTCAATAAACTTAAAACCTAATTGTTTCTATGTGGAGCTTCGAAGACACTCATACAGATATGACAGGCCTTTCCAGGTGTACATGGGACAACTAATAGGCAACAAGTATGCTAGAAATTGCAAATGACTCACAAGATCATACGTGGGACAGGAGGAGATTGAATACAGCAGATGTCTAGACCATGACGTCCACCAATCCAATAGTAGAAAGCAGCTATGCAGAAGTGAACTGGCGGAAGGGGAAACATACCTGCATATACAGCCGGTCCAGAACCCATGGCTATGCAGAAGGATCATATGACCCAGCAATGCTCTGTGCAGGGTCCAAAACCCAATAAATCGACTGTTTGGTCACCAAATATACCCATTATACCTAATTGCTATGCAGAATCAAACTTTTAGGCACAAATATGTATGATTTATACCATAATCTAAAACATGCTCNACTGGGACAGTCAGTAGTTCAGTTTGGGGGAGATAATGTGCTCAATTTTGGGCTAGACATGAAATCGTGCACTTTTCACATCAAATACTAGAAAAAGAGCCCAGAAGTACGTGTGATATTCACATGACTTGCTGACCCATGAGCTCTAATACAGCACCTAAACTTTAAGTGCCAGGTCCAATAAGTCTAATAATTGACACTGTAACACAATCTAGAGGAGGTTAGTAGTCTATACTAGCTCTCTACATTACAGTGTGAGGGTCCTTGGTCAATAAAACAGGCCAGAAACCACTAATTCTGAATGCAAAGGAATAGATATCAGCGGGATCCACAGTCCAAGTGCACTAGATTGTTCATTTTGTGATCACATTTCAGGATAATGTGTCAATAAACTTAAAACCTAATTGTTTCTATGTGGAGCTTCGAAGACACTCATACAGATATGACAGCCTTTTCAGGTGTACATGGGACAACTGATAGGCAACAAGTATGCTAGAAATTGCAAATGACTCACAAGATCGTACGTGGGACAGGAGGAGATTGAATACAGCAGATTTCTAGACCGTGACATCCACCAATCCAATAGTAGAAAGCAGCTATGCAGAAGTGAACTGGCGGAAGGGGAAACATACCTGCATATACAGCCGGTCCAGAACCCATGGCTATGCAGAAGGATCATATGACCCAGCAATGCTCTGTGCAGGGTCCAAAACCCAATAAATCGACTGTTTGGTCACCAAATATACCCATTATACCTAATTGCTATGCAGAATCAAACTTTTAGGCACAAATATGTATGATTTATACCATAATCTAAAACATGCTCNAAGTGCACTAGATTGTTCATTTTGCGATCACATTTCAGGATAATGTGTCAATAAACTTAAAACCTAATTGTTTCTATGTGGAGCTTCGAAGACACTCATACAGATATGACAGCCTTTTCAGGTGTACATGGGACAACTGATAGGCAACAAGTATGCTAGAAATTGCAAATGACTCACAAGATCGTACGTGGGACAGGAGGAGATTGAATACAGCAGATTTCTAGACCGTGACATCCACCAATCCAATAGTAGAAAGCAGCTATGCAGAAGTAAACTGGCAGAAGGGGAAACATACCTGCATATACAGCTGGTCCAGAACCCATGGCTATGCCAAAGGATCATATGACCCAGCAATGCTCTGTGCAGGGTCCAAAACCCAATAAATTGACTGTTCGGTCACCAAATATACCCATTATACCTAATTGCTATGCAGAATCAAACTTTTAGGCACAAATATGTATGATTTATACCATGATCTAAAACATGCTCATTTTATCTTTTATTTTGTTATTTCCAATTATTATTCTGTATATAAAGAGCTGTACTTGTAGATACAGGCTCAAGGACCGACTGGTACTTGCACCTTATAGCCCTGCACAGCGNTGGGACAGGAGGAGATTGAATACAGCAGATGTCTAGACCGTGACATCCACCAATCCAATAGTAGAAAGCAGCTATGCAGAAGTGAACTGGCGGAAGGGGAAACATACCTGCATATACAGCCGGTCCAGAACCCATGGCTATGCAGAAGGATCATATGACCCAGCAATGCTCTGCGCAGGGTCCAAAACCCAATAAATCGACCATTTGGTCACCAAATATACCCAATATACCTAATTGCTACACAGAATCAAACTTTTAGGCACAAACACATACAGTTTATACCATAATCTAAAACATGCTCATTTTATCTTTTATTTTGTTATTTCCAATTATTATTCTGTATATAAAGAGCTGTACTTGTAGATACAGGCTCAAGGACCGACTGGTACTTGCACCTTATAGCCCCACGCAGTGTCAATTTAGACCTCTGTGCAGCTTCTTAGACCAAGTCTTTATGCACTTGCCAGTCGGTCGCTTCTAGTCGAGCCAAGATTCATATATATATCTTGCCTCACTGTATACAATCTGATAACCAATCAGTAAACCACTTGTGTTTAAAACCNTCAACGTCAAAACTGATTGGCCGGTGCCTGTGTCTCCCTTCTGGCCCATCAGAGTGACATTCTAGGTGGGAACCAAAGGTGTCAGGCCTAGTGTACTAGATTTGCAGCTCTGCATTCATTGAGCCTGTGACTGGCTTCACATCATGATGCAGATGGACAGCGCAACACCAATCCTACTAAGCAGATCCTCTCTGGGAGGCTGTTCATGGGAGACACAGAAAACATTGAACATTGAACAGGCACTGATTACTGTAGTACTCCTACCACTTTAGTACACAAATTATTCAGTAATAATACATTTATAGCTCAGTATCAATGTCATTTCTATTATGTCATTGGATCAAACCAGCTCCAGAAATAAGGAAGGTGGGACTACTTCGCAAGCACCAGTGAATGTGTAAGTCTGCCGCTGCATCTTGCAGGGTGGATTCAAGATTGAAGATTGCAACTTTCCCGCCCCGTCTCTTGACACAATAGGCAAACGTCGACGCAGGACACACCTGAAACATTGTCAAAAAAGGCAAAAGATTGCATCTGAATGAGGGCTTACAGTGGAGGATGTGCCAATTACAAGTATCATGTTGGCTTTGTAGACCAGCATATGAATTTCATCAATGTGATNTTAGCAAGGGGTGTGCCTGCGCTGAACTCTTTGTAGAAATTGGTCTAGGACCTTTTCCAGTACACTGTGTGCTGTAGTTATCTTGAAGAAGTCTTGAACTCCATAGAGTCAGACTATATTGGCTATTGAGTCTTTGTATGGGACTGTAGCTCTTGTGTTTGTGCCTTGTGCACTGTGTTCTTTATGTTTTGTGTGTGTGTTTGTGATATAAAACATTTTAAAACCATATATACTCCTCAGAAGGTGAACACTTTGAAGTAGATTGCTTCAATAAGAGAGAATCAACCTAGCTAAGAGTTTTGTTGGCATTCTAAGTGCAGCAACTCTGATCACATCAATCCACACTTGCACAACAAACTGAGTTAGACTTTTTGGAGGTTATCTTTTGGTAGCTTTCCACTAGTCTTATNGGCCTGTGTTGGGTATCAGGTTGTGACACACTTAGAGTCTTAGCAAGGGGTGTGCCTGCGCTGAACTCTTTGTAGAAATTGGTCTAGGACCTTTTCCAGTACACTGTGTGCTGTAGTTATCTTGAAGAAGTCTTGAACTCCATAGAGTCAGACTATATCGGCTATTGAGTCTTTATTGGGACTGTAGCTCTTGTGTTTTGTGCTTTGTGCACTGTGTTCTTGTGTGTGTGTTTGTGTGTTTGGATATAAACCCTTTTAAAACCCATATATACTTCTCTGGAGGTGAACACTTTGAAGTAGATTGCTTCAATAAGAGAGAATCAACCCTAGCTAAGAGTTTTGTTGGCATTCTAAGTGCAGCAACTCGATCACATCAATCCACACTTGCACAACAAACTGAGTTAGACTTTTTGAAGGTTATCTTTTGGTAGCTTTCCACTAGTCTTATTCTTAGACAAATTACTGCCAAACAGAGGATTAAGGGTGTTTGAGCGTACCTTACTATATTTGGAGGAAGGCTCTATATTTTACTATATGCTGGTGGTTACTACAGCATCTAAAAGAAGCATTGGCATAGTTACAAGCACAATTGTTAGTGCTTCTCGACATTATAGAGTTTGATGGGATGAGCACTAATGAGCACTAGAAGGAGGAATAATATCATAGGCGGAGTTAATGGGATACAGATCAGGATTTGAATTTCTGGAGGGGTGATTTACAAGCCCAGAGTCTTACACATGTGAAATAGAAACACTGGTTGAGGTCTCAATCATATCAATGGGAATGTATGAAGAATGTAGACAAGTCTGCCATTGTATAATCTACCTGGACACTGACTGGGACAGTCAGTAGTTCAGTTTGGGGGAGATGATGTGCCCAATTTTGGGCTAGACATGAAATTGTGCACTTTTCACATCAAATACTAGAAAAAGAGCCCAGAAGTATGTGTGATATTCACGTGACTTGCTGACCCACAAGCTCTAATACAGCACCTAAACTTTAAGTGCCAGGTCCAATAAGTCTAATAATTGACACTGTAATACAACCTAGAGGAGGTTAGTAGTCTATACTAGCTCTCTACATTACAGTGAAGCATTGTGTGAGGGTTCTTGGTCAATAAAACAGGCCAGAAACCACTAATTCTGAATGCAAAGGAATAGATATCAGCAGGATCCACAGTCTAAATGCACTAGATTGTTCATTTTGCGATCACATTTCAGGATAATGTGTCAATAAACTTAAAACCTAATTATTACTATCAATAACTAGTACATAGTTGGAACTTGTTTCTATGTGGAGCTTCGAAGACACTCATGCAGATATGACAGCCTTTCCAGGTGTACACGGGACAACTGATAGGCAACAAGTATGCCAGAAATTGCAAATGACTCACAAGATCATACGTGGGACAGGAGGAGATTGAATACAGCAGATGTCTAGACCGTGACATCCACCAATCCAATAGTAGAAAGCAGCTATGCAGAAGTGAACTGGCGGAAGGGGAAACATACCTGCATATACAGCCGGTCCAGAACCCATGGCTATGCAGAAGGATCATATGACCCAGCAATGCTCTGTGCAGGGTCCAAAACCCAATAAATCGACTGTTTGGTCACCAAATATACCCATTATACCTAATTGCTATGCAGAATCAAACTTTTAGGCACAAATGTGTATGATTTATACCATGATCTAAAAAATGCTCNATATCTTGCCTCACTGTATACAATCTGATAACCAATCAGTAAACCACTTGTGTTTAAAACCTACACTTTGTGACCCTTGAGTGCAATACTTGAGTTGTCTTAACTAGAGTCTTTAGACTCTGCAATCTAAGCTAGCCAATTGAAGATATAAAGAGTTCTGTCCTCTTTCTCACTCCAAATCACTTGAGATAGACTCAGTCTTGTAGCAGACTTGTACAGTGCTTTCTCACTTATACAAGCCTCTATTGTGGGTTTTGGTGTGTGTTGTGTGTGTGTGGGTTTTGTAGCTGTGTTTAGTTGCAGAAGCCCTGTTGAGAGAGCTTTTAGAAGTGAAGATAGCGTGTAGTTGTCCTTTAAAGGAGATAGAGTTTCAGCCTCTTCAACACTACATTCCATTCACTGTCATAGAGTGTTACAAGAGTTCTCTGGAGGATCAACTGGGTTATATTGCTAGAGCATATGGAGATCCGTTGTATAAATTGAATATGAACCCCATTGAAGTCAATTCATTCCATTGACCAGAGCAAAATGTGTCGCCGACATATACGAGGATGCCGAGTTTGCTGAATGGGTTTTTCCGAGGTGCAAGTATCAGAGGATGAGGGCGCAGCTTGGGTTCCTTCAAGAGTGGCCGCTTCCAGAGCATCTCAAGGGACAGGTGATGGCATATATAGACAGGATGGAGGATATAGGTGTTGTGGAGGGTACATTGGTGATGATGGGTATTGATCATTCAAAGTCTCTGCAAGTGGGATGCGCTTTGTCTCTCTAATTTCTGCTTTCAGTGTTTTCTCTTGTTACTCCCCAGGCCACTTTGGGTTTTGCTCAATGTTTCAAGTTCTCAGACACTTGTTTGTCAACGTTATCAAACAAAAGTTTCCTACTGTACAAGCTGTTACAGAGGTGCAGCGAACCTCGGGCTTGTTCTCTGAAACTGCATTGAGAGGAATACTGAGCCACACAGCCAGAGGGACTTTAGCGGAGACTCAGACTCAGAGGATGTGGCAAGTGGGCTGAAAGGTATCAAGATATGCGGGATGGTTTCCACATAATTTCAAATTCAAAACTGATTGGCCAGTGCCTGTGTCTCCCTTCTGGCCCATCAGAGTGATGTTCTAGGTGGGAACCAAAGGTGTCAGGCCTAGTGTACTAGATTCGCAGCTCTGCATTCCTCGAGCCTGTGACTGGCTTCATGTCACAATGCAGATGGACAGCACAACACCAATCCTACTAAGCAGATCCTCTCTGGGGAGGCTGTTCATGGGAGACGCAGAAAATGTTGAACATTGAACAGGCACTGATTACTGTAGTACTCCCACCACTTTAGTACACAAATTATTCAGTGATAATACATTTATAGCTAAGTATCAATGTCATTTCTATTATGTCTACAGAAAACACAAGAACGACGATCTCAATCACACCAAACCTCACAATAGGGATTTACAGAGCATGAGCATTACTTTCATTTCGGGTGCATTGGATCAAACCAGCTCCAGAAATAAGAAAGGTAGGACTACCTCATAAGCACCAGTGAATGCAAAGTCTGCTGCTGCGTCTTGCAGAGTGGATTCAAGATTGAAGATTGCAACTTTTCCACCCTGTCTCTTGACACAATAGGCAAACATCAAGGCAGGATGCACCTGAAACATTGTCAAAAAAGGCAAAAGATTGCATCTGAATGAGGGCTTACAGTGGAGGATGTGCCAATTACAAGTATCATGTTGGCTTTGTAGACCAGCATATGAATTTCATCAATGTGATATGGTTTTTTTCCAAAACAAACCACACCTAGATGGGCTAGGGCTCCACATTTCCCACAGCAAGGAAGTTCTTCAAGGGGAATAGCTCTGTTGATGGTACCAGTGTCCTGAATAGTCTGAAAAGACTCATCTGCTGCTGCAAGGGCAGGGCAGATGGCACAGGAATGATCTTCATGGCTGTAACCACACTCAGACTGAGTACAGTTGACATCAAAGAGTCTTCCATGCATTTCCACAATGGATGTTCTGGGAATGGCAGCTTTCTTTGTCTTGGTATTAAGTTCTGCAGAATGCAAAAGGAAAGCTAATGTAGACAGTTCATCTACATTTTGCATGACTAGGTGACAGGACTTGGCCTTTGGAGCAACTTTTTTAAGATATTTGGGTACTAATAGCTTTGAGATGATGTGATGGGCGTCATTGGGTTGCGCAGATAATGCTCTCAAGAGGTAAGGTCATAGTGTGCACAAAACAGATCATAGCAATAAAACACATATGCTTCTCCAATAATAATAAAATTGCCATACAAGAGAGGGATCTGCATTGAATGCATCCAGTGTAGCAAGAGACATTGTGTCTAAGGACCTCTACATGCCACCACCATCTCTGAATGTTAGGATTCCTGTTGGATGTTGATTGAAGTGAGAGTGTGTGCTGTGATGCGAAAACATGTACCTGAGGCTGCAGATAGACCTGCACTGGCAAGAATGAGGATGTTCTCAGCCATACTTTCTCGGAGAGCTTTACTAACGGAGAAACTGTTCTACACAAGACCACCGTAAATTTAAGAGTTGGTCGAGAGGACAAAACTAATTTTATACTCTGTGGACATATTCATCAGAAACTTCTTGCTGGAGTTGTCTTTATTATTCTAAATCAGAACAATAGTGGGTCCAAGTCAGAGAGCTGGATGTCGTTCAGTGGGAAGCATGACCTCAGATTATGTGTGCAGACTTTGACTTGTTTGCTTAGTGCTAGAGTAACTAGTGGGAGCAGACTCCTCAAGGCCTTAGCCTGTATTATGACTCAGAGCATTCAGATTTGTGTTTATGGTACTTATCCCATTCTGTGCTCAAAATCAATGCTTATTATCTACTAGGTAGCCCGGGTTCAGAAAAAAGCATGTTGGCAGCACACCTGGTATGGTATTAGCTTCAAAGGCTCAGAGTCTGTCAATGATCAACTCACCCCTCATAGCACAGCAGAATTCACTGGTGCTGTCACTCACATTACCATCTCAATGTTGTTGATGCCAGCCAAGACATCGACCCTGACCTCCTACTTCTTGTCTACAACACAATCTCTACTACACATTCCTCTTTCACTTTGTACAAGGTGTTCTTTTAACATGGTTTTCTGATTGAGAAAACACTTAATCTTCTTGCAAAGAGAATTTTTATAAAACCATATATAAATTCTAAATTTGATTGTGTCCTCTTAACAAGAATATGCCTGGAGAATACTAAATTTTCAGCAGCAAAAGATATGGAATTTTCAAATTCTGAGAATTAATAGATAATACAATATATTAGAATAATTTCCATACTGAGAAAACATTAAATTTTCTCTGGTTGAAAATCCTCAGAAAATGCTGATAAGATAAGATAAAAATTCCACATTTTCTATTGTGGGAAAGTCAGAGAAAACACTAGGAAAATAGTAGGAAAATCATGTGAAAACACTATATTTTAAAGTAGTTTTTAGATNTTCCCAACTTTCAAATCTAATAAAATGAGAGTTAAGTTAGAGCATTCTGACAGATCTTTTGTTTTGAAATGCAAAGAACCAGATGAGAAGCCTAACATCTTCTTTAATCACAGGGATATCTTTCAAGAGGGAAATTCTAACCAGATTTCATCTTTCTACAATCCCCTTGTAGTGCTCACTCCTCCTTCTGAAGTTGCAGACTGGGAAGAAGAAAGTCATTATAATTATAAGTACAACAAGGTGGATGATTATAACTAGTATGGTTCAGGCTCTATTATTCCACTAATTACTAATTATACTGAACAGAACAATCCTTTCCTTAAAAATATTGAAGATTGTGTTGTAAACATCTGTACCACATTTTCATTCTGTAATTCAGTTGATTGTACTAGTAGTAATAGTTTGAAATCAAACTCTGCATTACGAGTACTCAATTCTGCTCCAACCAACTACATAAGTCTGATAATTGGAGATTTCTCTAAGTTACATAAGGTAAACCCTATACATATTCAAAGGGTTAATGGTGGTGATACAATCACCAAAGCTAGAACCATTATCATTTCTCATAAGAGCTCTAATAATATTATTCATCAAGTCAAACTATATCCAGTTTATTATCATCCAAAATCCAGTTTTCAACTCCTAGCTGGAAACAAATTTACTATCAGAGAATGTGATATCATCTACTCTCACCCAGAAACCTTAGTTCATTGGAAGAATGGTGACTTGTTCTTGTCTCTGTCCTCTGGACAAGATAAATACAAGTTCACATACCTGGAAACTCAAGTAGATGACTTGAAGTTCTCCTGGCCCTTTCTCCTGCCACCACTAAAGTGGTAGATTTGATTATTGCACACAACTGCTTTGAGCACATACTAGAACTCATCCTTAGTAAATGTACTACCACCTGTAATGGTTTTTCCATCAGAGACTTGTTGAAGTTTGAGCACTCTTGCACTGGATGTGCTTATGGGGCATAAAACAATAGTTGTATTCAAACTCAACAAAATGAGTGTTGGAGATTCTAGGACCAATCCATATGGATTTAGTGGAGTTCTCTGTAATTTTATACTCTCATAAATTCAAACATGTGCTCACTATCCTTGATGACTACTCTAGTTATGAATGGTCAGCACTACAAAAGACAAAGAAACAAGACAAAACACTTGCTTCCTTTAAAGCCTTTAGGGCACAAATACAAAAATATACTGGGAAGCCTATAAAAAACACTGAATATTGATTATGGGAAAGAATTCTTTGGTACCTTATTCCAGAAACCGATAAATATTATACAAATGAACACCCATTTTCGATCTGGGAAGTTGTTTTGAAGGAAATCATCTCTGAACTACCAAGTGAGACATTGAGAATTATTCTTGATGTTGTGGTAACAGTGAACCATGCTGAACCAACTCACAAACAAAACTGAGAATCAAGAACTTATATATACCTTTTTTGGGGGTATTTTGGCACCACAGGCCTCATGTTTTTATAGTAGAGGCATAGGTTTTTGAGCATCTTCACTGGCAGAATTGAGCACTTTAACAGTGTTATTTGTGAAAAGTCTGAAAAATTCTGTTTTAAAGCATGTCTCCCTTCTGCCTGGTGGACTTATATGCTTTAAATTGCTGTTTATGTTTACAATCACTATGTACAAGGTGTTCTTTTAACATGGTTTTCTGATTGAGAAAACACTTAATCTTCTTGCAAAGAGAATTTTTATAAAACCATTTATAAATTCTAAATTTCAATTGTGTCCTCTCAACAAGAATATGCCTGGAGAATACTAAATTTTCAGCAGCAAAAGATATGGAATTTTCAAATTCTGAGAATTAATAGATAATACAATATATTAGAATAATTTCCATACTGAGAAAACATTAAATTTTCTCTGGTTGAAAATGCTCAGAAAATGCTGATAAGATAAGATAAAAATTCCATATTTTCTATTGTGGGAAAGTCAGAGAAAACACTAGGAAAACACTAGGAAAATGGTAGGAAAATCATGTGGAAATACTATATCTTACAGCAGTTTTCAGATAGTTTTCATATAGTTTTCCTTTTGTATTTAACATGTTTTCTTTAATATAAAATTCAAAATCTTATATTTATTTTCTAAATGTTTTCTCACTATTTTATAAGACAGAAAATTTAGTATATTTGTCATCAGAAAATTAAAGGATAATTCTATAATTTCATTATCATAAAATAATAAAAAAACACAGACTCTTCTGGAAATTAAAATTCAGAGTATGCTTGCTGTTTTCAATATGTGATGACAACTTGAAACTAATAGAATTTTCTGAGTGTTGTCTGGAAGCAAATATATAGCAGTATTCTGAGTGTATTTCCTTTGTGTTAATAGCATAAAAAGAACACCTCATATGTAGTGAATAGAACTTCAAACAAACACTTGGAATGGAAAACTCCAGTTGAAGCTTTTAGAGGAAAGAAACCAGATGTTGCTTACTTCTGAACACCTGGATGCACTGCTTATGTATATCTTGATAAGGAACTTCAAGTGCACAAACTAGCACCCAAAACAGAGAAGATGATTTTTATCAGATATGCATTGAGTTTGAAAGCTTGGCTTTCTATGTGGAATACAGGCCATATTTTTGTTTCATCAAATGTGATTTTTGATGAAAGCAACTAAAGTGCAAGACCACATCTATCAAATCAGCACTCATCAAGTGCTAATATGGCAAACCTAGAAAAGACCCAATTTTATTCAATTTACCTTACTTTTGAATCAGAACACTTTAATATGACACAAGATAATAGGTAATAAGAACTAGAGTGAGCCCAGTCTGCTAGTCATGGCCTTAAAGAAGCTATGGTGCATTGAAAAGTACAAAAAGCTATATGATATGCTATACAGAGGTGTCTAAGTTGTACTTTCTGACTTATCTATGTAACAGATCCAAATCAGATCACTCCCAAAACATATAGGGGACCTAACTATGACCATATGAACACATTGGCTAGTTAACTGAGCTCTCAAAAGTGCTATCAATAGGAATTCTGTTTTTATTTTAACTTTCTATAACATCTGCAAAGTGCAACAAGCAGTCAAACAGTACAGAGGTACTTAAGAAAAGACATCAAAACAAAAAGACAACTTAGAATAGGAACAATCAAAGAATGATTATCCTCTGAAGTCAATATGCAGATCAAAGTCAAAGCAGACAATCTCTTAATAAAGAGCTCAAAGGCAGTGAAGCCATACAAAATAACATAACTAAGTGTGAAGTAACCTCAAAAGGAAGAAAACCACTTTCAAAGGCCTGTCACTACCTATAGACAGATACAACAAGACATACAATAAATATCTAATGGATGAGAAGTCCTAAATAAGACTGAGAATGAATTGTCAAAGGAGATAGGAACAGTAACAGCATGTTCTAACCTTGGAAACTTTGGCATCTAGGTCTCTGCCAACATGTAGATGCTAGAAAGAGAAATGCTGTAAGAAGACAGAATGGATACTCCCATCCACTTGCAGATACTCAAATTAGAAAAGAGAAAATACCAATTATAGAGTCCAGACCACCTGGAGAAGTAGGTGCCCACACAGATATAGTCAGATACCCTAGTGGCCAGACTCTGTGACACCCAAATATTCCCTCTTTTAGCATCTCAGCCACTCTTTTATTATTTTCTGAATTATCAGACATTATTTGTTCTTCCTTGTAGATATATTTTGAGGACAGTTTATAAGGACAGCTAGATATTTGTATATACTCAAGTAACTCTGCCCCCTCTGATTGTGAATACATGAAGAGTTTGTTTGATATATAATTGTGTGTGCCATTCCAGTTTTGCTTCCTTACTTCAGGCCCTGGAGATTGGTTCTGAGTAACTCCAGAGAGATAGAGATCTGATAATGAACTTGTGTCATAAGAGACATGTGTGTGTATCAGGTTGTGACACACTTAGAGTCTTAGCAAAGGGTGTGCCTGCACTGAGCTCTTTGTAGAAATTGGTCTAGGACCTTTTTCAGTATGCTGTGTGCTGTAGTTGTCTTAAGGAAGTCTTGAACTCTGTAGGGTCAGACTATATCAGCTATTGAGTCTTTGTATAGGACTATAGCTCTTGTGTTTTGTGCTTTGTGCACTGTGTTCTTGTGTGTGTGTTTGTGTGTTTGGAATAAACTGTTATGAACATGGACTAGCAAATGGACATGTAGATACTGATGTGTGTATTACTAAATCCTTTTCTTTCACCTTCTATGAGTTTCTATCTATTCTTAGTTACAATGTTCTCTCAAGTTCTTTCTGTTTCTCTATTATTTGTCATTGTATCTACTTTGTAGTATTTAAGATAGCCTAACTAGGTCTAAGCTCCTCAGCTTGACCTGGTTTGCAATAAACCTTGTATAAAGCAATGAACCTCTGAACTGCAGATGACCTCTGCACAAACTCTAAGCTTGAACCTTGCAACTTACTTGACTACATTATAGTTGAGTTAGTTGTTGACGTTGCTATGCAAGTAATGTAACACAAGGTCAAGCTGATCAGAACACCGACCTAACAAGGTTAAGGCACCACAACACCACCATGAGCCTGCCTAACAACAGAAGACAAACAGGATCTTGATTGAGACCTTGATCTTACAAGACGGCTTCAACAAATAGGGATCAGCATTTTGGAGAACCCTGCATCGACCTCGTGTACAATTATAACCTGCCACCACCATCATGAAGTAATCAGACAGCTCTCAGATGTGCTTGAGCCAGACACAACAACAGAAGAAGAAACATGACAAGACAAAGAGCTGAAGAGCAGCTCGACCCTGATATTCACTCCACCAGAATCGCCCTCAAAAGAGAGCTCCAAAGACTCAATAGCAAAGAAAGGGAGATCACCAGACTCCTCACCATCCACTCCAGACTTTACAGCTTCTGCTAAAGAACCCAAACTCACAATAGACAACATGTCGGGAGAGAGAAGCTCAACTCCAAAACAAGAACAGAAACCAAAATCACAGGAGGAAATGATAATCAGTGTTGCAACAGCAGTACTGGAAGAAGTCAAGAAGAAAGAAAAGAAAAAGGAAAAGAGAGCCAAGGTAGCAGCCCTAGAGCCTTTTGAAGGAGATAGAAAGGACACAAAGTGATTCCTCACTGAAGTTGAGATCTTTCTCTGAATGCACCTATCTGATTATGACACTGATGAGAAGAAATGTCTATTCCTTCTCTCCTATCTCCAAGGGAAAACCACTGCTTCATGGAAGCAATCCAAGACCAATCGAATCTTTGAAAGGAAGAGTGGCAAGGACGAGCTCACCTGGACCAACCTCAAAGCTTCCTTTAAGAAGCATTACTTGCCAGCTGACATCCAAGCAGATGCTCAACTACAAATTGAGGAAGCTCACATGACCGACAGAGCCAATACTTATGTTAATGAATTCAGGGTCATAGCCAATGAATCTGGATATGACGATCAGGCCTTAATCCATATCTTCAGAAGAGGCCTCCCGATAACTCTTGCAGACAAAATCCTTAATCAACTGCAGGGATGGCCAACAGATCTCAAAGGATGGTATGAAGCAGCCATCCAATACAATGAGCAATTCAAATATGCAAAAACAGTCCAGCAACCAAGAAGGTTCCAAATGGCTGGAGACAAGAAGAAAAGATTCGAAAAGAAAGAAGTGTCAGTCAATTGTGTGGACACAGGATGACTAACAGAAGATGAGAAGAAGGAATACATGAAAGAAGGGAAGTGCTTCCAGTGTGCCAAACAAGGACATGTCAGCAGGGACTGCCTCTTGAAGAATCCCACATAATAATGGCATTTTCGATCAGAACGACCCAGAAGAGATCATCAGACAGATTGACATCCGAGCCAAGATGTTGGTCTTGCAGACTATAGCTCACACAGTAGAACATGAAGAACAGAAACTAGAAGATCTGATCCCGGAGTACCTTCAGGAGTTCAAGGCACAGTTTGAAGATCATGCAGCTGAGCACTTTCCCATATTGCAGTGAAGATGCTCAAAAACCTATGCCTCTACTATAAAAACATGAGGCCTGTGGTGCCAAAATACCCTCGTTACCGCAACATCAAGAATAATTCTCAATGTCTCGCTCAGTAGTTCAGAGATGATTGCCTTCAAAACAACTTCTCAGATTGAAATGGGTGTTCGTTTGTATAATATTTATCAGTTTTGTGGTTTTATTAATCACTTTGAAAGCAAATACTGGTATAGATTTCAACCAGAAACTGCCCAAAGAATAAACTTCTTCTAAGTGAGAACAAAGATACCTCTTGTACCTGAATATAGCCCTCTTAGCTATGTTCTGCAATGATTCTCAAGAGGACAAATCTTCTAGACACTGCTAGCCTGAAACCCTCTCTGATTCACATCGAAACACCAGACTATACTGATGCACATCAGCTACCCTCTTAGTAGACTGATACAATGTTTCTCTTATTGGAAAACATGCCTCTTGCATTAAAAACTAAGCTCTTTCTAGCTTTTATTTATATCTCTGGTTTGGGTTACAATCTCAGGTCTCAACTAGCCTGTGCCTCTTGCACAACTAAATATGCTAGAGCCTGAAGTGGTTGAAAAATACTGATTGCCAGTAGCTCTTCTACCTGAACAACAACATCATATAATCTAATATATCTGTCACAAATACAAATAAAACTGAGTCAGATAATAAATATTATATAAACTAAGCTGTGTTTGGTAATTTCTCTGTCACAGTGTCTGATTGTAGTCAGGCTTTGTAGCCATAATCTCTTTTATTCTTTTTCTTTGACAATTGTGCTGTCTTCCGACACTAACCGTTTCACTACGTACGAGGTGTTCTTTTAACATGGTTTTCTGATTGAGAAAACACTTAATCTTCTTGCAAAGAAGATTTTCAAAAAAGCATTTATAAATTCTAAATTTTAATTGTGTCCCCTCAACAAGAATATGTCTGGAGGATGCTAAATTTTCAATAGCAAAAAATATAGAATTTTCAAATTCTGAGAATTAATAGACAATACAATATATTAGAATAATTTCCATGCTGAGAAAACATTAAATTTTCTCTGGTTGAAAATGCTCAGACAATGCTGANTTCACACAACTGTTCTTCTACCTGCCAGACACCAAAGAAAAATCCCCAATGCAGTGCATTGGTTTGAATATTCTGTTCTCATATGTCTGAGCCCTATAGCAAAAATCATCAATACATGAAACTTGGGCACAAGATCCCCAGTTACACTACATATGAGGTGTTCTTTTAACATGGTTTTCTGATTGAGAAAACACTTAATCTTCTTGCAATGAAGATTTTCAAAAAAGCATTTATAAATTCTGAATTTTAATTGTGTCCTCTTAACAAGAATATGTCTGGAGAGTGCCAAATTTTCAACAACAAAAGATGTAGAATTTTCAAATTCTGAGAATTATTAGACAATACAATATATTAGAATAATTTCCATGCTGAGAAAACATTAAATTTTCTCTGGTTGAAAATACTCAGAAAATGCTGATAAGATAAGATAAAAATTCCAAATTTTTTATTGTGGGAAAGTCAGAGAAAACACTAGGAAAACACTAGGAAAATGGTAGGAAAATCATGTGGAAATACTATGTCTTACAGCAGTTTTCAGATAGTTTTCATATAATTTTCCTTTTGTATTTAACATGTTTTCCTTGATATAATATTCAAAATTTTATAAGGCAGAAAATCTAGTATATTTGTAATTAGAAAACTAAAGGATAATTTTATAATTTCATTGTTATAAAACACAGACTTTTCTGGAAATTAAAATACAGAATATGCTTGCTGTTTTCAGTGTGTGATGATAGCTTGAAACTAATAGAATTTTCTGAATGTTGTCTGGAAGTGAATATATAGTAGTATTCTGAGTCACTACATACAAGGTGTTCTTTTAACATGGTTTTCTGATTGAGAAAACACTTAATCTTCTTGCAATGAAGATTTTCAAAAAAGCATTTATAAATTCTGAATTTTAATTGTGTCCTCTTAACAAGAATATGTCTGGAGAGTGCCAAATTTTCAACAACAAAAGATGTAGAATTTTCAAATTCTGAGAATTATTAGACAATACAATATATTAGAATAATTTCCATGCTGAGAAAACATTAAATTTTCTCTGGTTGAAAATGCNTCTAAATGTTTTCTCACTATTTTATAAGGCAGAAAATCTAGTATATTTGTAATTAGAAAACTAAAAGATAATTTTATAATTTCATTGTTATAAAATTATTAGAAAATACAGACTCTTCTGGAAATTAAAATACAGAATATGCTTGCTGTTTTCAATATGTGATGATAGCTTGAAACTAATAGAATTCTCTAAATGTTGTCTGGAAGTGAATATATAGCAGTATTCTGAGGGTATTTTCTTTGTATTAATAGCATGAAAAGAACACCTTGTATGTAATGTTAGCTTAGTCAAAGTGCTGCTTCACAGAAAATACACTGGGACCTCCTTTTGGCATTGATCCTGGTGGTTTTGCAACCATGTTGAGAAAAACCATGTGGCAAAATGGACATGTAATCAGGAGTAAGGCCATTTGGAAGATTTCCAAACTGGCAGTCTTTTGTGGGGTCTGTTTGTCTGATTTTTGTCTGAACATAGCTTATACAATCCTAAAAAGTTCAGAAATGTAAGAAAGGCATCTCTTCATTGCTCAGTTCATTGCTCAGATGCTTTGTAAGAAGTGTGCAGAGTCAAAATTCAGCTGTAAATCTAGAGCAAAGGACACAATAAGTTATAAAGTAATCTTCTGACAGTTTTGTCCCCTTTGTTATGCTTTCTGAAGTCACTCACGATAAGTTTAAAGGCTGAATGGTGTTACTGATGTATCCTGGTTGGCTGCAGAGATACACATGGGACCTTCACATTGTATAGTGTAAATGACAATGAAAATTCATGGAATTGTTACTACTGCCTAGGCTTAAATAGTTGGACAGCAATGTAGAATGTAGTGGAGAAATTGTCTCAGAAGGAGATACTGCTATGGTTTCCATTTTTGCTGCCCCCTTTTAAATGCATTACAATGAATATAGCTCATGATGAGCCAGAAGAAGAATTATGAGGAATTAAAATGCACTTTGGCCCAACATGGCTATGAATAGCACATTTTGGTGATTTGCTGAGACTCAAGAATTGATAGGTAGTGCAGGTAGCAGAAGAGTACTATATTGGATCCTATATGACAATGTTACAGGAATATCTTGAGGACTTCCTTATGGGCAGAGACTATACCTACTGCACAAAGACTGTACTGCCTGCAGAGACTATGCATGAAGATTATACTTACTATATGAAGGTCATACTCACTGCATAGACTATACTGCCTACAAAAACCATGTATGCATAGAGACTATATTTACTGCATGAAGGCTATACTTACTACAGCTATACTTACTACATAGAGACTATACTTACTACACAGAGACTATACTATCTGCTTGAAGGCTATACTTACTGCATAGAGATTATACTATCTTTATGAAGGCCATACTGCCTGCATGGAGACTATACTGCCTGCAGGGAGACTGTACTGCCTGTACAGAGACTATACTGCCTGCATAGACTATGCATGGACTATACTTACTGCATGAAGGCTATACTGCCTGTATAGACTATATATAGAGACTATACTTACTGCATAGAGGTCATACTCACTGCAGAGAGACCATGCACAAAGACCATATAGAGACTATACTCACTGCATGGAGGTCATATGTACTGCATAGAGACTATGCACAGAGACCACACAGAGACTATACTGCCTATAAAGGCCATGCATGAGGACTATACTTGCTGCATAAAGACTAATCTACATTGAATCTACATTACCTGCATGAAGACCAATAATTAGTACATGCTGGGGTAATATACTAATTATTAGCATATTATATACCATCTTATCAATCAATATAAACCTTAGACAATTTTGTGATAATGTATATGTATTACTCTAATGATTTGTAGTACTTACTTTTAATTACATCTAAAGGTAGGCCTGCTTTCCATCTTCTCAATTTATTACTATAAGGCATATATAATTCTTAAGAATTATGCTAAATATATCAGAGATAAAATAATATAAAATGTTTAATAATTACATGAACTCTATTTAACATAAGGTATATATCTTACTTTATGTGAAATAGTATACTTATGCTAATTCTTCTTTATAGCATAAAATAAGCATAAATCAGATAAGTACTACATGAGTTTTATGCTTTATTATAGAAGCTGTACAACATAGCATAAAATCAAGGTAATGTTNATTTACTGCATGAAGGCTATACTTACTACAGCTATACTTACTACATAGAGACTATACTTACTACACAGAGACTATACTATCTGCTTGAAGGCTATACTTACTGCATAGAGATTATACTATCTTTATGAAGGCCATACTGCCTGCATGGAGACTATACTGCCTGCAGGGAGACTGTACTGCCTGTACAGAGACTATACTGCCTGCATAGACTATGCATGGACTATACTTACTGCATGAAGGCTATACTGCCTGTATAGACTATATATAGAGACTATACTTACTGCATAGAGGTCATACTCACTGCAGAGAGACCATGCACAAAGACCATATAGAGACTATACTCACTGCATGGAGGTCATATGTACTGCATAGAGACTATGCACAGAGACCACACAGAGACTATACTGCTTATAGAGGCCATGCATGAGGACTATACTTGCTGCATAAAGACTAATCTATATTGAATCTACATTACCTGCATGGAGACCAATGATTAGTACATGCTGGGGTAATATACTAATTATTAGCATATTATATACTATCTTATCAATCAATATAAACCTTAGACAATTTTGTGATAATGTATATGTATTACTCTAATGATTTGTAGTACTTACTTTTAATTACATCTAAAGGTAGACCTGCTTTCCATCTTCTCAATTTATTACTATAAGGCATATATAATTCTTAAGAATTATGCTAAATATATCAGAGGTAAAATAATATAAAATGTTTAATAATTACATGAACTCTATTTAACATAAGGTATATATCTTACTTTATGTGAAATAGTATACTTATGCTAATTCTTCTTTATAGCATAAAATAAGCATAAATCAGATAAGTACTACATGAGTTTTATGCTTTATTATAGAAGCTGTACAACATAGCATAAAATCAAGGTAATGTTTAGCATAATGTCAGCATAATATATGTGTATTATGCTAGTAAAATCATTAACATAAATTCAAAAGTAATTTACTATAATTCACATGCATTATCATAGATATTTGTTAAAGAAAATCTAATATAAAGATTAACATAATTCACATGTCTTACACTTTATTGCACCCAGTGTTAGCAGATTTCTGATTGATTTCTGAGATCCCTGTGTCCATAAGCACTCATTTAGTATGTAAATCATCAATTTCACTCTGGTCTGATTCTCTTTCTCAACCTGGTCTCTTACTCAATCAAGTAAGTTCATTTCTTATTCTATCCTTCTATTAGATTCTTATGTTTGTGTTTAAATATATAAATACCCAAAGGTAAGAGACATTGTTCATTTCTTCCCTTCCCTCCTCTAGTACTTGTCTATCCTCTAATCATTTTCAACCTCTGCCATGGCTGCTTCATCATCTAGTATTCCTGTTACAATTTTCCCCTTTTATACCTATGCTTCTCACTCTATCACACCCTTACACCTTCCCAGTCCCCCTTTCCTTCTCTTCTATGCTTCTTATTCTATCGGACACATATTACTTACTCCAGTTCCCTTTTCTTATTGTTGTAGATAGTCAGTGTATACTAATGGGATTGGTGCCTTACTCATATTTATCTGATAACTACTGCTTATGATTAGACATTATGTAGTTAACAGTTGTATATATTTAAACACCTGAGAACAGGTCACAGCTCTCCAGCTTGACCNATCATGAGAAATTTATTAACATAAATTCAAAAGTAATTTACTATAATTCACATGCATTATTGTAGGATTTGTTAAAGAAAATCTAACATAAAAATTAACATAATTCACATGTCTTACACTTTATTGCACCCAGTGTGTTTGGAATTCTGGAGCAGTCTTTATATGAAAGTTTGGAGTGTGCACAGACTAGTTTAAGGTAGGTCAGAGGCTAGAGTTTTCAATGTGTGGTTGTGGGGGATGTCCTTTGTGTTTTTGAGGTGTCAGAGGTGTTGAATAGTGTTAAAGAGATGGCGAGTGAGGTAATAGAGCTTGATGATGTATTACATGTTATCAACTCTGAGGAGTCCAGCATCCAGATCCAATGCTCTGACAATCATCACACATATTGCTCTCCTCTGCTATGTTTGACGACATCAACAGCACATACAGTCCAGAATCAAATCAACCATCTCATTACAGGTTGGGAGTTGACTTGTAGAAGGGTCAGTGCTTGCAAGTAGGAGGGAAAGAGTTCTTGCAGAATATATTTACTGTTCAGTAGGTATATCACTGCTTGTAATATATGCTTCTGACATTCAAAAAAAACTGTCATAAGGCCTTGTAACAAGACTTGGGCATTATTGATGGTTCTGTAGGATTATAACCTACCATTACAGTTATAAGGGGTTATAACCTATGTTAAGATTACCATTACACCCAGCGTTATGACTCTTTGTAACTGTTGTGAAGAGTTATAACTAGAGTTATATCTATGGTTATAACCCCCATTCATAGTCATGGGGGGTTATAACACACATTGTATTCTCGGGGTACAGTAACAGGGTATTATATACCTGGTTACAGCACTAACAGACTTGTAGGCAATGCGTATCAGGTGTTGTTTCCCCTGCTAACCCACTATACCACTCTCCAGTTTTTGCTGATGAACAATCATCTTCAGAGGCCAATTATAGCCATTTGCATTGTCCATGAAAACAAAAGAATACAACCTATTGCTGAACGAATCAAAGACCACAATGCTGGTCTAGTGCCTAACCTCTCTTCTCTTCTACCATCATTCCTTCCCCACTTCATCTCCAATTCTTCAAGTTGAAGCAACTAAATCATACTTCAATGCCAACCAATCATCCCAAGTCGCCATAGAGTCGGTGAATGTTGGGTTTGAATGTTGAATGAGAGAAGGAGAGCCAACAGTGACCACATCTGGATACCTCTGAGTCATTTCCACAAACCAAAGATGAAGTTGCAAGTGTCAGGAAGCTCAAAGGGGTTTATTGTTGGAGAGTTGGGTTTTGAGATTGGTGGTAAATAGTAGTGATCATGAATGTTGAAGTGATGCAATGCCAAGTGAGTACAATGACACTTCAGTGTTGAAACACATATTCAGCTCAAGATCAAAGCATGCACCCCAACACTCTCTTCAATTGCCCAAGCATAAACACATTTGGAAGAATTCAGCAACATATTAAATTGGGAGGTTGGTGCGGTCCTCTTGCACTTTTGGAACCCAAATAGTTGTCCATTGACCAGCCCTACCAGTCTTACCCAAATTGTGCCAAATCCTGCAACATAAAGGTCAGAATATTAACTGGAAGTAAGACAAAACACTCACACTGCATTCTTCTGTACTGTGCCCACTTGGCTTGAAACAGGGCCTGGAAGGCCTACTGTTGCCTTATTTCTTGACCTCCTCCTCAGAGCAATAGGCTGTGGGACCAATGCATTCCTGTTGGAAGCAGGTTTATTGGTGGATGATTCATCTGGGAAAGTGTCAGTAATGCTCCATAAGCAGCTCCCGTCTGCATGCATGTCACTGGGAGAGTAAAAGCAATAGCATCAGCTTAGCAAAGGCAGGACAACCAAAAATGAACAGATGATTGCTGTCATCATAACCCAGACCAACAGACTGATTGAGCATGACATGCCCAGGTGGCTGACTTTCAGTGCTGGCTTGAGGAAACTCCTGTGCTGAGCTTGGCTCATTGCTTTTGAATGTTGGACTTAGTCAGAGAGAAGCGTAGCCCCAGTGCAGCACCTAGACTTCATTCCTCCTCCTATTGAAGCTTTCGACAATGTAGCTCAATGGGAGTCAAGACTATGCAGGACTGCACAGTACTCACCATCATAAACTTGGCCATCCACTGTGCAATCTTAAAGTCACTTTTCTATCTGCCCATGGAATGAGGGAACAAGCTCAGCTACTCGCTCACACACGCTGTTGGTGCTACTGGTGAGGACATAGATTGTCGCCACTGCAAAAACACCACAATCCATGCCATTAGTCTGCCTTGGTTGATCCTGTGAAACTATGAGCCAAGCATTCCAAAGAGGGTCGAAGATGGCAATCTACACTGACTGGAAGTGGGTCAAGCATGCTCCAATCATTGAAATACTTCTCCCCAAGTTCCAAACCCACCATCAAAAAGCACCTCATCACCTATTGGAGTTGAGTCAATAAGGACCAGATGAAGGACTGGCAGGCACACTACAAATTTTTCCTCATAAGGGCTGCGACTCTTGTGGCCACTCGTATGCCTCAGCAAGGAGTCATATATTCCCATTACTTCCTGGCACAAGTCTGCAAAAATGATCCACCAATGCTCAGTGGCTTTGTCATAAATTAACATTGCCATATAAATGAGATCATCCAGCCACTGCCAGAAAAAAATTGCCTACCAAGAAATCAGGTGTTGTAAATGATACAAGGACTACCAACACCCACTGACTGTTTAACAAGTGCTTTGAAGGACCTGTGCCTTTTGGCAGTTTGAATAACCTCTAGAATACCTATTGCCTTCATTTTTGTGTACGTATAGCTGTTTATCACAACAAAACCTGCATTCATCCACCACTCTTGAAGATACATGTGGAATCAGCTCCAGATAGTACTATCTGTGAGACATTGGTTAGGCCTCAACCTACCTACATTACACATTTCCCAACTACTGTTGCAATGTGACAGCATCAATGAGAATGAAGACATAGACCAAAAAGAGGCACCCATTCACCTTGGGCCAGGGCTTGAACTTCTGAGGCCTTGGCTCCAGGAAAGAGGATAAAGACCTAGTGACAATCACACTGTCTGAATCAGCATCTTTATCAATGCAATGCTGTCAAGACATGAGTTCATGCATGAGCAACCGAAAGCAGCACACAAAGAGCCTCATAGTGACAATGTCCTCATGATTGGTCTTTCATCACTTCCTTGGTTGTTCTATGAAGGAGAGCAGATTTCCCAGAGGATCATGGATTAAACACTGGGATGGATAAACCACCTGGCCAATCCATACAAACAGAGACATGTACCTCTTCAATATTAGTGACATGGACCTTAGCCTTTTTGTGATAGTCAACATCGATCACCAACAAGCATTACTCAAACATACTGCAGCACTCGTTATGGTCCTGCTTGCCAGCACCCTCTTTCCACTGTTCACTTGTGGCATCAAACCTGTAGACATTTGTGGTACACATCAAGAGTGTCACAATGAAAACACTAGGAATGCACATCCATAGGCTTCCTCTTTTTTCCATGGCATGGGGAAGCATTAGATCGAGGTGCTGGCACTACATCATCTTCAGTCTATGACATTTGCTGAGTGGGTTACAGTGCCAAACAGCACTAGCTGTAGACCTACCATCTTGATACGGGGAATGATGGTCCTGAGCACAATCTAGAGTTTCAAGTCCCGTTACCAACAAAATCTAGGTAGGAGCTTTGTGAGACACACATCTTTACCCTCTGACAGCTCATAAACCACTTCCTGGAAACCCCGCAATGCAGGTGACCTTGCCCAGTTCTCTGCCATTTTGAGGACAGATTTCTTATTAGCATCCATGCTGTTGCTCCACTGTGCATCCAGAACCATGATAAGTTGACACTTCACCTGCCATAATCCAAGACACTTCACTGCAGCAGACATGTCCAGTATGTTGAACCCAATACTCTGTACAGCTGCCCCAAACATCATCTGAAAAACTACAAGACACAACATCATCTTGAACCTGTGTGGAAGAGTATTTTTTCTGGTCTACTGAGAGCACTTTTGACACCTGACATTGAAACAGTTAATGCTATTGCAAACTTGAGTAAGCAGATGACAGCAAAACTCATGCTTGGGCAAAAGATTTTCCTGTGAAAATGCATAGCAAAGGCGACCATCAATTCCACAGACTTGTCATTGGGCATGAACATCTCCTCACAATTGAGGGAGTCCATGACCTCTATGGCCACTCGAGGAACAAGAGTCAGATGAACAAGCACCCAATGCATTTCCTGGATGGAATGGAGGAAACAGAATGTCAAATTATCAGACATACAGGCACGACAGCCCTAGAGTAGACTGTATTTCAAATTGTTCCTCCAAAGGCACTACAACAGCAGACTAAGTCAGATTGATGTTCTCTGAGCCAATGCATTCCAAATGAATGCATACCATGTTCTTCCACTGCAGGTTCACTAACAGCATGTGTGGACCCCACTTAACAAGCTCTCGTGCCTACCGGTGAAAGAAAACAGGAACAAAGAGGACATCAGCCCTCTTGAGAATGCTCTATTGATTCAGCACCTCATCCATACATTTGCAATCATTGCCATGAAACTGGTAGTTGGGTTCCAACCAGTGAGTAAAGTGTCCCTGTACAAAGCCAGAACCGATGAAATCAACATCATCAATGTTTCCACAGACCAAATCAGCATAAGTGAGCATGTCATTGCCAGGAGGAGCAGGCTCCAGAGTGAAGGATTGGTGAATGAGTTCAATATTCAACTGCTATTGTTATATTCAGCATATGATTAAGACTTAAGAAAATAAGGAACACACATGCCTGTTCCTCTTGCGTTCCATTTGCTTTGCACCCATAGCTGTTTGGACCTTGCAACCTGATTTCACAGCAAACATAGTCTTACCTGATGACCTTCCCATGGCAAACACTTGGCAAGATGCTGCCCTGCTGGAAGTAACCTTGCCTGTAGCATTTCTATGGGGAAAAAGCAGCCTAATTGCTGGTGGTTGACCAGACGACACTGGAAAGGAGAAGATTAAAGAGAAAGAAAGCTAATGGGTTGAGACTTACTGGTCTTTGATAAGGTTCTGACTGCTCTGGACACTACAGTTTGCTCTGAGATTCAGTCAATAAAAGCAGTCAGGTAGAGAAAATGACAGACTACCTCACTTTTGCTTTCCATGAGCTTTGTAATTGTGCTCACTTGCTTCATTATGGTTTTGTCAGAAGGAAGCTTTTGAGCTTTGGCTTTTGGTGGAAGTCGACTCTTCCCTTTTGCTTTGGGTCCCTGCAGGGTCAACCTTTCCTAATCTGTTAAAAACCTCATGAATAATTTACACATCATGGACATGTTTGTTGGCATACTGTGATATGCACTTATCTGGCCTCCACTGTGACATATCTCAATCAAGTGTGTATGCTCGCAGCTCTTGCCTGTCTGTTGAAACTTCCAACATGTGCAGCAGAGGGCCCCAGTATTTACCTCAGTTACTACAAATTTGCCTATTGTCAGCCAGGGCAAGACAGCAATAGGTTTTTGTGATCATACAGCTTGAAAGGGATTAAGCTTGGTCTCTTTAAGGCCTAGGATAATCGATTAGATATGTCCAAGAGAGCCAATGAGAAGCTTATGCCTGCATGGCAGTCAGATGAGTGCAAGTCAGTCATAGCAGGCTTGAGAACAGAAGATTTCTTCTGCTTTCCTGCTAGAGCATGTAAACTCTGACACCACCTGCCTGAGTAGTCAACTGGACTCACCTGTAGTGGAAGCTGGAAGCAGTCGCACCGGCATAGAAACCCAGATACTTGGTAAAAAAAAAGTATAATGCAGATAGTGTTATGTTACTTGCGCAGCAATGTCAACTTCAACCACTCTAAGCGAAGTACTCATCTTCGTATAAGCAGTTGTACAAGTTCAAGTTTGAGTTCGTTCAGTGGACACTGAAGTTTAGAGGACCTTCGATCATGGCGTTGACACAAGTAGATTAAACCAGGTTAAGCTGAAGACTTAAAGTCTTAGCTTGAGTGCTTAAATACGTTACAACCGAGCTAAGGCTAACTATATACAAATAGCAAGAAGTTCGGTGATTGTCTAATGTTTCCTGAGGCAGTCGGGATATGAGTAATACAAGTACAAACAAATAAGTGAATGGGGACTGGGAAGGTGTATAGGTCCGATGATGATAGAAGCATAATGGTGAGAAGGGAAATGGAGACTGGGAAAGTGTATGAGTCTGATAGAATGGGAAGCATAGGGGTAACAATAGAGAGAAGGAAGAGAAAGTCAGTAAGAAAAGAGAAAGTTCGTAACAGATAGAGCTGTGAGCTGTTACTGTATACGGTAACAGCTGTCAACTTGACAGTAATTTGATGGTGTTCAGCAGACTGTCCCCACACTATATTATAGTTAGTCTGAACCTTTGACAGTATGGTACAGTAGTACAGATGGCCATATATGGTAATATGGTGTATGGTAGAAGAAATGATATTATCTGGCATAAGTTCAGCCTGCCTAATGTTCACACATGGTAGTGATGTAGTTGGAGGGGGAGTGATGGCAAATGTGTGTGGTTTGCTTGTGAATAAGGTCGATTTCAAGTGTCCTTTGGGGCATATAATTCACATGATACTAAGTAGCATGGATGCCATGGTCGGGGGTTCATGTGAGAATGCATGAATTTTGGCCTGAAGAAGGCTTCACAGTTAGTATATAGTGTATGCAGCATGTTGAGATAGATTAAGGATGAGATATGCACCTTTCAGAGTTGAAAGTCCATCAGATTATCTCCAAGCATAGATTATTTGCACCCTTTTCATGAATGAAGCTTTGCAGAGGGTCCAGGACCAGAAGACATGCAATGAAAAGGTTGACCAGAATGAGGAATGACATGTCAGAAATTGTGGGAATGCACTATTCCATATATATGGCTGTGCTGGCCTCCACAGTATGGCACTTTACAGTTTCCTCCACCTTGACACCATACTGTATAAGGTGCTCAAAATCATTGCAAATGGTACAGTACCCATAACTGTAAAGCTGTTACCATATCACCTGTCTGTACAGCAATAGTTCACAGCCCTAAATGCAGAGGGAAAAGAAATGAAGAGAACATATCTGAGGCAAACCAGAACAGTGACTTATAGGACTTCCAGGTGCACAATTGGAGCAACTTAGTCATAGGACCACACCACATATGAACCAGACTTGAACCAGCTCATGCTCACCAGAGACATTACTATCTGATGACCCTGGGAGTTGACAAAGACAAATCTGAGTTGGGATCTAGACCCATTCAGTGAAGGGTAGTTACAAAAAAGGTACATGTTGTAGAATACATACTAGCAAGGACGATAGCAACATACAAAGCGAACAGGTAAAAAGTTCAGAGCCAGCCATAAGTGAGAAGCTGCACCACCGTAAACCTCATGACACTCTATGCTGCTTGTCACTGCTGCAGGATTCATGATCCAGCGCCACACATTTACCCATAGAATGCTTTTGTAACCCATTCTGACCCAGTAATTTGATGCAAAGTCTTTTGAACAAAACCCCATTGTGTACATGTTGGAATGTCTGGGCACGTTTCACTTGATGGAGAGCCTGACATTTGAAAGTCCATATGAAACTGGTGCTCTGCTCTGGTTCCCAAGCATAACCACTGCTATCAGTCCAGTGTCAAACTCCCGACAGCAAAGACATAGGTAGTGACTCCAACTGATCAAGCACTTAATCACTGGTAATCAACAGTGCGCCAGGGTCTCTGAGCATTAACACAATGCACTGGTGTATGGAGTAAGGTTCTAGCAAGCCACCTCTTGTGGCAGCTTCTGCAAGCAGAGCAACATACTGTTGGAGCAGATATGAGTGGCAAATGTAATTGAGGCAGTGTGCTGGATTGATGTGATCCCTATACAGGGACTTCCAAGGATCATATGGCCACAGTTTGCATTCTATTATGAAGTTGTTCCAAAACCAGTCCATTATTGCATAACCCAGTTGACACTCTATGTGATAGGCCTGGAGCATGTCTGAATGCTTTGCTGCCCTGTCCAGTGCCAAAACAGGTGGAGTGGTGTGATTGTGAGCATGGCTCTCATAAGACTCGTGTGCCACAACACCTCACCTAGTTGAAGGATATTCAATAGTGAGAGAAAGTTGAGCAGACCAGTGAAAGTCATGAGATTAGATACATAAGCAGAACTTGAGTCACCTCACTCACAAAGCTTGATGTATGCCTTGGTATTATTGATGACTGTGGAATGCCAATGTACCATGATTTGTACTATGCCAAGCTGCTGCCACACTCTCCAGGCTATGTCAAGTGTGTTTGAGGGTTCTAGGGAATCATGGAGTAATGCCCAACATGTCTCGTGGATAGTTCCAGAGAAGATGAAGTAGCTTTCTTGACAGATGGAATGCTAGACTGTAACCACATGGTGGAAAGTACCAGGGTGCATGATCCTGTTCACAAGTGTCAGCTGTTAAAGAACTAGGCAGATATTGAAAGACAGCACTTACAGCATGTCCCCCAGTAGCAGAAGGACAGCAATAAGCCTTGCAGTTGTGTCATGACTGGAACTGTTTCTTGTTGCTTGTCGTAGATCTGTACAAGCAAAATCATCATAATCACAGTGACAAGGGAGTAATAGAAGAACAAGTTTTGCCCCCATTTCAACAAGTATGGTAGAGGCAAAGCTACATGAAGAGAAACCACCTTGTTTCACAATGTCTTTCACTAAGGTGCGCCGCCAAATTGAGTTTTGCAGAGTGGCAGTTCCTTGCCAAAGCATGTTAGGAAGATTCCATAGTGGGTGGGATTGGGTAAAGACAGACGTCCACAGGTCTGTTCTGAGGCAAGGAATGATATCTGCTGTTGGAGAGCTGGGCTCTTCCCTGGAGATGAAGGGGCAGTCCAGTATCCTGCTATCGTTACTGGATTGCACCTGTGCAATGAGGTCAGCAAAAGAGGTTTCTACCATCTCATCGTATTGTCTGGAGGAATGATCTGAAAAAGAAAGGGTCAAACAGGACCCATGGAGGATGAGAGCAGCTTACTATGCATAGGGCATTTTTCATAGAAACTCAGCTCTGAAATCAATTTCTCAAAGCAAGTGTGATCGAAAGGCTGCTCAGATAGTGTGTGAAGTGGGATGCCTGTGACCAGAAGGTGGTTATCCCTGAACATTTCTCACACTTCACTGCTCTTCAAACAGATAAAATCCAGGTACGATGTGCTGCATACACCAGGTACCGATGAAGTGGGTCAGCTTGACATGGATGGCAAGGCAGAAGAACAGTCATCCAACTTCTCGGTGAAGGGTGGAATTGCCAATTCTGCTGCAGTCTTATTCACAACATTGAGAAGCTCATGAACCTCTTCATGCAGGTCATGCCCATCCTGTGCTGAAGTCAGCATGAGCTGTCAGGGAGAGAAAAGCAAAGAATCTTACTGGAGAAGGACCAAATGCAGGAACATATTTAAAGCTTCTTCCATCCATAGTATGCAACAAGTAAGAATATTTGACAGTCCTCTGTTAGCTGCAACATAAGTCTGAGGGAATTGACTGGAAAAATACGAGTAACACTACCCCACATGCTGCATCAGAGACATCTCCAGCACATGATCCCTCTAGTGAAGCATCCGAAAAGGGATAAACGACATGCTCTGGATGTATATGTTCCAAATACCTTGTGGTGGTTCGTTGTTTATGACTTTGGTAGGTGCAGCGTCGCCGTTCTCTGCACAATCTAGATGCAATACTCTCAGTGTAAGAAGCACATCAATCTAGGATGATAATGACCTAGATGGTCTGGCACTCTTATAATATCCTGGACAGGGGAATCACTATTATCTCTTGGGTCTTGAATGAATGATGTTGGTGAAGACCCTGACCAATTTGGCATAGGAAGACTGACAAGTCCATGATAAGCACTTAGAGGCTTCTTTGTCATGTTTTGAGTGGTGTAGGGCCACTCTGAGGGAAGCAATGAGCCATTACACCCAAGATTTATAGCTGGCTCCAGATCCAAATGAGGAACAATGTCAGGCAGTAAATTCGGTGTTAGAGGACCTTCCACATCACAGTCAGATAAATCTGTTGAGGGAGGATCTCTATTGGTTGGTATGGGGTCGGGATATATAGCAGAAGCTGGGGCTGAATGTTGGACATAGTCTTCTCCATCCAACTCATCAGATGCAGAGAATGCTGAAATCTAGGTCATTGGGTGCAGGACTGACAAGAAAGCTTTTGTACATTTTTTGAAGAAAGACTTTTTCTTCATGAGTATGGCATCCAGGTCAGTGGCCTTCACACATTCAAGGAAGCTATCTAAAGCATACTCCGTGAGCTTTTCCACTTGACTCATTTTGAAGATCTCAGCCTAGAGCCAGCCTTCCAGCTGGATGATTATAGAAGGTTTGGCATTACCTATAGCAAACCAAGCCTGGACTATGATTAGAATCTATGACATAATTCTCATTAAGACAAGGAAGCTCTCACCTTGACCATTAGGTCTCATCTGATATCGTTTTCCAGCAGGCTAATGCTCGCCAATAGGATCATAGGCAATATAGTAAGGGCCATAAACAACACTTGCTTTACTCTCTTCAGCATCTTAACCTCGATGCCTCTGATGTTTTTAACTAATTGTCTGATGCAAGAGTCAGGGGTAAAATAGCAGGAGTGTATGTGCCGTCATACCTGAAGATAATAGTGGCTTCACACTGACTTGGAACATCGTGATAACCCTAAAAATAATGAGCTACCATAGCAATGGTGTGAGTTGCAGTTTGGCCTACCATGAGAAAGAATGACATTGTGAACACTGTGGCTTCCATATTATGTAGCATCTTGTCTATGTCTGGCTGCTTGAGATGGCAGTTCATTCTCCTCAGGTGAAGGATGCATGGACCTAGGTAAGGTGAATATCCAGCAGTGTCAATCATGCCTGTGGGCAGATTTGGTTGCTCAGAATATTCTGCAAAATTTGTTTTTGCTGTGTTAACAAGACCAACCCAGCCATCTTCGCCAGTTATTTGTCCAAAGGCATGCTGCAAGATGACTCAACAAACTGAATGGTGATCCGAATGACTACACACCATGCCCAGAACAAGATTGGAGAATAGCATTTGAGCAATGTGCCTCAGATTTCAGTGTCCCAGAGAGAAGATGCTGACAGCTATGTCCAATACTCTAAGTGGCATCATTATGGCAGAGATCACAGGAATAAGTGTCTTAAGGTCTTTTGCACACAGAATTTCTTGAACCCCAGGTCTTTCTCCATAAGTGGTGCATATTTTGCAGAATATACCAATGCCACAGAGCTGGACCAACAATGATGTTAGATAGAAGTTAACTGTGAGAGCAACAGCCATGCACCCTAAGAGCCTCAGGTATTAAGACATCCACCTTATTTGTGCTTTTCCTGATGTCCAGACTCCTGGGTAGGAATGTTGTCTCAAAAGGCATCACCTCGAGGGATCCCCATTCCACCACCAATATATCCAAGTTAGAGAGTGTTTGCAGCAGTTGCTGAGAGACAGAGTGAATTAGCACCAGTCCCAATCCACCAGACATTAACTGGAGTGCAATTAGTGGGGGAAGAAAAATAATGACACCAAGTTATCCAGAACAACATGGGAAACAGCAACTCTTTTCTGTGACCCAATTGTGACACACCTTAGCAGGCAGGTGTTGAAGGACAAGAGGTCGACTCAGATGATACAGAGCAGGGAGTGTGAGCAATGTTTACTTGTATTTGCATGGGAAGTGATAATGTATATGGTACACAGTGGTGGTAGGACACTAGTTTGAACCCCAATGAGGTGAAGCTGAACAGATCTCTAACTCTGAGGGAAGTTCTTCTGAACACTTGTAGGAAACATGAGGGAAATGTTGTTCAAGGTTCCATCTGCCATTTTTATTTGGCATCCTGTGCAGAAAACTATGCAAGATGTGGTCACTGGATGCCATGGAGCAGTGTCAATATCCCAAGATGATGTTCAGTGGAGGGCAAAGTGTCTGGTACTCCTGGCAGAGAACCTGCTTGATTCTGACCCAAGGCATGTCATCGCCTAATGATGTTCTCATGGGATTGCCCAACAACTCCATCTCAAGGACCAAATGTCTGAGTGCAGGGAATATATTGGGACCACCTCTGAGTAAGTTGGGTGCAGTAACAAGGTCCACTGACAACTCCTCCAGGTTTTCTATCAGTGCCAGATGCCTTAGCCAACTACCTGTACAAACTGAGGTGAGACATCCAAACACCCTTAGTGCCATACTACAACAACAC
The DNA here is from genome assembly GCA_001466705.2 of Moniliophthora roreri. Classification (NCBI taxonomy): domain Eukaryota; kingdom Fungi; phylum Basidiomycota; class Agaricomycetes; order Agaricales; family Marasmiaceae; genus Moniliophthora; species Moniliophthora roreri. The sequence goes on from LATX02000182.1 coordinate 87,675, forward strand.
CACTCACTCAAATCTGTTGGATCAGCCAGCCCAGTATGTATGATTCTCACTTTTTGAAGAAAAGGCTTGTACCTGGACAATGTGTCCTGTACCTCCAGAGCAATGTTTCTCAGGTATTCTGCAATGGTGAGCTCACGAAGAGCTGGCACATCGACTTGTGAACAAAAGCATGTAAGTATATTTCAGAGCAAAGCCACATGGAAGGATGTGTCGTGGAAAGCCAGAGAGTGCAGATGGGGAAGTGTAACCTGGTCAAACCCTGACCCATCGGAGTCCAGCGTGGAATGAATAGCTAAGTGCAGCAATGTATCTATATGGATTCAAGGTCATGTTCAGCATTCAATACATGGTCTATAAGATGCAGTAGGCTTACCTCCAAATGAATGCAGAGTAGCGACAAGAAATTGGGTTTCTACAGGGCATATAGCAAGGTGTGTCATGGCTGGTAATTTAGACTTCATGACAGGCAGCAATTTATCCTGACACTGACACCAATCTGGGTTATATCCAGTGCTACAAATTTCAAAAGAGGTAGTGGTGAGGCTGGCAAGGATGTAAATCAAGGAGAACAGCACATGCCAGTCAGATGCCAAATCAATAATAATGTTGGTGTACTTGTAAGTATGGGGTGAGGAAGCTGTGGGCATGGAAGCTTGAGATGCAATTGGGGATGTGGATGCTGACAGCCTCTTTAATGCAAGGGAGTAAACTTCGTCAACATTGGATGGGTTGATTTTTAGATATTGAGGCACAGGATTCATGTTGTGGAAGTGATGGCAAATGAGATTGGCACAGTGTTGTTGTGGAGGGGTGAGATGTTCCAGTATATCTTGTCTGAGCTTGTTGATATTGAAGGGATGAACAGTGTGCCACATGCAAGGAGCTTGGCCATGCTGAAGTGAGAGGATGATGTTCTTGACTTTGTTCTGTTACTGTGCAGGTGCTCTGAGTGAGAATTAAATAACTTCAGAGAAATTTTCACATGGCTTATATCCCCTTTGGGTATTGTCTCCAATTCAGAAGAGTTCTTTTTTTTTTAATGGCATTTAGGAAGCTGATATGCAATAACTACATGTAACATAGACAGTAGCAAGCAGGCTTTGAAAACAGAGATGACTAGAGCAGACTTTATGAGCAGTGAAGAGGACAAATTATGTACTGTGAGAATAAAAACGAAAAATTAAAGCTGAATGCAGTCATTTAGGTGTGCAAGACAGATTGACAGGCATCAAGGGAGAGGAGAGAGGAGAGGTTTGTAAGGATGGTGCAATATGTGTATGTGTTTCAGAGGGGGTAGGAAGAAGCCAGTACATTATGGATATATTCAAAGACGGTGAGGTCAGGTTCAAAAGACATTAGTTTGTTCAGTGTAGGATATGAAACAGCATGCCTTCTGAAAGCGAGACCCAACATCTCAATACCTTTCCTCTGAGCTGCCTGGAGTATGCCCAAAGGACTATTGGCTACATGGCACCTTGCATGTACCATTTCTAGAATCAAATTCTTGTCGAACACGCTACTCAATTCCATGAATAGATGGCAGAGTGTGGGTAAGAAAGCTCGATTTCACAGTGCACAGAAAAAGTAGTTGTGATGACCACTGAATAAGTTGGAGTGGTGTTCGACAAGTATAAGATGAATGAGATGGGGCATTCCTTGGAGTGCATAGATCAATGCAGGGATAGGAGTGGTTGTGTAAAGCTCCAAGTACCTAATGGTGGGCTGAAGAACTGCTGCTACATGTGGACACCACATATAGAATGAAGGAAGGGGTACAGAGGCTCCAGAGTGGACCCAGGACACTCGAAGCAACTGAATATTGTGACTGGACAAGTGGAAGAAAGCAAAGCTGTGTCTGAGACACTGAGTGAGAGTGTCGCAGTGCTCCACTGAGGTGACACCTTGAGTATTTGCTGCAAAGTACATCAATGCCTTTTTGCTAATACAAGGTATGGTTTGTAGTGGGGCATAAAGAAGGCTACATCAAGTGGCTCTCCTTGGGCCCACCTAATAATCAATTGTGTGAATGTTGAAACAGTGCTGCAAATTCAAATGCATTCCTCTGCTGAACTGATGACAGGGGCAGTATGCTCTCCAGACCGGCAGTAGTCAGGTGGTTGAAGCTTATAAGTGGAGAACATAGCTCTCACAAACATCCATAACTGTGGCTTGTCCAGCATTATACAACACCATCTACAGCACACTTGGCTAATCGGGAATATCAGGTAGTAAGATGGGCAGGTGAAAGCTGGAGTGATGATACTCCATGCTTCCATCATGAGGGCTTCCTGGCATTGATCTAGGAAACAATGCATGAAGATTCTTGCTAGTATATGGTTTAGAAGCACATCGACAACCTTCCTCACCTATAAGGTGTTAAAAGCCATCCATATCATAAGAATGGAAATGCTTACCATCTGACATGACCTCATAGGTGTATACACAACATCGGGTGCTGATAGTTGAACTTCATTGAGAGGTAGCTGGTCACCTGCAACATATTAGTAATGATGGGTTGGCAGAGGGCGGTTGAGCAATTACGCACTGTCTCTTGCACCTGGCAGCCAGCCTGTGTTGAAATAGAACAAGAACATATTATATAGGCACAGTCTGAGCATCACCTGCATGAGGAGACAGTGAATGATCAGCAATTCTTCAATGTTTCCTAGTGCTATGGCCACTATGTACTCAGGGGGGAAGATAGTCTGGCAGATGCATGGTAGTCGTGGAATGCTTGTTAACTCACAAGGTTGATCCACTTTTATTGCCTTACCCCCAGCATGGTTTGTGGCAGTTGGGCTCATTTGGAAACTCCCCTTGCTTCCCACTAGCTTGTCCGAGATCATGGAGGGAATGTGAATCAGGGTTTCATGTCCAAATACAGTAACTTGAACCAGTTGAGCCATGTCAGATGTGATTATTGCTCAAGTCCAGGGTCATTCGACTTTTTGCAGCATGGCGATGTCATACATGAGATTCAATAATGTTTTGCCAAGCTGTTATGTATCTGGTTACAGAGCCATCAGCATCTGTTGTCGAATGCTATTAGAACCCTGCAACATTGAACCATGCATTATGTTTTGAGGCGTCTACCTGAGCAATAGCTGGCTTCTGCAATGTAATGCTTGATGTAGTGACCTTGCTGCTAGTAGATCATCCAGACTAAGATGCCATTATGCCAAGGTCATAAGTTTTGGTGTTATCTGATGCACCAACTATGTCATCTGGAAGGAACAGCTGAATGTCGGTCATTGAGGCTATTTGTTTTGATCAGAGCTGGCTCTGAATCTCTATCAATAAGTCTGAAAGTGGCTCTGAGCCTGGTTATAATCTGCAGAAGCCAAGTAAGTCATGCTTAATAGACATGGAGATAAATAACTCATTAGGTGTTTCAAGCTTGCCCAAATGGAGTACTGTTATGACAGCTATTCCAATAATCATAGGCACTCTCAAAAAAAAGTTTAGATGAGTCAGCGTTCCCACACACCCTAACAGAGTATCATTTGTGTGGCAAGTGGATCCTGTATGGCAACTGTACAGTACTCTGTTAGGGTGTGTGGGAACGCTGACTCATCTAAACTTTTTTTTGTGTGTGCCTAGGCTGTTCTGGATGGAGAACAAGAAGGCCATATACAGAAAGAAATTTTTATTTTCTCCTTTTTCAATGATCTTAGACTTAAGTTCAAAGACACCTATGTGGATCTATGGCAATGGTGAGAACTTGTAGTAGATTGAAGATCTTGACTGAAGACCAAAAGAACTCTCTCTGACATTATTGATGCTTAGTAAGCAGGCTACTTGCCTTACCACTAGTTGTTTGTTCTCTCTCATAGAAAGTGATATGTAGTATCTATGTTCCAAAGAGTTGATGTTTGCCATATAAGTAAACTTTTTGCATTGTCCAGTCTTGATGTCCATGCTGACTCCTCCCTCTGGCCCATCTGGGTCTTCTTCCTCCTTGCCTAGCAGTCCAATCAAGCCTCACGTCGTCCATTTTGTCATCTGTGATAAACACACCAAGGGTTCTATAGCTCAACTGGTCCCTCCTTTCACTCCATGTCACCAAGTTGATGTCACAAAGAACAATCTTCTAGCTTTGAGGCAAAAGAGAGACTGGATAGCTAGATCCATCCATGAGCCTGTAAGTGCCAGTTGAATGTCTTATACAAATTATTAATGCCATTCACAGGCTAATAACAGAGGTGATAGCCAGGTATTTCTGCTACCACAGTTGCAGGTAGCAGAAGAAGACAATGACAACATTGGGTTTGATGAGCTTATCAGCCTTAGTTGTGTGAGCTTGAGATGGGAGTTGAAGGTAACTAACCTCTCCCTTATGACCATAGCCACTCACTATGTACCCCAGGAGGTTCCGGGCCATGAGGATCGAGTGTACAAGCCTACCATGCTTCCTTCTCCTTCCCAGCTTGTGCCTTGGCATTAGAAAGGAACCCTCTCAGGAACAAGGTCTATCCAGTGTAGCTGCTCTTTTTCTTTTTCTTTTTCTGGCTTTGTGGCAATACTAGGGAGGATAACTGATTCATTCACCTCAGAAGAAGTTTCCCAGTGCAAGGCATTCATCCTCTGTCAAAGTAGGTGTTTTGCTGATTATCTCTGACCCTTTCACTCACCTCGTTGTGCAAGGTCGCTCTGGAGCATGCATCTCAAGATCTTGAAACACTTCAAGTTGTGTCTGAAAACTGCTGCCTGTTGCCATGTAGAAGTGCAGACGATAAAGGGGAGGTTAGTGACAGTGCTGACACTGCAACATCAGACTGTGGAAACACAGCATCATTGGGAGAAGTAGATGCCCTTGAGCTGGATTTGGTCCCTTACACACCAGCAATCATTTGGCACCCACCACCCCATACTCAGGATGTGTACACCTGTGACATTAATGTGCACTCTGACAGCGATTCAGAGCATTGTGGGAGATGCTTCATGGGCATGAGACATTACAACCGGAATGCCAATGATTGGACACTCAAAGAGTCTTGCAGCCTGAATGAAGTGGGTATTAGGCTAGACAGATGGGTAGGTCAATTTTGTATGGTGTGTTTGAGAGCGCTGATGAGCTTCTTGGAGTTGAATAATTTCACACCACACCATTATGCAACCCTTCCTTGGTTTGTTAAGCAGCATTGGGTTGGCCACTCCATGAATCAACCTAAAGACATTCAGTCTAGATGTAGCTATCTCTTATGGAACACCCTTGATGGACATTGCCCACAGCAACTGAATAAGAAACAGGTGGTGGTATATTGCACAATCCTAGAATGCAACGGTTCTTGCATCATGACCAGGTGAGTAGGCCTGTTATAATTTATGTGCAATCTATCTACTGAAAGAGACTGGACTGCAAGGGACCATGATTTTGATTTCAATGAGCCATACCAAGTTTCTCAAGACCAATTATTCGACAATGATGCTGAGAGACCAGTGGAGGAGGGTGACAAGAAGAGCTCCTGCATGTGTCCTTCAAGAGTGAAGATCTATGTGTGCCAATCTCAATTTCTTTACATCTGGCTGCTCACCATGTGATTTCAGATTGAGGTGCTATCCAGTGACCTGATGGTGGCTAACATTTGGCAATACAAGTCACATAATGTTGCTCCTTGAGGGGCCCTGTCTATTTTCCCACATCTGAGGCAGCTGGTATTGACATGGGCAAGGTGTGTGTGGCTTGTCAGCCAGTCAAATCCGAAAAGGTATCTGTCTACCATTGGCTGGTTCCTTGATGTTGTGATGTATATGTGGTGGACTTCTCAGCTTTGTTGACCTATTTTGTGGATCATCCTGTTCCTGCATGGAGAAAGCTGTCCACAAGACAGATCAATTGGTTGGTGGCAAATGTCAGAAAACAGGAGCACCTGGCTAGTGAACCTCTGGTGGCTATAGACGTATTCCAGCAGGTGAACCCAGACAAGACATACTGGTATGTTGTGATCCACTTTAGCCTGTGTACTTGTGTTCTCACTGTGCAGTAGCTATCAGTATATTCCTTCAACAGATTCCAGATGTCCTCCAGTTTTCTCTGTTGCTATAAAGCACCCATATGCCCTTTAAAACTTGATTTTGCACTCCCAAAGGAGAGGAGTCAGCTTGGACTCATCTTACTGCAACAAAAATGAGAACAGAGCTCCAGTTACCTTTCTGGTGACTGTGGATTTTGGTGAGCGCATGGTGCCTGGTATGAAATTGTCAGATTCTTGTTTCTCTATTCATGTTCTTATGCCAGGCCCTTGCATGCTGTCTGATGACGTCAAGATGGTCATGCTGGAAAAATTCTTGAGGAAAACGACAGAGTTGGTGCTTGAAGAGGCCTTCAGGATATTGCAAGGTACATGTCCTTGTGGGTTGTGTGACACATTTGCTCAACGTGGCAGTAAAGATCCAGCGGACGCTATTGATGCCACTTTATCCAAACATAGCACAGTGTTGCTGGCTGAGTGCCACAGAATTGTGGGTGCCAGTGAGTGGTTCTCTTTATTTTGCATTCACTATGTACAAGGTGTTCTTTTAACATGGTTTTCTAATTGAGAAAACACTTAATCTTCTTGCAAAGAGAATTTTTATAAAACCATATATAAATTCTAAATTTCAATTGTGTCCTCTCAATAAGAATATGCCTGGAGAATACTAAATTTTCAGCAGCAAAAGATATAGAGTTTTCAACTTCTGAGAATTAATAGATAATACAATATATTAGAATAATTTCCATACTGAGAAAACATTAAATTTTCTCTGGTTGAAAATCCTCAGAAAATGCTGATAAGATAAGATAAAAATTCCACATTTTCTATTGTAGGAAAGTCAGAAAAAACACTAGGAAAACACTAGGAAAATGGTAGAAAAATCATGTGAAAACTATATTTTAAAGCAGTTTTTAGATAGTTTTCATATAGTTTTCCTTTTGTATTTAACATGTTTCCTTTGATATAAAATTCAAAATCTTATATTTATTTTCTAAATGTTTTCTCACTATTTTATAAGGCAGAAAATTTTGTCTGGAAGCAAACATATAGCAGTACTCTGAGTGTATTTCCTTTGTATTAATAGCATAAAAAGAACACCTCATATGTAGTGATTATTGATAAGTGTCAGGCAGAGTGTGGCACTCTGACATCTGGTGTGGCGCTATCCTTGTCTCTGCTTGCTCATCTGCTCTTACCTACTGTCTATTGTAGTTTGGCCCAAGACATACATTAGGCTCTGCCAGGTTGTGCAGGTAAGCTTCCATTTTGTGTCATGTATAATATCTTTACTGATCCCATAATTTCATGCAGGCCCTTTTGAGGATGGATGTTGATTCTCCCATTCCCACAGTCACCAAGAAAGAGAGCATGGCATTGGCCAATTGGAACACTAAAGTTAGTGACAGGCCTTGGAGTCTAAGCAAGCAAGAAAAAGATGGGATTATCCTGGCCTTTCATTTGCTTCAGAGGGCAGAAGACAACAATGAGTTCCTGAACCTCAAGGTTCAATTTCTGGGTATGCTATGCAAGTTGATCAATAATGAGGGCTAGAGGATGACTCTTAAACGCTATTTTGAAAAATACTGGTTTATGGAATATTGGAGAGGTCTGTTGTAGATTTTGGTCTGATTTGTCTGTGTAATCTGACCGTAGTACTTCAGTGCTCTGGACAGACATAGGGCTCCCTCCCACACATAATCGTAATTTCATCTCAACCAACAATTACATGGAGGCCACTTTTAAGACATTTGATTGAGTGTTCTTGAATTCTAGAGCAAATAAGTGGTGAGTTCTGGTCTTGTGTCCTGTCTACAACCTCCATCTGATTGCTTGCTTGCTAGTATGTACAGGCTTGTTCACATCCTAGCCACTCAGTACTATGAATACTACAGGACTTGGCATCTGGATACCCCTGCAGAGGTGATGTCAGAGTTTGATGAAACTTGGAATAAGGTGTATGACCTGTATGAGATGGTGGAGGTCTTGGAAGGGGTAGACAGTAAAAGGAGAAAAACTTGGACCATTAGAACATTTGTCTAGATTGGAATGTGTTATGTGTTTTCGTCAAAGGTCCTGCATTAGGACAAAAAATCATCGATAGCACTGGATATTTTTTCTAAGGGGCCAAACCAACCAACTACTGGTATAGCCAGATTTATATATTTTGAGTCGAGACAGTCCATAATGAGTGGCCCAATGCCAAACACTCAAGCTGAACCAGGTCAGTTAGATGTCAGGGTAGGCCTTGTTTGTAATCGCAATTAAACAACCTTCAGAATCCTGAGGGTCATGTGTCCCCAATCAGTTATCTTCCTTAAGACAAAACATAGGGTTGCAGGAGTTCTCAAGTCATCCTGATGCCTTTGACAGACATAGAACAACAGGAGGTCATCTTACTGCAGGTGAAGAGCTTATGCCCCTTATCTTTGCAGTGAAGCTCATGCCCTCACTCTAGTGATCCATAATTGGTAGCCACACCAAGACCATGCCACATCCTAACCTCTACTGAGAGTTACGAGGAGCTTGTTATTTCATTATAACTCAAGGACTCAAAGTCAGAATATACACCAACTGGTGAGTGTCAATACACTACACAGAGAAAGGGGAGAGAACAAATAGTTGTGCAGGGATCAGAAGGTGGAACCAAGAGTCCAATATGTGGAAGGGGCACAATACACAGCAGTTGCAACCATTCAAGAGGCATTGCACATATACTGTAAAGCATACTATGGCTTGAGCTGCAACCTAAGGCTTTGTATTGTAGAATTGGGGTTGTTCCAACCACCTTAGGACAGCAACATGCTGAGCAATGTCATGGATAAGAAAGTGGTCCATGCCAATGTTATGAGTAGAAGACCCCATGCATAGACTAGATACACTCAAATCAACAGCTGCACTCCTTAGAGCTCAGCGCTCAGTGCTCATCTCTGAAAGCTGGCAGCAAACACCATTATGTGCAACCCAAATTTGAGAAGAAAGCCACCACAGGATCAGCCTGGCCATGCATGGGAATCAGTTTCATCTGAGTCATTCCTCACAATTCATCAAAACCACACTTGCACAGTAATGCAACAATAATAAAGCCAGTGGCCTGCAATTGTCCTATCACACGTCAAGGAAAATAAAGTCACAAACCATGAAAACTTGTACATTAGACTGGTGCATAACCTCTATCCTCTGTGCTCCATATCAGACACAACTTCGATAGTCCAAGTGTGCCAGTTCTTAGGATCTCTTCCCTTAGTTATCCTCACCGTTTCGTAAAACTCATGCCCTTCTATAAGTCATGAAATTGCTTGTATCTTCTCGGCTGGGACATTGGGATGCCACGTTCAGTAGTACTCATAATATTGTGTGACCAAAATATGTACCAAGCATATATTCTAGAATTAACACAAGCAAGAGACTATAGGAGCAGGAGGGATGTACAACTTGTTAGCTCTCGAACTGAGGAAAATCCTGTCAAAGGCTCAGTATAGTTACTAATGTTAAAATAGTCCATATTGAAACTGGAGGAGAAGGCCAATGTATGTTCAGAGATCTACACAGAATCAGCAAGGTTAACACATAAAGATAGTGGGCCACTCACTCCTTCAGTACTTGGTACTGAGAGAACTAAGTCTCAAAATAGTGCTCGACAGCTTCATATCCCATGCAAGGAATCTACAAAAGCCAACTTGAAGCTCAAGAACTTATCATCATTGCTGGCCCTTTGAATGCAGTGGAAAGCCTGCAGGATTCCATCTTTCTGGACAGCAGATAAGCCTTTTGGTTGGTCAGCTTGAGACAGAAGAGCTTCATCAAAGTGAGGTAGCCTAGGCAGTTGCCCATCCTGAATAAATGATCAGTAGGATCAGGAAGTAGGAGGAATTGCGTGCCTGATTCACTTTCAATGTGATTGAACACTTTGGGTAAGGAGAAGGGAGGGATGTGGGCTTGTACTTTCTCAGCTCACCATCCCAAAGCTCCTGATAAAGAAGAATTAAAGCTAAGCCCTGATAAACAAGACTGAAGGTAGCATGTACTCATACTGACTGATATGACTTATCTTCTGTGTGAGTGAAGACCGCTTGCCAGGCTAGCCAATTGACTCTGCTAGGGACGACATCACCTGACATGATATCACTCTCAAGCTACATTCATCACCCTCTTCCTTTGCAGCACACTCAAATCTTGCATGGACAGCCTTAACCAGCAGGACCTATATCACAAACCCAGAACCCAAAGAACGGTCAGAAAGAGAAAAGCCATTCATCAGATAACACATCTCATTGGGGATGAGCCGAAAAGGTGGTAAGTACTATAAAGGGCTCACATCGCAATGGAGAATGATCCTTACATGATGCCAAGGAATACATGGAAGACTTTAGAAAAGTCTGTTGCAAGGCAGAACCAGACTCATGATGGAGGCAGAGCGCTAATTTTTTCATTTATCAGAGTTTCAAACAAACAAAGGACACCACACTACATCATCTTGAAACTGGACTCATTGGATGACTCAGTAGATGACTTCCCATTGGGATTAATTGCCAAAATTTTGTCAATTAATCATTATGAAATGGTGAGCTGAGCTCGGCAAGGTGGGATGGAACCTCCCATCAGCCAGATTTGAAATAAAGTGGTGGTCCTAAATCTTCATATCTAGAGAGGGGTCGGTATCCCCTCTCTAGACAGTTTTCACCTTTGTTTGAAATATCCTTGTGATAAGTGAGCCTAATCCAGTATATGCTCCACCAGATGTCCTATGGTTGAGAGTGGTTCTCTTGCATGCCTTGGGTCTCTTTACTGACTTAGAATGCATAGGAAGGCCCATAAAGAACAGACAGTCATGATAGACTTCTCTTGGACAGAATTTCTTGCCAGAAGATGACTGGATGGCACAAATAAGAGTATGGAAGGCAGAAAGCATTCGGTGGACCATTAGCTAGTACAAACATGTTAATTAATTTCTTATGGGAAACAAGAGTGCAATTGACCTGGCAAATAACCCAATTTCATTTCCTTTCAGGATCTTGTCGAAATTGCCAGTTGGCAATTAATTCTTACAGGAGGTCGTCCATTTACAACCCACAAGGTGCTATCTCCACTGAAACATAAAACAAGGAAAAGAGGTACATGAGTCATATTTTCCCACCAATCAGAAGTTGGTTTTGGGAAGATGCCATACATCACCACCACACCCAAAGCAAGACAAGCAAATAGAAGGTCCCATTGTCTCTGGTTTTGACCCAGCTCACTCTCTGACTGCAAGTCAGTTCATACCTATGAGCTCAGAGGTGGAAAAGCCGAAAAATTGTTGCAAATCACTGCCAAAGAAGATTGACACAAGGCAAATGGAGTATAGGTGAAGATGAAGGTGAGCGAGATTCACACAGAACTTCAACCCCTCTGGCTCAGCAATGTTGCAGCCCACTTCTCAGAGGAGCAGATTCGAAGATGAGATGGAGAGCAAGGTGATTGAACTGGTGTTCCCAAGTCCTTTTGGAATGGATATACATGTGAGTGTTTGATGAAAGCAACATATATATTCTCACCTGCCTAACTTGGACCAGTACTATGAACCAGATGCACCAGCCTCAATTGACTCAAGTGGCATGTTTATGCCTCTCATCTTGCCTTCTTTGTGGAGGGACCATGTAAGTAATGTGGCTTCCTGGTTCCACTGCTGAATGTGCTCAAGATGCTACAGTGACCATTTAATCTGGTGCCTTTCAAGGTAATGAGCCTCATCTTCTTGTTCAGCTTTGAACACCAATGTCAACTTGCCTTAACGAATTGTGCCTACAGAGTATTCCCAAATCTCCTCTTTGCAAGCCCAGCCCACCACATTGGGATAACTTTGAGTTGTGTCTGCTGAACATGGAGGACAGTAGCCTATGAGTGTCCTTTCCTCTGGACATACATTCATGTATTGTACTGGCCAGGACTGGCACCAATAGAATTTGCTTCGTTTTACTCTCAGGACCAAGAGATGCTCCCAGTACATGTTGTGGCAATTGTCAATTGGGTTGCCTGCTTCACCCAATTCTGCCTTGATCACTCCAGAAATGCTCAACAATTGGAGGTATATATCGATGCACTGGACTATCCACCCACTTTCTTCAAATATGATGGTCACCAGTGAGTTTTGGCCACAGTATTCAGCCACAGCAACAGAATCAGAGTTTGTGAGCTTGATTCTCTCACCTCATTGACACATGGGCTGCCATTTACACCCGACAGTGCTCGCCTTGGTCTGGTGTGGCCCATGGGCCACTCTGTCCAATTTCCTAATCTTCACACCCTCATGCTTGGATGGTATCAGAGGCCTCATGAGAACAGTGAAGATCAAGTCAGGCAGTATGAAGGTTTTGGACTACCCGACATCTTTCTTTCCTCAGGAAGTGTTCCAAATCTTTGCCATCTTTTCTTACATGGCACACTAGAAGTCTGAATGATAGCACAGGCTCTACAACATATGATGTGTCTATTCTTGCTCAGCATCAGTGAAACTGTCTTCATGCAGCATGATGACAAGGTGCTTGAGATTACTGAGCAAATGGCATTCATATGTTCAATGACCATTCAGCCTGGTACATCGCCCCTGATGCCATCTCTCCAGCATTTAGACATTGGTTTCAATAGGCATTTCAATGGGGCACTCCTCCTGACCATGATCACATCTCAGCAAGTAGTTCAAGAAAGCCATTTCATGGAGCTAAATCTTGTATACTGTTGTGGTGCTGTTAGCAGTCTGTACCACAATTGGTTGCTGATCTTTCAGGGCTTGAATGTTATCTGGCTAGACTTGGAGCCACTGTGATAACTCATATCATATCACACAAAATGTCAGAACAGTGCATTCAGTTATGTGAGGAGCTAACACCTGAAACTCACCTGTGCTTAGTATTGGAAATCACAATTACTATTACTCTACACTTGGATGTATGTATATATGTTAATACATATTTTTTTTGCTATATGGTGGCAATACCTAAGCTATAAAATATTAGATGAGATGACTATTACTGTAAATGTTAGCAAAAACTGCCCATAACCAGAGGAATCCATGTAGCCATCTGAACAGAACTCTCACAAATTCCTATCTTCCATCTTTAAGATTTTGCCCAGCTCACTGGCACCAAGGCATCTTTTCAGATGGGCTTGTCACCTGTATGGCACACTCTGCCACCTTTCCAGTACTACAGTGTAACAGTCCTCCCCTTCCCTTGCATACTGTAGATAAAGCATGGTTTTATGCATTTCTTGCTGAAGCAGGCATCACACAAAATAGCAAGTTGGCATGACCAAGGAACAATGCCCAAGACTCGTGAACACCCCCATATACCTAGGGATACCCAGTTATGGGGGTTATGATGAAGGGGAGGGGTGGTTATGTTATCCATGATTCATTGTGACCCTCCACCAACTCATTATGAAGTCCATGATTTGACACAATGAGTAAGTGGGGTGCTTGGTGAGTTTGAGGATGTTGTAGCTGGGTCATTGCTGGTTAATGTAGAGATAGCCAGTTAGTTGTGTTGTATCTAGAAATGGATAGAATAACCAGTTACCTGATGTTCTAGCCAGTAATAGAGGTCTTAACCACCCCATAACCCTCCTAACCAGTTATGGCAGTTAATAGAGGTTAAGGCAAGTTGGCAGCAGTCATTATCAGTTTAAGGCAGCTATGGGGCTCAAAACAAGCAAACACAGATTTCTAGTGTGATAACCAGTTAGTGGGAATACAACTAGTAAAAGGGAGATCTCACCTCAATAGCCAGTCAATGCAGAAAATGGAGGATATTTCAAGTAGCAGGTTAGCATTACTAAAATAGGTAGAATGTTATGTTCTTTTTACCCTGTCTCTATGCTTCCCTTTCTGATCAGACACATACACTTTCCTAGCCCCCTTTTCTCTATCACTTCTATGCTTCTTCTTCTATCGGACTCATTACACCTTCCCAGTACTCCTTTTCTTCATCAGAATGCTTAGCTATATTCTGACTCTGTTGGTATTTATTATCATATCATCGTAGTCATCGGATGTTTGTATAATGCAGATTACATGACAGATTGTAATGTATTTAAGTGCTCAAGCTAGGACTCTGAGTCTTTAGCTTGACCTAGTTAATATTACTTGTGTCATTGCCATGATTGAGGACCTCTGAACTTCAGCATCTGCTGAACGAACTCTAACTTGAACTTGAGAACTGCTTGCGAAGGGGCTTCACCTTTCATAAGTAGTTGAGTTGATGTTGCTGTGCAAGTAACGTAACACAAGGTCAAGCTGATCGATTGCCGACCTATCAAGGTTTAGGCATCACTTAGGAAAACAAGACACCACTATGGACAGAATCCCAGATCGAGAAGGACATCGTGGAAGCAGAGGAGCACTGGTGTGGGTTACAAACCCAATCCATATTGAATCCAGGTAGATGAGCGATCCCACCATTAACCCAGGCATCCCGCAGGAAACTGTTGACCCTCTTGCCACTGCCATTGCTAATGAATCCATCACCAACAGAGATACCAGAAGAATGCCTCAAAACAAGGAGAACCTTGACCCCGTTATCCATTACAACTGGTTTAGGGGAGATCAGATCTGAAGAAGAAATGTTGCCTTCTACACTGAAGAAGCCCGAACCTGATACATTGAATACCTCCTTGACCTCAGCAGAGGAATCGGACCCCTTTCAATGCCTCCTTCACGCACTAAAGAACAGCCCCAGATCAACTAAGCAGCCTCAGATTGAAGAGATGTCAGAAGATAAGAAACCTTCAGGAAGCAGGCCTAAGGTAGAACCAATAGCAGAAGAAGCGGTAATTGGTGCTACAGTACCTGTACAAGTGGTATCAGCAGACAAGGAAGTGAAGAAGTTCCTTAGAGAAGTGCAGCTATACATTACCCTTAACCCCAAAACATTTACTATAGATTGAATNTAGCCATCTGAACAGAACTCTCACAAATTCCTATCTTCCATCTTTAAGATTTTGCCCAGCTCACTGGCACCAAGGCATCTTTTCAGATGGGCTTGTCACCTGTATGGCACACTCTGCCACCTTTCCAGTACTACAGTGTAACAGTCCTCCCCTTCCCTTGCATACTGTAGATAAAGCATGGTTTTATGCATTTCTTGCTGAAGCAGGCATCACACAAAATAGCAAGTTGGCATGACCAAGGAACAATGCCCAAGACTCGTGAACACCCCCATATACCTAGGGATACCCAGTTATGGGGGTTATGATGAAGGGGAGGGGTGGTTATGTTATCCATGATTCATTGTGACCCTCCACCAACTCATTATGAAGTCCATGATTTGACACAATGAGTAAGTGGGGTGCTTGGTGAGTTTGAGGATGTTGTAGCTGGGTCATTGCTAGTTAATGTAGAGATAGCCAGTTAGTTGTGTTGTATCTAGAAATGGATAGAATAACCAGTTACCTGATGTTCTAGCCAGTAATAGAGGTCTTAACCACCCCATAACCCTCCTAACCAGTTATGGCAGTTAATAGAGGTTAAGGCAAGTTGGCAGCAGTCATTATCAGTTTAAGGCAGCTATGGGGCTCAAAACAAGCAAACACAGATTTCTAGTGTGATAACCAGTTAGTGGGAATACAACTAGTAAAAGGGAGATCTCACCTCAATAGCCAGTCAATGCAGAAAATGGAGGATATTTCAAGTAGCAGGTTAGCATTACTAAAATAGGTAGAATGTTATGTTCTTTTTACCCTGTCTCTATGCTTCCCTTTCTGATCAGACACATACACTTTCCTAGCCCCCTTTTCTCTATCACTTCTATGCTTCTTCTTCTATCGGACTCATTACACCTTCCCAGTACTCCTTTTCTTCATCAGAATGCTTAGCTATATTCTGACTCTGTTGGTATTTATTATCATATCATCGTAGTCATCGGATGTTTGTATAATGCAGATTACATGACAGATTGTAATGTATTTAAGTGCTCAAGCTAGGACTCTGAGTCTTTAGCTTGACCTAGTTAATATTACTTGTGTCATTGCCATGATTGAGGACCTCTGAACTTCAGCATCTGCTGAACGAACTCTAACTTGAACTTGAGAACTGCTTGCGAAGGGGCTTCACCTTTCATAAGTAGTTGAGTTGATGTTGCTGTGCAAGTAACGTAACACAAGGTCAAGCTGATCGATTGCCGACCTATCAAGGTTTAGGCATCACTTAGGAAAACAAGACACCACTATGGACAGAATCCCAGATCGAGAAGGACATCGTGGAAGCAGAGGAGCACTGGTGTGGGTTACAAACCCAATCCATATTGAATCCAGGTAGATGAGCGATCCCACCATTAACCCAGGCATCCCGCAGGAAACTGTTGACCCTCTTGCCACTGCCATTGCTAATGAATCCATCACCAACAGAGATACCAGAAGAATGCCTCAAAACAAGGAGAACCTTGACCCCGTTATCCATTACAACTGGTTTAGGGGAGATCAGATCTGAAGAAGAAATGTTGCCTTCTACACTGAAGAAGCCCGAACCTGATACATTGAATACCTCCTTGACCTCAGCAGAGGAATCGGACCCCTTTCAATGCCTCCTTCACGCACTAAAGAACAGCCCCAGATCAACTAAGCAGCCTCAGATTGAAGAGATGTCAGAAGATAAGAAACCTTCAGGAAGCAGGCCTAAGGTAGAACCAATAGCAGAAGAAGCGGTAATTGGTGCTACAGTACCTGTACAAGTGGTATCAGCAGACAAGGAAGTGAAGAAGTTCCTTAGAGAAGTGCAGCTATACATTACCCTTAACCCCAAAACATTTACTATAGATTGAATGAAGAAGCTTTTTCTCCTCTCCTACATGACTGATGGCCCAGGAGAGTTCTAGAAGAACGAGAAGATGGATCTTCTGCTTGCATTTGATCCAGAAGCAGAGAAGGTCTCATGAGCGGACTTCGTGGAAGATTTCAAGACATCTTTTGAACCACTTGACACTGCTTTAGAGGCCCAGCTAAAGCTTTGGGACTTGAAGATGAAGGAAAGGGCCGACGAATATATGTATCAGTTCTCCTATTTGGCCAAACAAACCGGATACAATGATGCAGCACAGATTGTAGCGTTCAAGCAAGGGTTACCGAAGAGTTTGGTCCTGAAGATTATGACCTGACCCGAAGGAACACCCACCACCATCAAGGATTGGATGAAAGCCACAATTCTTTTTGATGAAAGTTACAAACAGGCCCAAGAATACAGGAGGACATGGGATGAGGACAATGGGAGAAAGCCGAATCAAAGTTTCTGGAAGAAGGAAGAAGTTGCAATCAAACAGATTTCAGAGGTAGACCAAAAGGAATACATGGTGAAGAGACTATGCTTCTGCTGTGGATGAGGAGGTCACCGGATCAGAGACTGTCCAGACAGTCCAAAAAGGAATGAAAAGAAGAAAGAAGAGCTGAAGAAGCTGACTAGAGAGGAACGATATGCCAAGATTAAGGCGTTGGTTAACGACCAGCCAGAAGAAGAAAAGAATTCGTTGATCAATCTTATGGAACTGGAGGGTTTTTGAAGCAGCGGAAGAGGACGATGTCTCCACCACCTGTAACCATTTCACACTTTGTACTAGCTAGGATGGACTGAAATTCCATGCATATTCCTCTTCAATACAAAGTGGGAACCGAAATCATCGAAACACAAGCCTTATTAGACTCGGGAGCAGGAGGAAGATTCATTAGTACAGCTCTAGCAAGGAAACTAGGGAAAAAATGGATCCAACTCCCCAAGAAGATCAAGGTATTCAACATGGACGGAACGCCGAACAAAACCACATGGATATCCCATGTGGTGGAGCTCGAATTCAAGATAGCAGGGAAGGAATTTAGAGAAAACTTCATGATATTGGGGATCGGAGATGAAAGTATGATCTTAGGGCTCCCCTGGCTTCGTTATCACAACCCTCAAATCGACTGGGGAAACTGGAGAAATAAGATTCCTGCCGAAAAGGAAACTTCAGATCAGAAGGTTCACAGGCGTTCTCGACAATACTCCTGCGGAGGTGCTAATTGAAGCAAAGATTACTGCTTCACAAGAGCTAGCGCATCAGCAACAGGAAGTAAAGAAGGAGATAGATGAATTAATCTCTTCTTATCTTCAAGAATATCAAGATTGCTTCAAGAAAGGGAAAGCAGAACAGTTTCCCCCCTTCTGGTCTTATGATCATGCCATCGAACTAAAACCCGACTTTGTACCTCAAAATTGCAAGCTTTATCCACTAAGCCTGGCCAAACAGAAGGAGCAAGACAGATTCTTGCTACAAAAGGGATACATCCGGAAGTCCAAGTCTCTGATGGCCTCTCTCTTCTTCTTTGTAGCAAAAAAGGAGAAAGGAGCATTGAGGCCCACACAGAACTATAGAGAGTTGAATAAAGAGACAGTAAAAAATGCATACCCTCTTTCATTAATATTGAAGCTCCTTGACAAGCTAAAGGGAGCAAATGTCTTTACGAAGTTAGACCTCAGAAACAGGTATAACAACATAAGAATCAAGGACAGAGATCAATGGAAGGCAGCCTTTAAAACAAATCGAGGACTGTTTGAACCAACCGTTATGTTCTTTGGACTCAGCAATTCACCTGCAACTTTCCAAGCTTTCATGAACAATATCCTCTCTGACTTCATTGATGAAGGATAGTGTGTTGTTTATATGGACAACATCCTTCTATTCTCAAAGGATCAGAAGGAACATCAGGAGAGAACTGAAAGGTTGATGTGTCTGTATATACAACATTCAGCATCTATGTCTGGTTGTTTTTTTTTTTAAAATTGGGAATTAAAAAAATTTTTTTAGGTCTTTTCAACATCATTTCAACTTATTTATTGTAGTATTCAATTGCTACTGTATCTAATAGGACAATAATAATGTAAAGATATACTTATGACATAGGGAATGACGAGTGGATGGCCTTGGCCACTGTTGATGATGATGGTTGGGATCAGAGTCAGAAGGGTGGGAAAATTTTTGAGCAGCCAAATTTGCCAGCCAGATTGAAGAGGTCTTGAAGGGACACATGCCTCTTCAAGACCCCTTCAATCCAGCTGGTAAATTGCTGTTGTGTCAGAGTTTGAATTCCCTTCTCTCGTTCCTCACTACCATCACTATCAATGACAGTAAGTNGGGAAAGCAGAACAGTTTCCCCCCTTCTGGTCTTATGATCATGCCATCGAACTAAAACCCGACTTTGTACCTCAAAATTGCAAGCTTTATCCACTAAGCCTGGCCAAACAGAAGGAGCAAGACAGATTCTTGCTACAAAAGGGATACATCCGGAAGTCCAAGTCTCTGATGGCCTCTCTCTTCTTCTTTGTAGCAAAAAAGGAGAAAGGAGCATTGAGGCCCACACAGAACTATAGAGAGTTGAATAAAGAGACAGTAAAAAATGCATACCCTCTTTCATTAATATTGAAGCTCCTTGACAAGCTAAAGGGAGCAAATGTCTTTACGAAGTTAGACCTCAGAAACAGGTATAACAACATAAGAATCAAGGACAGAGATCAATGGAAGGCAGCCTTTAAAACAAATCGAGGACTGTTTGAACCAACCGTTATGTTCTTTGGACTCAGCAATTCACCTGCAACTTTCCAAGCTTTCATGAACAATATCCTCTCTGACTTCATTGATGAAGGATAGTGTGTTGTTTATATGGACAACATCCTTCTATTCTCAAAGGATCAGAAGGAACATCAGGAGAGAACTGAAAGGTTGATGTGTCTGTATATACAACATTCAGCATCTATGTCTGGTTGTTTTTTTTTTTAAAATTGGGAATTAAAAAAATTTTTTTAGGTCTTTTCAACATCATTTCAACTTATTTATTGTAGTATTCAATTGCTACTGTATCTAATAGGACAATAATAATGTAAAGATATACTTATGACATAGGGAATGACGAGTGGATGGCCTTGGCCACTGTTGATGATGATGGTTGGGATCAGAGTCAGAAGGGTGGGAAAATTTTTGAGCAGCCAAATTTGCCAGCCAGATTGAAGAGGTCTTGAAGGGACACATGCCTCTTCAAGACCCCTTCAATCCAGCTGGTAAATTGCTGTTGTGTCAGAGTTTGAATTCCCTTCTCTCGTTCCTCACTACCATCACTATCAATGACAGTAAGTCTTTTTCCTTATAGTACAGTAGTCATTAAAATTACAATAAATTTCTAAAATATTCAAAATATTATTCTAATGAAGTTCCAAGGCCTTTCTGGCTGTATAATACGAAAAAAAAAATTAAAGAACCTATGCTGATACACTGCTAGTACAGGTCCAACCCTTGTCTCTTTCGTTCACCCCCACATGGTCATTTCACCAATTCTACTATAAGTAATTAGTTGATGCAAAGCTAAACTATATACTGAAAATGTTCAACAGATCCTTTAATCTATAATAACATCTGTTCTTATTGTAACTGAAGATATAATAGCTCCAGTGCATTAGCAAACCATGTGCAGAGATATGTGGCAGAGCATCAGAGCATACAGGGTCTGTTTAATATGGCAAAGCACTGTAAAGTAGCAGTAAGTAGTATAGAATCTAAGTATCATACATCTCCTGATCTTCTTTTTAGCATAACCAGCCCATAGCAAGTCCTTCAACTTACCTGGCAGTACCTCCTATTTTCGTACTGAAAAGAACAAACATAACCTCTTTCAGATTTACGATATAAAGCTACTCTCTCAATGTCCTTATCTGGATATCAAGGAAGCTGACGTTATGGACATGTCAATGATCAATACTGGAGAAGATAGTGGTGATGAGGATTGTCCCGCAACTGCGATGGGCATAACATGATCCCAGGTAGAAGAGAGACCATATTATTATCCCTTTAACAATCCCTCCATGTTCCACATTATCAATTGGGCATCCAACAAAATACCACCTACAGTCTCCGTGGTTCACTTGGTATGTTTATTTTTTATCTTATATTCAACAGTATACTGACTTTTTGTATCAGAACTTCACTTGTAAGGTATTTATTCATTCAATGCATGGCTCTATACTAATGCTTCATATACTGTCAGGCATTTGTGTGGTTCGAAATGACTCTAAACTATTTTTTTTCCCATCAAGATGGTTATTTCAGATGATAAACACCAATAATATGGGCACTTATTATTTGAAATAACTTTTTTGTCATTCCCAACAATAAGTGCTCACAAGTGCCCACAAGCACCCAAGATTGCCTGCAGAATCAGCATTTAGACAGTAAAGTCTATGCAATCATAAACTGACCAACACAACATACCTTGAGGATGCCAAATTTGTGTTCTATGCCCTAGAAAACCCTCCAGAGCAACTCCGCTATGCTCTCTGGATGTATGCAATGTGTTGTCGGGGGCTGCACAGGCTCATTTGGTATTGTTTATGGTATCTGAAAATGTGCCACCCACCCTTTGCCTGCCCTTTCCTTTACACTGCAATGACTCTCCCACTCTATGCACTCAATCTCAGTCATTATCCAGTGGATTTTCGAGATGCTTGGTTCTCCAACATCCTAAGTAGGTTATTTATCTTTTTTGGCCATTTTTTTGACTGATGGCTTGTAGATGACATTGGCCACCATCAAATTCATCATAACCACTGTCAAAGCATTGAGTATCTTCAATAGACATGGCAAGATTTACACTTTTCATATTGTGGATGATGAGGAATCAGAATTCCTTTTCAAAATTGGCAGAATGAGCTGGCCATTAGAGGAAAGAAAGTTGGACAGTGCCCAAGCAAGCCACACATCTGGTATGATGGGGTTGATGTCAATCATTCACATTGCATTGGTGAGTTTTTTTTCACATTTTTCATTTTCAACATGCTAACTCAAATGCTAGAGCATCTAGTTCACCTTGAATTGATGGCTCACAGGTACGAAAGGGTCATCAAAATGTGCCCCAACTGTAAGTTTTTTTTTCCACATTCAATTCATATACTGATAAGTTATAGGTGGTAAAAAATATCAAGAAATTTTCCATCTCCCTAGCCCAGATGCTTGGGATACAATAATTAAGCCTTTAATCAAGGAGATCAATGCAGAGGTTGAGAATGGGGCATAGTGTACTGTCTATATTTTGTTGCTTTCTTGTTGCTTTTGTTGTGCTATCTATAGTTGTTCTACCTATACAAGACTAGTTGTACTCTTGAAAAACTTGTTTCAACTATCTAAACTGTCTATATGCTGGAAAGAACATTAGGAATACTTAGTATGACCTCCATAAGACTCAGATTGGCCTTCTTAGACCCATATTACCCCCCTTTAACTCTTTAAGCCTGGTCTTGG
The DNA here is from genome assembly GCA_001466705.2 of Moniliophthora roreri. Classification (NCBI taxonomy): domain Eukaryota; kingdom Fungi; phylum Basidiomycota; class Agaricomycetes; order Agaricales; family Marasmiaceae; genus Moniliophthora; species Moniliophthora roreri. The sequence goes on from LATX02000182.1 coordinate 109,927, forward strand.
ACCATTAAGACTGGTTGAAGGAGTTATAATGCCCTTAACCACCCCTAACCACCCTTTACTAGTAATGGTGGGTAAAGAGGTGGTTAGAAAGGGGTTATATCCCACACAATACCAGTGAGTATGAGTCATATGGTTGTTATATCCCCTATTACTAATCAAGTTGAGTTGTACTACAGTTATATCTACCTATTACCAGGCACTGCCAAGTTTCAGGTGTTTTAGCTGCCCATAACCCATCAGTGCCTTTTGTCATTTTGTGCGATGAGACATGGGAGAACAGAAGGAAGGAGGGGACAAGGAGGAAGAGGAGGGACTGGTTAGGAAGGAGCTTGTCTTTTCAGATGGTGTATGATATTTTTTCAGACAAGGGAATAATCTGAAATTAGATCTGAATTTGAAGTCCCAGATGTAGAAATAAGCTGAATATTTTGGCAATTCCCATAGCTTGTCCATCTTCTGATGACATATGCCCTTTTGTTTTTTTCTTGTCAACATAGATATGTCAGAACATACTTTAAGCAGACACTATTCAAATCAGCCTCCATATACATATTTCAGCTCTATTGACCTTGATCTTACTCTCTTTGCAATCTCAAACAGGAAGTATGTGAAATACATTGGCAGGCTAGTCCCCTCCTGCTACCTGCTACCACCTCCAGAAACTGGCTATAATACACTAAGAAGCATTGTAACCAGTCCTGGGAGTTGTACCAGAGTTGTATTGTTGATGTGGAGGATGTATAACCCACTGAAACTCATCATAAACTACTATAACCCAGTATAACCTGGATATGTTGCTGACATAACCCAGATATGTCAGGTTATCAGAGTCTATAACCAGTTTCAGGAGTTTGTAACTAGTTAGCAGGGTTCATGTTGGATTTTAGTGTTTATGTCTAGTCCCCAAGGGTATACCAAACTACAGGGTACAGGATTAATATCAGTTATACATATCTAGTTTGACAGTGTTCAAGCAAAACACAGGCTTAGCCAAGATATCCAATACATATTTAAAAATGTCTATTGGCATTCTAATGACTGTATACAAGGTACTGACTGCACTACTCTGAGCTGCAGGACTCCATTGTCCATCTATGAGACCCATGTGACCACTAAGAAGGTTCATCAGCAAGTGGGAACAAGGCAAGTGTATATCAGACTTATCTGGGCCACATTTCTTCGGACAAAAATTAGAATGGTGTGGGATTATGTGGGATTGACTGGGATTTGCAGGGATTTGCAGAGATATGGAGGGATGGCATGGGATATGTGGGGATCCTGTGGGATGGGTAGGGACAATGTTGGGACAGTCATGGAATATGTAGAGATGGAGGAAGATAAGGATTGGGACAACATAGAGATGGGCCTGGGATTGTTAGGGATGGTGGTGGGATGAGTGTGGGATGAGCATGGGATGAGTGTGGGATGAGTTTGGGATGAGTGTGGAATGAGTGTGGGATGAGTGTGAGATGGATGCAGGATGAGTACTGATGAACACCATATCAGTTGATGTCCTGGGTCCTTGGGGTGTGTCAATTTGCAAATATGAGTCATTTTCATGTATAAGTATACATAAATGGTAATACATAAATGATAAACTACAATATAGCTCCAGTTGCAAAGATCAACATGCCTGTGTGCATTGTCAAGAAAGGATCATGAAAAGATTGCTGCAGATGTCAAGAAAAAAATGTGATTGAGTCATAGGGAGAGTATGAGTTGGTGGTATTATCTTGATAGCCTTTCAGTGATGTGCATGATAATTTCGGGCATTTTCTCACAATTAAAGAGACTCAAAAAGAGTTCTCAGTGCTTGCACCCACCTAGGCTAGTTCAACAGCAGATGATGGTCAAAGATTTGAGCACTTACAAGATATGCATAGTATGATTATATATACAAATCTGGCCTCAATGAGTGCAAGATGTAGCATGCATTCTACAAGAGCATTAGAGGCTACTGAACCAAGGAAGACCAAGGATACAAACTGTATTTTTGAGCATATGGGACTGCTAGAGCTTCTTGGAATGTTTGCTGAAAGTTGTGACATTTCTTGCACCATTCAGCAATGCACCACAGGATCGAGTTTGTTCTTCCTACTTTCCAGAGCACCTCTCCATCTCTGCACTACCCTTTGTAATATGTAAACCTTTCCATACTTGTCAGTTCTACTCAGCCTCTTTCTTATTGCAGTACTCAAACTTCTGCATTTGCAAGTTGCCATCTAGCAGGACTGGATAGGCAGGAGCTGTAAGGCAGAGAGAGAATAGAGCAGAGTTTCATTGAGCAGACAGGATCTAGAAAGGAAAATCAACCTTACTTGGTGTGCAGGAACTTGACAAAAAAGCCAGAAGTAGAAAGCAGATCAGTAAGGAGTGAGTAGACAAGGATAGTGGAATGGGCTAAGAAAGTAGCTGCTTATCTTGCCATTTCAAGATTTCAATCAAGTCAATCAATTCTAGAGCAACATACTATTAACATAATGCCCACTTTCACACAACTGTTCTTCTACCTGCCAGACACCAAAGAAAAATCCCCAATGCAGTGCATTGGTTTGAATATTCTGTTCTCATATGTCTGAGCCCTATAGCAAAAATCATCAATACATGAAACTTGGGCACAAGATCCCCAGTTACACTACATATGAGGTGTTCTTTTAACATGGTTTTCTGATTGAGAAAACACTTAATCTTCTTGCAATGAAGATTTTCAAAAAAGCATTTATAAATTCTGAATTTTAATTGTGTCCTCTTAACAAGAATATGTCTGGAGAGTGCCAAATTTTCAACAACAAAAGATGTAGAATTTTCAAATTCTGAGAATTATTAGACAATACAATATATTAGAATAATTTCCATGCTGAGAAAACATTAAATTTTCTCTGGTTGAAAATGCTCAGACAATGCTGATAAGATAAGATAAAAATTTCAAATCTTCCATTGTAGGAAAGTCAGAGAAAACACCTGGAAGACACTAGGAAAATAATAGGAAAATAATGTGGAAATGCTATATCTTACAGTAGTTTTTAGATAGGTTTCATATAATTTTCCTCTTGTATTTAACATGTTTTCCTAGATATAAAATTCAAAATTTTATATTTATTTTCTAAATGTTTTCTCACTATTTTATAAGGCAGAAAATCTAGTATATTTGTAATCAGAAAACTAAAGAATAATTTTATAATTTCATTGTTATAAAATTATTAAAAAACACAGACTCTTCTGGAAATTAAAATACAGAATATGCTTGCTGTTTTCAATATGTGATGATAGCTTGAAACTAATAGAATTCTCTAAATGTTGTCTGGAAGTGAATATATAGCAGTATTCTGAGGGTATTTTCTTTGTATTAATAGCATGAAAAGAACACCTTGTATGTAATGTTAGCTTAGTCAAAGTGCTGCTTCACNTAAGGCATATATAATTCTTAAGAATTATGCTAAATATATCAGAGGTAAAATAATATAAAATGTTTAATAATTACATGAACTCTATTTAACATAAGGTATATATCTTACTTTATGTGAAATAGTATACTTATGCTAATTCTTCTTTATAGCATAAAATAAGCATAAATCAGATAAGTACTACATGAGTTTTATGCTTTATTATAGAAGCTGTACAACATAGCATAAAATCAAGGTAATGTTTAGCATAATGTCAGCATAATATATGTGTATTATGCTAGTAAAATCATTAACATAAATTCAAAAGTAATTTACTATAATTCACATGCATTATCATAGATATTTGTTAAAGAAAATCTAATATAAAGATTAACATAATTCACATGTCTTACACTTTATTGCACCCAGTGTTAGCAGATTTCTGATTGATTTCTGAGATCCCTGTGTCCATAAGCACTCATTTAGTATGTAAATCATCAATTTCACTCTGGTCTGATTCTCTTTCTCAACCTGGTCTCTTACTCAATCAAGTAAGTTCATTTCTTATTCTATCCTTCTATTAGATTCTTATGTTTGTGTTTAAATATATAAATACCCAAAGGTAAGAGACATTGTTCATTTCTTCCCTTCCCTCCTCTAGTACTTGTCTATCCTCTAATCATTTTCAACCTCTGCCATGGCTGCTTCATCATCTAGTATTCCTGTTACAATTTTCCCCTTTTATACCTATGCTTCTCACTCTATCACACCCTTACACCTTCCCAGTCCCCCTTTCCTTCTCTTCTATGCTTCTTATTCTATCGGACACATATTACTTACTCCAGTTCCCTTTTCTTATTGTTGTAGATAGTCAGTGTATACTAATGGGATTGGTGCCTTACTCATATTTATCTGATAACTACTGCTTATGATTAGACATTATGTAGTTAACAGTTGTATATATTTAAACACCTGAGAACAGGTCACAGCTCTCCAGCTTGACCTGGTTAATTCTATACCTGTGTTTAGCAATGAGAACAGAACTCTGTGTGGTGTTGAAGGGTTGATGTTGCCAAACAAGTAACATAACACAAGGTCAAGCTAATTGATTGCCAACCTATCAAGGTTCAGGCATCACCTATCCAAAGACAAGATGACATTGAAACAAACAGTCCTGCTAACACAGGAACAACAGATCAAACATGATATCGCCAAAGCAGAGGAATGACAGCATACTTTACAGACTCAATCAATATTGAGCCTTGGTGGACAAGTGACCCCTCCATTAGCCAGGCAGTCCTGCAGAGAGCTCCTGACCCTCTTGCTGAAGCCATTGCAACTGAAGCCATTACTGGAAGAAACACAACCAGATGAATTAGAAACAAGGAAAACTTGAATCCCAGAATTCACAGTGTATGGTTTAAGCAAAGCAGATCCTGGAGATGCCTTATCTCCATTGATATTGAAGAGAGAAGAATTGTCTACATCAGATACCTCCTTCAGATCTCCCAAAGAACCAGATCCATTCCAGAAACTCCTTGAAGCACTAAAGAACAGCCCCAGACCAAAACCACTGAAACCTCTAGCAGAGATGTCTGAAGAAAAGAAGCTGCAGGGAAGTAAGCCAAAACTAGAGCCCCAACCAGAGGAAATGACCATCAGGTTGACTGTTCCAGTACAAGTAGTATCTGAAGGTAAAGAGATCAAAGCTGCATTGCTTATACCCTTCACTGGAGAACAGAAGTACAATTGTACATCACATTGAATCTAAAGGCATTCAGAAATGACAGGTTGAAGGAGTTGTTCCTACTTTCCTATATGCAGAGAGGGCTGGGGCAGTTCTGGAAGAACAAGAAAATAGATATACTTTTGGCAGAAGAAGACCCAGCCAAGGCACTCAAGTGGAAGAACTTCCTCAAAGAATTCAAGCTGTTATTCAAACTACTTGACATAGAGCTTGATGTCCAGATGAAGCTAAGAGATTTGAAGATGAAGGAATGTACTGATGAATATACCTATCAATTCCAATACTTAGCAGATCAGACCAGATACAATGATGCAGCACAGATTGAAGCCTTCAAACAAGGGCTACCATAGAGCCTTATGATGAAGATCATGACAAGGCCAGAAGGAAAGCTGGATAACACCAAGGATTGGATGAATGCAGCTATCCTTTTCAATGAAACATGGAAACAAGCACATCAATACAGGAAGAGATGGGATGAAGATAATGGGAAACCTTAGCAAACCTTTCAAAAGAAGGAAGGAGTATCTATGGCAAAGGGACTGTGCTTCCAATGTGGAAGAAGTGGTCATAGAGTGAGAGATTGCCCAGATGGAGTGAGAAAGAAAGAACCAAAGAAGATGATGAAGAATGATATGTGAAAATTCAGGCTCTTGTAAATGACCAACCAAAAGAGGAAAAGGAACTCCTTCTAGATCTAATGGAGCAGAAGGGTTTTTGAATTGGTGGAGGAGGACAATGTCTCTCCACCACCTGTAATGATTTCACACTTTGTACTAGCCAAGATTGATTGAAATTCTATGCACATTCCGCTTCAGTACAAAGTGGGAAACTGTAAGGGCAACCTCTGAAGGCTATCACATAAGCCTAGCAGTGGGGGATCCAAAGTATATTAACACTGGAATACATAAAAACACAAAAACATCGCATCTAGCAGTAGGGGATCCAAAGAGAAAAGGCTAAAAGGATTCCACTGCCATGGATACAGTATATATGACGAAGTATTGAGGGGGTCTTGACTCACATGATCTAAACTACATCACATATGACAATGTCTCAAGAAGGCATGAGAACTATGACATATCTAAGTGCCAGAGCGCTAAAATGCGTGTCTAAACAGTAGAAGAACATGTAATAATGAAGGTATAACATATAAAAACATCGCAGCATGTATAGTAGAACAGTAGAAGGATATACAGAGTGAAACTCACAAAGTGCTGCAAATGAGCTGATAAGACTTGCACTGAAAAATAGATATTACGCGATAATGGATGGACGTAGGGACGTGCCAAGTTGGGGATAGGGTTTTCGATAGTGCAGAATGCACTGGAATGCACCATTAAGCCCACGGTCCAACGGGTAACGCACTACGAACATTTGAAATCGAAAATGCGTAACTCGGTGAGTTGAGCACTTTGATGTTCAACTGAACATACTGGATAATCTAGAAATGCTACAAGATAACTGTAGGTGCAGAATTGAAGGGAAACATAAAGAGAGTATATGTACAACACTCCAAACACTGTACCTCATTACAACAACTTGAAATGAAGCAACTAAGTACACCACTCTAGTATAGTAAGATAATTAGGAAAACAGATGTTCCTCTTACAGAAACAAAATCATTGATACCAAGGCCCTCTTAGACTCAGGAGCAGGGGGAAGATTTATCAGCCCAGTGCTCACTAAAATGCTAGGGAAGAAATGGGACAAGCTTCCTGAACAGATAAAGATCTTCAACATAGATGGCACCCTGAACAAGACGGCTTGAATCTCCCATGCTGTCAATCTGACCTTCACAATGGAGGAGAAGACCTTTCATGAAGACTTTTTAGTCTCAGGGATAGGAGAAGAAAGCATAATCCTCAGTCTCCTGTGGCTAAGATCTCATAACCCCAAAATTGACTGGCAGACAGGAGAAATTGAATTCCCAGAACAGTGGAGAATAACAATTAAGAGGTTCTCTGGAATCCTGGACATCACAGAACCAGAAGTTCTTATCAGCGCCAAAATGACCACATCTCAGGAACTAGCTCAAGTGAAAGAAGGACCAAAAAGGACTATGGGGAGCTAGTACCACCATACCTTGCTGACTACTACAGCTGATTTGAGAAAGGGAAGTCCGAGTGGTTTCCACCACTCTGGTTGTACAATCATGCCATAGAGCTAAAACCGGACTTTGTACCATGAGACTGCAAGCTCTATCCACTCTCTCCTAATGAATAGATGGAACAAGATAAATTCATTCAAGAAAATTTGCAAAAGGAATACATTCGCAAATCCAAGTCTCCAATAGGATCTCCATTCTTCTTTGTAGCCAAGAAAGAGAAGAGAGTGCTCAGGCCCACACAGGATTATCAGAAACTTAACAAAGAGACAATCAAGAACACATATCCACTCCCACTGGTATCAGACCTTATTGACAAGCTGAAAGGAGCGAAAATCTTCAGCAAATTGGACCTTTGCAACAGATACAACAATGTCCAAATCAAAGATGAAGACCAATGGAAGGCAGCCTTCAAAACAAATCAAGGACTCTTCAAACCAACAGTAATGTTTTTTGGACTCAGTAACTCACCAGCCATGTTCCAAGCATTTATGAATAACATTCTGTCAGATTTCATAGATGAAGGATGGTGCATTGTATATATAGATGACATTCTAATCTTCTCCAAAAACTGAAAAGAACACCAAGAGTGAACTTGACAGCTATTACAATGCATACAGGAACATGACTTCTATCTGAAGCCAGAAAAATGTGAATTTGATGTTAGTGAAGTAGTCTTTCTAGAAATGATCATCTGCCCAGGACATATTGCAATGGATCTGGTTAAACTCATGGAAATAGTAGAGTGAGAACCGCCACAAACAGTTAAAGAGGTATGAGCATTCCTCAGATTTGGAAATTTCTATTGGAAATTCATTAGAAATTACTCAGGAAGAAATTGTGGAGATTTGAATGGACCCCAGTCTGTCAGAAGACATTCAACCTTTTAAAAAGGAAATTCCTCTCAGAACCTGTACTGAAAATACTGGACCCTGACAAGCTGTTTGTCATAGAAGCCAACACTTCTAAATGGGTGACTGGGCCGCTATTCTTTAAAGGCAAGGTTTATGTGCCAAATGATGAAGAATTACAGTGAGCAATTGTAAAAGATATTCATGAGAGAACTGGAATAGAACACCCAGGACAGTAGAACATGGTAGAACAAGTACAACAGGACTTTTGGTTGTGGATGGGTGCATTCCATGTCAACAAATGAAAGTTAACACACATCCCACATGTACTCCAATCCAGCTGATTGAGGGGCCAAAGGAGTCCTACCTCTTCCAGGTCTGCACCATGGACCTCATTACTGACCTCCCAGAAATCAATAGGTTAGATGCTATTTTGGTCATGGTAGACTGCTCCTCTATGAAGGGAGTAATTTTTGCCCCATGCACCAAAACAGCAGATGCCCCAGAAATCACAAGCCTACTAATCCAACATCTATATAAATGTTTTGGCCTTCTGGATCAAATTATTTCTGATTGAGACCCATGGTTTGCAGCAGAAGTCTTCCAAGAAATGGGAAGGCAACTACTCATCAAACATTCCATGAGCACTGCATTCCACCCCTCAGATGGATGGAGAAATAGAAAGAGTAAAATCAAGAAATCAAAATATTTCTAAGAATCTTCTGTTCTAAAAAACAGACCTGCTGGAAGGAATATCTCCCTCTAGCTGAATTTGCTCATAACAACTGAACCCATTCTGTTATGAAGAAATCCCCATTCTACATGATGATGGGTTACAACCCTAGAGCCCTCCCAACCACATTCAAGAAAACCAACATTCCATCAGTAGAGGAAAGGTTAAGTGAAATCAAAAGAGTCTGAGAAGAAGTGTCTAGCCTTTTGGAAATAGCAAGAGCAGAAGATGATAAGGAGGGGACCAAGTTGAATATGTTCAAAGAAGGGCAGAAGGTCTGGTTGGAGGGAAAAAACCTTGCTATAGGCTACCCAATGAAGAAACTTGCTCCAAAAAGAGAGGGACCCTTCAAAGTGACAAAGGTACTGACTGGGACTAGTAACATATTGGCTCCAATTACCACCACAATAGAAGATACACCCAGTGTTCCACACTGCATTGTTATCTCCTTTCCAAGAAACCAAAGCACATGGACCAAGGGTCAAGACTGAAGGAATGGTCAATTGCCTCGATCTCTACAAGGACTATATAAAGAAGCACAAACTGAAGCTGTTGAAACCCATCTCCACCAACTAACATGTCTTCCAATGCATCTGCCTCCTCTTCTTCTGCTTCTGCTGCTACTAGTTGCCAGCAAACCTGGACTCCCAAGCCCTACTCCTACTGAAGCTGGAGAGGGACAGTATAGCAAAAATATCATCTACCATCATAGACTCTGCCCAAACCCCTATCAGCTCCACCTCTTTAACTTCCCACAGTATGATCAGCAACTTTGTCACACTGCCAACCCCAACAATTGTTTGGAACCAACTGTCAAAAGCCTCCTATTTCTCTGAGCCCAACACCAGCTACTTGAAAAGATCACACAGAGTTGCAATCTGGAAATCACTAATCACGTCTTATTTGCATGCAACTACAGAATTGCCCTAGAAGGGCCAATTATGGTACCATCCACCTTCCCCTATCACCCACATTTGTCCATGCCTCCTCCTGCAGATCCCCAAGCTCTTTCTGAGTATCCTGACCCCAATACATTCTCTGTTCTCAACTGACTCAGATGATAAACAGATGGAAACAGATACCTCTGACCATTCCTCCTCAACCAGCTCTCCTTCCCTCCATAATGCATCCACCAAACCCAATTCCAACTATGCTCTTGTATATCCTGAACCCACTCCTAATTCTGATGTTAAACCAAAACCTGAAGACACCTCAAACCTCATTCCTTCAATCAACTCCCTCTCCACAACTAGATGGATCAACAATGCATAATCTGATTCAACCCAGACACACCTCCACTCCAGTCTGGGAGCCTTGGGTCACCAAACAACAGATTGCCATCACTGATGCCTGAGAGGTTACACATGGATGAACAGAACTTATAGACTATCAAATAGTTTGTACCAATTCTGATGGTTCTGTGTAGCCAAGAAAGATAGTAGACTGCATATAGTTTATAGTTTAAAACTGTTGAATGCTGTTATGATACAACATTCAGGGATTCCTCCAGCCATACATCACAGACTTGCCAGAAAGTGAAGGAGCAGATTGTATTTTGGTAGTGGTGGACCACTCCTCTATGAAGGGGGTAATTTTTACACCATGCATGAAGACAACAGACATGGCACAAATAGCAGAATTGCTAATTCAACAACTATACAAACAATTCAGACTCCCAGATTGCATCATTTCAGATCACAATCCCTGATTTGCCACTGAAGTTTTCCAAGAAATAGAGAAACAACTGTCCATAAAGCACTTGATGAGCACAGCCTTCCACCCACAGACAGACAGAGAAACTGAAAGAGTGAACCGAGAAATCGAAGTCTACCTCAGAATCTTCTGCACCAAAGAACAGACACAGTGGAAGAAGTTTCTGCTGTTAGCAGAATTTGCTCATAACAACTGAACTCACTTGGTGCTCAAGAAGTCACTCTTTTTTATAATGATGGGGTATCATCCAAGAGCATCTCCCACAGTGTTCATGCAAACAGACATCCCATCAGTAGAAGAAAGGCTCTGTGAATTAAAAAGGGTGAGAGAAGAAACAACAAGCCTGTTGGAATTAGCAAGACAATGGATAACAAGAAGAGAAAAGCAGAAGCTGGATACATTTGAAGTGGGTCAGAAGGTGTGGTTAGAAGGAAAGAACCTGATCATTGGGTACCCCACTAAAAAGCTCACCCCCAAAAGAGAAGGACCTTTCAAAATACTTGAAGTAATGGGGCCAGTAACCTACCAATTACAGCTCCCACACCAGTGGAAAATCCATCTGGTGTTCCACACTGCATTATTAACTCCATTCAAACAGACCGAAGCACATGGACCCAGCTTTATGGAACCACCACCTGATCTGATTGAAGAGTTTGAAGAATATGAAGTTGACACCATTGTGGGACACAGACCAAAGAAATGGCCCAGAGAATTCCTTGTATCCTACACCAGGTACAACTCCTCCCATAACAGGTGGATCAGAACCAAAGGAATGGTCAACTGCCTAGACCTCTGTAAGGACTATATAAAGAAACACTGACTGAACCCTTGAGTGTAAGGGGAACATCTATTTTTCTAATTACCTTACTATACTAGAGTGGTGTACTTAGTTGCTTCATTTTGAGTTGTCATGATGAGGTACAGTGTTCAGAGTGTTGTACATATAATCTCTTTATGTTTCCCTTCAATTCTGCACTATCAAAAACCTTATCCCCAACTTGGCATGTCCCTATGTCCATCCGTTATCATGTAATATCTACTTTTTGGTGCAAGTCTTATCAGCTCATTTGCAGCACTTTGTGAGTTTCACTTTGTATGTCCTTCTACTGTTCTACTATACATGCTGTGATGTTTTTATATGTTATAGCTTCATTGTTATATGTTCTTCTATTGTTTAGACACAGATTTTAGTGCTCTGGCACTTAGATATGTCATAGTTCTCATGCCTTCTTGAGATGTTGTCATGTATGATGTAGTTTAGATCATGTGAGTCAAGACCCCCCCAATACTTCGTCATATATACTGTATCCACGGCAGTGGAATCCTTTTAGCCTTTTCTCTTTGGATCCCCAACTGCTAGGCTTGTTTAATAGCCTCCAGAGGTTGCCCTTACAGTAGAAAAGGCTAAACTCTGAGTTACCAGGTGGTTGCCACTGAGCCACTGAGCCACTCAACCTCATTGTGAAGTTTTCACTTCCCAACCATTTCCTAACTCTCACACCACTATTCTTGTCACCACTATTGCCTTTGGAGCCAGTTACAGATGGACTCTAGAGATAGGTTGTCCCAGATTGAAGCAGAGTTGAAGCTATCACAAGAGCATCACACAGCCACACAGAACGCGCTGGAACCGCTATTATCAGCCATGGAACAGCTCAAAACTTCGTCACAACCACCACCTGTCCCATGTCCTGGTCCTGCTACCACTGCTATATCAGACCCTGCTGTCAGGAAGCCTCTAAAGCTTGCCCCTCCTCCTGAATTTGATGGAGACTGCACCAAAAGGGGAGCTTTCATCACTGCCTGTCAACTTTACATCCAGGCACTGTAAGGGGAACATCTGTTTTCCTTATTACCTTACTATACTAGAGTAGTGCACTTAGTTGCCCCATTATGAGTTGGTGTGATGAGGTACAGTGTCCGGAAGGTTGTACATATATTCTCTTTATATTCCCCTTCAATTCTGCACCTACAGTTATCTTATAGCATCTCTAGATCATCCAGTGTACTCAGTTGAACATCAAAGTGCTCAGCTCACAGAGTTACGCATTTTGGATTTCAAACGTTCGTAGCGCGTTACCCGTTGGACCGTGGGCTTAATAGTGCATTCCAGTGCATTCTGCACTATTGAGAACCTTATCCCCAACGCTGCAGGTCTGTATATCCATCTGTTTTTGCGTAATCTTTAATTTTCGGTGCAAGTCTTATCAGCTCATTTGCAGCACTTTGTGAGTTTCACTTTGTATACTCTTTTATTGTTTTACTATACATGCTGCGATGTTTTATATGCTTTAACTTCATTGTTATATGTTCTTTCACTATTTAGACACGCATTTTAGCGCTCTGGGGCTTAGATATGTCATCATATATGATGTAGTTTAGATCATGTGAGTCAAGACCCCCCCAATACTCCGTCATATATACTGTAACCATGGCAGTGGAACCCTTTTATCCTTTTCTGTTTGGATCCCCCACTGCTAGGCTTGTGTGATAGCCTCCAGAGGTTGCCCTTACAATTTCTTCACTACATAAATACAGAGAAGTATTAGAAAGCCACCATAATTTAACTGCCCACTCAAAAAACATCTCAAAACTCTGAGAACAGTTGAAAACTGACTCATGCACACAATTAGGTCATTGCTCAGATACTGTACAGTAGTACCAAGCCACTGCAGCAACTGCTGGGGATGCATCATGCTGTCAATTGCTTATCTAGCACTACTCAAAATCAACATTTCCCTAGCATTCCCCTTTTTCTGGAGTTTAATATAGCAGCACTTTGGGAGGAATCTTGGCTTCAAGATATGTTTGTTCTTGATTTTCTACCAGTCTTTTGCTAGATTTTTACTCCTTTGCCATGGGATTTTTTATGCTCATAGTAACATCAACAGCTGTAATCTCTCTATTCCCAATCTCTCCAACATCTGCATAGCTCTGAGTCAGCTAGTACAATCCACCAACAAATTATCACTCTCAAGCAGGATACAGCACCTGTGCATGACACCCACCCATCTTCTTTACCCCTTCCCAACCCAATGTATACTGTCTAATCTGCTCAATGTAGGGTCTGTGGGTCCAACAAGTTGAATTCCACACTGTTGGTATCTTGAATGCTTCTTAAGCTTCTTAAGAGTGTATTTCTAGTGTACATCCCATGGGATGTACAGATTATACTATTATTGTATATGTACAGAGCCAGAGTGGGTTGCCCACAGGAAACCACATCCTGTGCCATTTCCTTGGTGCACCCACCTAGCACTTAAAAAAAAAATAAAGACAAACTTTTCCTTGAGCTATCAGCTTAGCAGCTCTGAGTGGCTTTGAAGCTGCTCTAGTGGTTGGCTCAAGCTGTGGCTTGAGCTGAGCTGTTGGCACCCCTACTGCAGAGGTATACCTATGTTCTACTATAATGGTCTCATTACAGCATATAAAAGACTTTTTTCCTCATGAATGTCCTACCATAGTTTTAAGATTCAGTTCATATTCTGCATATGTTCCTATACAGAATGTCTTATGCCTGGATTTTCCAGTATTGTTTCATACTCTCCACCTTCTAGTTCATATCTCATTTTCAGTCTGCATATTGAAATGTCATCAATATACAGCTGCATAACCTCAGGTATTTCATCCTTCAGTATTTCACAGACATCCTCATAGAATATAGAAATTGAATTAGTCTATCCTATAGGTAATTTGACTAGTCTGTACATGCTAAAAAGTGTTTGAAACATTGTTAAGTCCCACAATGAAGGATGTACCTTTCTTTCATTGAATATCCTCCACAAGCTCCTTCTGCAAAATGATTTGCTAGTCCATATATGCCATTGTACAAACTTGGAATGGAAACAAGTTCTTGAGCAGTTCGATCAGCTGAAGTGGCATTCTTGTCAGATGTGTGTTCACCTTCATTTGTTGGCAGGGAACACATCCATCTATGAAGCTTTGTATGAATTTAGCTATTCCTGGCCACCAAAAGTCATGTTGAACTTGTTCCAGTGTGTTCCATTGTCCTGGGTGTCCAACTCCTGGTACTTCATGCACTGTTCAAACAATAGAATGGTGCAGTTGTTTGTTATTTGACATATAAACACATTCTTTGAAGAAGAGAAGGTCTTCTTTGATTTCCCAATTGGACAGGGCCGACTTGATTGGCGGCATGCCTTGGCTTAGTAATGTCTCCAAGGCCGACTTGTGAAAGTCATCTGGGCCCAATCATTTCCTAATTTCATCTCCTAATTCCAAGTTGATTCTTTTTACAAACAGATGTTCCAGTAAGAGAATTACATTTTCATTGTTGTTATTTTCGTCATCATGTTCATTCGATCATTGCAATAGCACATTGGTCTGGGTCATACTCTTCCCAGGCATGTGAACAAGAGTGACATCAAATTCAGACAGGAAAAGACTCCACCTCACTTGTCTCCAGTTCAATTTCTGTGCAGCTCGGAAATAGGTAAGGTTCTTGTGATCAGATAGGATAACAACCTTGTGTTTTCCTCCCATTAGATAGTGTTGCCATTCCATTAGTGCCCATACAATGGCCAGTAGTTCCCAATTGTAGATTTCATAATTTTGTTCCATTGGTGATAAAGACTTTAATATATATCCACATGGGTGCCATTCTCCATCTGTTCCTTGCTGCTGCAATACTCCTCCTGTTGCCCATTTCAAAGTGTCTGCTTCTATTATGAAGGGTTTGTCTGTATCAGGCATTATTAGCACTGGTTCTGAAAGGAATTTTCTCTTGAGAAGATCAAACAACATTTGACATTCCTCTGTCCATTCAAATTTTCACAGCTTCTTTGTAAGGTCATTGAGCAGCTTGGTGATGTGGGAGTACCTTCCAATGAACTTGCAATAGAAATTCCCAAAATCTAGGAAGCTGTGTACTCCTTTAACCATCCTGGGAGGTTCCCATTCCACTATCCCTGCTAGCTTTACTGGATCCATGGCAATGTACCCAGGTTGGATGACCATTCCCAAAAAGATTACTTCTGTAATGTTGAACTTGCATTTCTCCAGTTTTAGGTAGAGATCATGTTTCCAGATTCTGTGCATCAATCTCTTGGTCTGTTCCTGATGTTCTTCATGGTTTTTTGAGAAAAGGAGGATATCATCCATATATACAACACACCATCCTTCATCGATGAAATCCAACAAGATGTCATTCATGAATGCTTGGAATGTGGCTGGTGAATTGCTTAATCCAAAGAATATGACAGTTGGTTTGAAGAGCTCTCTGTTCATTTTGAAAGCAGCCTTCCATTGACCTCTGTCCTTGATCCTGATGTTGTTATAGCCATTTTGGAGGTCCAATTTGCTAAAAATGTTTGCTCCCTTCAGCTTATCCAGGAGTTCAGAAATGAGTGGCAGGGAGTAGGCATTTTTGATTGTTCCCTTGTTGAGTTCTTGATAATCCTGTATAGGCCTCAGAGCTCCTTTCTCCTTTTTTGCTACAAAGAAGGGTGACACCATGGGTGACTTCAATTTCCTGATGTATTCTTTCTGCAAATTTTCCTTCAAGAACTTGTCCTGTTCCTTTTGTTCTGCTGGACTTAAAGGGTATAGTTTGCAGTTCTGAGAACAAAGTCAGGCTTTAGTTCTATTGCATGATTGTAGGTTCTAGAAGGAGGGAAGTGTTCTGATTTTCCTTTCTTGAACTGTTCCCAATACTCTTGCAGATAGGATGGAATTAACTTGTCAATGCTTTTCTTCACCCCTTCCACTTGTTGTGCTAATTCTTGTGAGGCTGTTATTTTTGCTCCGATAAGTACTTCCTTTGGGGTGCTGTCCAGTATTCCCATAAATCTTTTAATCTGAATTTTCTGTCTTAGAGGAAATTCCATTTCTCCAGTCTCCCAGTCTATACTAGGGTTGTGGAATCTAAGCCAAGGAAGCCCCAGAATCATTTCTTCGTCTCCAATCCCTGAGATCAGGAAGTTTTCTCTGAACTCTTTTCCTGACATCTTGAATTCTATCTCAATCATGTGGGATATCTATGCCATTTTATTCAGTATTCCATCCATGTTGAATACTTTTATCTTCTCTAGAAGCCTTTCCCATTTCTTCTCTAGTTTCCTTGCCAATGACAGACTGATGAACCTTCCTCCAGCCCCTGAGTCCAACAGAGCTTGAGTTTTGACGATTTGATTTCCCACTTTGTACTGAAGAGGAAGATGCATAGAATTCCAATTGATTTTAGCTAGTACAAAGTGTGAAATTGTTACAGGTGGTAGAGATGTTGTCCTCCTTCACTGTTTCAAAAACCCTCCTGTTCTATGAGATTCAATAATCAATTCTTTTCTTCTTTGGTTTGTTCATTTACCAAGGCTCTGATCTTTGTGAACCTATCTTCTTTTGAAAGCTTCTTAGGCTCTTCCTTCTTCAGTTCTCTCTTCTTTACCCCATCCAGGCAGTCTCAAATGTGATGGCCACTTCTCCCACATTAGAAGCAGAGACCCTTTGCCATATATTTCTTCTGATCTACTTCTGTGATTTTCCTAATCATGGCATCCTTCTTTTTATGAAAGTTTTGTTGGGGCCTTCTTCCATTGTCTTTGTCCCACTTCTTCCCATATTTCTGGGTTTGTTTGTGACTTTCATCACACAAGATTGCAGCATTCATCCATTCCTTTATAGTGTCCAGCTTCCCTTCTGGTTGAGTCATGATTTTCAGCATGAGACTCTTGGGCAGTCCTCTTTTGAAGGCTTCAATTTGAGCTGCATCATTGTACTCTGTCTGGTTGGCAAGGTGGGTGAATTGATATGTGTATTTGTCGGCTCTTTCCTTCATTTTCAAGTCCCTAAGCTTCATCTGGGCTTCCAAAGCTGTATCCAAAGGTTCAAAGGATGTTTTGAAGTCTTCAATAAATTTAGACCAAGCATCAATAAATTTAGACCAAGCAACTTTTTTGGCATCTGAGTTGTATGCCAAAAGAAGGTCCATCTTCTCATTCTTCCAGAATTCCCCTGGTCCATCCATCATGTATGACAAGAGACAGAGCTTCTTTGTCCTATCATTGGTGAAGGTTTTGGGGTTAAGGGTGATGTACAGTAGAACTTCTCTGAGGAACTTCTTTGCCTCCTTCTTCTGGCCAGTAAATGCTCTGGGCAACACTGCTTTAACTTCCTTCTCTGCTGCCACCACCTGTACTGGTACTATGGCACCTATCTTTGCTTCTTCGGCTTCTGGCTCACTTTTGGGCTTACTCCCTGACAGTCTCTTTTCTTCAGCCATCTCTTCAATCAGCAATTGTTTCTTTGACCTGGGGCTGTTCTTTAATGCTTCGAGAAGTTTCTCAAATGGGTCTTGTTCCTCCACTAACAGTGAGGAGGTGGTAGATGTATCCAAGTCTTTCTTCTTCAATGTAGGTGGAGGTGTATTATCTTCAGAATCATTCTTTTCTGCTCCAAGCATGGTGAATAATGGGGTTGAGGTTCTTCTTGTTTCTGACTGTTCTCTTTGTGTCTCTGCTGGAGGCTGCTTCTCTGGCAAGGGCAACTGTGAGTGGGTCAGGAGCTCTCTGTGTAATGCTCTGGTTAACAGTGGGGTCACTCATCTATCTGGGTTCAATATCAATTGGGTTTGTAATCCATGCTGCCACTCTTCCACCTCGGTGATGTCTTGTTCAATCCACTGTCCCTTCTGTGGTGGTGTCTTGTCTTCCTAAGTGAGTGATGCCTAGACCTGAAGAGGTCAGCAACTGATCAGCTTGACCTTGTGTTATGTTGCTTGCATGGCAATGAACTACCTAACACTCTTGGACTGAGTATCAGGCCTTTCCTAAGTCAAGTTTGAGTTCATTCAACAGATGTTGAAGTTCAGATTTCCTTCTTCATTGCTTAGACACAAGCTAATATATTAACTAGGTCAAGCTAGAGATCTAAGTCTCTGCTTGAGTGCTTAAATAAGTACAACCAATCATATATCTACCATATATGTATATAGCGACGAGTCCAGTGATTGGTAACAATTAGCAATGGTATTGGCATAAAGGTAATACAATGTAGAGGGAAATAGGAGCTGGGATGATGTATGTGTCTGATAGAAGAAGAAGCATATGACTGATAAGAAGAAGAGGGCTGGGAAGGTGTACTAAGTCCAAGGAAAAGAAGAAGCATATGTAAAACAAAGAAAGAAGTTATAACATGATTGATGATGACTAGGATAGATGTATGACTGTTGGAATCAGGGAGTTGCTCAATAAAGTCTATTGAGATAGAATCCCAAGGTTGGGTTGGAACAGGTAATAGCTTGAGCAAACTGTATGGCCAATGTTGTCATGCTTTGTTCCTACCACAGTCCATGCAGGAGTGAACATAATTCTTGACAAAGTCTCAGATCTGAGGCCAGGTATATGCACATCTGATAACCACAAGCATGTGATTCTGACCAAAATGTCCAGCAAAGATGTGATTGTGGTAGTGTTTGCAGACTTGGAGGCATAGGTCCTTAGCCAAAGGCACAAATATCCTGTCATCTAGCCTAAGGAGGCTGGATTTGTCGATAGTCCATCAGTTGTGACCCTTTTTTGCATGTTGCAAGCCTGCAACAGCTTCTGGATTGGAGGAAAGAAAGGAGAGGATGTTGAAATGGAATTTTTCAATGTCTATGAGAACACTTGCTCAGAGAACAGGTTCCTCTAGGTAGGTTGCCCAAAGAGAGGAGACGAGCTGTTCTTTAGTGAAGATTGGCTGAAAGTTCTGTAGATTGACTGATGTGTAGCTGGTATCTTCTTCTTTAGAGTAGATGTCCCAATGTCTAGTCAGGGCATCAGGCTTAGCACCCAATCTCTCCAGCCAAAAACAGATTACTATGTTGAAGGCTGACAAATACTCAGATCATTGAACCTGTCACCAAGTGAGAATCTTGATAGTGGAGAAGTATTCCAAGTTCTTGTGGTCAGTGATAATATTGATCAGGTGAGCAGCACCTTTGAGATAGTGGTTCCACTTGACATCCTTCCAGGTGAGTCAGGTGAGAGGGATGGTGATGTCAGAGTAGCTATAGATAAAACAATGGTGAAAGTTACAGAACCCAAGGAAGGATTGGACATCTTTGATTTTATGGGGAGCAGGCCAGTTAGTGATAGCTCAGACCTTGTTCTCAGCCATGTGGAAACCATTGGGTGAGAGGATGTACTCAAGGAATTTGCATTCAGATATGTGGAACTTGCACTTCTTGGGATTACAGGACAAGCTGGCTTTTTGAGTTGCCAAAGGACCTCCTTGATGTGCTTCTCATAGTCATTCATGTTCTCAGAGTAGATGAGAATGTCATCAAGATAGACAACAACACAGATGTCTAGCAGGTCAGTGAAAATGGAGTTGATAAAGTGCTGGTGAGTCCTTTGGGAATGATGTTCTATTGGTAAGAACCGTATTGGGTGTGAAACACAGTTTTCCACTTGTCACCATCAGTGATTCATATGAGGTGGTATGCATGGCAAAGGTTGAGCTTGGTATAAACAGAGGCTTTGCTTAGGGCATCAAGCAGGTCAGAGATGAGAGGAAGCAGGTATTGGTCCTTCTTGGTGATCTTGTTCAGACCCCAAAAGTCCACACACAGGTGTAGAGCTCTAGACTTCTTCTTCACAAAGAGTACTGGTGCACTGAAAGGAGAGCCAGAGGAGGTAATGAATTCACTGTGAAGATTCTTGTCTAGAAAATCCTAGAGGGCTTTGAGCTCAGCTTCCAAAAGAGGGTAGACTCAGCTGAAAGGTGGCTGAGCACCTTCCTCAAGCTCAATCTTCAGATCGAACTCTCAGTATGGAGCAAGCTTCCAAGACAGATTCTTATTGAAGATAGATGCAAACTCATTGATAGGGAGGACAAATCAACCAGCTCAATGTCACTGGCCTTATCTGAAGACTCAGTGCATAAGGGGTCCAAAGCATAGAGGGTGAACTGTTGCAAACCCAGCTTGTTACAAGCATGAAGGAATGCCCCAGCAGAGATGAGTGATATAGGTTGGACAGCAGCACAAGTTTCAGGCAAGGTATAGACAGGTTCATACAGCCAGGAGGGCTTATGTGGCTTCCTTAGTAACAAGAGAAGCATTGGCTGAGGTGGAAGTGAAACAGAGACTGGCAGAACATTGGACAAAGTGTCAGATGCAGCCAAAGCAGGTTGCAGAGCTGCAGAAGATGCATCAAGGTGCTAGAATGCAATACTGCCTTCAGCCCAGTCAATCAACAGATTGTAGTGGGTGAGCCAGTTATATTCAAGCACTAGATTGCATTCTGAATCAAGTCAGGTGACATAGAAATCCAGATGAAGAGTTTCTCCATAGCTGAAATGAATTGGAAGAATAACTGTCTCAGTGATAAACATACCATTAGAGCTGTCTAAGAGTTTGAGTCACATAGAAGGGATCTTTTCAGTAGGAATGCAGTGTTTTCATATGAAATTGGAGTCTATAAAACAGTGGGAAGAACCAAAATTGATAAGAGCAAGGAAATGTAGTAAGAGGAATTGGAAAGGGGAAGAGAGGCTATGAGAAGGGAGTACCTGCATAGGCAGGCTAGCAATTGAGGTGGGAGGAGATGGAGTTGTAGCCATAGTATTCACTGGATGTTGGTCTAGTGAAAAACCCAGCTTGTTGCTGCAGAGATTCCTGAATGAAGTCACTCTGGGTTTGGAAAACAGGTTTAGCATGAGCAGAGTGCTCTATCTTACCAGATGAGGCAGAAGCTTTTTCAACCCAACATTTTGCTCAGAAGTTGCATTCATCGTCTTGCTGTTGTTTGTGGGAATCCAAGGAGGACTGAGGTTTGGCAGTGAAAGAAGACATGGGAGTAGTATAAGGTCAATAGGAGAAAAAGTCTATAGAACAGCAGGTAGAAGTAGAAGATACTGTTAGGACTATGTGGAAGGAACAGAAAGTACAGCTGAATGACTAAAGGGAGTTGTACAAGGAGTACTGTATGCAGGTGTATTCACTGAAGCTATTGGCAACAGCCCTACTGCCTATGGCAAAGAATTGCATGAGATGAGTCTCATACAAGGAGTATGAGAGGAGTTTAAATGAGAGATTGCATAGAACAATGTTAATCTTCTACTTGAGATATCAAAGTACTGTACATGCATCTTATATACTATCTAGGCTATGGCAACAAGGCTAGTGCATGTATCTACACAAGGACTTTGCAGAACATGCTGCAAGTATAGAGATGCAGAGCAGAAGTAGAACATGAGGATAGGAACATGTATGCAGGGTTAACTGCACTGATACTTTGTATGAGTGATCTTGGCTGAGAGGTATGGGCATAACATAGTGACATCTTGGTCATTATCCTTATGGACTACACATGTTCTCCACATTGTACCTCTCCCAGTAGATATAAGCCATTGTATTCTACCAGTATATCTCAAGTGGAAAATTAACATTGTTCTATGCTCTACTCCTCTCTTCTCTACTTGCTTCTCTCTTTGCTTGTGCAGAGACCCTTCATCTCAGCCAAATCCTATAGCTTAGTAGTACTGTTGCCAAAAGCTTCAGCAAACCTTTCTCCTTCATACAGTAATCCCTGTACAGCATTCTCCTTGCTGCTTGGCCACTATCTTGCACTCAATGCAATGCTGCCAATTCTCGTTGTGAAACTGGATCAGGCACATCTACCCACTGTCAATGCTATTCTCACCTTCAATTGCAATGTTTGTTCAGAATGTACTTCTTTGACACCTTCACCATAAACAACCAGCACTTCATTCAATTGCTGAGTAGCTTAGCTAGTAATATTCTTTTATTTCTCTTCATTTATTCTCACTCTAACCTTAATATTTTCAGGTCTCACCTTTCAGACTTCTGCCATCTTTACACATGAAATGCATGCTTTTTGTGCCCATGCAGCTGCATTCAAAAATCATCAGTCTTCCTTTTCTCTTTCTCTTAGGAAAGCACAAAGCCTTAAAGGCATCTGTGGATTCATCAGATAAGGAAGAAGTACAAATTGTCAATAATACAAATGACAATTTGGAAGTATATACTATTTCCCCTCTATTCCTTAATATTAACTACATACTCATCTGCTTATTCTGAACAGATGCAGGATGCCAGGTCTCTTTCTACCTCTGTCCATGCTCCTAAGTCTAGTTCCATGAATGATCCTGTGCAGAAAGTCTGCTTCTCTAAAAATAATACTGTATGTCCTTCAATATTATTATCACATTCTTTATCTCCAATTTCTTCCTTCTTCAAGGTGGATAAAAAGAAAAAGGACAAGAAGGTTTCAAGTAACTCTCTTGATGTCAGCCTTCTTTCCTTTACTCATTTAACATCTTAGTTACTTAATATTCTCTGTAATAGGTTACCACCACTGCTCCTGAGGCCAAACCAACTACTTCTACTTCCAAGAAGAGTAAGGTCTCTTCATCAGTTGTGGATTGTTGCTAAGAAACAACTGGCAAGTTATTCTCTTTCTTATTATTGTTTATAGACATTAATATTATTTCTTCTGCAGATGAACAAGCACTCTGTGCCCTTGCGTTTGAATCAATTGCTAAAAAATCAGCATTGATTCTATTCCTCGACCTGGAAAAGGCTTTCTCCAAAGTTCTCTTGTCAGTTGCAAACTTCCTTCATGCTGAACTCTCCTCCTTGAAACACAATATTCATTTCTACATTGGACAATACCAGGTCTCCTCCAAGAGTCTTGAAGAAGTTAATTGTATCTGTCTCTCCAATGTTGCTATCCAAGACAAGCAAATGGGCAGGCTCAACCCATTTATTCTACTATTGAGGTTGAAACAGTCCCTGCTCCAGTCAATACTTAGAGCTTTTTCTAAAGGTTTAGACCTCTCACTTATCAAACGTCTCTATAAACATATTCTCTCTGATACTCAACTTCTACAGTTGTTATCTCTAATACTCCACTCTCTGTAACTGTATTATAACTCTGTATCTTTGCCATATAGCCAGTCACTCTTTCCAATTCCAGCTGCATGTATCTGTTTGCCATCTATTTTGTGTGACTAAGTCAACTTTTCAATATTCATATCTTTTACCTATAAATGAAGAGAGTCTTACAATCACTCTTTTGTGACTGCCCAACTCCAAATTATTCTTCTTAATTTCCCAGTCCAATCATTAGGAACTTTAATTCCCTCTGAATCCTCTGTTGTCTCATTTGTCTGGGCTCATCTAAGTCTATATCTTCAATATCATCTTTCTCATTGTGCCATTTTTCTTTAATATTATCATCATCTACAAGTTCTTTGCCTGGTTCTGGTCTTTTCAGTTCTGGTATGTTTGGAAATATAAAGTCTTCACTGACATACTGTTTACTTTCTTCATCTTCTACCATTTTGTTGATCTGTTCTCTTGACATGTCTATCAATTTATAAATATTTTCTAGTAGAGAAATGGGTTCATATCTTGCTACATGTGGTACCACTCTAAATGCAGCTACTTTCTCTTTCTTTACTGCACCATTTATAGCAGCTAAGATATAAGAGCCTTCTTTTGTACCTCTGACCACTATCATTGGTTCTAAGTACCTTGGGTACATTTTTCTATCCAAATCTTTCTCTATGCCAGAATTATGCATCTGCACCAGTTGTCCTGGTTTAAAATCAAAATCCTTAATCTTGTGTCTATTTTCTTTCTCAAATTTTCTTAAATTTTCTCTCTTTATTTTATCTACTCTCTCTATCATTTCATTGACATGTGTATGGTGTTTAGCTGGTGCTAACACTCTATATCCCACTAATTCTTTGTGTGATAATATTCTATCCAGTGTATGTACTAACCACATCAATTCCACAATATCAAAGGGTAAGATTGGCTCTGCTTCCATTACTAAAAAGTATAGTGAACATCCCAATCCTCTCCTAATTGTAACTCTATCTGCCCATAGTACTGGTTTCAAGTACCAATACTATTTCCTCAAATCTCCACCTGTAGCTTTCACTAAGGCTTGTCTTATATCAAAATGGGGTCTCTCAATCTTCCCATTAGCTTGAGAATCATAGGGTGAAATCTTAATATGCCTCACTCCATATTTCCCATTTAACCATTTCATCACTACTTCTAGCTGGGGAGCATTGTCTGTGACAATCTCTTCTACTGGTCCTCAATGACACAAAATATCTTCAAATATCCATTCTCCAATAGTTTTTGCTTTTTCATCTCTTATCACTCTAGCTTCTGACCAATTTGATAATGCACACCTAGCATGAGCTACATTCTTACAACCATTGCTAGCTGGTGATAGTTTAAATATATCTATATGAATCTTCTGGAACAAAGACAGTGTATGTGTCCATATAGGTGGAATCTTAATCATACTCAACTGCCTATCTTGACAGACATGGTTGACATGATTTCACAAACCATTCTACATCATGCTCTAGTTCTGGCCACCAAAATCTCTTCTTAAGGAGTTGCTCAGTTGCAAACATTCCTTTGTGACCCATATAATCATGTGCTGCCAACACTATCCATTTTTTTATCTTTCAAAACTACCAGCTTGTGCTGTCCTTCTAATTCTTCATTTCTTCTATACAGTCTGCCTTCTTTGTCTACAAAGAACCTCTGAGCCTGTTTCTTTATAAATTTTTCATAATTCCTGTCTAAATCTCTTTGTCTAATCCAATCCTCATTTGTCAGATAAGTGATTATATCTGGCAAGGCTTCATCTGACTTTTTTCTCAGCATTGTGCAGTGAGATTCCACATAAGGATTTTGTTCCTGCCATTCAGTTGTTAATGCAGGCAGAAATATTTTGATCTGTGTGAACAACTCATATATTAGCCATCCCAAAACCAAATTATTCATTCTTGTTTACTCTGCTGCTGCTTCTAAATCCTGTGTAAAATCTTCTACACATACTGCTCTCTCTAAATAATATCCTTCTCTAGTATCAATTTCTCTCCTGAAATCTTCAAAAAGATAGAGTGGATCTGTTTCATCCTCTCCTATCTTAAATTTCACAGGTTCTCTATCATCATTATCTAAATAATCTTCTTCATTTTCAGATGGTCTCATTGTTGTTGCACTGCCTGGTGGTGGTCTGGATAAACCATCCAGTCCATGCTTAATTCCTTTTATATGCACTAATTCAAAGTGACACTTTCTGATAGCTTCTATCCAATGATTGATAGTCACATTAGGGCCTGCACTTGGATTGTCTAGCATTCCCTTAATGTAACTAGCATCTGTTTCTACTATCAATTCTCTACAACCATAGGTCGTATAATATGTAGCTTCTAAAGCTATCTTTAATCTGTACAGCTCCCTCTTTGGCTATAAAAATCTTGCTTCTCTCTCATTCAGACCAACTGATCTGAAATAATTAAAATACTCTTTAAGTTGTTTTCATCTAGTTGATACAAGTAGAAGCCCACTGCTTGCCACAATGTATCCACTGCTAATATTAATAGTTTCCCATAATCTACTGGTTTCAAGCAAGGTGCATTCCTAATAGCTTCTTGCAGATTCCTAACTGCTTGTTTCTCTTCTTCTCCCATTTGAAAAATTGCATTTGCTCCAGTTATCTTATTCAATGGTCTGGCTATCTTTGCATAGTCCTTAATAAAAGTACACATTTGTACTGCCATATCTAATAACAACTTTACATTTGTCTTTGATTCAAAAGTATTTGGATCCCAATCTAAAACTACCTTTGCAAATTTCTCATTTATCTCTTAACCCTCTGGTTCTACTTGAAAACCTAATACCACACCTCTTTCTAAACATATAAATGCCTTGGGGCCTGAAAATGTTCCTCCAACATATTTCAGTCTCTGCATCAATCTGTTCATATTATTCATATGCTTCTATACAAATTTTCTAATTTCTGGGTTCTCTGGTATGGTTTCAAAACCTCCATCTTCTAATCTGTACTGAGACACTGGTCCCCTTGCCAATATATTGTCTATGTATGGCATTGTAATCTCTGGTATCTCATCTCTAAATATATAATAAACATCATCATAAAATATTAGTACTGAATTAGTCCATCCCATTGGTAGCTTTACCAATCTATATGGTCCAAATGGCATCTAGAATGTTGTTAAATCTCTTGATTCTTCATCTATTAATCTCTCATCATATTCAACCCATATGTTTAAGAGACCTATGCATGCTCTGTCTGAAAAATGACTTGCTACTTCAGATATTGCAGGTGGTACACCTGAGTACTGAATCATCACTTTGTTCTTTTCCCATTTTTCTTTAATACACAGAACCATTTTGATTGATATGATGAACTAGATGGTTCATATACTTCTGCATCTATCTTGTCTTTTATTATTCCACAAACCTCCTTGTATATACCTAGTGGAATGGGAATATTTCTCTCTACCCATGGCACATGTGGTAATACTGGAAACTTTACTGGTGGAAAGAAATCTGTTCTAAAATTTCCTCCTTCTGCTGCATTCCATGTAAATGCCATCTCTTGTAACTTCATCAGTTCATGTAACAGTTTTCTCTCTTCTAACTATAGAAATCCCTCTGGGTGATTCTTATTAATAATATCCTTTCTCTCTTGAGTATATCTTTCTCCACGTGTAAATTCTAGTGGATGTACTGGAAGTATAAGCATTCCTTCTAATGGATCCCCAATGATCTGTCTCTTTACATGAAATTCCTATGGTAATGTTGCCTTCACTGGGCAAACTTTCTTATCTGCTGGCTTGTATTTTCCAAATACATCATATATATTGCTCAATGCTTCATCTTTAGTCTGTATTACATCAAACATCTTTACTGTAGGCAGCTGGTCATTCTTTTCATATAAATATTCTTTGTACTGATCCTTGCCCTTGGACTGTGTCACAGAGTCATTTGGACTCTTTGTGGACTCCTCATTTTCCTGTGTTAGCACTGAGAGCACTTATTCTCTGATTTCTTGATATGTCCTTTCTGACTCTTTATGAATTTCCCTACTTATTATTTTTTCTTCATTGACAAGTATAGATATTTCAAATTCTCACTTTGACACAATTTGGCCTTTTCCCATTGTCCCCTCTTACCTACAACAAAGCACTATTGAAGGCAGATAGAATGCCAGCCCATCCGATTCAGAGCATGCCATGCTATGGTTTGGTCAGCCAATGCATGAGAGAGCTTGGTCAACTCTCAAGCAGTGCCTGATGGTCTTGCATGGTGGAGTCCCGTAGTCTTGAAGCTCAAGAGAGTTGCAGTGTCAAACTCTTATTTTAACAGTCATTTTATCTTATCTTAGCTCGATTTGTCTTATCCTGTTGATTGATGCAGTTTGTATCAGTGCACAAACCACCATGATGCTCTCATTGGCAGCTGTCAGTAATGTAATGGGAGTCTTCCTTCCCTTTCCCCCTCATCTTGGAGCTGGAGTGAGTCTTTAAGTGTCCTTTCAAGCAAGTGTTGAGCTCCAGGAACTTAGTAACACAGAGCTAAGTGTTTCATTCCTTAAAGTTCATATTTTATCTTTCATTATCCATATCAGATAGATCTGATTACTGAGGAATCAGATTGATCCCATTGGGCCTGCACTCTAATATTGATGATAGTCAACTTTATTCATTATTTTATTTTTATGGCTACTTCACTAGTGTCATTCTGACCTCCTTCTCTAGCAGTCTATGTTTAGACTACCCTACTCCTTCTCAACTGTTCTTTTAATATTTCATTTGCTTGATCTACCACACATTGGAAACCTTTCCCTTCCAACTGGGTCATGCTCTGTTTTATTAATTCATTCAGTTTTTCTTCTATTAGCATCTGCACTTCTGGTTCCTCTCTTGCAGCCTGTGTGAATGCATTTACTAATTCCTCATTTTTAAAAATATTCTTATTTGGCATAGCATATCTTTCTACTACACATTCTCCATTTTCATTCATTGTAAATATCAAGGCTACCTCTCCCTGTTCTTCTAACAGTTCCTCAAGGTTTCTTGAAAACTTGTAATCTCTATATCATCATTTATTTCTTCTTTAGGTGGGCTGACATGTGTATCCCTTTCTGTAGACCTTAGTTCTGGCTCATCTTTTAATTGTTCTACTTTTATCCCTTGTCCTCTGGGATAAGTTCCACATGTCAACTTCTTGCCTCTATTTGGGCATGTTAATGTTAAGTCTAACCTTCCATCTGGATATGCTTTTGTTTCCATATTCAAATAGTCTCCCTATTAGCAACTGATATAGTGCTTTCTCCAACACATGAAGCTGTGCTCTCAATTCTAAATCTCCAATCTGTATTAACTTATTCCTGGCTAGCCCCAGTGTTTTCTGCAAGCTACCATTTGCACTCTGCATATGTATGCATGTAGAAGGATCCCATGTAATCCCTCTTCCTACTGCTTCTTTCTTCTATACAAAGGATTATAGAGCCTGGGTCCAAACTCCCTTCAATCTCATCTGGGTGTCCATTTAATTTCACATAAACACACCTCAGGTTTTCAGATTGAGATGCTACTATAATCACTTTATTTCTCTGGTCTTCTGATATATCATTCAAATATGTGTCTATCACATCTCTCTGCACTACAAATTCCATTTTGTTCTACTTCCAGAACTTCTAAGAAGGACTGTGCTAATTCTTCATCTGCTTCAACAATACTTTCAACATCAATCACAAAATCAGCTTTATCCAGATCCTCCAGTACTTTATTGCTCAATGCTAATGCTTGTGCTCTGGGTAACTACTTATAAAACTCTTTTGCTGTTTTCTGCTTAATATTTCTAAATCTGCATTTTCTAGCCAAAAGCTTCCTTACTGCTGGCAAAATTTTCAACATTTCTCCCAACAGTATATTTGCTTCCAACTTTAAATATTTCTCTAGTATTCCTTCTTCAACTGTCACCATTGTCGAGTCTATTAAATTATCTCTTTTTCCTAAGATCTCTTTATTCTTGTAAAGTGCCTCTTTCTATCACCTGATTCTTAGGTAGAGTAGCCCTCTCTATTGGCTCTACCTTATCAAATGGTCTTGCTTCCTTATCCAGTTTGTTAAACCTCACTGTCTTTTGTACTTTCTTTTGTACTTTCTCATTATTCTCTCTAGCATCAATAGCTAACCCATCAGTTTCCAATGTATCTACCATTGGGTCAATATACTTTTTCTTCTCTGATTGTTTCATTCTAGATATTTCAATTTGTGGCATCAATCTCTTTAGGTTACTCTCAGGGGCACTATTATTGGCTATTCTAGAATTAACCAGCCCCATCATTGGGTCTGCTAGTTTTTTGACTGCATATCAGATGCAGGCTTCATTTTTTTTGCCAACAACATTGCTAACCTATCCAAGTCCATCCCCTCCTGAGGTTGAACTGTTGCTGCCTGATAAACCACTGCTGGTTCTTCTTCCATCTCCATAAACAAATGTGCATCTGGATGCACAATTCTATCCCATCCTTGTTGCTTTATGTATTCTGCTACTCTGTCTTTGAGCTTTTCACCAGGTTCAACCTTTGGAAATCCAGTGCTGTCTCTCAATGTATATTTGCCTGCACTATTATTCCAAATGATTCATCCTTTCTGTATCATTTCTCTTTGGTAAGGACAATCTCTAAGCCTATGACCATCTTCATTGCAGTAGAAACATAAATATTTTCCTCTACCAATCATTGGCTGTTCTGGTTTTCCTCTAACCATATTATTATTATTTCCATCACATGGTCTATTAGTCTGACCTGCCATTGCAGCAATAATCTGTCCTGGCATGCCTACTAATGTTGTCTTTATATCTTTAACTTCAGTGGAAAGTGTCTTTACATCTTCCATTCCTTTTCTTAAGGCTGCCAACTCTGTCTCATGTGCCTTAATAGAAACTGTATGTGCATCTACAGATGTAGCTATGCCTATAGTTCTCAATTGTGCTTCTTCTTTAATCTTATCTAGGATATCTGGAAACAATTCCTCTTGTTTCACTGAAACTGGCTTTGATAGCTGAGTAATATTTATAGTAGGAAATACTGGTGGTGGCTGGAACAGATATGACAAAGGCATTGCTGTTCCCACTCCTGGGTTCACTGGTGGGACTCCAGCTCCCAATGCAAAACTTCCTAATCCCATATATACATCTCCTGAGCTTGCACTCATAATTATCTCTGCTTGTTCCATGACTTCCTGAAGTTTCCATAGATCCATTCTTCTTCTTCCATCTTCAGCTTCCAAATTTAACTTGTTCAGAGACCAATTAGCCATCCTAATTTGAACTCTTTCATGAACTGACAGTTCTAAACCTGCTAAATAAAAGCCTATTGCTTCAAAATTCGAAATTATATGTGGATCTCTTATTAATTTAGCTGCTTCCAGCTTAAATGCCCTATGATATGCTCTGAGCTTCTCTAAATCCCAGTCTGTAGCTTTCTGATATACTGCTACAATCTTCTGCAACCTGACCATTGATCCTTGGCTATTATCAACTGAATCTGGGAACTCTCTAAATAATAATTTCTTGAACTCACTCCATGAGTGGCCTAATGCTTCCTTTCTATCTTGCAGCTGCTGTCTCAGATTATACAAAAACTTCAACATAGCTAGATAGATCTTTGACATGTCCTCCTTAATCAGAGCCATAGTTGAAGAGTCATAGGTCACAACTCATCAAATCTCTCTATTTTTAAACTGAGCTGTGTTTGGTAATTTCTCTGTCACAGTGTCTGATTGTAGTCAGGCTTTGTAGCTATAAACTCTTTTATTCTTTTTCTATGATGATTGTGCAGTCTCCTGACACTAATTATTTGCAATTTTCTCTGTCAAACAGCCCTCCTTCTGACTCTGTTTGCAAATATTATGCTTCCATGCTACTCTGCATGGTTCCTTCTATCTCTATCCTCTATCATCTGCTCTTTGTGTCTAAAGTGTATGTGTAAGCTCAGCTGTGCTATCTTTTCATCATACAGCTTTGTCTTCCACTTTTCCATAATACAGGTACCTTTCTGGTAACTGATCATCTAGTTCATTCATCTAATTTGATATCAGTATTTCAAGTATCCTCTACTAATAATTTGTCATTCTCTGTTTCATATCTGTTTCTTAGTAATCTTCTCATTGATATCAGTATCTTGAGTATCCCCTGCCAATAATTTGTCATTCTCTGTTTCATATCTGTTTCTCAGTAATATTCTCATTGATGTATCATCAAAGGCTTTTATTCTTCCTTCAAGTTGGGTGCAGATTGAAAATATTATTAAAAGTGGAAATATTCCCTTTGGTATGCTTTCAGTAGAGAAGTATAATGTGGTGTGGTTCTCTACAGGTTTTTGGGATGCTCCTCTGTGTTCAGATTCACTGTTTATTTTCATACTAGCAGTGGTTGGGTACCCCTATATGGCCTACTGTCAACCATTACTCTGCTAATATTTTGTATCCTTCTCTACTAGTTGCTTTGACTAGCTGCTCAGGGCTCACACTAGTCCTCAATTCCCTTATATATTTCATTTTCAACCATAAAAGTGCAAAATATTCTCTATTTGCATGTGAAAATAAAAGTAAAAGTTATACATATTAATGATTCCTCCCATGTGACTCAAACTCCTAGACAGTTCAAACAGTATGCTTATCACTGAGACAGTCACTCTTCTGATCTGTTTCAGCCACACAGAAGTTTTTCATCTGGATTTCTATATCACCTGACTAGATTCAGAGTGCAATCTAGTGCTAGAATATAACTGGCTCACCTGCTACAATTCATTAATTGACTGGGCTGAGGGCAGTNACAAGGAAGCCACATAAGCCCTCCTGGCCATACAAACTAATCTACACCTTACCTAAAACTCATGCTGCAGAAGCATCCATCTTTATCATTTCCACTGCAGCATTCCTTCACACCTGTAATGAGCCCAGTGCATAGCAATTCACCCTCTATGCTACAGACCTGAGTACAGAGTCTTCTGGTAACACTACATACAAGGTGTTCTTTTAACATGGTTTTCTGATTGAGAAAACACTTAATCTTCTTGCAAAGAAAAGTTTTAAAAAACCATATATAAATCCTAAATTATTCAAAATATTATATTTATTTTCTGAATGTTTTCTCACTATTTTATAAGGTAGAAAATCTAGTATATTTATAATTAGAAAACTAGGGGATAATTTTATGGTTTCATAGTTATAAAATTATTAAAAAACACAGACTCTTCTGGAAATTAAAATACAGAGTATGCCTGCTGTTTTCAATGTGTGATGATAACTTGAAACCAATAGAATTTTCTGAATGTTGTCTGAAAGTGAATATATAGTAGTATTCTGAGTGTATTTCCTTTGTATTAATAGCATGAAAAGAACACCTTGTACATAGTGTAAGGCTGGCAACATTGAGCCAGTTGACATGTCCATTGTTCCTACTTCCTATCATGAGTTTGTACCTGTTTTCAATGAAGGTCTTTTCCTGAAAGCTTGCCAACCACCAAGAGTTTGATCTGAAGATTGAACTTGAGGAGCCACCTCTCAGCTGAGTTTACCCTCTCTCAGGCAATGAGCTAATAGCTCTCCAGGAATTCCTAGATGACAATCTGCAGTGGATTCATCACCTCCTCAGGCTCTCTCTTTGGAGCACCTGTTACATCACTTGCACAACAACATCTCTAACCACCTAAGATATAGGTGTTTAGTTCACAAGTCAAGTTTGAGTGCACTTGAAGGTTCAGAGTTCCTTCAGTTGTCTTTGCTGACACAAGTGTTCAATTAACCAGGTCAAGCTAAAGAGCTAAAACCCTGGTGCAGGTGCTTAAATAGATACATCCAATGTCTACATAATATCATCGTTGTAAAGCAGTAGAATCGGCAAAATATAAGTAATCTCTAGACCTGCCAGGATATGCTGACAGAATGCTATTACAAGTATGAGAGGGAAAGGGGAACTAGGAAGATGTATGTGTCCATAAAGAGAGAGAAGCATAGATGAGAGGGAAAAGGAAACCAGGAAAGTGTAATAAGTCTGAGGGGAAAGGGAAGCATAGGTACAAAGGAAGGGAATTTGTAACATTACCCCTCTGTCAAGGTCTAGATTCCAGCTCTAGACGTCTAACATTCACTGTCTTTATACAGATTGGGGTTGTAGTCCCTGCTACTCCACCCAGTGCTCATCTGATCTTCTACCATATTGTTTAGCTCTGCTAACATCACCTTCTTCAGATCTACTCCTATAAACAGAAATTCCTATTGATCCACCTCTGTTGTCACCAAGAATGTTCTGTCATCTTTCTCTGTTGAGATTGACATAGCTGTCATCATTATGATCATTATAGTCCAACAAAGTGCTGGCCTTCTATTTAAAAGTTGTGAACTCCATCTTCATCAGACACAGCCTGCAGTGATATGTTCAGGCTGATACTGGAGGCATCAGTAGCACATGTAGTGCAGGCAGTTGTGGGGGAGATGGCACTCCAGTCTGCACACAATGCAGAGACATACTCTATCAGTTCCTTCACATAGTGATTCCTTGGCATCTGCAATGGTGATCTGCTTCTCAGAGAGCCAGGGTGGGTAAACTAGACTAGAGGTAGATTTTTGTCCTCTCTCTCTCCCACTGCCATGCCTTCCTCTACCACAAGGTTGATGATGAGAGTGTCAAAGGGGGGGACTCATCTGAGGACATGTTCTGTTTTTGGTTTAATGTCAGGATTGAGAGTGGGCTCAGGATAAATAAGGGCATCAGCAGAGCTGGTGCTGGTGGTCATGTGATCAGGGGAGGAGAGTTGTTCCTCAAGAGAGGGCCTGAGGTAGCCATTTCCATCAGTTCTTTGTCAGAGTCAGTTGAGAAGAGAGAATATATTTGAGTCAGAGTATTCAGAAGGAGCTTAGGGATCTGTGGGCAGAGGCATAGACAAATGTGGATGGTAAGGAAACATAGATGGTACCATTACAGGCCCTTCCAAACTGATCCCATAGTTGCAGCAAAATAAGACCTGATTTGCAATTTCCAAATTACAACTCTCTGCAATCTTTTTGAGTGGCTGGTGTCGGGCTCAGAGAAATAGAAGGCTTTTGACAGCTGGTTCCAAACAATTGTCAGAGTTGGCAGTGTTATGGATCTGCTGGTTGTACTGTTGGGAGTTAAAGAGGTGGAGGAGCTGATAGGGGTTTGGGCAGAGGCTGTAGTGGTAGGTAAGGTTTTTGCCATACTGTCCATCCCCAGCTTCAGTAGGAACAGGGCTCAGGAGTCCCTGTGGCTGCCTACCAGCATCAGAGCCAACAGGAGAAGAGGAAGAAGACATATTGGAAGACATATCAGGCAGTGGGAATGGGTTTCAGTGGCTTTAACTTGTGCTTCTTTATATAGTCCTTGTAGAGCTTCAAGCAATTGACTATTCCTTCAGTGTCGGCCCATTGGTTATGAGACAAATCATAGCCAGTGTATGAGATTAGAAATTCTTGTGGTTTTCTTTTTGGCTTATGTCTAATGATCACTTCCACTTTGTATTCTTCAAACTCTTCTATCAGATTGGGTGGAGGTTCTGTAAAGCTGGGTCCATGTGCTTCTGTTTCTTTAAATGGGGATAGTAACACTACATGGAATACCAAATGTATTTTCCATTGTGGTGGGAGCTGCAATTCATATGTCACTGGCCCTAATATATATCTTTGTGATCTTAAAGAGTCCTTCTCTTTTTGGGGCAAGCTTCTTTGTTGGGTAAGGTAGCCCACAACAGGAACCAGCACCCTTTAGTAAGCAAGAGTGTGACAGTCATTCCCCTCAGCATCCCACATTGTCAAATACTCTAGAAGCTAAAAGGCTCTGGTAGAGTGGTTGGGAGAGCTCTGATAGAGAGTTCTATCAGAACAGATTTTGGAATTATACAATATTTAAAGAGTTATGTTGCAAAAAATATATTGACTTTGCCTGATGTTGGAAACACATTTTTGAGGCATTCTGAGCGATCAGGTGTCAGCAAAATGTTCAATTGACCCGTGATGTGACTCATCATGTGATTGTGACATTGCCTTTTCTAGTAATATGCTATGCAAAATTTTCAAGTCAATCAACCAGCTTCCCAACCCCTGCAAGCATAAAATGCCTGGTATTTCCAAAGCGAAACAAAGACTAAATTCAGTTCTTCAAAAAGCACAAGAAATCTGTCACCCCTGCTGCCCAAACACACCAGAAACTCCCTCTGAGCCTGAAATCATGGAATTGACAGAATTGGGCGACACGGAGTCTGAACAGAAAAACAAATGTCAAGATGTCATGATCAAAGATGTGATTGATGAAGATAAAGACCAAATACTTCGTGTTGAAGGTGTTGGTGCAATGGTGGCAAGATTCATTGCTTTGGAGGAAGAAGGCTGCACACCTGTCTGGGTTCCAGATGCAGAGGAGGGTGATCAGGAAGACTCTCCTGAGCAGTTGAACATTGAAGAGTTCACTGCAAGAATGCAGAGGTTTCATAATGAGGAAGTAGCAAGGGAACGAGAGAGACGCAAGCATAACGACTATTCAGGTGGTTATAGCAAAAACAGCACAAAAACATTGTTGTGGCAGAAGAAGGCACGAGATGAATATGCTGTGGCCAGTGGAAAATTTATCTCTGCCTTTTTTCCAAGAAAGAAGAGGAAGAGTGAAAACAGAGTGTCACTAGAAGACAAGCCAGATGTTGATGCAGGGTCAAGCCATGAAGCAGAGGTCATTAGAATCAGTGAAGACACAAATGAGATGGTAGGTGGCCAATATTTTCATATGAATTCCAAAAAATTAACAGTCTATGCAGGATGATCAGATTATCCACCATGAAAATGGCATTCAAATACATGACGAGCCAACCCTGCTCACTGAGTCAATACTGCCTCAGCCTATCAAACCATTAGCAGAAAAAGAGTCCCCACTTGCACAACCACCTTCCGATCACTCCAAACTCACTCTAGCAGATGTGCAGCAACACCTTGAGCAGTTGAAGGCTAATGTGAGTGCTGTGGCAGAGAAGTTACAAGAGTTGGAAGCAGCAGAGAAGGCTCTGAATCAACTCACCTGGAAGGATCATTCTGCACTGCACAAAGCTGTTGAGGGTCTCATGAAAAAAGTAAAGGAGAAGAAGTTGGATGTTTTTCTGCATGGCCAGGATTACTGCCATGGTTTCAACCATCAACTTCTATCTTGACAACAAAATCAATTGCACCTGGAGGAAGGCATCAGAGCTGGCAGCAAAAGCAGAGAATTGGATGCATTGGCAAAACCATGTATGAAACCTCAGGAGTTGGATCCATCGCTTCTTGAGTTGTGGCAAGCTTCCAACACATTACTACACAGGTTTCTGTGGATTAATGCTTGAGGATGAAGATTTTGCATCTGGCTTGCAGACATACCTACTTGAGGTTGTGGGAAAGGGTTATATTAGTGCTCGGGATGTTGTGGATTACATTCAAACTGATGAAGTTCAAAAGAGATTTGAAGGAAGAACTAGGTATGGGGGCAGAGAGTTGAAGATCAGCTTGGTGACTGGTGAACATTGGCTGAAGAAGCTAGACTGGCAATATGGTCATAAGAGGAAGGGAATGTATGTGAATGGACATGAAAGAGAGGATGTTGTCAAGTATTGGAAGAAGTTTTGTGAGAGGTGGAAGGAATATGAAAAATGGATGGTAAAGTACAACAATGATGGAAACATACTCAGCACCCCCATTGGCTTTGCTGTTCCACAAGGCCCACAGTTCTGGCTCATTCTCGTCACCCATGATGAATTGACATTCTATCAATGTGACCGCCACAAGATCTTCTGGCAACACTCAAACACTGCACCAGCACCTGAGCGAAAAGGAGAGAGGGATTCACTAATGTTTTTGGATTTTTTGACATCAGAATGGGGCCATCTGATTGACAGTGATGGAGAGTGCATGTCTATTTTATTCTTTTTTTTTAAGGAAAACTCATTTTTATTGCAGAGAGGCCCAAATATTTTTTGAAGCAGGCTCTAAACACGATGGATACTTTGCAAATGAACATATTATTGAACAGACATCAAAGGCTATTGATATTTTCGAGTCAAAAACCAACAGAATGTGTACTGGCCTCTTCATGTTCGACAATACACCAAGTCATCAAAAACAAGCTGACAATGCCCTCTCTGCATGAAAGATGGTTAAGGGACCACATCCCACATGGACTCATCACCCAAACGGACCAGAAATGTGCCCTGGTCAGTTTCTGGATGGCAGCCCTCACCATTTCTACTTTCCCAATGATCACCTGACTTTTCCTGGCTGGTTCAAAGGATCAGAACTCATATTGCATGAACGAGGCCTCTACCCAGCAGCTGGACTCAATGCCACATGTCAAAGAGCCTGTTTTGACACTAACAACAAGAACTGTTGCTGCAGAAAAGTTCTTTTCTGTCAGCCAGACTTTATTGCTCAAAAGTCCACTTTGCAGGAACTTGTTGAGTCTCAGGAACACATTTGTGATTTCTATCCAAAGTATCACTGTGAACTGAACTTCATTGAACAGTACTGGGGAGCTTTGAAGCACAAGTACTGTGGAGCACTGCCAACGTCGTCTATGAAGGAAATGAAGGATAACCTGGTCTAGTCACTGGATAGTGTTTCACTTCTGAAAATTAGAAGATATGTGGCTGTTTTATTATTCTTAGTTGAGTTCCTAACTCTCTTTTCACTTAGATTTGCCAACTGCTCAGCCAGATTCATTCATGCATACTCAGAGAGTCTTTCTAGAAGTCAGGCAGCATGGGCCAATAGACACTATTACAGACACTGCAAACTCCCTTCCAACATGCTCACAAAGGCCAGAGCTCAAGCATAATATTATACAGCTATGTATATACACTTTCTACAGCCAATACCCCATCTAACAACTTGTTTATGTACTGAAAATTTTTTGAAACTTGCTTGAGGACGATTTGACCTGTGACTGTGATGTGACATAATGACATGTCACAGCTTACTAAGGGGTGCTGGTTCCTGTTGCGGGCTACCTTATCTAATAATCAGGTTTTTTCCTTTGAGCCACACTTTCTGCCCTTCTTCGAACATGTCTAAACAGGTTTTCTCCCTTCTTATCATTTGCTGCCAAATTTCTTCTATCTCATCCAACCTTTCTTTGACAGAGGGGATGTTTGTTCTTTCAAACATTATAGGTAGAGCTCTGGAGTGATATCCCATTATTATGTAGAATGGAGACTTTTTCATGACAGAGTGAGTTCAATTGTTATGAGCAAATTCAGTAAATGGAAGGTATTTCTTCCATCTAGTCTGTTCTTTGGAGCAGAAGATTCTCAGAAATATCTCAATCTCTTGATTTACCTATTCTGTTTCCCTATTGGTCTGTAAATGATATGCCATGCTCATTGAATGTTTGATAAGCAGCCACTTTCCCATTTCCTGGAATACTTCTGCTGCGAAGCGTGGGTCTTGGTTGGAGATTATCTGGTCTGGGAGTTCAAAATGTTTGTACAGGTATTGAAGTAATAATTCTGCCATTCATGAGGCATCTGTTGTCTTGGTGCAAGGGATAAAAATTACCCCCTTCATAGATGAGTAGTCTACCATGACCAATATACTATCAGATCCATCTACCTCAGGTAGATCAGTGATCAGGTCCATTGTGCAGACCTGGAAAGGAAATGACAA
Source organism: Moniliophthora roreri (assembly GCA_001466705.2). Classification (NCBI taxonomy): domain Eukaryota; kingdom Fungi; phylum Basidiomycota; class Agaricomycetes; order Agaricales; family Marasmiaceae; genus Moniliophthora; species Moniliophthora roreri. Next base: position 148,967 of record LATX02000182.1, read on the forward strand.
TTTTGAAGCTTGTATCAGTTGGATAGGGGTCCTTGTTGGGTGAGTATTAGTCTTACTCTGCTGACATGGCACACAACTATCAACAAAATTCTTGATGAACTTTGTCATTCCTAGCCACCAGAAGTCTTACTGGACTTGTTCTACTATGTTCCACTGACCCAGATGTCCTACTCCCACTCTCTTGTGGACTTTCTTTACAATAGATTGGCAAAGTTTGTCGTTCTGGAGTATGTAAACCTTTCTCTTGAAAAAAAATAGGTTTTTCTTGATGTCCCACTCTGAAAGAGTAGATTTGATTGGTGGCATGCCTTGGTTTAGTAATGTATCCAAGGCCAACTTGTGAAAGTCATCTAGGCCCAATTGTCTTTGGATCTCCATTACTAGTTCTGTATTAATTCTCTTGATGAAAAGTTGATCTGGGAGAAGTATGACATCTTCATTATTGTTATCTTTGTCTTCCTTCTCGTTCATTTGTCATGATAGAGTGTCTGCTTGCATTATTTGTTTGCCAGGCATATGAACCAGGCCAGATTGAATTCCAAAAGGAAAAGGCTCCATTATGCTTGTCTTCAGTTCAACTTTTGAGCTGTTCTGAAATATGTTAGGTTTTTTTGATAACACCACAACCTTATGCTCTGCTCCCATCAGGTAATGTCTCCATTCAGTCAGAGCTCTGACTATTGCCAATAGTTCCCTATCATATATCTTATAGTTTCATTCTGTAGGTGAGAATGATTTAGATAGGTATCCACATGGGTGCCATTCTCTGTCACTACCTTTCTGACATAAGACAGCCCCTGTGGCCCATTTTGAAGCATCAGCCTCAATAACAAATGGCTGATCAGTGTTTGGTATCTTAAGAATTAGTTCTGAGAGAAACTTCTTTTTGAGAAGATCAAAGGCTTTCTGACATTCCTGGGTCCATTTGAATTTATGGAGTTTCTTGATGAGGTTGTTGAGCAGCTGGGCTATATCTGAGTACCTTCCAATGAACTTTCAATAGAAGTTCCTGAACCCCAGGAATGCCCACACTCCTTTGACTGTCTGCAGGGGTTCCCACTTGGCTATTCCAGCAAGTTTAACTGGGTCCATAGCAATGTGTCCTGGTTGGATGACCATCCCTAAGAAGATAACTTCACTGATGTTGAATTCATATTTTTCTGGTTTCAAATACAAATTATGTTCTAGAATCCTTTTCATGAGTCATCAGGTTTGTTTCTAGTAGGTCTTTCAATCTCTTGAGAAGATTAGAATGTTGTCCATGTAGACAACACACTATTCTTCATCTATGAAATCTGACAGAATGTTGTTCATGAACACTTGGAAGGTTGCTAGAGAGTTACTGAGGCCAAAGAACATGACTGTTGGTTTGAAGAGCTCTTGATTTGTCTTGAAGGTGGCCTTCTATTGATCTCTTTCTCTGATTTGGATGTTATTGTATCCATTTCATAGTTGAGCTTGCTAAAGATCTCTGCTCCCTTGAGTTTGTTGATAAGGTCAGAGACCAAAGGCAGTGAGTAGGCATTTTTAACTGTTCCTTTGTTGAGTTTCCAGCAGTCTTGCATTGGCCTGAGCACTCTCTTCTCTTTTTTTGCTATGAAGAAAAATGGAGAGGCCATGGAAGACTTTAATTTGCAGATATATCCCTTCTGTAAATTCTCTTTGAGGAAGCTGTCTTGCACCTTTTGTTCAGCTGGAGACAATAGATAGAGTTTACAGTCCCTCAGCATGAACTCAGGTCTGAGATCAATGGTGTGGTCATATGCTCTTGACAGTAGGAATCATTCAGACTTCCCTTTTTCAAACTGCCTATAGTACTCTGCAAGGTATGGTGGTACAAGCTCTTCAATATTTCATTTCAGACCTTCCTTAGCTTGTGCTAGCTTCTGAGAAGTTGTGGTTTTAGCTCTAATGAGAACTTCTGGAGGGGTGTTGTCTAGAATCTCTCAAAACCTTTTGATGGTTATCTTCCTTCATTCTGGAAACTCCATTTCCCCTGTTTGCCAGTTGATTTTCAGATTGTGAGTTCTTAACTAGGGTAATCCAAGGATGATGCTTTCTTCTCTGATTCCCAAGATCAGAAAGTCTTTATAGAAAACCTTTCTTTCTATAGTGAATGTAAGACTGACTGAATGAGAAATCCAGACAGTTTTATTCAGGGTTTCATCAACATTGTACACCTTTATCTTCTCAGGAAGCTCATCCTATCTCTTCTTTAGCAACCTAGTGATTGCTAGGCTAATGAATCTTCCTCCAGCTTCTGAGTCAAGAAGGGCTTTTGTTTCAATGATTTTGTCTCCCACTTTGTATTGAAGAGGAATGTGCATAGAATTTCAGTCAATTTTTGCTAGTACAAAGTGTGAAATCATAATTGGCAGTAAGAACATCATTCTCTTCCATTGTGTTAGAAACCCTCCTGTTCCATGAGATCTAGGAGTGAGTCCTTCTCCTTTGGTTGGTTGTTGACAATGGTGTGAATTTTCACAAACCATTCTTCTTTTGTCATCTTCTTTGGCTCCTCTTTCTTTACTTCCTTCTTTCTTGGTTCCTCCTTCTTGCTGCCATCTGGGCAATCCTTTACTTGGTGGCCGCTTTGCCCACACTGGAAGCAGAGCCCTTTTGACATGTACTCTTTTCAGTCAGCTTCATTTATCCTTCTGATGGGTGCTCCTTTCTTCTTATGGAAATTTTTCTGAGGCTTCTTTCTGTTATCCTCATCCCACTTCTTTCTCTATTCCAGTGCCTGTTATGAATACTGGACTACATAACTAGCATGTGATCATATTACTAATTTCTTTCTTCATTGTTCTATTGCTTTCTACTTGTATTAGTCATGATCTTCTCTCTCTATTTCCTTCTACAATGACTAACTCATTTATTCATTGATGTTCTCTCGATTTCTTTATTATTTGTCATCATAAATACCCTCTTGTATTTAAGTAGCTGAAACTGGACTCAAGCTCTTCAGCTTGACCTGGTTTGCAATAAACTTTGTACAAAGCAATGACTTGAACCTCTGAACTGCAGAAGCCTCTGCATGATCTTGAAGCTTGAACCTTGCAACCTACTTGACTACATCATAGTTGAGTTAGTTGCCGACGTTGCTGCACAAGTAATGTAACATAAGGTCAAGCTGATCAGAAACGCTGACCTAACAAGGTTAAGGCACCATGACACCACCACGAGCCTGCCTAACCACAGAAGACGAACAAGACCTTGACCGAGACCTTGATCTCACAAGATGGCTTCAACTTCTAGGGATCAGCATTTCAGAGAACCCTGCATCAACCTTGCATACAATTATAACCCACCATCACTGTCGAAAAGCACTCAGACAGCTCTCCAACATGCTTGGGCCAGACACAACAACAGAAGAAGGAACACGACCAGATGAAGAGCCAAAGAACAGCTCGACTCTGATATTCACACCACCAGAATTGCCCTCGAAAGAGAACTCAGAAGACTTAACAACAAGGAAAGAGAGATCACCAGACTCCTCACCATCCACTCCAGACTTTACAGCTTCTGTCAAAGACCCCAGACTCAAAACGGACAATATGTTGGGAGAGAGCAGCTCAACCCCAAAATGAGAACAGAAACTGAGGACCCAGGAAGAAATGATAATCAGTGTTGCCATGGCAGTACTGGAAGAAGTAGAGAAGAAGGAGAAGAAAAAGGAAAAGAGAGCCAAGGTAGTGGCTCCAGAGCCTTTTGAAGGAGATAGAAAGGACACCAAGTGGTTCTTAACTGAAGTTGAGATATACATCTGCATGCACCCTGGAGATTACAACACTAACAAAAAGAAATATTTGTTTCTTCTTTTCTATCTCTGAGGAAAAGAAACCGCCTCCTGGAAACAATTCAAGACTGATCAAATCTTCGAAAAGAAAAGTGGAGACGAAGAACTCACATGGGACAATCTGAAGGCTTCCTTCAAGAAGCATTACTTGCCAGCCGACATACAGGTGGACACTCAGCTACGCATTAAAGAAGCCTGCATGACAGATAGAGCAGACAATTATGTCAACAAATTCAGAGTTATGGCAGATGAATCAGAATATGACAACCAAGCTTTGATCCATATTTTCTGGAAGAGGCTTCCCTTCAATCTAGCCAAAAAGATCCTGAATCAACCCCAGGGCAGGCCAGCAGACCTTGAAGGATGGTATGAGGTTGCGATCCAATACAATGAACAATACAAATATGCGAAGGCTGTCCAGAAGCCAAGGAGGTTTCAAATGGCCAGAGACAAAAAGAAGAGGTTCGAGAAGAAAGATGTAGCTGTCAACTGAATGGAGATGGGGCAGCTCACTGAGGAAGAAAAGAAGAAATACATAAAGGATGGAAAATGCTTCTGATGTGCCAAGCAAGGACATGTCAGCAGGAACTGTCCCTTGAAGGCAATGGGAAAAGCCAAAGAAAAGAAAGAAGCTCAGAAGACACCAAGAGATGCCTTCATCAAAATTCAGGCAATGTTCAAGGAATACAGCTGAGAGGAATAATCCAAGCTCTTGGACATTATGGAGAAAGAGGGTTTTTAAAGTGGCAGAAGAGGCTGACTCTCTCTCTGCCCCTAGCAATTACAGTTTTGGACATTGTATTAGCTAAGCTTGAATGAAATTCTATGCGCATTCCTATCTCTTACAATCTTGGAACAGAAAAAGTCAGAACAAACAGCCTTCTAGATTTGGGAGCTGGAGGGCTCTTCATGAGTCCAGAAACATTTAAACAGTTAGGCATATGGAAAGACAGGTTGCCCAAAAACATTCAAGTCTTCAATGTTGACAGGACACCAAATAAAACCATGTGGATAACTCATTCAGCAATAGTGACTTATACTGTGGGATCTCGGACTTTGACAGATGAGTTCTTGATTTCTGGATTGGGAAAAGAAGAAGTAATATTTGGACTGCCCTGGCTTCAGAAATATGACCCTGATGTCAACTGGCAGTCAGGAGAACTTGTGTTTAGGCCAAAACAATACATCAAAATCCTATGGAACAGAAGCATTTCTGACAGAGAAGATCCTGAAGAGATCATCAGACAAATTGACATACAAGCCAAGATGTCCATTTCACAAACCATGGCACATGCTGTTGAACAAAAGGAGCAAAACTGGAAGATCTCATCCTGGAATATCTCCACAAATTCAAAATGAAATTTGAAGATCAAGCAGCAGAGTGATTTCTGATCTCACGAAGTTACGACCACGCTATCAATCTCAAACCAGATTTTGTCACTAAAGACTGTAAACTATACTCGCTAACAATACTGGAACAACAAGAGCTGGACAAATTCCCGGTGGAAAATCTCTGTAAAGGATATATCCAAAAGTCGAAATTCCTGATGGCATCGCTGTTCTTCTTTGTAGGCAAAAAGGAGAAAGGGAAATTACAACCAACTCAAGATTATCAGCAGTTGAAGATGGGACAGTCAAGAATGCATATCCCTTGCCGCTGGTTTCAGATTTAGTGGACAAGTTACAAGGGGCCACCATCTTCTCAAAGTTCGATTTATGGAATGGATACAATGACATCCAGATCAAAGACAGAGATCAATGGAAGGCTACTTTCAAAACGAACCAAGAATTGTTTGAACCAATAGTCATGTTTTTCAGATTAATGAATTCACCAGCTACCTTCCAGGCTTTTATGGATGATATACTCTCAGATTTTATAGCTGAAGAATGGTGTCTGGTTTACATGGACAACATTCTAATTTACTTGACAACCAAACAAGAACACAGAGAACAATCAAGATGCCTGTTGCAACAGCTTCAGAATCAAGATCTGTACCTGAAACCCCATAAATGTGAGTTCGATGTTCAGGAAGTTGTATTCCTAGGATTGGTTATTTGGCCTGGAATGATAGGGATGGATCCAGTCAAGTTGGCAGGAATCCGTGATTCGCCAGCTCCAGAAATGGTCAAAGGGGTGCAAAGTTTTGCCAGGTTTGCCAACTTCTATCAAAAATTTATTGGGCGGTACGCAGAGATCACACAGCCATTGTACAATTTAACCAAGAAAGGAGTTCCCTTCAATTGGACAACTGAATGTCAACACACTTTTGACATGCTGAAAGGGAAGTTTCTGGAAGAATCCTTGCTGTCACTATGTATGAGGTGTTCTTTTTATGCTATTAATACAAAGGAAATACACTCAGAATACTGCTATATATTTGCTTCCAGACAACACTCAGAAAATTCTATTAGTTTCAAGTTGTCATCACATATTGAAAACAGCAAGCATACTCTGGATTTTAATTTCCAGAAGAGTCTGTGTTTTTTTATTATTTTATGATAATGAAATTATAGAATTATCCTTTAATTTTCTAATTACAAATATGCTAAATTTTCTGCCTTATAAAATAGTGAGAAAATATTCTAATATATTGTATTATCTACTGATTTTCAGAATTTGAAAATTCCATATCTTTTGCTGCTGGAAATTTAGTATTCTCCAGGCATATTCTTGTTGAGAGGACACAATTGAAATTTAGAATTTATATATGGTTTTATAAAAATTCTCTTTGCAAGAAGATTAAGTGTTTTCTCAATCAGAAAACCATGTTAAAAGAACACCTTGTACATAGTGTGTTGATCCCTGATTTGTCAAAACCCTTTGTCATAGAATCAGATGCTTCAAAATGGGCTTCTGGAGCAGTCTTACATCAAAAGGAAGAAGATGGCAAATGGCACCCATGTGGGTTCATTTCTCATGCATTTGATGCAACAGAGTGAAATTATGAAATCTATAATCAGGAGCTTTTTGCAATTGTCTGAGCATTGGAGACCTGGGGGCATTATGTGCTGGGAAATGGACATCCAGTAACAGTTCTATCCAATCATAAGAACCTGACTTACTTCTATACCACTCAGAAGCTAAATCAGAGACAAGCATGGTGGAGTTTATTTTTATCACTGTTCAATCTCAAATTGGTCCATGTACCTGGGACACAAATGGTTCAATCAGACACTCTCTCCAGATGATTAGACTATGTGGCATCAACAGATACTGATAACAAGGATGTCATTGTGTTACTAGAGAAATTATTCATCAATGTGGTGGACATTAATCTTCAATGGAAACTGAAGGATGCATTGGGAACAGACAACTTCCATCAGAGCACGTTGGAATCCCTCCTAGATCAAGAAGTTCCCCCCATTAAGTCATCCCTTTCTGATTGGAAACTTGATAATAACACACTGTTTTATAGAGGGAGAGTCTATGTACCCAATAATACAGTATTATAGCATGACATTGTTTGAGCTATTCACAAGAGACAACCATTTGGTCATCCAGAGCAGTACAGGACAATCAATCTGGTAGGACAAGAATTTTGGTGGCCTGGCATGGCCAAATTCATTAAAGTGTTTGTGGATGGGTGTGCACCATGTCAACAGATGAAGGTCAATACCCACCTCTCATTGGCAGGGATAGAACTGATTGCAGGATTGCTGAATGCCACTCTGTTTCAGGTCATCACAATGGATCTGATTACAGATCTACATGACTCTAATGGATGGGACTCTATAATGGTCATAGTAGACCATTCATCTATGAAGGGGGTAATTTTTATCCCATGCATCAAGAAGTTAGATGCAACCAAAGCAGTGGAACTTCTCTTCCAATATGTTTACAAGAGATATGGACTGCTGGACAGAATCATATCAGACAGAGACCCAAGATTTACTGCAGAAGTCTTCCAAGAGATGGCACAGCTGCTGGGAACAAAACATTTGATGAGTACCACATATCACCCTCAGACAGATGGAGAAACTGAAAGAGTTAATCAGGAAGTGGAAATATATTTACGCTTCTTCTGCGGAAAGGAACAATCTGAATGGAGCAAACATCTCCATATGGCAGAATTTGCCCATAACAATAGAACTCATTCTGTCACCCATCACTTCTCTTTCTTCTTAGCTATGGGATACCACTCTAGACCCTTACCCACTGCCTTCAAAAAAATAGATGTTCCTTCAGTTGAAAAATGATTGAACAAGCTAAAGAGGCTATAACAAGAAATGGCCTTGATGATCGAAATAGCTTGGAAACGAGTCATAGAACAAGGAAAAAGAAAGACAGACAAATTCATCAAAGGACAAAAGGTGTGGCTTGAAGGGAAGAATCTTGATTTTGAATACCCAACAAAGAAACTATCACCCCAAAGAGAAGGGCCCTTCAAGGTTGAAGAAGTCATGGGACCAGTGACGTACAAATTGGCATTACCAAAGCAATGGAAAATACACCCTGTTTTCCATGTTGGGCTTTTATCACCGTACAAGGAGACAGATGAACACAGAGCCAGCTTTCTGGAACCACCTCTGGATATAATAGAAGGACATGAGGAGTTCGAAATAGAAGCAATCATAGGTCACAAGCCCAGGAAAGATCCAAGGAAATTCTTGGTCTCCTGGAAAGGGTACAACTCTTCCCACAATGAGTGGAAGAAGAAGGAAGACCTTGGTAAGGCCATGGAAATCTATCTGGAGTATATAATAAGGAACAAGTTGTGAATCCATATCCAACATGTCCCATGCCAACACTCAGAACAGTTCTGCTTCTGCTAACCTCCATTCGCAACCTCTCCCTCCGAGACCTAGTGGCCCTCCTGCTGAGGATACCATTTATCCCAATGACATCCACTACACCAGCCCATTCACTTCCTCCCCTTTTGAACTTTTGTATCTGGTTAACACTGGTAAACATGACAAGGTCTTACAAAGAGGAACTATGGCGTCTCCCATCTTACAAATCACCATTGATGGTCTTATATGCCTTAGGGAACAACATGCCACCCTCAATCAGATTGTTCAGGAGACAAATGTATATTCTGCAAATCTTGCATTCAATGCGACTGCAGGGGCTGCTGGAGGGCTCATCTTAGAAGGCCCTATGATGGTACCATTGCCACCCACATACTCATGAAACAATGACCCACAGCCTAGAACTGACAATACAGGTTCCTTTGCTGGCGACATTTGTGATGCAGATCCAAACAGTCTGGAATTCTGGATGGCCCACCTCACATACGCAGAACAAATCTGAAATGCGGCACAGCTGGCCTGTGAACAATTCAAATGGATTCTGAGCATGCTCTCATCTGGGTTTGGTTTATCTGGGCCACCTCATAGAACCCAATCCCAGACCACTGGTAATCCCAACAACAACTGAGACCCCTCCTCCACTTCTAGTACCTGCTCCCTCGTCTATCTAGAACCCCTGAGCCCCTCCAGTGCTAGCAATGGCTCGATTGTCATCGAACACATTCCTGACTCCAAACATGGAAGTCCACCCATGTACACTGCCTCCATTAGCATCTGAACCCCTTCCTCTTCCAATTCTGATGCCAAGGCCATCGAATTCAATATGGAGAGTATCCACTCTCCAGGAGTTCAGGGATGTGACAACTGTGACCCCCCCACCACATTATCTTTCTATGCTGACAGAACTCTTAATCCTTACTTCCAACCTCTCCACATTATATATGCAGACACCAAATCCTCCCCCAGTCCTATCGCTAGCGAAATGACCACTGACTCTGATGCCCCTGAGAATCATGAATCAGGATCCCACAGAGAGGTCAGTGTGGGACAACAATAACCTCATAGAAGCATCGTTGAACAAGCAATTGTCAACTCCAAACAATGCAAGGGACATGACTGATGAAGTCAACAACTACCTCTGTGCCCTGTGTGTAGAATGGAGAAGCACTGTGGCCGAGACTGTCCAAAGTACCATTGTGAAGTATGCAGGACATTTGTGCCTGGTCACCTCACTAGAGATTGTAGTCTCCAACAAAGGTTGCATTGAATTGCTCGAAAGTACGATCCCCAGCGCTTAAGGCCTATTGACTATGATAGCTATGGAGGTGACTTCGACACTAACCTCTATGGAGACAGAGAGCAGTGAAACAATGGCGGCACAGGAGAATGTGGAAGAAGAATACATGTGGGTATACACAGGCCGACAGGAATCATTTCAGGAAGTGACCTTGTCAGATGGTACAGTGGCAAGACTGGAGTTTCACCTCTGAAAAGGAGGTAGTGTTACAAACACTGGACTACATAACTAGCATGTGATTGTATTACTAATTTCTTTCTTCATTGTTCTATTGCTTTCTACTTGTATTAGTCATGATCTTCTCTCTCTTTCTATTTCCTTCTACAAAAACTGACTCATTTATTCCTTGATGTTCTCTCAATTTCTTTATTATTTGTCATCATAAATGCCCTCTTGTATTTAAGTAGCTGAAACTGGACTCAAGCTCTTCAGCTTGACCTGGTTTGCAATAAACCTTGTACAAAGCAACGACTTGAACCTCTGCATGATCTTGAAGCTCGAACCTTGCAACCTACTTGACTATGTCATAGTTGAGTTAGTTGCTAACATTGCTGTGCAAGTAATGTAACAGTGCCTGCTTCTAGCTTTCATCAAACAGAATTGCTGCATTCATCCAATCTTTAATGGTTTCTGGCTTTCCTTCTGGCTGGGTCATAACCTTCATTATAAGTCCTTTTGGTAACTCTCATTTGAACACTTCAATCTGTGCTGTGTCATTGTATTCTGTCTGTATCACAAGATACTGGAACTGGTAGGTGTATTCATCAGCTCATTCCTTCATCTTCAAGTCTCAAAGCTTCATCTGGGCCTTGAGCACAGTGTCCAGAGGTTTGAACAAAACTTTGAAGTCTTTGATGAAGTCACTCCATGTGACAGCTTCTGCTTCAGGGTTGTTCTCCAATAGTAGGTCTGTTTTTTTGTTCTTCCAGAATTCTCCTGGCCCATCCTTCATATAGAACAATAGGAACAGCTTCTTCGTCCTGTTGCTTATGAACATTTTCAGATTCAGTGTGATGTACAGCAGTACTTCTCACAGAAACTTCTTGGCTTCTCTTCAGTCTCCTGTGAACTCTCTCAGAAGTGCAGCTTTTATCTCTTTTTCTCCCAAAATAACCTGTACTGGTACAGTGGATCCTATAGTCATTTCTTCCTTTGGCTCATCCTTTGGCTTACTTCCCAAGAGTTTCTTTTCTTCAGCCATCTCTCTTGGAAATGAGGAGGTCTTCAGTCTGGGACTATTTTTCAGAGTTTCCAGAAGTCTCTGGAACAGACCTTGTTCTTCAGAAGATCTGGCAGAGGTATCTGATGTAGAGGAGTCTTCTCTCTTCAATATTGGCAGCTATAAGATGTCTCTGTAATTGGCTTCTTCTGATTCATGTGTTGTGGATTGTGGGATCAAGGTTTTCTTTGTTTTTGATAGATCAGGTTGTGTCTCTTCTGGAGGAGATCTCTCCTGTGATAGTGATGGGGAGGGGGTTAGGAGTTCCTTGTGGGATGCTCTGGTTAATAGTGGGATCACTCATCCACCTGGGTTTGATATTGACTGGGTTTGTAATCCATGCCACTGCTCTTCTACTTTAGTGATGTCCTGCTCAATCTGCTGTTCTGTCCATCTTGACATTGTCTTGGTTTTCTAAGTGAGTGCCTAAACCTCAGTAGGTTGGCAATCAATCAGCTTGACCTTGTGTTATGTCACTTGCATAGCAATGTCTCTAACCACCTAAGGTATAGGTGTTTAGTTCACAAATCAAGTTTGAGTGCACTCAAAGAGGTCTTTGAGGTTCAGAATTCCTTCAGTTGTCTTTGCTGACACAAGTGTTCAATTAACCAGGTCAAGCTAAAACCCTGGTACAGGTGCTTAAATAGATACATCTGATGTCTACATAATATTGTCATTGTAAGTGGTAGAATCAGTAAAATATAAGTAATCTCTGGACCTGCCAGGATATGCTGACAGAATGCTATTACAAGTATGAGAGAGAAAAAGGGGAACTAGGAAGGTTTATGTGTCTATAAAGAGAGAGAAGCATGGATGAGAGAGAGAAAAGGGAACCAGGAAAGTGTAATAAATCTGAGGGGAAAGGGAAGCATAGGTACAAAGGAAGGGAATTTGTAACAGCACTAGTACTTTTTGTTAAGAAGAAATCCAGGGCCCTACACCTGTGTGTGGATTTTTAAGGTCTTAACAAGATCACCAAGAAGGATTGTTATCCCCTTCCTCTCATTTCTGACCTGCTTGATGCTCTGAGTAGGGCTAAAATCTATATCAAGCTTGATCTTCACCATGCATACCATCTTGTATGAATCACTGAAGGTGACAAGTGGAAAACTGCATTCCAGACCCAATATAGCTTTTATCAATGGAACATCATCCCTAAAGGACTCACCAACACTCCTGCTGCTTTCCAGTGCTTTGTTAACTCTATTTTCACTAATCCCTTGGACATCTGTGTTGTTGTCTATCTTGACAACATTCTCATCTATTCTGAGAACATGGATGATTACAAAAAGCATGTTAAGAAAGTCCTCTGATGGTTGAAAAAACAAATCAAAGACATTCAATCCTTTCTAGGCTTTTGTAACTCCTACCACCAATTCATCTATGGCTATTCTGACATCACTATTCCTCTCACTTGACTTACTAGGAAGGATGTCCAATGGAACTGGGAACCCAAGGCTCAGAAAGCATTCAAAGACCTTAAGAAAGCATTCACCTGAGCACCAGCACTGACTCACTGGGAATCCAATTGCCCAATCACAATTGAAACTGACACATCCAACTATGCTATCACTGCCATTCTTTCTATCACCCTTTCCAACAGTGAGCTCCACCCAGTCACTTTCCTCTCTTGAACCCTCACCAGAGCCAAACTCAACTATGACACACACAACAAAGAATTGCTGGCTATCTTCAAAGCATTCAAGTCATGGCATCACTATCTTGAAGGTGCTGCTTACCCAATCAATGTTGTCACTGACCACAAGAACTTGAAATACTTCTTCACTACCAAGATTCTCATCTGACAACAAGTCCAATGGTCAGAGTACTTATCTGCCTTCAACATGGTAATCTGTTTTTGGCTGGGAAGGTTGGGTGCCAAACCTGATGCTCTAACTAGATGTTGGGATTTCTACCCTAAAGAGGGGGATACCAGCTATGCATTAGTCAATCCACAGAATTTCAGACCAATATTCACCAAGGAACAACTCATCTCCTCACTTTGGGCAACCTATCTAGAGGAACCTGTTCTTTAAGCAAGTGTTCTCATAGACATCAAGAAACTCCATTCTGACATTCAAACTGCTCTTCTCTCTGACCCTGAAGCTGTTGTGGGCATGCAACATGCACAGAAAGGTCACAACTGATGGACAATTGATGACTCTGGTCTCCTCTGACTAGACGACAGAATCTTTGTACCCTCAGCCAATAACCTCCACCTACAAGTCTGCAAGCACTATCATAACCATGTCCTTGCCAGTCACTTTGGCCAGAATTATATGCTAGCAATCATTCAGCATTTGTATACTTGGCCTTGGATCTGGGAATTCATAAAGGACTATGTTAGGTCATGCACTGATTGTGGCAGAAACAAGTCTCATCAACATCAGCCATACAGAATGCTCAAGCCCTTACCCATTTCAACCTGACCTTGAGATTCCATCTCTCAATTTCATTGAACAGCTCTCTGATTCCAATGGTCATACATCTATCCTCATCATCATTGATCATGAATCCAAACAAGCCATCTTCATTTCTCTTCTCAAAAAAATTACCTCTAAAACTCTCACATGACTCTTTGTCATTCATGTCTTCTTCAAGCATGGTGTTCTGACCTGTGTTACCTCCAACTGCAGATCCAAATTTGTTTCATCTTTCAGCTGAAGCCTTGGACAAGCCTTGAACATGAAGTTGCATTTCACTTCCAGATATTATCCCAAAGCTGATGGACAGACTGAATGAGCAAACCAGACACCAGAACAGTATCTTTGGATGTACTGCCCTTACCAGCAGGACAACTGGGATGTTTTGTTACCTCTTGCAGAGTTTGCTTACAACAATGCTTCTAACACTTCCACAGGTGTCTCTCCTTTCTTTGCCAATAAGGGATACCACCTGAACATCACAGTACACCTGGAATACCATCTCACATCTCAGAAAGCTTGCAACTATGTTACCAACCTTGACAATGTACACCAGTTATTACACAACAAGATCAAGGCCACCCAGAATGCTTACAAAATTACAGCCAATAATTGAGAAAAACCTGCACCCAACTTTCAAGTTGGCCAACAAGTCTACATTCTAGCCAAAAACATTAAGACAACTTCGCTGACAAAGAAGCTCTCAGAGAAGTATCTAGGTCCATATACAATTATCACTCAACCCAGCTCCAATGCCTTCACCATTCAACTTCCTGACTGCCTCTCCAGCATTCACTCTGTTTTCCATGTACCACAACTTGAACCTTTCTACCCTTCCAAAATACCTAACTGCACTAAACCACCACCATCTCCAGTTGAGATTAATGACAAAGGTGAACCTCATTATGAGATATCCAAGATCTTGGACTCAAAGTTGGATCAGCAGTGCAAGTGTCAATTACAGTACCTCATGAAGTAGGCTGCTTATGAAGGTACAGACAAAGAAATCCAATGGGTATTAGCCAAGGATTTAGACCTAGGCAAAGCACTTGACAATTTCCACTCCAATCCCTCAACCCAACATAAACCTAGCCCTCTCAACAAACACAAGACTGTGCTTGCACAATACTCAGCACTTTGGCCAGTCAAACCTTGAGTCTTTCTTGTGTCACACTTTTTGATCAACACATATAACTAATTATTCTTATCTAATTTTTACCAAGATTTTTTTTCCATACAATACCTCTACCATGTTGTCTATGTCTGTGTCCATGTCTGTGGATGTTGTCTAAGAAGCAAGAAAAGGGTTTGGCCAACCATTACTTCCCTTCACCATCCTCCTCTCCATTATTGTCATCCTCCTCCTCACTCAACCCATCCTCACTTACTGCCTTTGCTTTTCTCTTTTACTACATATGAGGTGTTCTTTTAACATGGTTTTCTGATTGAGAAAACACTTAATCTTCTTGCAAAGAGAATTTTTATAAAACCATATATAAATTCTAAATTTCAATTGTGTCCTCTCAACAAGAATATGCCTGGAGAATACTAAATTTTCAGCAGCAAAAGATATGGAATTTTCAAATTCTGAAAATTAATAGATAATACAATATATTAGAATAATTTCCATACTGAGAAAACATTAAATTTTCTCTGGTTGAAAATGCTCAGAAAATGCTGATAAGATAAGATAAAAATTCCACATTTTCTATTGTGGGAAAGTCAGAGAAAACACTAGGAAAACAGTAGGAAAATAGTAGGAAAATCATGTGAAAACAATATATTTTAAAGCAGTTCTTAGATAGTTTTCCTTTTGTATTTAATATGTTTCCTTTGATATAAAATTCAAAATCTTATATTTGTTTTCTAAATGTTTTCTCACTATTTTATAAGGCAGAAAATTTAGTATATTGGTAATTAGAAAATTAAAGGATAATTCTCAGACTCTTCTGGAAATTAAAATCCAGAGTATGCTTGCTGTTTTCAATATGTGATGATAACTTGAAACTAATAGAATTTTCTGAGTGTTGTCTGAAAGCAAATATATAGCAGTATTCTGAGTGTATTTCCTTTGTATTAATAGCATAAAAAGAACACCCCGTACATAGTGTTTGTTAACCTTCAGCTTCTTATTCTCATCATCTGATGGTGCAATCTCATATATGTCCAGCACCTAGGCCAAACATTGCTTCTGGCTTCCCCACCTTCTTCTCCAATGCTTCAACTTAGCTGAACAAGTTGTTCAGATGATTGTTCATCTCCTCTCTCATCTGCTTGACTTCAAGCAGAATGAGTTGGCTGAGGTCCACAGAGTCCTCCTCTCCAACAAACTCTGCATCCAAATTCTCAATGAAGAGCTTACTCTTGGGAAGACCAGCAGCTTTCTCCTTCTTCTTCTTTGAGAGTCCAGCTGCATTCTTGGAGGATCCCATAGCCATGGAGATGAAACTGCACTTCACTTTGAAAGTGCAGCACACCAAGCACATACCAATCAGCCTAACTTAGTTGCTGTTGGTCTCCACTTGACATTTGCACATCTTACCACAGGCAGCACAGCCTTCACATTCTATTGCCAGTCAGCTCTGGCCAAGATGTGAAAGCTTGTATGACAACTCACCTTCACCTTTCTGTACCTCTATCCAAACACTAGTGTCAGTAGGCTCTGTCTCTTCCTCAGCTCTTGGACATTTGCAGTGGGTTGTGGGCAAGGTTGACTTACATGGCTGTTTGCTAGAGTCACCTAACAAAGGCAACTTAATGTAGTCCAAACAATAGGCTACCACTGCCTTACTCTTACAATTGCCACCCAACCATGTTGTATGAGGCAACTCCTCAACCACTGTGCTTATGCTTCCACACATAGTCACAGAAGACATCACACAAGCTACTGTTTGATGCTGCTTCTCCCTTCTCCTTCTTGGCTTTCTCCCTCGCAGCCCTCTCCACACACTCCTGTTCTTCTGCTGCCCATTGTTCTTTCAGCCACTCTATGATCTGTTCATTCTCAATCTGCTCATAAGTGGACCACCAATATTTCTACTCCAACAGCTGCTCCTCCTGTGCAGCCAAGGCTGCCTCCCACTCTGCTGAAATCCAAGCTCGCTCTTAATTGTCCACCCTGTGATGAGCTCCCCACACTGCCAATCTTTCACCAGATGCCTGCACAATTAGGGGAGGAAATTCAGGTTCAGGAACAGAGGCAGGGAACTCTACAATTGAGTAGTCTTTAGACATCTCCTTGAGCACCAGAGGGTCCTTCCACATATGAGTCTTCTAAGGATATATACATTGACCAATGTTCAGGATGGGCATTACAGGGTATTGGAGGGGGACAAGAAGTCCACATTGTCAATGTTCATAAGGTCAATAACTTTGTGTGAGTTTGATGTTTCAGCCAACATGCTTTTTTGATAGAGAGAGTAATGGACTTTGACTTTTTCCCAAGACTTTTTGTATCCCAACACTGCCACCAGACACATGGCACTCAGGACAATTCTTTCTGTTTCTTTCTGTTGAAGATGCTCAAAAACCTATGCTTCTACTATGAAAACACAAGGCCTGTGGTGCCAAAATACCCCAAAAAAGGTATATAAGTTCTTGATTCTCAGTTTTGTTTTGTGAGTTGGTTCAGTGTGGTTCACTGTTACCACAATGTTAAGAATAATTCTCAGTGTCTCACTTGGTAGTTCAGAGATAGATGCCTTCAAAACAACTTCTCAGATTTGAGATTGGTGTTTGTCTTTTTGTAAATATTTTCTTAAGTATGTAGTTTTATTAATCACTTCAAAAGCAAATACTAGTATAAAGTTCAACCAGAAACTGCCCAAAGAACAAACTTCTTCCAAGTGAGAACAAAAGTACCTCTTGTACCTGAATGTAGCCCTTTTAGCTACAGTCACAGCAAAAAAATTTACAATGCCTTATTGGGAAGGAGTTTCCCATCTGCACTGGGACCACATTGCAACACAAATACTTTTGTATAATCATTATCTTCTTCAATCTTTCTTCCTGTCTTAAGCTTCTATGATACAGTACAATTGATTGTGTTCAAAAAATCCATGAAAAAGATAGTCTTGCTGAGGGTTTTTGTTGAACCTGTAATGTGCCTCTAACCATTTTGGGAAATTTTTGGGGCTGTGTGAATGATTTACTCAATAAGGCATTGCAAATTTTTTTGCTGTGACTGTATGTTCTGCAATGATTCTCAAGAGGACAAATCTTCTAGACACTGCTAGCCTGAAACCCTCTGATTCATGTCAAAACACCAGTCTATTACTGATGCACATCAGTTACCCTCTTAGTAAACTGATACAATGTTCTGCTTATCTAATAGTATGGCAAATCTAGAAAAGACCCAATTTTATTCAATTTACATTACTTTTGAATCAGAACACTTTGATATGACATGAGATAATGGGTAATAAGAACTAGAGTGAGCCTAGTCTGCTAGTCATTGCCTTAGAGAAGCTACAGTGTGTTGGAAAGTACAAAGAGCTATATGATATGCTATACAGAGGTGTCTAAGCTGTACATTCTGACTTATCTATGTATCAGATCTGAAGCAGATCACTCCTGAAACCTGTAGGGAACCTAACTATGACCATACAAACATGTTGGCTAGTTAACTGAGCTCTCTCAAAGTGCTATCAATGGGAATTTTCAATTTATTTACTTTTCTATAACATCTGCAAAGTGCAACATGCAGTCATACAGTACAGAGGTACTTAGAGAAGACATCAGAACAGAGAGACAACTTGAAAAGGAACAATCAGAAAATGATCAGACATTGGAATTCAATATGCAGATCAGAATCAAAGCAGATAATCTCTTAATAAAGAGTTCTAACATGGTGCAAATAGATGAAATTACTTTCCAAGGGGCAACACAACCTCAGAACAAGTGTAGCTACATGACTACAGATATAATGAGACATATAATTAATATCTAAGGAATGTGAAGTCCTAGATAAGATTAAGAACAGATTATCAAAGGAGACAGGAACAGGAACAGTATGTTCCAGCCTAGGAAGCTTTGAAACCCAGACATCAGCAGCTGTGCAGATGCTGGAAAAGAGAATGTAGAATGGATGGACTCAGTGTTGTTCTGGTCATGGTCAAGCTACAAAAAGTTATGACTTAGTCAAACTTTTGACTTGACCATGACTTGAGTCATGTTGACTTTTCTGGATTTGGATCAGGTGATGATCTCATAACTCCAATGAGGTGACAGCATGGAAGCGGAGTACATGAAGATGTAAGATATGGATAAAGAGCAGCCCGCTTGATGCACCATCTGATGACGGACAAAGACATGATTAGCACTGGGCGTCAAGCAGGCATCAAACCATGGTCAAAGTCACNAACCTGTAGGGAACCTAACTATAACCATATGAACATGTTGGCTAGTTAACTGAGCTCTCTCAAAGTGCTATCAATGGGAATTTTCAATTTATTTACTTTTCTATAACATCTGCAAAGTGCAACATGCAGTCATACAGTACAGAGGTACTTAGAGAAGACATCAGAACAGAGAGACAACTTGAAAAGGAACAATCAGAAAATGATCAGACATTGGAATTCAATATGCAGATCAGAATCAAAGCAGATAATCTCTTAATAAAGAGTTCTAACATGGTGCAAATAGATGAAATTACTTTCCAAGGGGCAACACAACCTCAGAACAAGTGTAGCTACATGACTACAGATATAATGAGACATATAATTAATATCTAAGGAATGTGAAGTCCTAGATAAGATTAAGAACAGATTATCAAAGGAGACAGGAACAGGAACAGTATGTTCCAGCCTAGGAAGCTTTGAAACCCAGACATCAGCAGCTGTGCAGATGCTGGAAAAGAGAATGTAGAATGGATGGACTCAGTGTTGTTCTGGTCATGGTCAAGCTACAAAAAGTTATGACTTAGTCAAACTTTTGACTTGACCATGACTTGAGTCATGTTGACTTTTCTGGATTTGGATCAGGTGATGATCTCATAACTCCAATGAGGTGACAGCATGGAAGCGGAGTACATGAAGATGTAAGATATGGATAAAGAGCAGCCCGCTTGATGCACCATCTGATGACGGACAAAGACATGATTAGCACTGGGCGTCAAGCAGGCATCAAACCATGGTCAAAGTCACCATGACTCAACCAAGTCATCAAAAGTCAATACAAAGTCACAAAGTCAATGACTTGACTTTTGACTAAAGTTATTGACTTGTACAACACTGGATGGACTTATCCATTCATCCAGACCCACCTAGAAACAAGAAAAATCAAACATCTAAGAGTCCAGAACACCTGGAAAGTGGATACCTGTGCAGATATGGTCAGATACCCTAATGGCCAGACTCTGTGACATCTGAATATTCTCTCTTTTAGCATCTCAGGTGTTTAGCAGTTCTTTATAGAAGACAGAGTTTCTGCCTCTTCAGGAGTTACCCACTTCAAGTGAACAAGATAGTGGATCTGTAGAGCTTAGTCAACACCTTTGCAGCAGACAAGCTGAAGATTCAGAGAGATATTACCAAGTCAGATGGCCAGTAATAATTGCAACATGTCAAGTTGAAGTCAAGGAAATAGCCATGTAACTGCTTGTTGCTGTTACACATAGTACATTGGCCCCTTTCACTCACTCATTTACTCTTACATTTACATGGCATCAATCTAAAACAAAATACTATTTCCATTATTTTTGCAATTAGCTGTAAAATAATGAAGCTAAAGCATTAATTCAAAGTACAGCTCAATGTAATATTAGCATAAGTTTAGCATAAAGCATATGCACTACACTATTAAAATTGTAGTGAACTTATCAATATAAAACTACAAAAAGATTAATATAAACCATATGCATTACTCTACAAAAAATTACAGAATATTCAACATAAAGATTAACATAATTCACATGTTTTACACTTTACTGCACCCAGTGCAAGACACATGATTTATGTTAATCTTTATGTTAGATTTTCTTGAATAAATCCTACAACAATACATGTGAATTATAGTAAATTACTTTTGAATTTATGTTGATGGAATCCTCATGATTTCACTAGCATAATACATATGTATTATGCATATGTATTATGCTAACATTATGCTAAACATTACTTTGATTTTATACTATATTGTACAGTGTCTATGATCAAGCATAAAACTCATGTAGTACTTATCTAATTTATGCTTATTTTATGCTATAAATGTTATGTTACTCACATAGCAACATCAATAGTTCTAACACCACAGAGCTTTAGTAATGTAGAATTCAAGTCAAGTTTGAGTTTGCTCAGAGGCCTTCTGAGGTTTAGAGTTCCTTCCAACATTGCTAGACACAAGTATAGATTTAACCAGGTCAAGCTGGAGAGCTTAGACTCTGGAATGAGCATTTAAATACATACAACTGATAACTACATAAAGTCTATAGGTAACTGGCAATATTGGATAAATATAAGTAATATACTGAGTCTATTAGCATATGCTAAGAGTCTAAGATTACAGTAATGAGAAGGAGAAGGGAACTGGGAAGAGCATATGAGTCTGATAAGAGCAGGAAGCATATAATGAGAAATGAAAAGGGGGCTGGGAAAGTAGATGTGTCCAATTGAAGGAGAAGCATAAGAATTACAAGTACAAAAGGGGAAAAGTGTAACAATAAAGAGGAATTAGCATAAGTATACTATTTCACATAAAGTAAGGCATATACTTTATGTTAAGTAGAGTTGATGTGATTATTAGACATTTGATATCATTCTACCTTTAATATATTTAGCATAATTCTTGAGAATTATACATGTCTTATGGTAATAGATTGGGCAGATGGAGAGCAGACCCACCTTTAGATGTAATTAAAAGTAAGTACTGAGAATCATTAGAGTAATACATATATGTTACCATAAAATTACCTAAGGTTTGTATTGATTAACAAGACAGTACATAATATACTGATATTAGTCTCCATATAGTAGATACAGTCTCTGCAGAAGCAGTATGGTCTTTATGCAGTGATTATAGCCTCCATGCAATAAGCATAATCTCCATGCATGGTCTACACAGTCAATGTAGTCTCCATGCAGTGAGTATAGACTCTGTGCAGTAAGCATAGTCTCTATACATGGTCTATGCAGGCAGTATAGTCTCTATGTAGTGAGTATAGCCTCCATGCATAGTCTATGCAGGCAGTATTAGAGCTTCTAGCAGATTGGGCACTAGACTAGTGCTATCAGACAGGTGCTTGCTCTCATGCTGGAAATTTTGCCTTTGTGCATTGATGTTGCCTCTCTAGTACTCTGAAACCTTCTGATACTTTGCCACTACCCTCAGATTGCACAGAAATACTCCACATAACAACTATATATTTATTTAAGAAATGAAGACACTATTCAGCATCCTGACCATTTCAACATACATGATGCTATGTAGATGCTGACTAGATGCCAGATATAGTCAGAAATTCCAATTTGCCAGGTCCTCACTTCAAAATGTTCAAGACTTTGCCTCTTATCCTTGCACACTCTCTGTTCACTATGGTCAGTAGTCACCATCAGACAATAACAGTGAATACATGCATGTGGCCAATCCATCAGATTATCTACCATCTGAAGGATGGTAATCTGTAGATTGAGGATTGTTGAGGATGCAATCTGTCATCTGCATCTGAGGGGCTATCTGGTCAGATGATTCTAGTCAATTCAATCCATTAGAAGCCCTAGGCAGTATGGTCTTCATACAGTGAGTATGGCCTCTATGCAGTAAGCATAGTCTCCATGCATGGTTTCTGCAGGCAGTATGGTCTTTATGCATGGAGTATAGTCTTCATGCAGAGATTATATTGCCTGCAGAGACCATATATAAAGGCTATACTCACTGCATGGAGACTATACTGCCTGTGTAGACCATGCATGGAGACTATGCTTGCTTGCATGGAGGCTATACTCACTGCACAGAGACCATACTGCTTCTGTAGAGACTGTACCTACTACATGGAGGTAGTACTTACTGTATAGAGACTAATAATTAGTATGTGCTAGAGTAATATCAGTATATAATGTACTGTCTTATTAATCAATACAAACCTTAGACAATTTTATGGTAACATATATGTATTACTCTAATGATTCTCAGTACTTACTTTTAATTACATCTAAAGGTAGGTCTAGATAGGTCTGCTCTCCATCTGCTCAATCCATTACTATAAGACATGTATAATTCTCAAGAATTATGCTAAACATATCAAAGGTAGAATGATATCAAATGCCTAATAATCACATCAACTCTACTTAACACAAAGTATGTGCCTTACTTTATGTGAAATAGTATACTTATGCTAATTCCTCTTTATGGCATAAAACAAGCATAAATCAGATAAGTACTACATGAGTTTTATGCTTGATCATAGACACTGTACAATATAGTATAAAATTAAAGTAATGTTTAGCATAATGTTAGCATAATACATATGTATTATGCTAGTGAAATCATGAGGAATCCATCAACATAAATTCAAAAGTAATTTACTATAATTCACATGTATTGTTGTAGGATTTATTAAAGAAAATCTAACATAAAGATTAGCATAAATCACATGCCTTACACTTTATTGCACTCAGTGTCAATCTTGATGGAAGCATCAAGGACAACTCTGTGTATCTACTAGAGATAACTATACTTTTGCTAAAGTAGCTGACAACATGACAATGATATGACAACATTTGTAAAAGCAGCAGCAGCAGGCACTTTTTTGAGTTTCTTAATTGGGTAGGAGATTCACACACCCTCTGGGATAGTTTTTGGTGTGTTTTTCTGGCTTCCAAATATAGAAGAGGTTCTCACAGCATGCTGCCATCTAAAATATATGTATTAAGAGTATACTGGGGGCTATTGGGGCATGCTGGGAGGCAATAAAAATTGGGAAATTGAGCAAATATATTTCAGTATATTATATGATGACTCTCTCACAATTTGGGGGCTTTTGAATGCTAAAAGAGCAGTGTAATATTGGGTAAATAGCCTGTACATGCAGGATAGAGTATTGGTGCTTGGGCTGCAGAAAGAATATTGACATAGGGTAGCCTCCAGCATGCAGATATAATTACTGTAATTCCTGGGACATCAAATGGTAATATATTTCATTGGGTATTGGTGTAATATGAGCAAAATACTAGAAAAACCTAACATGGGGTGATGATCCTGTATGAGATCTATTGATGCTGGACATCAGCAAATCATGCACCTATTGAGCATGTATTATTATCTATTTTGATCTATATCATGTAAAATAATGGACCAAAATGATTTTAGTCCATAAGCATGAAAGAAAATAGAGGAAAATGATTTGAGCATGGGAGAAAATAGAAGAAAATAGAAGATTATAATATAAGACTCAATTTTTTTCTGCCTTCTAAGACACAGAGAGAGGGGTCTATATGGTGGAGAAGACTTATTGGTTAAGGTTCTAACTGATAAAAACACTAGCCAAGGCCAGAGGGATGCAGGTTTTCTCTGAATTAGCTGTGGAGGCAAGAGGATATATTGTACTGCATACACTAAAATGTTATATGGCACTTTGGCACAGTAGTTATGTTGCACTGCAAGCTCCTGTGTTGGCTTAAAAAGCAATACTGGCGTCACTGGTTCAATTCTGCCAGATGGCAGTATATATTTTCTCTAGCTGGCTGACTCTTATGAAAATAGGTGATCATAGGCAAATTGAATGATCACCCATTCTGCCCATGATTCCCAGTGAGAAATCCACTGATGGTATCCAACAACATCCAATGGAATATAATACCCTCAAAATCCATTGGATACCAACAGATACCATCGACAAAGGGCTGCAATTTCTGACAGTAACCAATGCTATCTGACATATTTGAGTGAGGTTAATATGGGCTGTTTTGCAGAGTAGCTTTCATCAGATACCATCATATAGAGTCAGATATATCTGATGTATTCTTGCTAGCTATGTCTATATACATGAATTTGTAGAGTATATGAAGTAATATGGCAACACATCACCAACATGTCCTTGTCACATCACTACCAACAAACCCTTTTGTTACAGTCATACACAAACAGACAATCTTTTTCCTATTTCTTGCTTTGACACTCTAGTGCTCTCAAGTGCTAGTTTTCTCTTTTCTACCTATGCTTCTCATTGACATCTGGACACATCCACATTCCCAGTCCCCTTTTCCAACCTTATGCCTATCTCTATATTTAAGATGTCATCACTATGTCATTAACGACATCAGTATGATATCACTATTCTATTCGTTTCTTTCACTTTCTATTTATGATGCGATGTCATTTCTGACGTCGCTTATTGTATCATTATATTTATTTTTACTTCCTCAACATCACTTCTGATGTCATGTTCCTATTTACTATGTCGTCAAAGGTACACTCTATTTACTAAACAAACGATGTCAACCTTGCAGTTTGTATGCAAAGTAGTAACTACAATCGTTGTATAAGTAGATAGTTTACAGGTCTAAGCTACCTCAGCTTGACCTGGTTAATCCTTAGGACATCTTGCTCATCTCGACTGAACTCTGAGGACTTTAGTGAAAGCTAGAGAACTCAAACTCAAACTTGAACCTTTAGTCAACTTAGCGCCGCTACATTATAGTGGTTGTTGAGTTGTTGTTGTTGCTGCGCAAGTAACGTAACAAAAGGTCAAGCTGATCGTTGCTGACCTACCCAGGTTTAGGCACCACCGCTTATCGAAACATGACTCCCCTGAGGGCTCCCTTTATGGCAGCCAAAGAATCTGATCTTGACGATCAACTTGAAGTAGCTGAACAGCTGCTGAACCCCGATCCTGAATGAACCCCGCGCTGAATTACTCGTAGTCAGCGGAGAGGAGCAGTCGAAAGTCTCCAACAAGAAAGAACAGAACCTGAAGCTAAGTCTTCCGAACCTGATCCATTTGACGAATACCAGAATTTATTCCACACCCCGACTCCAGAAATGACGACTCCTACTGGAAGTGCTGCTGCTGCTTTGGATGTCAAACCAAAGGTGGAACATGATGACACCGATGAACAATGGGCCTGGACCATTTCCACAGCCGTACTCCAGATGATTGATGACAAGAAGGATGAAGCTAGCAAGGGACCGACACCAGACCCCTTTTTGGGAAAACAATTGGACACCCGCCGCTTCCTTCTCGACCTTGAACTCTACTTTGCAATGAACCCAGTCAAGGCGAACACCGACGAAAAGAAGAAGATGCTTCTCTTGTCGCTGGTTAAAGGAAACACCAGCGAATGGAAGCAGAGGGAGACGATGAAGTTATTTCCCAAAGATGACGATCCCAAAGAGAAGAAGAAAGCTGCCAAAGAAACGTGGAGTAGTTTCAAGCAGAGATTCCGAAACGAATGGCAACCCGTCAACGTTGTCAGAGAAGCACAGGCGAAGATCGAACAGATCAAGATGACGGATAGAGCCGATGAATACATTAACCGATTCCACCTCATTGTGATGGACACCAAATACGACGATGAGGCCCTTATGAGATTCTTTAGGGAAGGACTCCCGGAGTCTCTACAGAACAAGATCATGCTCTGAACGGACGGAGAACCAGAAACTTTGGACGAATGGTACAAACTGGCGATCAAATACGATAACCAGTACAAGTTGGTTATGGCCAATAGGAAGAAGAGAGAGCCGATCAAGCCAAAGATCGCTTGGAAGGAAAAGGAAGTTATGGTCAGACAATTGTTGTCTGAATCTGATAGGAAGGACTATATGGTTGCAGGGAAGTGTTTCCATTGTGCAAAGACCGGTCACGTCTCACGAGATTGTCCCACCAAAGGACAAGCACAACAAACCCCGCCACCCAAATACGAACCA
The DNA here is from genome assembly GCA_001466705.2 of Moniliophthora roreri. Classification (NCBI taxonomy): domain Eukaryota; kingdom Fungi; phylum Basidiomycota; class Agaricomycetes; order Agaricales; family Marasmiaceae; genus Moniliophthora; species Moniliophthora roreri. Next base: position 175,312 of record LATX02000182.1, read on the forward strand.
AAGAAGCTCTCACCATGAGAAGCTTTCACCAAGATTCACGTGCTCATTGCCGAACAAGGAGAAGGAGAACAAGAGGAGATCTTTAATCTCATGGGAAAGGAGAGTTTTTGAAGAGGTGGAAGAGGCCAATGCTCTTACCACCTGCAATTACGATCTTGAATGTTGTACTAGCTAAGTTAAATCGAAACTCTATGCGAATTCCTATTCAATACAACGTTGGGACAGAAATCGTTAAAACAAAAGCCCTGATCGATTCAGGCGCTGGTGGATGCTTCATCTGTGAGGAAGAAGCCCGAAAACTGAAGAAACCATGGACAAAATTGGAAAAACCCATCAAAGTTTTCAACGTTGATGGAACTCGGAATAAAATTGGTTGGATTACCCACTCGGTCACAATCGACATATCAATCGGAGATAGATCAATGAAGGAAACCTTATTGATCTTGGGACTTGGACTGGAATGGGTCATTTTAGGACTACCTTGGCTCCAAGATCATAATCCGGATATCAATTGGGTCACCGGAGTAGTTCACTTCCGACCAAGACGAAAGGTTATGATCAAACGACCGATGAAACCATTTATTGGAATCTTCGAAGAAACCAAAGAACTTGACACAGGAATATTGGACAAGGTTGAAGACGATGAAGTACTGATTCGATCTTTCATTTGAGGGGAGGAAGATAGTGACAAAGTTTGAATCAATGCTAAGTTGTCTGCTTCCCAAGTACTGGCACAAGCTCACAAGGTCAAAGTGAAACCACTAGAGGAACTTCTTCCCCCATATCTTTCCGATTATTCGGACCGATTTGAAAAGAAGAAAGCCGAACGATTCCCGCCCTCCAGATCATACGACCACGTGATCGACCTCAAACCAGATTTCAAGCCACGAGACTGCAAGATCTACTCTCTATCTCCAAAAGAGCAGATCGAGCAAGACAAGTTTCTGGACGAAAACCTGCGAAAAGGATACATTTGACCCTCGAAATCCCTGATGGCGTCCCCCTTTTTCTTTGTAGCTAAGAAAGAAGTGGGAGCACTACGACCCTGCCAGGATTATCGAGATCTGAATAACGGAATGATAAAAAACCGCTATCCCCTTCCATTGGTTATGGATCTCATGGACAAACTGAAAACGGCCAAGGTCTTTACGAAATTAGATCTGTGAAACGGATACAACAATATACGGATCAAAGATGGTGACCAATGGAAAGTGGCATTCAAGACACCTCGGAGGCTTTTCAAACCCACGGTTATGTTCTTCGGTTTAATAAATTCCCCGGCAACGTTCCAAGCATTCATGAACGACATCCTCAAAGACTTTATCGATGAGGGTTGGTGCATGGTTTACATGGACGACATCTTGATATTCTCTGATGAGATCAATATCCATTAACTTCGCATGAGACACGTTCTAGAACGGTTACAAGAAAACGACTTATATCTCAAACCAGAAAAATGCGAGTTCGAAGTAGCAAAGATGCTTTTCTTAGGAATGGTCATCACACCAGGACACATATCGATGGATGAAACGAAACTGGCCAGAATCAAAGATTGGGAAGCACCCAAAACAATCAAAGGTGTGCGATCATTCCTTGGATTTGCAAATTTCTATCGCAAGTTCATAGGAAAATATGCAGAATTGGCGCGACCGTTACATGAGTTAACGAAGAAAGACACAAAATTTGAATGGACAAAAATACGGGATGTCACATTCAACATTTTGAAAGCGAAATTCCTACAACAACCAATTTTACAAATGCCGGACAACAAGAAACCATTCATTATCAAAGCGGACACATCAAAATGGGCCACAGGAGCGGTATTGAAACAACAAGGTTCCGACGGCAAACTACACCCATGCGGGTACATCTCACATGCATTCACTGCAACCGAACAGAATTATGAGATTTACGATCGGGAACTCTTGGCTATCACTAACGCCCTGAAGGCCTGGGAACATTATCTCCTAGGAGGAGCTCACCCGGTGACTGTTCTATCTGATCACAAGAACCTGACTTACTTCCAGACTGCACAGAAGCTGAATCGACGACAAGCTAGATTGAGTCTATACTTGACTCAATTCGACCTTTGACTGGTGCACATTCCAGGAACAAAAATGGTTCAATCTGATGCTCTTTCGAGATGACCAGATCTAGTGGACAAAGAGGAAAAAGACAATGAAGACATCGTCATGTTACCAGATAAGTTATTCGTTAACGTGATCAACACAGAGCTCAAAACAATGTTGGAGGAAGCTTTGCCAAACAACGAATTCCTTCAAATGACAATAGAAAGCCTGATTGAAAAAGGGGCACCACCAATCAAATCGTCCTTACAAGACTGGCGAACCGAAGGAAATCTATTGTTTTACAAAAACAGAATTTACGTCCCAAACAACCCAACACTGCAAAGACTCATTGTCAAAACAATTCACGAAGTGTTACCTCACAGACACCCTGGGCAATGGAACACAGTTGATCAGGTGCAGAGAGATTATTGGTGGCCAGGGATGACGAAGTTCATCAAATCATTTGTTGATGGGTGCACTGCATGCTAACAAATGAAAGTGAACACACATCCAACGCGAACACCTATACAACCCATTGGAGGTCACAAAGATGCGTTGCCATTCCAAATCATATCAATGGATTTAATCACAGATCTACCCAGAATTGCGGATTGCGATTCAATATTAGTCGTGGTCGACCATGCGGCTACGAAGGGGGTGGTTTTCATCCCATGTCACAAGAAGATCAATGCCACAGACACAGCGGAACTACTTTTTCAACATGTCTACAAGCGCTTCAGACTGCCTGACAAGATCATCTCAGATCGAGACCCATGATTTGCGGCTGAAGTCTTTAGAGAGATAGGAAAATTACTAGGGATAAAGCAAATGCTAAGTACCGCTTACCATCCTCAGACGGATGGAGAGACTGAAGGAGTCAATCAGGAGGTAGAGATCTTTCTTCAATTCTTCTGTGCCAAGGAACAGACGAAATGGAAAGATTTCCTTCACTTTGCTGAATTCGCACACAACACCTGAACGCATTCAGTCACAAAGAACTCCCCTTTTTATCTCATAATGGGATATCATCCCCGACCTCTTCCCACCGTTTTCGAAAAGACAACAGTTCCTTCCGTGGAAAAGAGAGTGGCTGAATTAAAGAAGTTGAGAGAAGAAACATCAGCCCTACTGGACATTGCAGCAAGAAGAGTGAAAGAAAGGAGTAGAAGGGACTTAGACAAATTTGAGAAGGGTCAGAAGGTATGGTTAGAAGGAAAGAACCTATCCTTGGGATACCCATCTCCAAAATTATCCCCGAAACGCGAAGGACCTTTCAAAATCACAGAAGTTCTAGGACCCGTGACATACAGGTTGAAACTCCCATTTCAATGGAGAATTCACCCCATTTTCCACGCTGGCCTATTGTCACGATACAAGGAAACCGATGTTCACGGACCCAACTTTCTGGAACCACCCCCAGACATAGTTGAAGGACAAGAGGAATACGAAGTCGAAGCCATTATTGGACATCGACCAAAGAAGACGAACCAACCCCCGAAAGAATACCTTGTCTCCTGGAAAGGATATGACTCTTCACATAATCAGTGGCTGAAGGCAGCTGGCCTAAAGCACTCAATGGAGTTGTATTTGGACTATAAAATCGCACACAACTTGCACTGATCCCCATTCCTATCGAAACATGTCTTCCTATACAAACCCGTCTGTCTGAGTTGGTCAACCCCCTTTCAATCCACCAACCCAAGTATTCCCCGATGACGCTGTTTACACCAAACCCTTCCATCCCTCCACGTTCGAATTACTTTATCTCCTCAATTCCGAACACTACAATGAAGAGATGACGACAGCAATCGAAGCCAGCAGCGAGAGGAACCGAGCCCTCTACGGCTGCCTCCTTTTTCTATGAGGACAACGACGACAATTGCTGGAGAACGTGACTAGATTGGACTGACACATGGGCATGTTAGCCCAACATATTATGGACAATGACAGTTTCACAGTAACCGGGGCTATAGCGGTACCGCGTCCCACTCTTGATGTTGCAAACTTACCGCTTCATGTGATCCTCCCAGACACAGATCCCGACAGAGATTGCTTCGGTATGGACGAGGACATCAGCCCCAATGACCCAGCCTTCCTCAGGAAGGTTATCGCCCATCGAAGAGGCCTCAGAAGAGCAACTGAGGTCGCCAAGGGCCAATTCCTCCTCCAGCTTAGACAGCAAAGTATTGGAGCGGTTCAGACCCCAATCCCCTCCTCCTCTATCCCCCAGACCCACACAACCATACGCATGGATGTACCTCCCAGCCAAAGAAGCAAGACTCCCATGGCAGGCGTCAGCAGTTTACCTGCCGACCAGCAAACCCTTCTCTACCCCGATCCATTCCCTATTACAGATGACACCCGAAGTGACGACTCAGACATCTCCAACGCCAGCAGAAGAGCTCGAAAATTCCCAGACATCTCCCCTCCTGCTACCCCACCCCCAATGTCTCCCAGCCATGAACTCCCTACTGCCCCTTCCAGTTTGACTGAACCCTCAAGAAGAACATTCAAGTCAGCAAGACTTTCTCCAGACCTCCTGAACTCCGTACACCTCCCCACCCCCATTATCCCCATCAACCCAGACACTCAATGTCTCTATTGTGTCAGTGTGGGACAACGAGGACGCGGAGCTGGACGACAGGGCTTTGCCAATCGACTCGACATCAAACGGTCCTATAACGCATACTACGGCGTTACTCGACGAGGTACACCAAGAGTTGAGTGTCCTGTGTGCAAACTGGGAGAGCACTGCGCCGTCGACTGTATGGACTATATCTGCCCGGTTTGCAACACTCATAAAGCTGGCCATCTCCCTGGATATTGTAGGGACAGAAGAAGGTCTATGAGAACTGCGGGACGAAATGATACTGGCGGCACATCAACTCTTGACGTTGATTGGAGAGATAATACCACGTGGGACGACACCGACTATGGAAATGGAGAGCAGTGAATGACCTCAAGATCCACCATTGGGAGATGGGATTGTTGTCGACATGGGGTCTCCAGAAGGGCCAAGGATTTTCAGGCGGATAGATCGAGAGACAGAGATGAGAGAACCAAGAGAGCTGCAGTGGCAAGGCAAGTGGCTCATAGGAGGGCAGCCGATAGTTTCGAACGTGTAAGTTCAAAGGTAAGACGGGGGTAATGTTACAGTCATATGCGAACAGACAATCTTTTTCCTATTTCTTGCTTTGACACTCTAGCGCTCTCAAGCGCTAGTTTTCTCTTTTCTACCTATGCTTCTCATTGACATCTGGACACATCCACATTCCCAGTCCCCTTTTCCAACCTTATGCCTATCTCTGTATTTAAGATGTCATCACTATGTCATTAATGACATCAGTATGATATCACTATTCTATTCATTTCTTTCACTTTCTATTTATGATGCGATGTCATTTCTGACGTCGCTTATTGTATCATTATATTTATTTTTACTTCCTCAACATCACTTCTGATGTCATGTTCCTATTTACTATGTCGTCAAAGGTACACTCTATTTACTAAACAAACGATGTCAACCTTGCAGTTTGTATGCAAAGTAGTAACTACAATCGTTGTATAAGTAGATAGTTTACAGGTCTAAGCTACCTCAGCTTGACCTGGTTAATCCTTAGGACATCTTGCTCATCTCGACTGAACTCTGAGGACTTTAGTGAAAGCTAGAGAACTCAAACTCAAACTTGAACCTTTAGTCAACTTAGCGCCGCTACATCATAGTGGTTGTTGAGTTGTTGTTGTTGCTGCACAAGTAACGTAACACCTTTGCCCTGCAACCCTCTGCCCAATCCACCCAATGACTATCCCCAGCCGCTGCTGTCCCCTCAACATTTTCATCTGTGATTGGTAAGATACTATTAAAATGATCAGTTGGTTTATATATCCATGTCAATAAATGCTGGACTTAGCTGAATTGTTCTTGTTGATCTTTGTTGTGATGTGCAACTCGTGAGTGTATCCTGCTGATACACATCAGGTTATGAGAATATGTACAAAAATAATGACTCATCATGGTGTCCCAGTTATGCCCCAAATTCCCATCCTTATGTTCAACACTGCAGCTTGCTTTGAGAGCCAATAATAATCAAACAGAGCACCCACCTAAACATCATTAGCAAAGAGGAACAGTAGAATTAGTATTGGCAGACACACTGAGGGAGAAATTTGGGAGTAGAGCAAAGGGTTTGGGCAATGAGGGCAAAGTGTTTGATAGTAAGTGGAGATAGTAGTGGTCAGGAAGAAAGAAGTATTGGCCTGGGAAAACAAGAAACTTGCCATAATGTGAGAAGTTTGTGCATGGACCTCCAACTCAATGATGATGGCCAGCAGTCAAAAAGAACTAAGTTCCCAATGACCAAAATGGGAGAGAGGCAATGACTATAGATGTTGACAAAGGAGACAGTGGTGAATGCATTGGACAATGAACAGAAATCATTGGATATTATTGGATTTTCATCAGAAATTTGCAGCCCCAACAGATACCAACAGACTCCATCAGATAACATCAGAGCATTTCCCACTGGGCATAATCTTCTATGATCACTAGGTGGGGTCTGTCTTCTGCCATTATCAAGGCCAAAATAGGTAATAATATATTTTGGTCATGATAATCTATTTCACTCATTTTCTGCCATGATCATTAGGTGTTTGATTTGCTGATGGACCTTATCCCCCATAGCTGAGGCATCCTCTATATGTCTAAAGAGTGTACATTAAGGGTCTAGACAAACAATGCCAACACCAAACCCTTGAGATGCTCACTAATCAATTGAGCTGTCTACTCCACCCTAAACCACTATGGCAGCATTACAATCAGGTCTTTATCCAGAGGGAAGCCAAAAAAGCACATCAGAACACCTCCCAGAGGCTGTGAATATCCAGTTCCCAGTTGGGAGACCCAAAAAGTGGCCTAGAAAGCCTTCCAGAGGCCGTGGGAATCCAGTACCCAACAAAGAAACCTCTAAAAAGCAGAATTTATACAATATTTAGGTGTAGGTTTATTATTTTTACAAAAAAACATCACCCTGTTGTCAGAAAATAGAATTAATAAATTAGGATTTTATCAGTCATTTTATTGGAGACAATGTGACAAATTGTCCAGAATTTTTGTACTTGCCGTCCCTGCTGACCATGAATAGCGAAATTGGATGATTTATGAAAAGCCATAGTGGACAATTTGGGGGTGAAAGCAAGAATGAAACAACATGAAAGATCCAAGCACAACATGGCAGCACTCTATGTCAATTCCGGTTCGCACAGCAATCCTAGTGTCAACTGCATAGTTACTCACGCCGGCAAACTGCTTCCCAAAATCCAGTGACAATGAATAACTTGACTCAATAAATACATGGGTATCCAGTCCAGTCAGTCCAGCCCCATACTACCCCTCCCAAACACCACTCTCCAACCCCGCTTTTGACACCCTCCTCATGGGCTGCAACGTCGCCTCATCCACCGGTGCCCTCCTCGCATGCCTATACCTCCCAGTCGCATCCCTAACCTCCAGTTCCTGATACGGATCGTGCATACCTACAATGCAACGCATTAACACGAAGAAAAGAACACACCAACACACTCACCCGTTCTCGAAATCGGCGTCAACACCTGTTTCCCATCCTCCTCCCCGGCACCATGCCCGTCAATTGCGCTCATTGGGTACACCTTGCCCGCTCCATCACCACCATTCACATCGATATGCAGCTGCATACCCCTCGGTGAAGGCGTACTCAACGTACTCTCACTCGTTGTTTCCTCTTCGTCCACACCCGCACCGGCACCCTCTGCGGGCAACTGCATAATAGGCCCACTTATACTCTGCGCATGTCCATGACTCGTCGTGTGCTCAGACGTAAAAGATCCATTGACAGCCGTCCCAGGAATCTTGCGCAAATTTCGTCTCGAAGACTGGGGTCGTAGCGTCTGATTGGGATTATGTTGGATATTCGCTGCGTTGGAAGAATGGTTGACACCCAGACTCTTTCCACCCAATTCCTCTTCTTCAAAGTTCATGAGTTCGGATACGAAGCCTATGTTGGGTGATATGCCTGCGTAATCGTTAGTTTGAGCATACAAAGAAACATGACGCGCCCTTGCCTCTTCTTCTCTCTAAAACAAAGCGGTATGCTCTACTCAACGTCCAATGATGGCTATGTATCAGGTACGCAATGACAGCAGTCACGCTACGACTCTTGCCGGCTTTACAGTGTACGTAGGTCGGTGATGAATGTAATCTTGCGTCGTCTGTAGCGCTATAAGTGAATCCATGTTTAGCGTAGAGAGCAGTTTACGCACCCAATACAACACAAACCTCCCTAACACCTTTCGCAACACCTTCTTCCTCGACTGTATCCCTCATTCCAATCTTGATATACTTTTCAAATTTTTTGCGTAAACCAAGACCATGGTCATTCTCGGAACACTCTTCCGCGAGATTGAGTATCCGCTTGACGCCCTTGCTCTGCAACTCGTCGACGTGTTCGCGTGTCGTTGGTTCAGGGCCTATAGCAATCAAAATTAGCTTGAGCACAAGTAACAAAGACGACTGCGCACCTAGATACAAAAATCCAGGTAAAATCGTACTAACGAGAAACACTGGAAACTCGTCCTCTCCTTCTCCCGTGGTTGGCGGATCATCTTCTCCTCCACCAAACGTAAAGCTCTGTTTGAACGACGTACGTGGTGGTTCTGTCGTTGTTGGAGTAGGTACATCCGTCCAAGTAGATGAACCAACGACAAACTCGTCATTCCTAGGCGAGGCTTTAGGAGTTTTCTGACTATTAAACGAAGGTGTGTGTGGAGGGGTGTAATATGCGGAAAAGATGGAGGACGTGGGTGAATCTGTCGCAGGACTGGTAACAATAGGCGGGAGTTTGAGTGGAGGTAGGGGCATAGGTTTGGGTAGATGTGGGGTTGGGGAAGGAGGTACGCTGAGAGTTGCAGCGCGAGTCTTGAGTGACAATCTGGGGAGTCTCTCTACAGATCTAGTGTCGATACGTATGAGATTGGGTTTAGGTTTGGGATTGGGAGAAGGCGGGGGAGATACAGCAACCAACTCGAGTTGCTGTTTGGGTTTATACTTTTGCTTTGTGTCGACAGTGAGGTTGGTAGTGCCGGCGGCAGAGTCTGAGGTGAGTAGCTCCTGGAGCGGTGGATGATTTATGCCTCCAAAGAGATAATCGACAGAGCCATTTGGGAGTAGAGCGGGTAGAATGTGCATGAGTGGGTCCTGGTCGCAAAGAATGACGTCTCCATCCCAGCAATTGGCAATAGTGTGATCCCAAGTTGCTTTGCCTGCATCAGTGGTGATGTACTGACGAAGGCTGGATAGATCAACCTTGCCCTTTCTCCAACGTTTGAGAATGAGAGAAGGAACTGCAAGGTTGATGGAATGGCGTATATGAGAAGCCTGGAAAGCTGCAAGTGGCCTTGTATCGATCAGCAAGGGCTTCTTGTCTGATTGCAGTCTATTAGCTAGACTCGTAGGATGTATTGGGTGGGGTATAGAGGTTGTGAGAGGAGTGAACCATTCGTCGTGGTCGTCGTCGGTGAGACGTAGATTGCCAACGCTCCTGATAGGCCTGAGCTTCAAATTTCTCTTGACCGACTCTCTGAGTTTCTGAAGTCTATCTCTTTCTTCCTCATCTCCTTCGTCAAAGGTGAAAGAGCCTGGCAAGTCGCAATCTGAATCGTCGTCTGGAGGCATGGTATATCGTGGGAAAAAAATGACCACTACATGTGTAGTACGACAGGTTTTTTTTACCCTTCATTCTACCAGTCACACAGATGGCCTACAAGCAGCAAGCACGACAACTTCAAGAATTATTTCCAGCATGGTCCAACGATGACCTAGTCTCTCTACTCGCAGAGACCAATGGAGATGTCGAACTGGCTGCAACCAGAATTAGCGATGGTCATGCAGAGCAATGGGGTTCAGTATCGCGCAAAAAGACCAAACAGCAGCAACAGCAGCAGCAGCATCATCAGCCAAGTCGTTCTTCTACTCCGACTACCAGGGGTGGTCGTGCTAGTGCAAGGGGTGGTGCTAGAGGTGGTACTCCAAGAGCTAGAGCTCAAGGTCCAGCGACAGCTGCAATAACCACACCTTCAACTTGGGAGCAGCCAAAGGAATCGAAGGAGACGGCACTGCCGCAGCCACCAAAGACCAATGGTACCCCTGCTCCTACTCCTGCACCTGCACCTGTAACTGCACCTGCCCCAGTATCTAAACCTGCTCCAACTGTCGCCCCCGCCGCTCCTTCCAAACCAAAACTATCATGGGCCCAAATCGCTAAACCCGCTCCTCCTCCACAGCCACAGCAACCACTGCCTCCTGCTGCTGCTGCTGCTCCCCCTCCTCCACTCCCAGTTGCCACTCATCCTCCCAAACAACAAGATCCCCCTCCAGCCGCTGCAGCAGCAGCAACCCCCGCCACCGCCACCACCCCTGGCTGGGAAGATCCAACCACCGTCAATCCACCGACTTGGGACGACGAACCACCAGCCGCTTCCACTTCATCATCATCACAAGAACAACCTCCTCCCGTAGCTTCATCTACCACCCCAGATGAATGGGAAGTCACTCCTTCGGCCGCTGATATTGCAGCAGAAGAACAATCACAACCAACACCCCCCCCGCCACCTCCAGCTACTGCAGCTACCACAAACCCTGCAGCTCCAGTTGCCGCACCTCCGCCACCACCCATCGCAGAAGATCCCGTAGCCACCGCTGCTGCAGTACCCATACCACCGACGCCAGCAAAACCTGCTACTCCTCGACCTTCGAGCAAACGCTTCCAAGGTCAAGGCGTCATTTTACCCGGTGGTATCGGTGGTCTTTCATTAGGTGGTCTTGGTATGCAATTCGGTTCATTAAATCTCAACACAACCGAGTCAGAGCCGACGTAAGTGTTTTGTGTCCTTTCTTTTATATATTACTAACCACTGCGTACTCAGGTCCGAACCGGCACCGGCACCAGCATCCAAAGAGTCACCCAAAGCACCCGCAGAACCTCCAAAACCTGCTGCTCCCGAGCCAGCGCCAGTCGCGGCCATTACTTCAGAACCTGAACCCGTCCAAACACAAGCACCCCCGCCCACGCAACAAACACCTCCCGCTTCATTAATACCTTCCGCACCTCCTTCATCGATCCCCTCATCCATCTCCACACCCACCTTATCCGCTACCACTGCAGCAACCTCTCCAGCGCCATCTGCCTCCTTCTCCTCCGCTCCTCAACAAGGAGCTTACTATTTCCCTCAAAACCAGAATACGCCTCAAAACCAACAGCAACAGCAAAACGATGCATCATCGTACGGTTCTTTCGGTGGTGTATTCCAACAATCCCAACCCCAGCCTCCTCAGACCCAACAGCAACCGCAGCAACAACAAACCGCACAGCAATCGTACTACCCCCAAAACCAGACTCAGAACCAAACTCAACAAGGTCTCGGTGTTTTGGGTGCGCTCGGTTTGAGCGGTCTCCAAGGACAAGGCCAGACTCAACAGGCTCAAGAGTCGCAATACGGTAACGGTACCAACAACGAACAACAAGGTGGTCGCGTGAGTATCTTTACCTAACCCCATTTCAACCACACTAATTCCCTCTCACAGAACTTTTACGACTACGCACCCCCGTCCCAACTCGGATATCAACAACCTCGTCTCCCTCCGCACGCAGCTGCCCCTGAAACACACACACCCCAAGACGCACCTGCCTCCTTACCCCAACAAGCGACCCAAACCGCCCAACAACCGTTCGCACCCCAACCCCAACACCTCCCTCCCCCACACCAACAACAGAACGTTAACCTCCCGCCACAATCTCTCCCCGGCCAAAATGTCCAAAACGTCAACATGCCACCGCATCAACAACAACAATTCTACTACCCCCCTTATAATGTCAACTCTCAACTCCCTCACGCAGCGTACAACCCCTACAGCCACACCACCTACTCTTCCTACGGTCCACCCATGATGGCACCTCCCTTCACACACCCTCAACAACACCAACCGCATCATCCTTCCCAAGCTCACCAACGCTACCAATCTCAACACACCCAACACCAACACACCCAAGGCGGTCCCGCTACGCCCCAAACACCCCATGCACAAGCCACTTCTCTCGGTGTCGGAGGTGGTATGCCTTCTAAACTCGGTCTTGGTGGTCTCGGCGGTATGGGTGGCGGCGTCGGTATGGGCGGTATGGGCGGATACCAAGGTATGGGCGGTGGAATGGGCCAACTCGCCTCCGCTGCATACGGATACGGTGGTCAAGGAGGATATGATGATTACTCCCTCATGGGTATGGGTGTCGGCGGTGGCGGCGTTGGTGGTGGTGAATACGGGAAATACACTTCCCCTACAACCACGTCAACCACGTCCAACACGGGCGCAGGGAGCGCAACTAACAAGTCCCCCGAGGCATCGTACAAGCTCGCTTCAGCATCTACACAGCCAAAGGATGCACCTAGTCAGCCTATAAAAGGTCAACAAGGCGGTAGTGGAGGGTATTATGGCGGTCATAACCGATTCCAACAACAGCACCACCAGCAGTCGTACCAACAGGGCGGGTACGGTGGTCAACAAGGCGGTTATGGACAACACCAGCACCAACAGCAGGATCAAGGTGCTGGTGGTTATGGTGGTTACTATGGACGCGGAGGCGGAGGTGGAGTTGGTGGGCAATACTGGCAGTAATTGCTCGCGGTGAAAAAAGTTTTCGTGCTTGCTTTTTCGTTATTCGTGTCATCCTCTTTGCTCGGTTTTTCTCTGCCTTTTTGTCTTTTTTCTCTCTGTCACACCGCAATCATACCTACGATCATACGCTCATACTCATCTCGATATCATACTTAATGTACACTTACCCTCAGCACACGCATACGCGCAATGAATGAATCTGATTGAGTATCTCTACCACTACTACAAGTACATGCAGCGAAGGATAAGAGAACGAAAATGTGAATGTAAATATGGAGGAACTGAGCCTGGAAGCCCATCGCGATTTGTACGGAACACTAAAACACTTTCCTTGAATCGACATAGACTAAATTCACCGCATAGTTCCCAGTCTTGAGTTCGCATGACAGAAAAACATGGCGAAAGCCTCCCGAGGCCTGGGCAAACACTAAGTCCCCCGGTTCTCCCAGTGGCGAAATGCGCGACGGAGGCGGTGAAGGAGTGGGATATTGTCTGCAACGTTGTCAAGTCCGTCGCAGGGTCTTTTCGATTTGCCGTCTGATCTCAACATAGAATATCCAAAGTTGTAAAGGCATCAGCTTCAGTGTTATGTGTGAAATCCTTTTCACAAAAGCCCGTAGAGATCTTTGGGGAGGCCGCCCTTCCTCTCGTCATTGTGATAACCACTCCAGGAAGGTCTACTATCCACGATAGATACTCCACGTCCCGGCCCTGCGCCGCCGCCAGCTCCCCGCGGGGCGCCCATGTGCTCCCTGATTTTCTGCTGGCACAGTTCGAGAAGCTTGGCACGAGTACCCGGATGGCGATGGTAAGGACAACATTTTTCGGAATCATGGAAGGCAAGTTACAGCTGCTTTACTACTAGCCAGGGACTTAACTATTTTATAGCCTACCAAACCAGTTCACTTACCATTCGAGTTCCCATTGTTCGGTAGGGTGCGGTGACTAATTCAAAGCCATGTTAGTAACATGTTTCTTCACATTGGCCTCCTGAGGGGTCATTATTCACTTGGTTAATAACATGTTACTAACATCTGTGAGAATGAGGTTAATAACAAGCGAATAAAGCAGATTCTTTACATGTTAATAACAGATATGCATGTGAATAATATTTCAAGGCCTCAAAGAGCTTCCCAGTCAAAGTCTCCACTATCTGCAGCATTCCCAGAAGCTCTATCCAGCTCCTCAGGGGTGTCAAGAGCCAAGATACCTGCAATAATGGCAGGAGGGCAACTGCTATGACAGGCAGATGTTGTCTCCTTTGGCACAACTTCTGAAGTATAGATGCTGACACTGCCAAAGCAAAGCTAGCAGGTGTCGGCATCAGTGTTCCAACTGAGCAGCTAGTGTGATGACTAAGCCAGACAGTTTCTTCTCCTTCACTGCCACATACAGTGTCACCGACAGTCCATTCACAGCCTGTATCCCTCTTCCAGTCCTTTCTCACGTTTCTACCATCGCTAATACTGGGATGACTGGCACTAGTTCATTGGCTGACAGGTCACAAGGCAGCTCAGACACTGGAGAGGCCCTAGGAGGATTGCAAGGAATCAGTGTGAGAAGCAGTTTAGGCATACCATCTCCCCCCAGCACTCAAGTTCCCAGCTCTCTTCCCCAAACAAACCTCCAACAACTGTGGCAGCAGTCTCAACAACAGCCCAGCTCTCAGTGGCAGCCACCTTAGCGACATCAACACCAACAACATCAGACATCAGCACAGGGAGCAGCAGGACAACCCCAGCCAAACCAACACCTGCAAAAAGTACGTAGCATCCTAATAGCATTGCAACAGAATTACATAGGTTACAATGTGCCATAATAATTTCAGCCAGATTTCAAGTATGTCATAGCCTTGTTGTAATATATTGAAATATTTTATCTGTCTTATGACTCTCTTGCAACCACATTACAACCATCTGAAAGGATTATTTGACATTATAACTACATTACAACCCACATATAATTATTATTGCAAGTTAAAACTATATTAGAGCTCATGTACAATTATAGTTTCTAGTTACAACACAATCAAATGTATAAACTGATGAAAAACAAGGCTTGACGAGCGTCCAGTGCACCAAAGGAGTTGCCAAGCACGTACCAGGTGCCGGTCAAGGCGTGTGACTTTGGTCTTTGGTGACATCACACACAGTACACACGGCAGCGGAGGAGGCTGAAGATCTAGCATGCTGAACACTATCAGTGGCAATGATAGTAACTTTCAGTTCCAGTTCATGTACAGTAGACAATTTGAGTAGAAAGTATATCATTATAGAAAGAGAACTAAGGGAAATGACAGTGAAATGGGTTGGATGCAGCTCTGACAAGTTGGATGACGTTCGGAGCTGGGGCTGTGTAACCCGGGATTCTGGGACCACAGCTGGAGCTGGAGCCGAAGCCACGTCATCATCAATCTTACTGGTCTACTGCTGTCTTCGATGCTGTTATCCACCCTCTCACCAATGTCCTTGATGACGGCTGCCCTAAAGTGGTCCATGCACTTTCACATAAAGTCTGACCACAGTTGGAACTCCACTTAACACCTCTTTCTTTCCTTCCACCACCATCTCTGCCTTTCCCTTCTGCATCTCTTCCCCTTTGCAGACTCTCCCTCCCTTCTATAGCTGGTTAGGTGGTCCAACAACACCCTGGATACCGACTGGTGAGTCTCTTGAGACTTTTCTCATGCGTTTGGTGATCTAAATTGTATATTTCAGCTCCAATGAGGATTATCCAAAATACATAGGGCTGTGTGTAGGACAAGAGCAATGGAGGAGTGGGAAAGGGAGCGGAGTGGAATTGGGAGTGCTAACCTGTCACAAGGTGTGTATATTATGCCCTCCCAGGACCTTCTCAATACTTACACTCCCTTCCGGTACCCTTCTCCATACACTAAGACACCCTCCCTCACCTCCACGCTATTCCAAGTCTTTTCTATCCACCATGCAGTATGTACCATCTCACTTCCCCAACTCATTGCAGGACTGGTCCCCAACACCTCTCTCTAGATATTGTCCAACACAGAACAGGAACTGCCACACATGACTATAGTTCCTCCGATCCCCAGTTGTCAGAATCCCCAGTCGCTGAGATGACATCATAAGTTTGTTCTCATCTAGTATTTTCATGCCGAATACTCACTTCATACAAGTAGTTTGCTTGCGACAGCCTCGTTACTTGCCGCATTTGTATGCAGTAATCAATACCCAAGTAAGTTCCCTACTCAATCTCCATCCACAGAACCTAATCCTGTTTAATGTCAGTAGGCTTGAGGTGCATAGAGGCTGGGCATTAGAGGAAGTAGGAGGTGGATGGCATGGGCTGTATGATGCTCATAGTGTACTCATCATGTAGCATTCAATGTACTGTAGCTATTCACTCAAATCTAGTATTTTGGATTCATATTCCTTTTCAGAGTGATTGCTGAGTGGTTTTCCAGCCCATATTGATGGACCACTAGGGTTGTAATGTGGTTGTAATGCCCTCCTTGGGTTGTAACGGCATTGCAACTGATCATAATTATTATGAGACTTGTAATTATTATTGTACGTTACAACTACATTATAACCATATTACAACTAGGTTACCATATCTGACTTGGCATATAACGGGGTTGCTAATGATTATGTATCTCATAATGCATTATGGGGGTTATAACCCTATTATAATGTGACGTACTTTTTGCAGGTGAACAACAACAGCAGCAGCAGCTGCCTTTAGGTGAAGATAGAAGGAATCAAGAGCAACCTCGGCTTTACACAGAAGCCAAGGTCCAGGCATTGATTGCAGCCTTGCAGATACCCTCAGCTAGACAACCATCCCACACCACATCTATCAACCAGGATTCAGTAGAGGATGTGTGCCAATGAGCTAGAGCTATCAAGGAAGAGAGAAAGAAAGCAGTCCCGGAGCCAATAGATGGATTCAAAGTAAACCTTCTGAAGTCTGGTAAGCATAATTTCCTCCTTCAATCAGAACAACATAGACCTTGGGAAGTGCATGCTCTTCCATTTCCTGTGTCATTATCAGTATCTGTCCATATATGTCTGTTCCCATCCATGCTTCCGTATCTGTACAATCCTGGTTGATAGATGTGGTGTGGGATGGTTGTCTGGCCAAGAGTATCTGCAAGGCCGCAATCAATGTCTAGACCTTGACTTCTGTGTAAAGCTTAGGTTGCTCTCGATTCCTTCCATCTTCACCTGAAGGCGGCTGCTGCTGCTGCTGTTGTTGGTTTGGCTGGAGTTGTCCTGCCACTCTCTGCGCCGATGTCTGATGTTGTTGGTGTTGATGTCACTGAGGTGGCTGCCACTCTGTATCTGTCTGTAGACATGCAGCTGCCCCAAGGCAGAAGTGTGGGCAACCTGTGTGCTTCTGTAATGGCACCTCAGCCAATACAATCAAGGGTGCAAAGCTCCTTGGGCAAGGGTACGCCACACCACATGTCTGTTTCTGCAGTCATTAGCAGACAAATCAATACATTTGCCTTTCCTGGGTTTTTGAAGGTGTTTCTGACTGGGCTTGTGTTCAGTAATGTCTGACCATATCAACAATGCCATTCTGAAGAACAAATACATTCCGGTGCCCACAGTTCTGGCCCTCAATGAATGTCACTCAGCTCATGAACAAGATGACGAGTTGATACTAATGAAGGATAGAACACTGAAGTTGAAGTCCTTCAGCAGAAGGAATGAATTAGGTCTTCAGTTCTATGATTGGCTGGCAGGAATGAACATATTGATTCAGCGCACACGAGAATTGTTACCCACATCATCCAGGGCAGACTGGCTTGCAAGCCATGTAGCGATAGTTTCAGAGATTGCATGATCACACAGCCTCGACATAGCCTACAAATATGATGTTAGGCAGTGAGAGATGGCAGCTGACGATCATTGCCATGATATCAAGAATCTCGACATCACAGCCTTGACTCTAGTCCCCAGCACAGTGATGGCATCAGCAGCAAAGCCAAGTCAGAATGCCATAGTAACCTTTCCTCTGCCTCGCCAGACCTCCTTCTCATCTCTGTCCAAAAGGAAAGCAACACTGCATGCTGAATCCCCGTTGAAGCACCAAAAGACGACTGCATGCTTCTGCTGTGGCTTGCCTGGTTATATGGCAGCCACTTGCCCAGCCTCTGTAACGAAAGCTGGTATCCCCTGCCCAATGTGGTCTAAGCCAGGAAAGGGTCCAGGGTCACTAGTTGCTCTGAACAGGAAGCAGTTTTGCTTTCACTGGACAGTCTCCTCTGCTTGCCATTTTGGCACCTCTTGCATCAGCCTGCACCAATGCAGCATTTGCAAGTCATCCAACCACAGAGGTGGTAGCTGCCCCCACCTCTAGTGGTGGCAACCTTTGCAAGGTGGTCACCCCTCTCAATCCAGGCCTCATTGAGGATACATTACATTCTCTTAATATTCTATCTTCTTGGTTGCATATAGTCAATGGCCTTTGCAAAGGTTTTAATGTGGGTGTCAGGGGCACACCATCATCATCACTTTCCTTTTGAGAATCATGCTTCGGCAGCTCTCGACCCCATATTTATATCTTCCTATATCGAGAGCGAGATGGTGGCAGGGCATTACTTGAAACCTTATACCCCTTAGAAGCTGGAAGAGACCATTGGATTCTTCAGAACATCACCTCTTGGTTTGGTCCCCAAGCCAAACACCAACTCCTTCTGCTTGATTCAAGACATGTCATACTCCAGAAACAACCCAGACCTTATGTTAGTAAATGCCAACATTTCCGCAGATGACTTCCTGACCAAATGGGGAACCTTCAACAAGACAGTAGAACTGATCCTGTCTCTACCTCCTGGGTGCAAAGCAGCAACATTCAACATCTCCACAGCCTACCACCTGATGCCGATATGTCCAGATCAGCAATAGGCACTATGTATATATTGGAACGGTTATGTGCACATAGATCATGCAGTGATGTTTGGCCTGACATCAAGCACTGGTGTCTTTGGGGCAGTGGCAGACATGCTAGTAGCTGTCTATCAAGCCTCTGGATACCATGCAATATTGAAATAGGTTGATGATTTCTTAGTTATTCACTTCTCAGACGACACCTGGTCAGAAAAGGATTTTATAGAGCTAACAGGAAGGTTTGGGGTGCCTTGGAGCAGGAAGAAGCTCAGGCAGCTTGCAGTAGTGCAGAGGTACATCAGTTGCAACTGGGATTTGGAAAAGGGGACAGTTGGCTTCCCAGCAGAGAAGAAAGAGAAGTTGTTAGATCTGCTGAACGAATGGCTTGGGAAAGAGGCAGTTTTCACAGCAAGAGAGGCTTCAAGCCTGCACAGGAAGCTGGTGAACACCTCTTGCATTTTTCATCTCACATGCCCATTTCTACTGTCCATTACTTATTTCTCGAAGTCTTTCAAGTCCTACAGGGCCTGGCTCCACCCACCTCCAGCCTTGACAGCTGACCTGTCATGGATTCGATACCTGCTGCAAATCTGCCCACTTTGGATCCTGCTCACAACACCCAAGCCACACAATTTCAATTGGTGGGGAGACATGAGTACCTTCTTCGGCATTGGAGTAGTAATCGGCCAGTTTTATGCTGTGTGGAAATGGGCTTCTGGAGTATCAGTTGGACCAGGGAACGAGCACAACATCAGCTGGGCAGAGGCAGTAGCGGTCGAACTAGGCCTAATCCTGCTGACACAGCTAGTGGACAGATTTCTCATGAGCATTTCACCAGGAGAGCACTTTCTGGTGAGGTCAGACAACGAGAGAGTAGTGAAAGTAGTACAGAAAGGGAGATCCAAGAGCTGCAAGATGAACGAGACGTTAAAACAGATGTACAAGACTCAGGCTACCTATCAGTGGCAGCTCCATGCCATCTACGTCCCAGGTCGCATCAATGTAGCAGATGCACTATCACAAGGAGATGTGATAGGTTTCTTGAGAGGTTTTCCACAGGCAGACACTAACTTCCATTTCCAGTTGCCAGACCACCTTGCTTTCCTACTTATTCAGTTGTAAATGTCACCTTTTCACCCCCAATAACACCAGTGGTCCAGCAGCTCAACATAGATGTCAGAGGAAGACTAGAACTACACCTGTCACCTCTCTGACCTAACTGTAAAGCAGAACGACGGATTCATGAATGGAAAGGGGTAAACCAGGCCCCAGCCAGAGTTCTCAATCACCCTCTATTGCAGTTCATCACTGCCAAGTCCTCTGAGTTATTGCTAAGAGATGGAAGCAGCTATAGGTCAAGTTTGCAGAAGTTTCATGTCTTCTGCAACATCTTCTCCATACCTGAAAGCATTCACCTGCCAGCTCCTTTTAACCTTCTCCTTTCCTTTGCTCTTTGGGCTGCCACCCTTCCAGAGACTGTTGGGGAGGATCTTTCTTCTATGGTGCATTTCAAGCCAGTTTCAATTGAGGTGGTACATCAGTACCTGTCAGCAGTCAGAGCTTGGCATGTTGTGCAAGAATAGGAACCTCCACTATCACATGAGCAGCACAACTCCATCAACTGGCACTTGCAGGGACTCAGCAACCTACAGGGTTCAAGGAAGCAGCCACCCTGCCCCTCTTTCACACTTGCAATGTTACATGCTCTCAAAGCAACATTGGACCTCTCCGATCCATTCGATGCATGCATTTGGGCACTCGCTTGCTGTGCCCTTTGGGGAATGATGAAGTTTGGTGAGGTTACAGTCAAATCTAGAGCAGATTTTGATGGGGGCAAAACATCTCAAACAGAGCGATGTCATCTTTGGGGCTGACAATACAGGCAACCCATTCGCAACTCTGCACCTGCCATCAGCAAAGACAGCTGAAGCCAGAGAAATATGGAAGGTCTATGTCTCAGAGCATGGAGATTTGTGTCCCTTGAAGGCACTAATGAACATAGCCAAGGTGGTACTGGCTAGTCCAAGTGATCCACTGTTCTCTTTGCAGGACAAGAAAGGAGAGATCAGACCCATGGTACGCAAGGCAGCCCTGGAACGCATCAACACCATCACCACTGCATGGGGCTGGGGTACATCATTTGGTCACTCCTTCTGCATTGGAGGTGCCTCACACTACATGTCTCTAGGTACATGCCCTCAGAAATCCTTAGTTCATCCTATCTAAACCAGGTCAAGGGAAAGATCCAGAAGTCATCTGTATTGCAGGCCACTGGAAATCTCTGGCATACCAGACATATCTGTGGGCATTTGAATTAGTCATCACCAGACACATGAACACTAGTCCTACAAATGCAGCACCTTGTCCCTCTGGTTGGGCTTAGCGTCACATCACACTGCAGTTCGTTCCTCGGCTATTGGGTGGGCAGCATGATCCCTCCACATTCCTGGTTGAGCTTTGCTTGCCCCCAGCTCAACCTAGAGTTCTCTCAGTTGGGAGTCAGCACACAACAGACGAAGTTGGATGAAGTATAGATGCAACACCACTGAAGCGAAGCTAGCAGGTGTCAGCATCAGCATTCCAACTGAGCGGCTAGTGTGATGACTAAGCCAGACAGTTTCTTCTCCTTCGCTGCCATGTACAGTGTTGCTGACAGTCCATTCACAGCCCATATCCCCCTTCCAGTCCTTTCTCACATTTCTACCCACCCAACCCCCCCTCCATAAGATCAGTAACTGAACTTTGAAGTGATAGTAGTATATTATTTACACTAATCTTGTATAGCCTCAGTATAGTTATATGACTAATTCACTGACTTGCACTTGGAGAACAAAACTTATGGAGGGATCCCACCCAGGCATGATCTCTCTGCATTCCCAGTCGAGCTTTGCTCGCCCCCAGCCCAACCTAGAGTTCTCTCAGTTGGGAGTCAGCACACAACAGACAAAGTTGGACCGCAGGATTGCCGCATTAATATTCACGTCAATATGCTTTCATTTTTGACAGCTCTTTGCAGGAAGGTCAGGTAGCTGTCATACTTATCAGCATATCACATTTAGCAACAGAAAGACTATGTTCATGTACCTCTTGACCTGCATCTCTGATAGCTTTTATGCACCCATTTGTAATGTCCTCCACCCATCAGCACACCATCTAGGCTTCTGTCTGAGTTCAGGTTCTCCTTGATTGACTTCTCGAGGACGTCAGCAACTGCTCCAATATCTGACCCACATTCTGTTATTTGCAGAATGCCATCTCCAGTGGTCCTTGTCTGCCACCTGAAAATATGCTTAAAGCCTTCATTCATAGCACCTACAATTCCGAGGTCCTCAATGTCGCAGCTATCAATGTGGAAAGTCTTGAACGGAAATCTCACCATGTTGGGGTTTTGGTAGTGAGGAAGGTAGAGCATTCAGAAAGACATGAAGATAGCGCAGCTTACAGTCAGCCTCATTGGGGAGCTTCTCCATCATTAAGAAAGGTCCCAGATTCATGACCACAATTTATGGGCTGAGAGAAATATCAAATTGGCATTATTATCTTGACCAAAGGGGAGTTACAGCAACTGGCAGCAACAACAATGATGGCAGTTTACAGCTGTTTGCAGAACTTAGGGCGGGAGCTATTTTTCCCATGCAAGTGATTTTGCATCTTCCAACCTGGATCTTCTGTCCAAATCTTCCAAACCCTCATGTCACTGATCTCTTGGTGCAATTGAACTGCCAGCTGTAGCCTTGACAAACATCCTCCAATTTTCAGTATGCCACGAAAATGGAGACTCATACCCATCTGCCAAAGCTACTCACAAGATCTCAAATGGCAGGTTATATACCAAGCTACTCTGTACAAGACCTCAACTCAGATTGCTATTGACCTGGATATGCCAGTCCAGGTTATCCAGCAGGTCAAGAAGACATTCCGACACAGGAGATGTCAAAGCAGGGGAGGAATGGGTAGAGCTTCACTTTTGACTCCTGAGCAAACACAGGTGTGCTATCTGTCTACAGTTATTTAATCTGCTCAAATTCTCTGCTACAGCTCATGGTCGGTTATATTCAATGGTTGCCAGCCAGGTGAACAGTATTACCGGATTCTTGTCCTCTTATCACTACACTGCATTTTACTACATTGTAAACTAGGGATTCCGCAATATAAAGTATAAGATTCTCTCTGATTATGAGTTCAAACCAACTTCAAACTGGCCTCGAGAACTGTGTAAGTACGAAAGAGTATGAGGAGGTACACCGAGAAGAAAGTCGCTAGCCGAGGGATTGGAAGATCCGGGTTGGAAGATGCGAAATCACTCGCGCGGGAAAATGGCTCCCGCCCTAAGTTCTGCAAACAGCTGTAAGACAAAGGAGGCTAAGCCACGTGTCTGAAAGTTGTACACCGTCCGAGTGACCGCCAGTCCTCTATTCGCATTTAATCACATATACTCACATGGTGTCTGAAGCCCCTTGGTTAGTAACGTGTTAGTAACGTGTTAGTAACGTGTTATTAACACGACTTATTCACATATGTGAGCAAATATCACATTACTTCCCATACCCTATTGTTCGGTATACTTTGAGGATCGTTAATGACATTTACCGTGAAGACTTGGCAAGGTAGACAGATCATATGGGTGCCGTGCTACATATAACCCCAGAGGACAGACAAACTCGTCCGTCACTTTCTGGTTATGTCATGGTCGAAGTTGAAAGAATGAGAAGCGTATTGTCTAGTGTCTTTGCGGTGTCGTTGTGGCCGTAAAAGCAGCTGGAGAGAGGACCATCAAAGTGATATCGATAACTGATTCTCCAGAAGCAGAAGAATTCCTGGTTGCAGTCATAAGGCGGCAGGCAGTCGCAAACCGGGTTCAGAAGTTTAAAGATCACGGAACAAGGACAAATTAAACCATTCGGCTCATGCGGAAGAAAATCTGGGTTACATACGCGTCGACACTCGAGAATCAAATACTTACATAGAATGACAACCCGCAGCACCTTTAGCAGCGGTAGAAGGTAACGACGGTCTTGAAGTACTGGTCCTTGATCTCGTAACGTAACATAACTGACCCGTTCGGTTTTGATTCATCCCCCGCATAACACTTTCTAGGTGACCTAGCTAGCGTTTTGATGCACAGCCAAACGAGAGAATCACTTCAACGAAAGATCTAGCTTGCTGCTCACAGAAACACATTGTTACGCAGCAGCATTATAGATCAGAATCCAGACTCACTTCAAGATATGGAACTGGTTTAGATCGTGCTGAATAAGATCTTGAGTAGTACCACATACCACGGCCTTCAAACGTGATCCGAGGGAGAACTCGCCTCGTTAGAACTATATTGCATCAAAGTCAGAATGATGCACCCAAGTATGTAAAGGATCTACAGGGGTCATTTGACATAAAGTGAGTGGCCGCTGCTATTGTTTTTTCGTGGTTCTAAGGTTCGATTAGCGACTTCGAAGTGAGACATCAATGACTCTCATCTTTTATGTTTTTGCCATTCGGTTTTACCTCGACCTCGCCGTTACAGGTTACGGCCGATGCATGGACTGACGGTAGTGTTAGAAGCTCAGTCCGGGTTGGCATTGTACTTTCCTCCAGAACAAAGTAGAAATCTGACATGAAAGACCTGTCACGTACCTCCGACAGGCATGTCCTATTGGAGTGTGGTACAAATGCTGCCTTTCTGGATGAGGCTGGAAGAATCTTGCTGATAATCTTGTTTGGCGTACGACCGAGCATCCCGTAAAGTGATATGAGTTTGAATCTGTGCGTCTGGGGCCATGCTACTTAGGGGAGTATCCTTCATCGCTGAAAGTTAAACAATTGAACCAGCACTATGACGGTTGGGTGAAAGACGCGGCAGGTCACATATCAGTTCAGGTATCGCCACAGCCACGAAAAAGAAAAAAGAAATAAACACTCACCTATGGCCATGGGATCTTTGGGTCCCAAGATTCGCCGACTAGCCATGAAGAACCAATTCCGATACTTGAAAGCTGAAAGCAAGCGACGGAGACCTTCGCGACATGAGAACAAGTTGCCAGATAAGATAACCGATCAACTTTGATCTTTCCAAAAAATTTCGTTGACTCGTTCATCGATTTCTTTTTGACCACCATGTCCAAGGTACTGACTCACCCTGCAATCCAAGGTCCGTTTCTTTGAAATTTGTGAACAAACAAAAGAGTACTTACCTCATTTCTTACAGATGGCTGGTTCCGCGAAATCTCTTCTCAGTGGCCTGGTCAAGCCATCACCCTCCAGGTCAACAAAATTCTCCACGTGGAAAAGTCACTTTACCAGGACGTTCTAGTCTTCGAATCCGCCACATACGGAAACGTTCTCGTTCTGGATGGTGTTATCCAATGCACCGAACGCGACGAATTCTCCTACCAGGAAATGATCGTACACATCCCACTTGCCTCTCACCCCGACCCCAAGCGTGTATTGGTCATTGGTGGTGGTGACGGTGGTGTCGTGCGTGAATGTCTCAAATACCCAAGCGTCGAACAAGTCGTTCTTTGTGATATCGACGAAACAGTTATCCGCGTATCCAAGCAATACCTTCCCCACATGTCCAAACTCCTTGCCGATCCCAGGGTTACTGTTCACGTCGGTGATGGATTCAAGTTCCTTCAAGAACACGAAGGTACCTACGACGCTATCGTGACCGATTCTTCCGACCCCGTCGGTCCTGCCGAATCTTTGTTCCAAAAACCCTACTATCAACTTCTTTACGGCGCACTTCGTCCTGGAGGCCACATCTCCGCTCAGGGAGAATGTTTATGGCTCCATCTTCCCCTCATTACCTCCGTCCAGCAGGCTGTGAAGGAAGTCGGCTTTGCGCAGGTTGAATTTGCGTTCACTACTATCCCTACTTACCCGTGCGGACAAATCGGGTTCTTGCTTGCTGCCAAGGCAACCTCCCCCAACTCACCCGAAGTTTACAACTTGAAGGAACCTGTTACACTTCCTCAGGGTTTGAATCGTTATTGGAGTCCAGCCGTACATCGCGCTTCATTTGTCTTGCCCGAGTTTAGCAGGGCTTTGATAGAAGAAGGAAAGGATCTCACACCCAAGTTTGGCGCGTCCCTCGCGCCCAGCGGGGCAACCAAGAAGGTTTTGCTTTTGGGCAGCGGATATGTCGCACGACCTTGTGCTGAGTATATTGTTCGTAACCCGAACAACCAACTGACTATTGGTGGGTTCTATCTTTACTTGGCTGCTGGAATCCGCTCATATGTACTATAAAGCATGCCGAACTCTCGCCTCTGCCCAGACGCTTGCATCCGCTCTTCCTCGTTCGACGCCTGTCTCCTTGGATGTCAACAATACTGCTGCGCTCGAAAAAGCAGTTGCGGAGCACGACCTTGTGATTTCGCTCATTCCGTACACCTACCATGCTCAAGTTATTAAGGCTGCTATCAAGAGTGTGTATTCTGTCATCAACCCACTGCCGGCTACTAATCGACTGATGTGCAGGCAAGACCAACGTCGTTACCACCTCTTACGTCTCTCCCGCTATGCGTGAGCTCGATGCTGCAGCCAAGGAAGCCGGTATCATTGTTCTCAATGAAATCGGTTTGGACCCTGGTATCGATCACCTCTACGCCGTCAAGACAATTGATGAGGTTCACGCCAAGGGTGGAAAGGTAACTCTTTGTTACATCACACATTCAGCTAAAACCTGGTCACTGACCTCTCGTTGCACAGATTAAAAAATTCTTCTCCTACTGCGGTGGCCTCCCTGCGCCTCAATTTGCCGACAACCCTCTCGGGTACAAATTCTCCTGGTCATCCCGCGGTGTCCTCCTTGCTCTCCTTAACAACGCCTCATACATTGAAAACGGCAAGACTGCTTCCGTTTCGGGGCAACAGCTTATGACTACCGCTCAGCCGTACTACATCTCCCCCGCCTATGCATTCGTTGCGTACCCCAACCGTGACTCGACACCTTTCCGAGAGTTTTACAGGATCAACAGTGAGGGTGAGGGCGAGACTGTCATCCGTGGGACGTTGAGATATCAAGGGTTCCCTGCGTTTGTCAAAGTTTTGGTTGACCTTGGTTGGCTGGATACTACACCCAAAGAATGGCTTTCCAATGATCTTTCGTGGATTCAGGTTATAAGCCGAGTTTTGGGCGTGGATCCGGTTGAATCAGTGGTTCTAGATAAGATTATCTCTGTCGCCAATTTCCCCTCTGATTCAGAGAAGGAACGGATTGTTTCTGGGTTGAGATGGTTAGGTCTCTTTTCTTCAGAGGCTATCGTTCCCCGACCAGCCAATGACCCGACACTCCTCGATACGCTGTGTGCGCGGCTCGAGAAGCTTATGGCGTATGCACCTGGTGAACGTGATCTCGTCATGTTACAGCACAAATTTGTCGTCGAGTATCCGGATGGAAAGCAGGAGACTATAACGAGTACGTTGGATGCGTATGGTGCGCCAGAGGGCAGTGGGTTTAGTGCGATGGCGTTGACTGTGGGATTACCGTGTGGGATTGCGACGCAGTTGATTTTGGATGGCAGATTTGAAGCGTTCAAGGGTGTGTGGGCGCCGTATAGCAAGGAGATTTGTGATCCAATTAGGGAGGTACTCGAGAAGGAGGGTGTGGGGATGGTTGAGAGGGTGTTGTAGACGGGATTTGTCATGTGGAAAAAAAAAATGTTATCGTTATCTTGTAGAATAGGGTATACAAGACTCATGCTACAGGGCTAGAACTATAAATAGGTCTACAGTTGCCCAATCCTCTGCGCAACTCTATCCCTCACTGTCTGATACGCACTCATAATCGTTTGTTCATTGATGTTGATCTCTGTCACATCAGGCTTTGAACGGCTGACTCTGGATGCGATGGCTGTTGCGTCTGTGTCGACGATGATGCTGCAAGAGCGTTAGCACGAGAAGATGGGAGGAGCAGCGAACATACCCATCATCCACCGTCTCATCTAAACAAAGCAGCACCAAATCCAAATTTTCTAATACACCCCTCTTTTCTAGTTGACCTCGCAAAAGTAACGACATGGCGTCTGTGAGCGAGTTGAGGGCAGACATGAGCATCAACTCGTTTTCGGAGGGACTGGCGATAATGTAGATGATGAGGTCGAGCGAATGTTTGTAGACTGCGAGATGGGATTCATAGAGGATGATGTCGCCTGCAATAGGTTGTTTAGTAGAGAGAACGAGAAGGAGCATGAGGAGTGTGCGGACCTCCAGGTTTCTTTGTTTTCGCCCAAAGGCCCTTTTCAAAGGCTTTTTGGTCCTTCAATGTCAATAGATCCTTTGATTCGCCTTGAGGATGGCTTTTTGGTCTATAGTATTTTGCAAGAACGCGGTGTCCTTCGCTGTCTGTGATGATAAAAGCATTTATGCTGTAAAGTGACAGGTTCATAGCGGTGGTGGAGATCAAGTTACACGTAGGTGCACTGGCAGCATCTAGAATTCATATATCAGATACATATTTCGGTATATAGATACACATACATATCGTGTCTTGTATACACATCTAATATATATATATTTGCAGTAGTAATCTAGTCATAATCTCCTCCATCGTCCCAACCACCTTTATCCCTCACTCCTCGTCTACCAACTGCACCAACACTTCCCTTGGCTTTGGACTTGCGTCCTCCAAGTTCCTTGTACATTGCCCGCATCTCTACCTTACCGGGCGAATCCCGCGATTCAGCTTCCAACCTCCACTTTTCTTCGCGGACTTCCTTGGGCGTTTGGTATCCACTACCACCATTCATTGCACCAGGGGATGCATATCCAGATCTGGTGCGATGCGAGTTTATTCCGGTGGTATCGTATGACGTGTCAGCGCGTTCAGCGAGGGATTTGATATGAGTAAGGCGCCAATTTTGTTTCGACTCTCGTTTGGTCCATTTTCCCGGGGGAAGCGAGTCGTCGTGAAAGTTGTCTCTGCGGTAGTGTTGGAACCAGACTGCGAAGTGATGTGTTGGTGGTTGTTCCAGTGAGGGTAACAAGAAGTGTACGCACCGTAATTCAACGTCTGGCTTTTATTCCACTTTCTTGATACTCTGCTGCACCTGGCCAGGTCCTTGACCGATAAATGGCTAAAAATCCGCTGGGAGACTTGGGTAGGAAAGAGTCGTAAGGGATCCTTCGAGTTGGATGGACTGGATGATTTGGATGGAGAGAATGGAAGCAGTGCATGGCGCTTTGAAGGTGAAGATGGTCTTGTTCTGGCCGGTGTACCTGGTATCGATACCTATCGCAAAGTGAGTGAAAAAGCGGGAGAAGGGAGAGGACAGAGAGGAAGAACGTACGACATTGACCCATTCATCATCAGAATCATCACTATGCGACTGTGACTGTGCTGGGGATATAGATGTAAGCCGTCCGTTAAAATTGAGGCTATTGAGTCTCCTCTCGAGGTCTGTTGTGTTTGAGCGTAGGACGCCTTGAAGCAGAGTACTCATCGTCGTCGATGGTTGTGGTGGGGGGGGGAAAAAAAATTATGGTTGATGGCTTTATAAAGACAGGAGCTAAAAATATTATGACGTCGATATGGGGGAGGGTCTTGATAAACAAGCACAAAGCAAAGGTGATGACAGTGACAAGCAATGACACTGTCACTAATACACAATACGGAGTATTGACCCTATAAGACTTACTAGTCACTTGAGGTGTGATATGAGTAAGTGTGTTGATTCACTTGCTAGTATGGAAAGGAGAGGAACTAAGGAACTAGTCCTCATACAGGTCTGCTTTTATACTATTCTAATGTCTGTATTACTAAGAACAATAGGGAGTGTATATCCATTGTCTATGAAATGACTCAGACAATAAGTAGGACACACAGGATGTATCTACTGTAATCCTAAATCCCCTTCTGTTGCTTTTCCTCTTCAGCTTCCTGCCTTAATTCAACCTGGAAGCATTGTAAATATGTTGAGAGGTTCATAGCATTGTCAAGATTACCACACAACTGACATACTTATTCAAGGTAAGTATCTCAAGGTCTTGATCTTCTACTCAGGGACAGTGAGTGAGAAAAAGGGAATGCTGCCTTCTTCTCAAGATAACTGTTATTACACCTATCTAAGCACATAGATATTACAAAAACTGACAGGCCGCTGCAAGGGGTTACAGAGCATTACTATGAAATGCAACAGCCTGCAATTATTCTAGAGGATTTTAGCATAGTTAGAACACCACAAAATTATTCTGTAGTTATGCATCTGAGTTACATATCTAATATAATGCTCTGTAACAATTGCAGGGCATTATAATGTGTTACAGATGTTATATTGTGTTGTATTGCATTCCAGGTGTTACAATGCATTGCAGGCATTGTATTAAATTGTAGGTGTTATATTGTGTTACATAGCATACTGATAGAATATGAAGGGAGTAATGCAGCATCACTATTGGGCAAGGAAAAAAAATAAAATAGGAGATTATATGAGTGAAGACCTCTCCAAAGTGGACCTTAAATTCCAACATGTTGTTATGTTAGTTGCGCAGCAACGCTAACTCAACTACTTCAGAAAGGCAAGACCCTTTCATTAATAGTTCACAAGTTCAAGTTTGAGTTTGTTTAGCGGATGCTAAAGTTAAGAGGTCCTTCAATCGAGGCGTTGACACAAGTATAAATTAACTAGGTCAAGCTAAGGACTCAGAGTCCTTGCTTGCATGCTTAAATATATACAACTGCATCATGTAGTCTATGTGATACAACGTCCGATAACTATGATGATTAGATAATAAACACCGATGGAGTTGGGATATAGTACATACTTAGATAAAAGAAGGGAGCTAGGAAGGTGTAATAAGTCCGATAGAATGAGAAGCATAGACGTAATAAGAAAAAGGGAGCAGGGAAGGTGTACTTGTCCGATCAGAAGGGGAAGCATAGTAACGGGGTAAGAAAAACGTAACATTACCCCCTGTTCAAGGCAAAACTCCGTATTGCCACTTCACAACTCTCCATCTCTGTAAAGTTCAGTATCGTAATTGTACAATGTGTCTGGCATTTCATCAATGCTCCGAAGCATCGGAGTACTTGGCACCTCTCTCGTCACATCTTGTGTTTCATTGGTACTTAGAGGTACCGGAATAGTCAGCCCATCTCCAGTTGGCTGCCAACCTACAGCCATTCGTTCATACACCGAAGACCCTACATCAAATCTCTGCACCTTCCACAGATCTGTTCCAACAAACAGGAAATCTGCGTCGCCTCCGCTGTCATAGATGGACCTCTCAGCATTCTCCTCTGAGATTCTTGTAAGGTTCATTGTCATAACTGCGATCATCTGGCAAAGAGTCTGGACTTGAACCAGACCCTTGATGTGCAATTCGGCAAGACCTTTGTTGGTTAGAGCAGTGTGAAGATGTATGTCCAGGCTGAGTTGTGAAGCATCGGCGACACATGTACTGTGGGCAATTCCGGGCAAGATGGCATACCAGTCTGCACACAGGGCAGAGATGCGGTCAACAAGCTGAGTCATGGGGGTCGGGAGCAGAGTTGGAGACCTCAAGCTCAGTGTTGGTAGGTCTTCATCGTTTGAGGGGGTTTGGTTTTCCCTGTCCTCATCCTTGTCTTCCTCAGATGGGTCTGCCCCTCCAACTGCAGGGATTACGTCGACCTCATGGTGGAACTGAGGCTTCAGGTGTCTGAAGACTTGAGGGGTTGGTGGTGGCTAGAGGTTCAAGGTCTCAGGCGGGGGAGTGATCGGTCAACTCGATCTTAGGTTTGATGTCGGGATCGGGAGTGGGGTCAGGATAAACGAGGGTGTTACTAGTGAGGGGTTCGGTGGCCTGACGGGGAGCAGCAGCAACTCCGGGCGAGAGTTGGTCTGCGAGAGTCCGGGGTTTGGAGGTGAGTCTGGTGAGGAGGCTTCTGGTATCATTGACGTTGGGGTGAGGGTATCCGTTGCCATCAGTTTGTCGTCTGAGTCAGTCGATGACACTGAAGGAGAGGGGATCAGGGTACTCTGACAATGCTCAGGGATCTGGAGGAGGCGGCATGGACAAATGTGGATAATACGGAAATAACGACGGTACCGTGATGGGTCCTTCCAACCCAATGCGATAATTACAAGTGTACATCACTTGATTGGCAATCTCGAGATTGCAGCTGTCAATGATTTTTTCGAATAGGTGGCATTGAGACCGTAAGAAAAAGAGGCTTTTGACAAGGCGTTCCAGTCAGTTGTGCTGATCACCGGCTGCTCGCAGCTGGTCATCATACTGTCTGGAATTAAAGATGTGAAGGAGTTGGTAGGGGTTCAGATGGAGTCCATGCTGGTAGGTGATATTTTCGCCGTAGTGTCCTTCTCCTGACACAGTAGGAACTGGGCTCAGTCCTCCAGACGGCTGGCTGCTAGAAGTAGAAGAGGAAGAGGAGGAGGCAGCTGCATTGGACATGGCATTCAAGTTTCGAGGGGTATGAAGTCTCTGGGTCTCAACTTGTACTTCTTTATATATTCCTTGTATATGTCCAGGCAATTAACCATTCCCTTGGTCTTAATCCACTGATTATGTGATGAATCATACCCTGTGTATGACACGAGGAATTCTCAGGGTTGTTTCTTAGGTCGGTGTCTCACAATCGCTTCTACCTCGTATTCTTTGAACCCTTCTATCAGATCAGGGGGTGGCTCCGTAAAGCTAGGTCCATGGGCTTCGGTTTCCTTAAATGGCATAAGAAGAGCAGCATGGAAAACAGGGTGAATTTTCCACTGATGTGGCAGTTTCAACCGGTAAGTGACAGGTTCTAGAACTTCAAGAATTTCGAAGGGTCCTTCTCATTTCGGTGCCAACTTCTTCGTAGGATATCCTATGGCTAAGTTCTTCCCTTCCAACCACACCTTCTGACCAATGTTATACGTTTCCAAGTCTCTCTTTTCTCTTCGTAACATCTTTTGCCATGCCAGCTCTAATAATCCCATGGTCTCTTCTCTGATTCTCTTCAATTCTTGGAGTCGCTCTTCAACTGACAGAATGTTGGTTCGTTCGAATATTGTGGGGATTGCTCTTGGGTGATAACCCATCATCATAAAGAAAGGGGAGTTCTTGAGTACCGAATGTGTTCGATTATTGTGTGCAAATTCTGCCAGGGGAAGATATTCTTTCCACTTCATTTGTTCCTTGGCACAGAAAATGCGAAGATAGACTTCAATTTCCTGATTTACCTGCTCTGCTTCTCCGTTGGTTTGTGGGTGGAATGCCGTGCTCATTGAGTGTTTGATTGACAATTGTTTTCCCATTTCCTGAAAGACTTCTGCTGCAAATCTGGGGTGTCGATCTGATATGATATGATCAGGAAGCCCAAATCTTTTGTACACATGTTGGATCAGCAGATCTGCTATCTCTGTGGTGTCCGACTTCTTCATGCATGGTGTAAAAATTACCCCCTTTGTAGAGGAGTGGTCCACCACAACTAAAATAGAATCCTTCCCGTCGCATTCAGGAAGATCTGTAATTAAGTCCATTGTGCATGTTTGAAACGGGAAAGAGTTTGGCGTGTGTTGTAAAGGTTGGATGGGCATTCTTGTTGGATGTGTGTTAACCTTAGACTGCTGACAAGGTACACAGCCGTCAACGAAGCCTTTAACAAATTTTGCCATCCCTGGCCACCAGAAGTCTCTGTACCTGTTCCAGAGTGTTCCACTGACCCGGGTGTCCTACTCCTGGTGTTTCATGTATTGATTGAACTACCCTTCAGTGTAACTCCAAGTCGTTTGGCACATAGATTCGATCCTTAAAAAGCAGCAGTCCATCATGAATTTCCCAGTCTGAAAGTGCAGACTTTATTGGTGGCACGCCTTGTTGCAATAGTTGCTCCAAGGCCAACTTATGAAAGTCGTCTGGGCCCAATCGTTCTGCAATTTTGGCTCCCAATTCCAAATTGATTCCTTTGATGAAGAGTTGGTCCAGCAACAGTATGATATTGTCGTTATCATTATCCCCTTTATGTCCTTCATGGTTCCATCGTGAGAGTGCATTGGCTTGTGTCATCGATGTTCCTGGCATGTGGACAAGACTGAGGTCAAATTCTGACAGAAAGAGGCTCCATCATGCTTATCTTCAGTTGAGCTTCTGGGCGATGCGGAAATATGTGAGGTTCTTGTGATCAGATAGAACCACTACTTTGTATTTCCCTCCCATCAGATAATGTCGCCATTCCATCAGAGCCCTTGTTATGGCTAGCAGTTCACGATTGTAAATCTCATAATTCCATTCTGTTGGGGAAAAGGACTTCGACAGATACCCGCAAGGGTGCCACTCTCCATCTGGCCCTTGTTGTCGAAGTACTGCTCCCGTTGCCCATTTCAAAGCATCTGCTTCTATTACAAAAGGTTTGTCCAAATCAGGCATTAAAAGGACTGGTTCTGAAAGGAATTTCCTTTTGAGAAGATCAAATGTGATTTGACACATGGGGGTCCATTCAAATTTTTGCGATTTCTTTGTGAGATCGTGGAGGGGTTGTGCCAGTTGCACATATTTCCCGATGAACTTTCAATAGAAGTTTCCGAACTCTAAAAAGGCTCGTACTCCTTTAACCATCTTTGGTGGTTCCCATTCCGCTATTTCTGCCAACTTTACTGGGTCCATGGCAACGTAGTTTGGTTGGATCACCATTCCAAGGAATATTACCTGTTGCACATTGAATTCACATTTCTCTGGTTTGAAATATAGATCATGGTTTCTAATTTGTCGCATTAACCGTTCTGTTCTTTCCTGATGTTCTTCCTTGTCTTTCGAAAATAAGAGAATGTCGTCCATGTAGACGACACACCAACCCTCATTGATAAATTTGGAGAGGATGTCATTCATGAAGGCTTGGAATGTCGCGGGTGAATTACTGAGCCCGAAGAACATAACTGTTGGTTTGAACAGTCCCTGATTGGTTTTGAAGGCTGCCTTCCATTGATCTCCGTCCTTAATCCATACATTATTATATCCGTTCCTGAGGTCCAATTTTGTGAAAATCTTTGCTCCCTTCAGTTTGTCAAGAAGATCTGATATCAACGGGAGAGGATAGGTGTTCTTTATGGTCCCTTTGTTCAACTCTCTGTAGTCTTGAGTGGGCCACAGCATGCCTTTCTCCTTTTTTGCCACAAAGAAGAATGGGGAAGCCATTGGAGATTTTGATTTTTGAATGTACCCCTTCTGTAGATTTTCCTCAAGGAACTTGTCTTGTTCCTTCTGCTCATTCGGGCTTAGAGGATAGAGTTTGCAGTTTCGGGGTATGAAATCTGGTTTTAGTTTGATGGCGTGATTGTAGGATTGAGAGGGCAGGAAACACTCTGCCTTCTTCTTTTTGAAATGATCTCTGTATCCTTGAAGATAAGAAGGAATCAGTTCGTCTATCTCCTTTATGACTTCTTGTTGTTGATGGGCCAGCTCCTGCGAGGCGGTGATCTTTGCTCCAATCAACACCTCTGCAGGGTTGGTGTCGAGAACACCTCTGAATCTCTTGATTTGGATCCTTCTTTTCGGCATGAACTTCACTTCTCCTGTTTCCCAATCAATTTGAGGGTTGTGATACCTAAGCCAAGGGAGTCCCAGAATTATGTTTTTGTCTCCAATCCTCAAGATCATGAAATTCTCCCTAAATTCCTTTTCTGCTATCTTAAACTCGAGCTCCACCACATGAGATATCCAAGCAGTCTTGTTTGGTGTTCCATCAACGTTAAACACCTTGATTTTCTCAGGGAGTCAAATCCATTTCTTCTCCAGTTCTCTTGCTAGCGCCATGCTGATGAATCTCCCTCCGGCTCCCGAATCTAATAGGGCCTGTGTCTTGATGATTTTGGTTCCCACTTTGTACTGAAGAGGAATATGCATAGAATTTCAGTCCATCTTAGCTAGTACAAAGTGTGAAATTGTTACAGGCGGTGGAGACATTGTCCTCCTCTGCCGCTTTAAAAACCCTCCAATTCCATGAGGTCAATTAAGGAGTTCTTTTCTTCTTCCGGCTGATTGTTTACCAGAGCTTTGATCCTTGCATATCGTTCCTCTTTTGTCAACTTCTTCAGTTCTTCTTTCTTCTTTTCATCCTTCTTCAGGCTATCTGGACAGTCTCTAATCTGATGTCCTCCTCAGCCACACTGGAAACATAAGCCCTTCGCCATATATTCCTTCTGGTCTGTTTCCGAAATCTGCTGCTGTTTGATGGCTACTTCTTCCTTCTTACAAAAGCTCTGCTTTGGCTTCCTTCCATTGTCATCGTCCCATGTTTTCCTGTACTCTATGGCTTGTTTGTAACTTTCATCGAAGAGAATCACCACGTTCATCCAATCCTTGATGTTGGTTGGAGCCCCTTCGGGCCAGGTTATGATTTTCAAGGCCAAACTCTTTGGCAGTTCTCATTTAAATGCTACAATCTGTGCAGTGTCATTGTACTCAGTCTGTTTGGCTAAATAGGTGAACTGGTATGTGTATTCGTCAGCTCTCTCCTTCATCTTCAGGTCTCAAAGCTTCAGCTGGGCTTCTAGAGCGGTGTCAAGGGGTTCGAAGGAAGTTTTGAAGTCTTCGATGAAGTCTACCCAAGAGACTTTCTCTGCTTCTGGGTCGAATGCAAGTAAGAGATCTGTCTTATCATTCTTCCAGAATTCTTGTTATGTTTCTTTCTCTTTTCTCATTGTAACTCTCTCTATGCTTCCCATTCTATCGGACTCATACACCTTCCCAGCCCCCTTTTCCTTCTCACCCCTTATGCTTCTATTGTCATCGGACTCATACACCTTCCCTGCCCCCATTTACTTATCCTTTTGTATTTGTATTACTCATATCCTGATAGACTCAGGAAACCTTAGACAATCACCGAACTCATTGCTCTATGTATATAGTTAGCATTAGCTTGGTTGTAACGTATTTAAGCACTCAAGCAGAGACTCTAAGTCTTTAGCTTGACCTGGTTTATTCAACTTGTGTCAACGCCACGATCGAAGGACTTCTGAACTTCAGTAACCACTGAACAAACTCAAACTTGAACCTGTACAATTACTTGAACAGAGGTAGCACTTCGCCAAAGTAGTTGGAGTTGACGTTGCTGCACAAGTAACGTAACATAAGGTCAAGCTCATCGATTGCCGACCTACCCAGGTTTAGGCATCATCTAGGAACAACAAGACACTGCCACGGACAGAACAACAGTTAGAACAGGACATTGCCGGGGCAGAAGCATGCCGGCATGGGTTACTAACCCAATCCATATCGAATCCTGGTGGATGAGCAATCCCACCATTAACCCGAGTGTCCTGCAGAGAACTATTGACCCCCTTGCACTCGCCATCGCCAACGAGTCGGCCACTGACAGAGACACCTGAAGAAGACCTGGGAACAAGGAGAACCTTGACCCCATCATCCATTTCAACTGGATCAAGACTGACTGAATTCAAAGAGAGGTCCTCACCAAGTACACCGAAGCCACCAGGGTCGGATACATTGAACACCTCTACCAACTCTCCAGAGGAACTAGACCCGTTTCAACGATTACTACAAGGGTTAAAGAACAGCCCCCGATCACCGAAAATACAACTTGAAGCAATGGCCGAAGACAAGAAGCTGTCAGGAAGCAGACCCAAGAGAGAGGAGCCAGTAGTTGAGGAAGCAGTTATTGGTTCTGCAATGCCGGTACAGGTGGTATCAGCAGTCAAGGAGGTAAAAGCTGCATTGCCAAGGGCCTTTATGGGAACATGGAAGGACACCAAGAAGTTTCTATGAGAAGTGCTAATTTACGTAGTGCTTAACCCAAAGGTGTTCCCCAACGATAGGTCGAAGAAGCTATTCCTTCTTTCATATATGACAGATGGACCTGGAGAATTTTGGAAGAATGACAAAACCGACCTTCTGCTTGCGTTAGATCCAGACACTGAGAAAGTTATGTGGTCGGAATTCTTAGACGACTTCAGGACTTCCTTCAAACCTCTTGACCCCACCTTAAAAGCGCAATTGGAACTGAAGGACCTAAGGATGAAAGAAAGGGCCAACAAATATACGTACCAATTCACTTATCTGGTGAAGCAGACAGGGTATAATGATGTGGTGCAGATAGTGGCATTTAAACAGAGATTACCCAGGAGTCTGGCTCTCAAAATCATGACGAGACCAGAAGGTGCCCCCACTATAATCAAGGATTGGATGAATGCTGCTATACTGTTTGACGAAAGCTATAAACAAGCATTGGAATACAGAAGGACATGGGATGATGAACATGGAGAGAAGAAGCCTCAAAGAAACTTTAGGAAGAAGGAAGACGTTGCCATCAAACAGATCACTGACATCGATTGGAAGGAGTACATGGCAAAGGGGTTATGCTTTAGGTGCAGAAGGAACAGACATTGCATCAAGGATTGCCTGGATATGCTGAAAAAAGACGAGAAGAAGCAGGAAGAGCCAAAGAAACTCTCAAAGGAAGAGAGGTTCACCAGAATCAGGGCACTGGTGAATGAACAAATGGAGGAGAAGAACCTCCTTATCGATATGATGGAACAGGAGGGTTTTTGAAACGGCAAAAGAGGACGATGTCTCCACTACCGATAACTATTTCACACTTTGTACTAGCTAAACTGGATCGAAATTCTATGCATATTCCTCTCCAGTACAAAGTGGGAACAAAAACCATCAAAACAAAAGCACTGTTGGACTCAGGAGCAGGAGGATGGTTCATAAGCACCAGGTTCGCTAGAATGCTAGGGAAGAAATGGATTCAATTGCCAGAGAAGATACAAGTTTTCAATGTTGATGGAACAGCCAACAAAACAGCATGGATAACACATGTCGTGGAGTTAGAATTCCAAATTGCTGGAAGGGAATTCAGGGAAAATTTCATGATCTCAGGCATCGGAGATGAAGACATGATCCTGGGACTCCCTTGGTTACATCATCACAACCCTGCAATTGATTGGGAGATGGGAGAAATTCAATTTCCGTTGTGAAGAAAGATTCAGATCAGGAGGTTCAGGGGAGTCTTAGACAGCTTTGAGCCAGAGGTCCTCATAGGAGCCAAGATCACAGCGTCACAGGAGATGGCTCATCAACAACAAACAGTAAAGAAGGACATCGAAGAACTCATTCCCAGCTACTTACTAGGGTATCGAGATCGTTTCGAGAAAGGGAAGGCCGAACGATTCCTGCCCGCTCGAACATATGATCACGCAATTGACCTTAAACCAGACTTCGTGCCGAGGAACTGTAAATTATACCTGCTGAGCCCTGCGGAGCAGAAGGAACAGGACAAATTCCTCGAAGAGAATCTACGAAAAGGGTATATTTGCAAATTGAAATCCCCAATGGCATCCTCCTTCTTCGTAGCTAAAAAGGAGAAAGGAGCACTACAACCTACACAAGACTATAGAGAACTCAACAAAAGAACAGTAAAGAATGCCTACCCCTTACCCTTAATCTCAGAACTTCTCGACAAACTAAAAGGAGCAACAGTATTCATAAAGCTCGATCTTCGAAACGGATACAATAACGTTAGGATAAAGGACGGAGATCAATGAAAAGCTGCCTTCAAGATGAACAGAGGACTTTTCGAGCCAACGGTTATATTCTTCAGACTGAGCAACTCCCCTGCCACCTTCCAAGCCTTTATGAATGACATCCTTTCCGATTTCATCAACGAAGGATGGTGTGTAGTATATATGGACGATATCCTTCTGTTCTCCAAGGATCAAACCGAGCATAGGGAACGAACGGAGCGACTGATGTGTCATCTCAAGAAGCACGATCTGTTCCTTAAACCGGAGAAATGTGAGTTTGACGTAACAGAGGTGGTATTCCTTGGGATGGTCATCAGGCCCAGGTATATCGCTATGGACCTGGTAAAACTAGCAGGGATAGCAGACTGGAAACCTCTACAGACAGTAAAAGGGGTACGCGCATTCTTGGGATTTGGAAACTTCTACAGGAAATTCATTGGAAAATACACACATCTAACAAGGCCATTGAATGATCTACTGCAAAAAAATCGGAAATTCAACTGGACTAAGCAGTGCCAAATAGCCTTCGATCTCCTTAAGGCAAAATTCCTTTCCGAACCAATACTCGTCATGCTGGATGTTGACAAACCTTTTGTTATAGAAGCTGATGCTTCTAAGTGGGCCACGGGTGCTGTTCTTAGACAAAAGGGAGCAGATGGTGAATGGCATCCATGTGGGTATCTTTCAAAGTCACTGTCTCCCATGGAACAGAACTACAAGATCTACAATCGTGAACTCCTCACAATCTATCAAGCACTGATGGAATGGCATCACTACCTGATGGGAGGAAAGTTCAAGATAGTGATCCTTTCGGATCATAAGAACCTCACATACTTCCGGACGGCACAAAAGTTAAACAGGTGACAAGCGAGATGGAGCCTCTTCCTATCAGAATTCAATTTAGGGCTAGTACATGTCCCGGGAAAGTCGATCACCCAAGCTGATGCCTTGTCACGACGAAGTAACAAACAGGATGATATTGACAGCAATAATGAAGACATCATCGTACTACCGGACCGATTATTCATCAGAGGGATCGATCTAGGAATGAAGGAGGACATAGTAGAACGATTGGGACCGGACGACTTTCATAAGTCAGCCTTGGAACAATTATTACACCAAGGTGTGCCGCCAATCAAATCTG
This sequence comes from Moniliophthora roreri, assembly GCA_001466705.2. Lineage (NCBI taxonomy): Eukaryota > Fungi > Basidiomycota > Agaricomycetes > Agaricales > Marasmiaceae > Moniliophthora > Moniliophthora roreri. The sequence continues at coordinate 215,553 of LATX02000182.1, forward strand.
CGCTATCAGATTGGAAACTTGAAGGAGACCTGCTCTTCTTTCAAAATCAGGTCTACGTGCCAAATAACACAGAGCTTCGCAGACAAATAGTGCAGTCTATCCACGAGATCCCAGAAGTAGGGCATCCAGGACAATGGAACATGGTCGAACAAGTGCAAAGAGACTTTTGGTGGCCAGGAATGGCTAAATTTATCAGATCTTTCGTCGATGGCTGCATTGTATGCCAACAAGTGAAGATCAATACACACCCCACAAGAACACCAATCCAACCCACACAGACAACACCGAATTCATTCCCATTTCAGATTTGTATGATGGACCTCATTATGGACCTACCCAAATGTGATGGGATGGATTCTATTTTGGTCATGGTGGACCACTCGTCTATGAAGGGGGTAATTTTTACCCCATGCACCAAAACAACGGATGCCACGAAGATAGCGGAGCTATTAATCCAACATCTTTACAAGAGATTCAGACTACTGGACCGTATCATATCAGATCAGGACCCTAGATTTGCTGCAGAAGTATTCCAAGAAATGGAGAAACAGCTGTCCATCAAGCATTCGATGAGCACAGCGTTCCATCCACAGACCAACAGAGAAACAGAACGAGTAAATCAAGAAGTTGAGGTCTATCTCAGGGCATTCTGCTCGAAGGAACAAACTTGATGGAAGGAATACCTCCCTCTAGCGGAGTTTGCACATAACAACCGAACTCATTCGGTTCTCAAGAAATCTCCATTCTTCATGATGATGGGATACAATCCTTGTCCACTTCCGACAGTATTCAAGAAGATGATGATTCCCTCGGTAGAAGAACGACTCCAAGAATTGAAAAGGATCAGAGAAGAAACTGCAAGCCTGCTGGAACTAGCAAGACAGCAGATGATACGGAGGGAGAAGCAGAAACTAGACACGTTCGAAGAAGGACAGAAGGTTTGGCTAGAAGCAAAGAACTTAGCCACAGGATACCTATCAAAGAAACTAGCTCCGAAAAGGGAAGGACCATTCAAGATCCTTAAGGTACTCGGACCTGTGACATACAAACTGGACCTGCCACATCAGTGGAAAATCCACCCTGTTTTCCATGCAGCCCTGCTATCACCATTCAAAGAACCTGAAGCTCACGGACTGAGTTTTACAGAACCACCCCCAGATCTTATAGAAGGGTTCAAAGAATATGAAGTAGAAGCGGTGATAGGACATAGACCGAAGAAACGGCCACAAGAATTCCTCGTGTCGTACACCGGGTACAATTCGTCTCACAACCAATGGATCCGAATGGAGAGAATGGTAAACTGTCTAGATCTTCTCAAGGAATATATAAAGAAACATCGAGTGAGACCTAAGGACCCCATTCCCACTCCAGAGTAACCATGTCCAATGCATCCGCCACCACCTCTTCCTCTTCTGCTACTGGCAGCCAGTCAGCCCGAGTCCCGAGCCCTGTTCCTACTGTGTCAGGAGAAGGAAGATATGGGGAGAATATCACCTACCCGAACAGCCTCAAGCCAAACCCCTACCAACTCCTACACCTCTTTAATACCGAACAGTACGACGACCAGATCCGGAACGCTGCTGATCAGCACAACTGATTGGAACCCTGCATCAAAAGCTTGTTTTTCCTCAGGTCCCAACGAAAGCTTTTCGAAAGAATTGTTGAAAGCTGCAGTCTTGAGATTGCAAACCAGGTGATGTACACCTGTAACTATCAGTTGGGACTCAAAGGTCCCATTACGGTACCGTCCACCTTTCCATATCACCCCCATTTGTCCATGCCCCCTCCCACAGATCCCCGAGCAATGTCGGAATACCCTGATCCCCTCACCTTCAGCCTCCTCAACCGACTCGGACAATGAACCAATGGGAATGGATACCCCCGTCCCGATATCAACGACACTCGGAGCCTCGTCTCCAGACTCACTTCCAAACCCCTGGTCGACGAAACCAGACTCCCCTCCATTACCTATTCCTCCCCTGAACCTGACAATGCCCTTATTTATCCTGACCCCACTCCTGATCCCGACGTCAAGCCTAAGGTCGAGTCAGTCGACTCCCTCGCCTTGCCCCGATCTGAACCTCCAGCTGCCGTTGACCCCAGAAATCTTCAGACACCTGAAGCCTCAGTTCCACCGGAAGGTGGAGCAGATCCCCACGGTTGGAGGGGAGGCCGCTCTCGAGGAGTCAGAGGACACAGCCAAGGACGGAGAACAGGAGAACAGAATCCCCAAAAATGACGACAACCCACCAATGCCCAGCTTGAGAAATCTGACTCCGGCCCCAACTCTGATGATGCAGCTCGTCGACCACGTCTCTGCCCTTTGTGCAGACTGGAGTGCCATTTCACCTGACATTGCCTGCAGTACATGTGTCGTAGATGCTTCAAAACTCAACCTGGACATACATCTGGCCACTGCCCTGACCAACGAAGGTCTAGCTGCGTTGTGCATCGAAGGACTAATTCGAGCTCAGACTCTTTGTCGGATGGTCGCCATTATGACGATGAACAAAACTACGATGACGAACCCTACAACAATCTCGGTGGAGAATGTTGATACACTGGTTGCCGAGTACGACAGGGATGCCCAGTTATTGTCTGTGGGAATGGACCCTAAAAAGGTGAGGCTACTTTCGGTTGAGGAACGGCAAGCTATGGGGTGGCAGCCGACTTTCAACGTTCCATCGACACCCCGTCTCGGAGTAGTGGGCGAGATGCCAGACATCGATGACAGGCCGGATACGTCGTACGATTATGACACGGAGTTGTACGGAGACGGAGAATCATAAAAAAATAGGCAAAGCAGAGTTTGCCCCTTGTTGAGGGGGTAATGTTATGTTTCTTTCTCTTTTCTCATTGTAACTCTCTCTATGCTTCCCATTCTATTGGACTCATACACCTTCCCAGCTCCCTTTTCCTTCTCACCCCTTATGCTTCTATTGTCATCGGACTCATACACCTTCCCTGCCCCCATTTACTTATCCTTTTGTATTTGTATTACTCATATCCTGATAGACTCAGGAAACCTTAGACAATCACCGAACTCATTGCTCTACGTATATAGTTAGCATTAGCTTGGTTGTAACGTATTTAAGCACTCAAGCAGAGACTCTAAGTCTTTAGCTTGACCTGGTTTATTCAACTTGTGTCAACGCCACGATCGAAGGACTTCTGAACTTCAGTAACCACTGAACAAACTCAAACTTGAACCTGTACAATTACTTGAACAGAGGTAGCACTTCGCCAAAGTAGTTGGAGTTGACGTTGCTGCACAAGTAATGTAACAATTCTCCCAGACCATCTGTCATATAGGAGAGAAGGAAGAGTTTCTTCAATTGATCTGTAGTGAATGCCTTTGGGTTGAGAGCGATATACAACAGGACTTCCCTGAGGAATTTCTTTGCATCCTTTTGGTATCCTTTGAAAGCTCTTGGTAGAGCGGCTTTGATCTCCTTCTCAGCTGTTACCATCTGTACTGGCACCGTGGCACTAATCACCGCTTCTTCTGCCAGAGGTTCAGCCTTGGGTCTGCTTCCTGAAGGTTTCTTGTCTTCTGACATTTCTTCAATCTGGGGTTGTTTGGTCAATCTGGGGCTTTTCTTTAACGCTTGCAAAAGATGTTGAAAGGGGTCTGATTCCTCTGCTGAGGTCAAGGAGGTATTCAATGTATTGGGTTCGGGCTTCTTCGGTGTAGAGGGAAATATTCCTTCTTCAGATCTGATCTCTTCTGATCCAGTTGAAATGGATAATGGGGTCAAGGTTCTCTTTATTTCGAGGTGTTCTTCTGGTGTCTCTGTCAGAGGCAGATTCATTGGCAATGGCAATGGCGAGGGGGTCAGCAACTCCCTGTGGGATGCCTGGGTTAATGGCGGGATCGCTCATCCACCTGGATTCGATATGGATTGGGTTAGTAACCTATGCCGGCGTGCCTCTGCTTCCTCGATGTCCTTCTCGAGTTGGGATTCCATCCGTAGTGGTGTCTTGTTTTCCTGGTGAATGCCTAAACCTCGATAGGTCAGCAATCGATCAGCTTGACCTTGTGTTATGTTACTTGCACAGCAACGCTAACTCAACTACTTTGGAAAGGCAAGACCCTTCGTTAATAGTTCACAAGTTCAAGTTTGAGTTCGTTTAGCGGATGCTAAAGTTAAGAGGTCCTTCAATCGAGGCGTTGACACAAGTATAAATTAACTAGGTCAAGCTAAGGACTCAGAGTCCTTGCTTGCGCGCTTAAATACATACAACCGTGTCATGTAGTCTACGTGATACAACATCTGATAACTATGATGATTAGATAATAAACACCGATGGAGTCGGGATATAGTACATACTTAGATAAAAGAAGAGAGCTAGGAAGGTGTAATAAGTCTGATAGAATGAGAAGCATAGACATAATAAGAAAAAAAGGGCAGGGAAGGTGTACTTGTCCGATCAGAAGGGGAAGCATAGTAACGGGGTAAGAAAAACGTAACACATGTGGCAAATCTTCAAACTCTGCTTCTTTCTTCTTAACCACCACCATTGTCTCCACCATCATCATCCCCACTATCACCATCCCACCACTGACACCTCCACCACCAACAACACCAACACCATTCTCAATGCCAACAACACACTCAACAGTGTTTCTCAATACTGTTTGACACATCACTGCCAGCAACACAACCAGCATTACATGCCACATCACCACCCTCACTGCCACAACAGCATGCTCAATGCCAAAGCCCCTGCTAACATTCCTGCAATAACACTGATGCAGTCTGATGCATCACTGTCAACATCTTCAACATCATGTGCCATATCACTGCCCTTACTGCTGACAATGTCTGTCAACACTACCAATCTCCCAACTACATCTATCAATAACACCAGTACTCAAACACCATCTGAAAGAAGGTATGTCTCTCACAGCTCATCTTATAGCATAGACTCTTACATCTTCAAGCCTAGGTCTAACAAATTAAATCCTATGTTGTGTATAATCAAGTTCACTATCATTAGTGCCTTTATATGTTCATATAAGGTCTGTCCTCTTTATTCACTCTTTTATCTCAGTCACTAATGGTACTGTCTTAGGTTCTTAGATCACCAGTGTTGCTCTCTATGACATATAGTTCAGTGAGTTTGCTCTTATGGGTATTTTTTCTAGTAACATGTTTACTCATTCTTGCCTTTAGACACCTGTCCACTGCAAACATGGAGGTTGTAGCAGGGGATTCCAGAGTTGTAGAGATGCTGGTAATACTTTACCTTGTATATATGTATGTATTTGGAGTCAATATATGATTCTTTTGCCTGTTCATTTGGATTGGATTGAAGCAAGGCTGCATCTAGAATTGGTAACACATTGTAGAACATATATAACACAATATACCATCTGGAACATGATATAATACCTGTAACATGATATATTGCCTGTAACACAATATAATGCCTACAACTTATTGCAACCCCTGCAATGTGCTGCCTTGTGTTGCTGACCTTACAACACCACATAGCCTCATTATGATGGGCATAATAATTATATACCATTGTATAAGGTATGTATCATGTTATTTATCATTCTATCAGTATTATAACCTCTTGTCAGTTTTGGTGATAGAGGTAGAGCCATCAGCAAAATGATATCATCTTTTCCACTTTTTATTGCTTTTACAGCATTTCCAGCACACTGGAAAACCTACTAGCCCATAAATTCGACTCATCCACACTACTAGTCTGCATATATATAATATTTCATACATGTAATAGTCATTAGTAGATGTATTGAAGTATTTTTGACATTCTTTAGCAATTTGTAGCACCAGAAAAAGCCAAATCAAACATAACTTTCCCTAAAGATGACATAGCTTGTAGCCTGTAACTTTTTGCCTTTTTAGAGGATAAACAGGCTAAAAAAAGCAGCAAAAAGCAGCAAAAAAGTTTTTGCCAAAATTCTGATGGCCTAGCAGGCACTGCTGGAACAGCCCTTACCTTATTATTCCCTCTACCTATGGTAGTGGGTCTAGATAGCAAAAGTCATGTGCTTAATCAGCATTTGTAAGAAAATTTCATGATTTATCAGCTTTGCCCTAGTAGTAGGTCTAGATAATCAGGGGTAGGGCCATTCAAGCAGGGCCTGCTACCAGGCACTTGTAACATCCTCAAAAATGAGAAATAACACATACATTGCACAAAATGCCAGGTTACACACTGTGGGGATTTGGGAAGAATCTTGTGATCCAACAGAGATTCTCTTGAAAAAGCTGCAAGATACTCTAAAATGAGGATATCTTGTGAATGTCATCAATCCACTGAGGTTCCACTGACATCATGGTAGATATCCTCACGATATTCTGTCTGTGTATAATCTGGCTGCCCCAGATATACCTGCATTCTGTTCCATTCTATTCCTCAGTTCATATAGCATAAAAATAACAATGTAAACAATCTATAGTTTTCTATTGAATATATAGATACAAGTAGTCCTCATCTACATGAAATCCTTGAAGAGCTGTTCAGTGCACCAACTCCATCTCACTGCCTGGTCCACACCAGTGCCACATCTAGCAATTCCCATAAGAGAATGTCTATGAATGATCTATTATCGATAAGCAGGGCGAAGGTATTGAACACTATTGAATGTCTCTTGAGCACCAATTATCACTGATGGTGAAAGTCCCACTTACCACACATCCATTCAATAACAAGAAGCAGCTGATATTACAAACTCAAAAGACTACTTGATGAAAGATAGTGCTAATGAAAAACTAATCAAATGACTTGAATAACAAAGAGTGCAGGAGTACTCACTAGATTTCTACAGGTGAGTGGGATGGTCCCAGTTCTGTTCTGTGATGGTCTGTCAGTACAATTGATTACCAAGCATAAGCTTAGTCCTACCAGAGAGATACTGCATCTTGGTGTGCGTTATGAATCACTATGTCAAGGGTCAATGCATTAAGAACATCACAAGTGTGTGCCTAGGAGACTGGGGTTTCAATACAAGCTGTAAAGATCCTTCACTAAACAGATCTGCTGGAGTTGGCATTATAAGTTGTAATACTGAATAGAAGTGGTTGAATGAGGCTGACAGGGTTTCTTAAGTCTCTAGTCAGTGATGAAGCAGTGAAACAAAGGACAGTAGCTTTCAATAGTGTATGCCTTGTCTCTGAGTACTGAGTGACAAGTGTCCATATATGTTGATGATCTTCCTTAGTATGGATCCAGCCCTTGCTCTGAGAGTTCTTGTATGAAAGTTGAGACTGTCCTAGCAAACTTGAGGCTTCTGTCTTCCAGATCTTCAACCATATATAAAGCAGATATATCAAAATCAAAACATAGTGCACAGACCCAAGCCCTTTGAACCTTTCAGACCAACCAACATGCATGTGTATATATCAAGGTAATCAAGGAAATGTGATGTAGGAATCTGGGACTTTATCGATAGGTGGGAGATGGTTGGGAGATGGTGACATGTCAGAAGTTATTGAAAGATTGAATGAGAAATTTGGTAAGTCTGTTGAAACCATAAGGCAGCAAACTGGAAATATGGAGAGAATGTCTGCAGGATATGTGAATTCTGCAGATATTCTGTCAGTAGTGGAATGACAACAGCATATTGTGGGAATCTCAGTGGAATTACCAGATTCCTCCCAAATCCTCATGGTGCATAACCTAGTGTTTTGTGCAGTGATAGGCTGAGGATTGTATTTTTTGTAATAGTTGCAGGGGGTAATATTTCTGTAACTCATAAACAAAGACTTCTATCCAAACACTTCATCCATACATGTCTGGACTTGTAATCAAAATCCTCTGTGTTTTAGATGATGGCTTAAAGGCTCCAGTCATGTACTACACCATCACAAAAACTAACAAGAGGTTATAATAATGATAGGATGGTAAGTAACAAGATATATACCTAATATAATGTAATGTAATTATTACACCCCTTATAACGAAGCTATGTAGTATTGTAAGACCAGCAACACAAGGGATTGCAATGAGTTGTAGCTATTATATTGTGTTATGAGCATTATATTGTGTTACAGACAATATATCGCATTACAGGAAATATATCACATCACAGGCAATATATCATGTTGTGAGCAAAATGTGCCATAATATATTCTAGTCCAACTCTAAGTGCAGCCATACAATGAACAGATAAAAAAAAACATATATTGACTCAATATACATATACAGGAGTATTGCTAACTTAGATATAAGAGTATATATGATACTGAAAACCCCTCAAGGCAAACAAGGTGTCTAGAGAAATGAATGAGTGAACATGTAACTAAAAAGATTCAGAAGAGGCATGCTTACTGAAACAGGTGTCATAGAGAGTAGAGCTGATGATCAAAGACCTTACAACAGTATCATCAGTGAGCTAGATAAGAGAGTGAAAAAGACAAACCTTTCATAGACCACACTTAGACAAGGGCAGGTACCAATGATATGATAGATGGAGGATGACTTTAATAGTCAGACATGATGTGGGGTTCAAAGTGTTGGACTTAAGCTTGAAATCATAAGAGCCAATGTCATAAGATAAACTGTGAACAATGCACCTTCTTTCAACTGGCATCAAGCACTGGTGTTATTGAAATATGTAGTTGGTGTGCTGGCAGTGTCAAAGGGATGTTGATAGTATTGTTCAGTGTTGCCAGACATTGTTAAAGACATAATTGGTGTTGAGCATGTTGCTGGCAGCAGCAGTAATGTGTCACATGAGGTTGGCAGTGTCAGGAGACATTGTCGAGATGTATTTGGGATCAAGAGTGGTGTTGAGCACCTTGTTGGTAGCAGTGACATGGCACACAATGCTGGTAGTGTGATTGGTAGTGATGTTGGATAGCATCAGTGTTGTTGGCAGCATTGAGAGACATTGTTGAGGCTATTGCTGGCATTGGAGATGTTGTAGGTATTTCTGTTGCCAGCATCAATGGTAGGAGTGCCGGGGGTAAGGATGACAATGGCGGAGATGATGGACGATAGTGGTGGTTAAGAAGAAAGAAGCGGAGTTTGAACATTTGCTGGGTGTCCAAATTTAAGGTCTGCTTTGAAGGGGTCTTCACTAACATGATTGCTATTTTATTTTTATTTTTTATCTTCACCTGATAGCGATGCTGCATCTCATGCAACCCCCTAATATTCCAATTGTACAATACACAACACAATATAACACCTACAATTCAATATAATGCCTACAACACATTGTAACACCTGGAACACAATATAACATGATATAACATCTGCAATGCATTATAATGCCCTGCAATTATTATAAGGCATTATATTAGGTATGTAACTTAAATATATTACTATGAAATAATTACAGTACATTTTAACTATGCTACATTTCTCTAGAACAATTACAGGCCATTGTATTTCATGGTAATGCCCTGTAACCCATTGCAGTGGCCTGTCAATTTTGGTGATGACAGTACCTTGCTGCTGCAATGGCCAACACTCTATAGTTTACCATTTCTCTGGAATTATACTGCCTCATCTTTCAAGGCCTCACCACCATTGACTTGCTTCACTTCCAACAGGCCAGCCACCAATTGCAATGCAGACATCAACTAGTACCTTCTCCAGTCTTTTAAACCAAAGAAATTTTTCAACTGCTTTCTCACTGAGCAAGAAACCATTGAATTTCATCAATTCCAGGCTCAGGTAGACCTTGTCATCTCAGGCTCATCTGTGCTTGCCTTTGCCAGCTGGCTGGACCCCGTCCTGGCTGACCTCAATTGCTATGTCCCTTTATGGTACATGCTCAATACATTTCACCTTCAAATAAGGTTTGGCTTTCATTTCCAAACCCCATTGCTGTTATGTTACTTGCACAGCAACAACAACTACTCAACACCACAATGACATCATAATGTTAAGTTCAAGGTTCAAGTTCTAGTTTACTCAGTAAAACTGAGGTTCAGAGGTTCTAATCGTTCATTGGCTAGACACAAGAGTTGATTAACCAGGTCAAGCTAAAGAGCTGTGACCCAGTTCCTACCTACTTAAATACATCATTTGTATCTAGTTGTTGTTACAAATGGAATGTCAAGGAATATCAGAGAAAAGTATTTAATAAGTGAAAAAGAAGGGAATAGAAGGTAAAGGAACTAGATAACTGAGCATAGAACAAGATAGAATACAGTAGAAGATTAGATAAACTGTAAAAGAATAAAAAGATCATTGCAGAAAGATAAATACAAGAGAGACTAAAAAGAGAACTAGAAAGGTGTAGATGTCCAGATGTTACAATCATGTATACTTTTCCTTTTCTTTTTACTCTTTACAGACATTAGACGCTGTAATCATTATCTCTATGCTTCTCTTTGACATCTGGACGTTTTCACTTCCCCAGCTCCCTTTTTGTATTCTTTTCCATCATGTTCTCTCTTATTCTTTATGACAACATAATGACATTACCTTTACCTATTTATGACATCACTTTTCTTCTATCTGTTTCTTTTACATTCTATTGCTTAGCTATCGTTATTCCATATTGTTCTAAGATGTTCTATTTAGTATAAATGAGTAGCTACAAAGAATGTATAAGTATAGGTAGAGACTGGGTCATAGCTCTTCAGCTTGACCTAGTTAATCAACTTGTGTCCTAAGCAATGTTTGAACCTTCTGAACCTTAGTGCATCTGACCGAACTTGAACTTGAACCTTAGTACTTGGCATCATTACATCATAGTGGTGTTGAGTAGTTGTCGTTGCTGCACAAGTAACATAACATCAGATGTTAACAGATAGCATAGGGATAGTGAGCATCTAAACAGAAAGCAAGTGTCTAAGCAAAAATCATAACAATTGCCCTCTCCAGCTGTGCAGGCAACAATGGAGAAAGGGAGACAACAAAGAATGGCATCTGACAAAGGAGAAGCTGACAAATCATGAAGTTTTCTTACAAATGCCAAATAAGCACTCAGAACTTTCACTATAATCAGGGGGTAAGGGCTGTTCCGGCAGCGCCCACTACCTCTATGTGCTCAGATAGGTGTACCCTTATTTGAATCTTAGTCCTGTTTCTGTTACTACTAGTTCCACAACCCTCAAAAATATGTGGCACTAGATGAGCAGTGGGCACTACCACTCTAGCACCCAATGTGGGGACATCTGGACCAGAGCAAAGCTGACAAATCATGAAATTTTCTTACAAATGCTGATTAAGCACACAAGTTTTGCTACCTAGACCCACTACCTATATATGGTAGCAGGAATGTCCCCATGTTGGGCACTAGAGTGGTAGCACCCACTGCTCATCTAGTGCCACATATTTTTGAGGTCATGGAACTAGTAGTAACAGAAACAGGACTAAGATTCAAATAAGGGTACACCTATCTGAGCACATAGAGGTAGCGGGCGCTGCCGGAACGGCCCTTACCCCCTGATTATTTGCCATGGAGAGATCAGAACATTGGATGAGATCCTTAGTAATCACTCTGACACTGACACTGACACTGACACTGACACTCGGGATGCCCTTCAAGTGGATACAAACAAACCTCCTCTACGTCTACACCCATCTTTTTCATTTAGTCTCATGTCAGACCATTCCAACTACAAGCGTCGCCGATTGGAGGGTGAAATTGAGGAAGGAGAGCCAGACCCAGTGGAGAAGATGATGCAGTATTACCTCCCTACCTCGCAAGTGCAACGGCAAGCCATCAGACGAAGGATCTACGAACTAGAGGTGCGAAACCAGCTACTTTTGTTATGACTTCTGCATGAACACTTTTCGATCAGCGCAACGAGACTATACAATCCTACATAACAGATAATCTCGTTCTCACCCGCCCTCTTGTTGCCTTCGATCTCGAAACTACGGGCTTATACCCACAAGGTGGCCCCGCCCCATACATCATCTCCATGTCCTTCATAAAGATTTTTCCCGGCTCCTCTCACAGAAATCCATGTCTTTAAATCAGGAAACCTTCGGGACTGGGATGGCTCTGTCTATGTTCGGTGTACTGAACCATCAGATCCAGACGCTCTCAAGATACATTGTATCGAGCCTTCACACCTCAAACACCTCCCATCCTTTCACGATTATGCGAGGGATCTACACCAATTCCTTAGAGGATGCGATATCACAGGTTTCAATATCAACATGTTTGATACTCCAGTCCTGACAGAGGAGTTTAAGCGTGCTGGGATTACATGGCAGCCTCTGCGCGCGGTGGATACCAAATTTCTTTATAATACCATCTGCGAGAAGCGAGGCTCACTTCAAGATGCTCATAAGGAGTTTGTAGGAGAATATTTTGCTGGGGCACATAACGCTGAAGCAGATACCATTGCAACATTGAGGCTCCTCTATGGAATGGTGGCAAAGGAGCAGAGGTTAAGAATGGCAGTGGAGCGCATCTTGAGGCCAACGCCCCCACCTAGACGTGCTGTGGGCCCTACACGGTCCTCGCCAGCGTTATTGGGTGGACGAACTTGAGATCTCCGAACTTTATTCCATGTTGTATATATTGTACTGATCTTTTATGGTCTCTAGTTGTGTCATAAACAATATATTGGTGTCGTATGAATAACTCTGGAAACTGTGAGACTCAAATACTAAACTGCTGCAAAGTGCCTCAAGCATCAACTTGGCATCTGCACTGACCTTCACAGACTTCAGATTCTTCCCCAGAACTCCAAGACGCATATCATATCATTTGGAGCTGTCAAAACCCTTCGCCCGAATCAGGTAAACCATTTAGGCAAAGAAGCAGGAGTGAAGCCCATCACACAATAAACTCAATCTTACATGTTATGGTTTCACCCAGTTAACTTTACAATGAACCAGTGATAGGCCGTTCGGGCGTAAAAGTAGACTATGTAATGACTATGATACAGCATATAACGACGAGCCCTAAGGTAAGATGGCAATTGAGATGGGGTGGGTACAATTGGCAGTCTGGGGATGTAAAAGTCGAGTCCATAAAGAACGGGTTAGTTGTGCAGTATTTTGATATGCGAGGTGGGGATAAGGGGACGGGTGAGACGCAACATTGCAAGAGCATCTCTCAACCAATGAGAGGTGCTGCCAACACCAGAGACGGAGGTGATAACCAAAAGTCCATATTCTATGTACCCCAACGCATCACGCCTTCGTATATCGAATACATGACCGCCGCGTTGGGTACGACTCTCATGAGATGTGCGCTTAGGCCACCATATAATGCCTTTGCTCCTTCTTCTTTGATGACGAGACGTAGCGTTTGTATGAGGCCCGTATATCTCATGACGCCATCCACTTTGGGTTGTCGTAACCGTGTTCGAATGACCTGTACCCAGTGAATGATCAGCGACGCAAAAACGAGAGCCAAAAAGCAGGTATACCTCATGAGGATATGTGATTAGACTGGCCACACACTTCGCCGTCCCTGCGCTTCCCAACATACCTAACCACTCTAATTGCGTCCCATCTGTCATCTTCTTCAGCCGTTCATACAATACCCACTGGATAGTTCCCTCCGTTACGCCCAAATACGATGCACTCAAGCCTTTGTAAAATCCTCTCACTCCTTCCTCTCGCATAATCTTTTTGATCATCAACCACGAGCCTCCCCATCTACCGACGCCCCCTCTCTCTATCGTGCTGGCAATATCGGCGTCGACGCCTTTTACCACACTCGCAAGCTGTAACCGCGTTTTGACCACCCAAATCGGGTTGGTCGCCGTTCCCGTTGCGATCCCGGCAATAGCTGCAGCAGCTAAGTGGACATAAGAGTTTTCTTTCCCGTTGTTGAACTGATGTGCGATAATTTGTTTGCCATTGCCGTAGGTGTAAAAATTAATGGAACGGGCAGGGATGACGCCGACGAGGGTGGGACCAAGACCTTTGAAGAGGGCACGAGGAGATTCTTGTTGGTATATCGTTCTATTTTGCGTGTTAGCTCTGGTTTTGTGTGAATGGGAAAAGAACGTACCGTAGTATATGTCCCGTCTCGACAAAGTTGTATAACAGCCCTCTACTGGTACTCGAGCCTCCTGCTACGACGGCATCTCCAAGGATAGCTGTAGCAGGGGAGTGATGGTGTGCAAATAGGGATGATTGCAGTCGGGTTTTGACGACATCAAATGGGGAGGTAACGATTGCACCGCACATCCCTCCAAGTCTAATCCATCCGGTCAGTTTGGAGGTGAGAAAATGACATTTTGACACGTACCCCCCAGCAACAAAATGTTTCCAGGACTTGGCTGGAACCCATGAAGAGGAGGAGGATGCCTCAGAGGACGAGGCAGAGATCGACATGGTGGAGATGCAAGTGATGCAAGGGAAATCCAGGTATGTATCAAATTTTTTATGCCGGCCGCCTGAGCATGTTCAACCTTGCCATCCTCAAAGATACAATTCCCATTCACCCATCCTCCTTTGGTATACCTCCAGCAGAGGCTCTAACATCCCAGCTGAACAAAAAATACGCGAACAAAGTACTACACGACGTCGGACTATGTATCGTCGTGTTTGACTTGACCGAAGCGGGGGAGGGAAAAGTGCGGTACGGAGATGGATTTTTGTGGTATCGCGGTACGTGTAAACAACCTAGCTACAAAGCTGACTGAATAAAGGAAATCAGTCGTATTCAGACTGGTGGTATTCAAACCGTTCATAGGTGAAGTACTCGTTGGAAAAGTAAAATCAAGTGATCCAGAATCTATCCGAAGTACATGCTCTACTTGCGATCTACTTGTTCTTTGCTTACCATTGGCCATAAAGTATCTCTGGGCTTCTTTGATGATATATACATACCTGCCATCTATCTACCTCAGCCGTCAACCTTCGATCCAATGGAACGTTCACACTTTTGGCTCCCTGACTCGGAATTGACTTCGGCACAAACGCACGAAATGCTCGATACGCCTGTGGCAGAACGGATGTATATTGATGCCGGGGAGGTGGTGAGGGTACGTGTAGAGAGCGACGAGTTTTATGACGATGAACCTGGTCCACCAGTAGTGAAGGAAGGTGTGCACGTTGAGAGGGAGAGAAGGAGGGCGCCGTTCAGTATCGTCGTGAGTCATTGGTTCTGTCAAATCTTGGCTGCTTAAAGATGGATGGGCTATACAGTGCTCGATAGCGGAACAGGGCTTGGGTCCAATTGCTTGGTGGAATGGGGCTGGACAAGGGCAGGAAGACGGTGAAGGTGATATGGATGAGGAAGAGGTCACAAGTGAGATTCTGGTCGAAGGGTGAGCAGTCGGAAGAGCTTGTTGGTACTCAGCCCTGACGGGTTTTCTTCTTCTAGTTGATGAACGGACTGCGACCCAAAAGACTTGCCGTGAAGTATAGCTATCCAAATGTAAAGTTCTTTAGTGCGGTATGAAGCTACGATGTGTTTCCACTTTAATTTGCTCCTGTCAAACCCGGATTGTTATGAACTCCCATGTAGACTCTATACGTCGACAATCGAGGAACCGGCACTTGGAAGGTTCAAAAGGGTACCAGGACGCGATAGCCTCGAAGTAGATTCCTCGATTCCTCCGGAGATATTGAAGGAGTGCCATCTCAATGAGGGGAACCCACTGAGGCAGAAACCCATACCAATCTCTTGGAAGTGCTGGGCTTCCTTCAGGAAGCCGCTAAGGAATTCGATATCGCATCTGCGTCGGCGTTCCAGCAGACCAATGGTCCATGGCATGGAGACTCGGAGAGTGACATCACATGTTCGTGACTTCTTGAGGGCTTCTTCGGAAGACCTTCGTGCAGAAATACTCAGAATTCTGCGCCCTAAAAGAATTTGCACTGAACACCTTTTATGACCCCGATGCACAGAATAACCTACTTTGGGATCTCCCGCTTATCACTCAAGAGCTTGATGTGTATGTTACATGGGTCTTCCAGATGACAACCGCATCCAACCACAAAGGCCCGCGGGAGGGTTATATATCCGTCCGGAGAGTTATGACTGAATTCGAAAAGTAGAACAGTCAAGGCCAGCATTTGAGCTTTGAGGTGCGGTACATTCTGGTTTCTCCAGATGATGGGATCCCTCGAGAGTGGAATACGCCATCAGGCTGGGCTACAGGATGGGATGAAAATACCAGAGGGTACAACCATCAAGGATCTTGCTACCTGGTGCGCATACCCATTCCAGTGTGTATTTTATTTGCTGTTCACTTTGTGCAATCGCTAACTTTGGGATTAAGGATGGGTCTACAGACAACGTTGTGATGAGTACCATCAAAGCTAGTTCCTTTGTAATTCTGCGTGTGTTTTTTCTATTTTCACAATGAAACAGTCTTAATATTAATGTTAACAAGTCTTATATTATATCGGGTCTCCAGACTACAGGAGTTCCTAGGTGGGACGCGACTTGAGGCACATAGTCGACGCTGACCCATAACCACATTACAAAAACTAGCACTGACAGTACTATACACAACCTCGTTCACCCTCGGAACCGAATGGGTATATAACTGCTTTCGTACGTCCCCGAAAGAATGTCCGTTTCATGGATCACGTCGAATCAAATACTAAAAAACGGCTGCTCTCCTCCCCCTTGCTGCTGCTGCTGCTGTTGCCTCGCAAATGGGTTGTGACCCTGATTCTGCATCGAATTTTGCGCAACGAGTCGTCCCGCTTCCGTGTGCCCATATCTACATCATCGCGAGGTATCAGTCAAAAATAGAGAAGACAAGAGGAATGAAAAATAGATCCAGACCTGAGGAGTCCGACATTCCCAAAGGTATCCTGCCCGCCTTCTCTATCCGCAAACAGACTCGCGAGCTTTTCGTTCTCGTTTTGCTTTGTCTTGACTGTGATTGGTCTGTTCGCTTGTCCTTGATTGGAGGGTGAAGGCGAGGAGAAATTGCTCCCTTGGCCCTGGTCAAATCCGAACGACGGCGAATTGTTCTGGTTCTGGTTAACCGGTGAGGCAGGTGTTGAGGCGGGACGGGGTGCAAAGGGGTTGTTTGTCCTAAGAGAATATGAATCAGAATACAGTATGAAAGAGAAGTTAGTGCGTACCCAAAACCAGTAGGCTGCGGCTGCAGCGACGTCATTTGTGGCTGTATAGGTGAGAAAGATGTATTCTGCGCGAATAACATCTGCTGCTGTTGTTGTTGCTGTTGTTGTTGAAGCATCTGTTGACGCATCCACTCCTCTTGTTGCGCCTGCTGTTGCGCTTGTAGTTGCTGTTGTTGGTAAAGTTCTTGTTGGCGAAGATATTCCGCCTGTGTATTATCAATCAACGTATGAAAAATGAGAAGGAAGAAGGGAAACATACCTGCGCAGCCTCCTGTTGCATCTGTTGCTGATACGGATTGAAACTTGTAAATTGGGGCTGAAGTTGCGTAAACTGGGGTTGCATGGGAACGGCAGTGTATTGCGGCTGTAAGCCAACTGTATACGGAGTGGGGTCGCTAAGGGTTTGCATGGGGAAGGGGTTGTTGCTTAGGTGGGATGTCGTTGGGCTGGGGCCATTTGTCCGTCAGCGACAGTATACGACGAAGAGGCAAAGAACGTACATCTGATTCTGGTCATCAAACAATGCAGATGCATTAGAATCTTCCACGGCCTTGTTCCTCTTCGCTTCCTCTTCCTCACTTAATTGGATGGCACGTTGAAGATCCCTCTCCTCCGCATTCGCCTGCTCCTGTGCCAACGTCCGTTTACTCTCCTCTATCGCCTTCCGCAAATCATCTTCATCCCGATTCTCTCTTCCACTAGGTCCTGCGTTCAACGCTGCCCTTCTCATACGATTCTCGTCCATCGCCATCTCAGAATCAAAGTCACCATCTCCCGCAGCAGCACCCCGCATCATCCGATCCCGCATATGCGCTCTTGCCCTTCTCTCATGTCGGAGCCTCGACTCATCTTGTAGTAGATTGGTAATATCCTTGGCTTTTTGGCGTACATTGGCTCCTTGATCTTTACCTGTTTCGTCAATGTACTGGAATTCTTTGAGGGTCTTGATGATGTAAAGATTGTCCCGAAAGTAAATGACAACGTTTTCTGAGCCTTGGTGGAGGCAGTAGTCTAGGACTGTCAAACTCTGCGTAGATGCCAAAACGTTAGTGAAGTTCTAGTAGTGAAATGAGCGTGAAGGCTCACCTTGAATACGTGCCTCCAATTCTTTCCCTTATCGTTGAGACGTTTATCTAGCATCTCCATAATCTCCACAAAGTCGCCCCTGCAAAATCGAACTGCTGAGGATACAATGACAAGAAACCACTGACACTTACTGATTATACGTCAACTGCGCAATCTCGTTCATCTGAGTGCCCGAAGGCCCCCAGGGATCATTCGAGGTAGCATCGCGGACTTTGGCTTGGGTATCAGAGTAGCCTTTTGTGTAGTTCTTTGTGACACGCAAGGCAGCTTTGCCGAAATGCTGCATGGTGGTTCTGGAGGAAGAGATGGAAAGTACTGCGGAGTTGTAAATCCGTGTTTGCGGATAAACGCCACTCTGTGGACGGACCTCACGTCAGGCCCGTCATCCCTGCCAAGTATGCTGACATCGCCCTTTACGCAGATTTTCTTATTTTCAGCAGTTCTTGGAATACCAGATCGGCTCTGCGAGTGCCGTCATATCGAAAGAAAGCAGTGATGATTTGCCACGTATTCGACACGTCACTTGCTAGGCCCTTTCTCTCAAGATCTGGTGCAATCCATTTCAACTTCTGTATTGTGCGTCGACCGGAAAAAGTACGTGGAAGCAATAAGTAATACACAAAGTGTGTGCGTATGTATAATAAACAACTCTACGACGCGTTGCATTTTGTCTGCTCTCGCGGTCTTATCCAGCACCAATCCCCGCGACGACCCATCATCAAAAAAACATCATACACTGAACTCTCGAAAGAAAGAGTTTAGAGTTCATCATGGTCCCTCAGGGGCTCATCGTCGTCGTCCGAGCTAGCTCCTCCAGAGCTGTAAAGCTTGGTGGTAATGGGGTTGACGACGCCTTGGACCTCTGTGAACAAAATAATCAGCACCCTTCTTTTACACAAATCACAAAGGGGAAGGGCACTCACCAGCCAATTTCTCTTCCAAGTCCTCAACGCTTGCGGTCTGGCCGTTCTCGTCAATCCAGCTGGTAGCCTCCTTGACGGCGTCCAAGATAGTCTTCTTGTCTTCGTCGGAGAGCTTGCCTCCCATACCCTCAGAGTCGGTGACTTGAGTTCGGAGGCCATAGACGAATGAAGAAAGGGAGTTGAGGGCTTCAATACGCTTGCGCTGGGCCTCGTCCTCAGCGGCGAATTGCTCTGCTTCGGCGACCATGCGGTCAATCTCTTCTTGAGATAGACGACCCTTTTCGTTGGTGATAGTGATGGATTCAGACTTGCCACTGTATGCGAGAGTCAGTTATATCATATAGCCTGAGAATTGAAGTGACAAAGAGGTACTCACGTCCCCTTATCAGCGGCAGCGACCTTCATGATACCATTGGCATCAATCTCAAAGGTAACCTCAATTTGAGGAACACCACGAGGAGCAGGGGGAATACCGGACAGCTCGAATTTACCGAGAAGGTTGTTATCCTTGGTGAGAGTACGTTCACCCTCGTAGACCTGGATAAGGACAGTGGGTTGGTTGTCGGCGGCAGTGGAAAAGCTGCAAATACAAGTCGTCAGTTGGTGTCCCCAGAAATCAAAAGCGAGGAGACAACGCACATCTGGGACTTCCTGGTAGGAATGACAGTGTTACGGGGAATAAGTTTGGTCATAACTCCACCGGTGGTTTCAATACCGAGGGTCAAGGGGCAAACGTCGACGAGAACGACATCAGCGGTACCTTCGGCTCCGGAAAGGATACCACCCTGGACGGCAGCACCGTAGGCGACAGCCTCATCGGGGTTGATTCCCTTGGAGGGCTCCTTGCCACCAAAGTACTCCTTGAGGAGCTGTTGGACCTTGGGAATACGGGTAGAACCTCCGACAAGGACAATCTGTAGGATATGGATTAGCCCTCAGTTACTTTAGGTTTGTAAAAGTCTACGAACCTCATCGATATCCTCCTTCTTGACGCCAGCATCCTTCAAGACCTGCTCAACAGGCTTCATGGTCTTCCGGAAAAGATCCATGTTTAGCTCCTCAAACTTGGCCCTGGTCAAAGTCTCAGAGAAATCGTTGCCATCCTCGAAACTCTCGATTTCGAGCTTGGTCGATTGTTGAGTGGAGAGGGTACGCTTGGCCTTTTCAACTTCACGCTTGAGTTTACCGATAGCCCTGAGGTTCTTGGTGACGTCGGTACCGGTCTTCTTCTTGTAGGACTTGATAAAGTAGTCAATGACACGGTTGTCGAAATCTTCACCACCAAGGTGGGTATCACCTGCGGTAGCGAGGACCTCAAAGACGCCATCGTCAATGGAGAGAAGGGAGACATCGAAGGTACCTCCTCCGAGGTCGTAAACGATGATTTGCGATTCACCACCCTTCTTGTTGAGACCGTAGGCGATGGCGGCGGCGGTAGGCTCGTTAATGATACGGAGAACCTGGAGACCAGCGATCGTTCCGGCGTCCTTGGTAGCCTGACGCTGAGCGTCGTTGAAGTCTATGAATCATATGTCAGGACGAGATGATATAGAAATAGAGCAGTGTTGGCTCACAGGCAGGGACGGTGACAACGGCGTGAGTGACCTTCTCACCGAGGTAGGCCTCAGCGGTTTCCTTCATCTTGGTCAGGACCATGGCAGAGATTTCCTCGGGGGTAAAGTCACGGTTCTCTCCCTTGTATTCGACCTGGATAGCAGGCTTTCCACCCTTCTCGTGGACAGTGAAAGGCCAGTGCTTGACGTCACGTTGGATATCAGGGTCATCCATCTTGCGACCAATGAGACGTTTGGCGTCAAAGACAGTGTTCTTGGGGTTAGAGGCGAATGCGTTCTTTGCGGCATCACCGACACTGGTATAAAAGGTTAGAAACGAGTCAGAGTAGAATATTTTTGGGGGTTACTCACAGTCGTTCCTCATCGGTGAAAGAGACCCACGAAGGAGTGATACGGTTACCCTGGTCGTTGGCGATGATTTCTACACGTCCACCTCGTTGGACACCGACACAGGAGTAGGTCGTTCCAAGATCTACAAGCCATTATTAGATGAATGACAACCATAAAGATAGCTTTTTTTTCTACTCACCGATACCAATGACAGTTCCATACTCTGACCCTAAGGGTGCCTGCTCCTCAGCCTTGACTGCTGGAGATGTAAGACACAAAAGGGCGAAGAATGCGAAGAACGCAAAAGAAAGAGAAGGAAGGAGCCGCGAAGGGCGAGCTCGCACAGATCGTCTCTGAAGACGGGTCATTGTGGAGGGAGGAAGGTGAAAAGGAATTTTGCAGAAATCTGGACGTGGATTTGACTTTTTATATTCCAAGAAGTTGACGTGTCAGATTAGTGTCAGGCGTACGTGGCATCACGCTTCGTCCGCTTTCTCACGCATGTCCAGTTAGTTATACTAGAGTATTCTTCCAACGTCGACGTGGTCTTCGGAAAATTCAAGGAATAAAAGCCTTGAATGACTGCATTGCACACAATCCTGCTTTCAAGCAAAGGCATGTGGACTGTGGACTGTGAATGGAATGCGGATGTACAGCTCTACCCGGTCGGGAATTGGGTAGAGAAACGTGCACTCCGAGTCGCCTACTAGACGCGAACATCTCTTCGGGAATGGAATTCAATCCTAGACGGTGATAAAGATCAACTGAGCTGGGATTGCGTTAACATACAAGGCAGAAAAAACAAGTACACTGGTAACAAAAAGGTACACATTAAATAACAATCCACTACGATATCGGGTATTGAGTAGGAATGGAATGGTGGCAAGATACCGCAAGCAAACACCCTGTCTCCAGAAAACTACAGCACAAAGTCTCACTCTCCCCCCCTCCCCCACAACTTCTTCCACAGAAAATCAACGACCTGAAACCTCATCTTCGTCATCAGTATATGGCGACACGCATATCGCTCGGTACGTCCGCGGCCTTCGAGGCGCAAACTTTCCGCCCGTCGTCTCTTCTGAACCGTCATCCGAATCAGACGGAGGGACAGGTAATACAAGCCTAAACGCGTCCTTCCCGTTCAGGTAAAACCGGAAAAGCCGTTTCTCTCGAATGAAACCCAAGGATTCGTACAACGAAAGCGCAGCATAGTTATCGAATTCAGTTTCAAGGACAACCTGTGAAGCGAAAAAGAACAATGTGGTAAGCGTGCCATTCCAACAGGCAGAATGAAGACCGGTGATGATAGGCATGGGAAACGTTTAGATGCCGAGTAGTGGACGAGTCGCAGGATTCTACACACAGCCATCACAGGTCTACGTGGCATAGTTGGTCGTTGGGGATTAGGGATCGTGGACAGAAACGGGAATGAGGGAAAGTAGCCTACAGACTCACCTCCTCAACACCATCCTCCTTCATAGCTTCAATCGAGTTCCGTACGAGTGTGCTAGCTATAGAAAAACCAAAAGAGAAAAACAAGGAATGAAATGCGTACCCCGAACGCATTCAATCTAGCCATAAGAAACTGATGCGTGAGGAGGATAAAGAAGGCATTAGACTGGACGAACCGATACCACGTTTGCGATATTCCTTGCTCACGCTGAGCATGGCGATATATCCTCGATTGGCACGATCACGGTGCATCGCTTGTTTGCAGACGATAACGCCTACTGGGTCGGAGGTGGATGGGTCGCTCGGGTACGCCTAGATTCAGAAACAAAGCATTTGTTAGCGGGAGAGTGGAGTAGTTTGCGGGGTTCAAGCGCCTACTAGAAAGGAAAGATGTGGCCTAGAAAGATAAAGTCAATCAGATTTTCTATGGCACGAGGCCAAGCACAATGAAACCCACCATTGATGAAGGAAATACCGAAAGGTATAAATAACATAGGGCTCGCTCAGTTCGCTTTGAACAAGAGACATGACATGCGGAAGGTCCGATTCTCCTACATATTGACGGTACATTATTTCAGACATGCTACTGGATGGCGGCGATTCCACAAGGTCAAGGTCAGGATGCAAGGCCATGCATCAGCCTCGCGCACAGCGTTATATAGTCGCGCCTCCCACGTGACAGAGGGTCCGTGCGCGCACTTCTCCGCCAATGGATAACGACTGCGATTACACGCCTCGGACGAAGTTGTCGCATTCTTTGAACTATTTATAGCTACATTGTGCTGCACATTTACATTTATAAGATTTCACATGTACCAAGTCCTCCTTCCTGGACTCCGACTAGAGGCTTCGATTCGGAACTAGACCGAGATTGTACAACCCGTTTGAATTATGGAAGAGCGCATTCTCAACGATCTTGATGGCTTGTAGCTCTGTAAGTTCTCCAGATTGTACGATATCTGATAGCACCTGAAGAGAGACCTTATTAAAAGCTGTGTTCTCAATAAAGAAATGTCTTCTTACATCATACAGAGCCTGCCTCGCCTGAATGGTACCCAGATAGTATGTCTCTGGAAACCAGTGACCGTCAGCTGAGTCGATTCTGTTAAAAAGGGTGTATCTCTTAATGAGAAGTCAACGCACTTGACCACAAAATCTTGTTTGTGGGTGTCAGATCGACTATCTGCCTAATGATAGCTCTGTGATGCATCATAATATATATCAATCATCATCATTCGTTCCATGCAGGCTACTCACCGTTGCCCAGGCCCAGAAACAGCCGGGAAAATCTAGACTCACAGCATTGGTACACGAGACATAGGATGAAACATGGAATACCTCTCCAAAATCCAGGAACACGTTCGAGTAGACAGCGGTAAGGTATCCCGCTTCCTTCGTATACGGATATGATGCATGAAGAAGAACAATCTTAGTTTGAGGGTACGCCTTGATCAATGGTTGCAAATGCGCAGGGGAAGAATACAAAAGGGACAGGTCGTTGTCACCCAGGCCAGTATGGAACTGAACTAGATTGAATCGCCAGTTGATAACATGAATGCCCGCAAGATGTTGTGAAGCTCACCTGGAATGTTGACTGACCCGGCAATCTCGAGCGCAAGACGGACAACTATGTCGTTAAGTGGTTTGTGTTGCAAGCGGACCACTCCATCCTTCTGGTACTTGATATATGTATCCTGCAAATACTTGAAAGTAGATTGTTCTTCGTCCGCGGGTTCTTTTGTAGAGACATCCAGCCCAGTTCTGTAACAAACGACGGACTTGAATGCTACCACACGAGAATCCCGAGCACAGCCGGTCAGCCTGTCCTTCAACTTGTCCTTGAATTGTTGAACAATATTAGCCGGAACTTGAGTTGTCAAAAGCTCTTTGAGGACACCCTGTACACCTATCGTGAGTGAAGTGGACGGTAAGGAGCATGGTCGCGCAACCCACCTCTGCCTCCGTCTCGATTCGTACAATTCTCTTCGTTTCACAGAACTGTTCCGAATGCCACGATATATTTCCCGCGTATTCTGCCACGCCGCCAAGTCCGTCATCTAACAGCAAGCATTGTATTTTGCATGGGTCCATGCAGTACTTGCACAAGTCGAGGTATGGCATGTTACGTCTTCGGGCTTTGACATCCTCCCAGGTGGCAGTTTTCTCGAGGCTGAATAGGGAAGATAGCTGGGCTGTTGCTCTGAAGCAGGCCAAGGTGTGAATTGCGCCATTGGTCAGAGCTTCGCCCTCTGCTTCAGATACCGACAATTCGAAGGGGAACTTGTCGCGGAATTCAGCTTTCAGCAGAGGATGAGCATGATTATCGATTGCCGGATAATTGAACACAGTGTCGTATAACGAGTCCAAACGAGACATGATGAAAGAGCAAAGATGAGATGAAGAACTCCAAGGTCATGTTCGTGTGAAGGGAAAGAGACTTATGTAAAGGGCACGCAAAATTAGTTCCATTATTTTAACTATGTACGCATCAATACCGTGGCCTTCTGGGATTTGGATTACTGTTAGGTCCTTGATAGGGACCATAGTCAGGAGGAGGTCGTCCACCTTGTCGCAGAAATGTTAGCGAGCGTCCGTGAGGTAGATAAATTGACATACCACCACTTCGTGAAGGTGGAGGCGAGCGCTCACTTCCACGATCACCTCGTCGATTGGTACTAGGAATAACAGCGTTCCTCAACAGACTCATCAGGTCATCAGTTCTGAAAACGGGACCTAAGGACACTTTTAGACATTTGTCGACAAAACTCTCATGGGAGGGACTTACCATCAAAGGTGTTCTGCGCTGGCAGTTGGCTTATGAACCATGACACCGAAGAGTTTAAAGCCACAGGCTTGTCGTCGTCCTTATCCCCACCTTTGTCTCCTCCACCTCCGCCACGTCCTCGACCACGTTCAGGCGATCTCCGTCTTGCATCATGGCGCTCCCTATTAGGAGAAGATGCACGCTGACGTTTATATGCACTGCCATCATCTCGATGGTCGCCGCGTCGTCGCCCACTGCCGCTGCCACCCCCGCTTCCACCACCAGAGAGGTCTTCGGTTGTTTGGCGTTTCAACGAGGTGCTTCCTCCCGAAGTACCGTTTTGAGTTGTGGTTGACGAACCTATGGTGGCAAGGGAATTGGTAGGACTGACATCTTTCTTGGCCTTCGCAAATCCAAGATCGCGCAGAGCTATGGAATCTGTATTGAGGTACGTGTAACGCTGGGCGAAGCGCTTGATTGGTGGGTCTAATGCACATGTTGTTCGTCAGATTGCAGCTGGGGCGAGTAATAAGGCTACGCACCATTGGGATATATATCAGCCATACGTTTCTCAATCTTGTGAACTGCTTCCAAATCACCATATTGATAGTCATAGCGTACCCAACGCTCCCAAAGTGGTCTCGCGTCTTCTGGTGAAAAGGTACCGATCACACGCTCAAATAAAGCACGGGCATCTGGATTCCACAAAATAAGTTTCATGCCGGATAATCTGTGCGCGGAAGGAGCTTACTATTCTGATCATTGACTGAGATGAGAAATCCTAAGTACCGCAGGACATAGTCCTTGTCCTTGCCGAATAAGGACATTCCGACCTCGAATATTCTTGTAGCAACCCCCTTCTCCCCACTACAGTGATATTCCATCAACGCAGCCGCTTCGTAGACCTCCCAAGGCGTAAGATTTGGTTCTTTCCTTGCCTTACCAAATATCGGTCGAGAAGCATTCACACCCTCGGCACGACGGACAAAGCGCATGTACATGATATACACCAAACCAAAGTCTTTCCGTCTTTCAGCGATTTCGGCGGCGGCTGAGCCGGCTACAGACGACGTCGAGTTCGTACTGCCAAATGAGGTGGTATTGATATCATTAGGTTGCGTCGATTCCATCTGCGTTTCGTTGGCGTCGCCTTCGGACTCTTCCTTGGTTGTTGAGGCAGTAACGGCGGACTCAGCCTCAGCCCGAGCTTTCTCAGCGTTGATTAACCCCGTGAGCTCATCTCGAAGGACCGAGAGGAATCTTTCGTAAACCGTATGAACCTCTTGGTACTCTTTTTTGCTTTCCAAAGCTTCAGCCAGTGCGAAATTGAGTAAGAAACTAGCAGCATCCATTCAGTTAAAAGGAAGATTAATGAAATGGAAATCGTTTACCTGGAAGGGTTAGCTTCAAGCCCGGTCCTCAACTGTGCAAGTGCCTCATCGTTCTTGCCCACACTGGAGAACCAAGAGTACGCCATGAACCTGATGGGTTTAACATCTTTAGCATTCTAGTATCAAATTCATGAAGAGACAACGCACCATATTTCCGGGAAATATCTCATCCTGATAGTCGCTTTTCGATATGCCGACTGTATTCTGGTCAACAGATTTGAGCGGTCACGCTCCTCCAGCATCAAAGGATTGCCTTCCTCCCACTTCAGGTAGGCTTTCCATTTGCCTACTAGCTGTCTTTCAGATTGCGAAAACGAGGGTAATGTCGGTAGGAATATGTCTCTATCAGCATTCGGTACAGAGGATGGGTACAAGTTTGCGGTATGCTGCTTTAATTCACGCAAAACAGTCCGGGCTTGCATGTAGTTGGGTGACAGCTCAGCCATGAAGCGCTTTGCTGTGATACGGTTGAGGTTATTTTCGAAGGATTCGAGTTCGTTCCACAATTTCTCGACGTTGTCCAATGGTATTTGAACAGCACGATGGAGAACCTTGCGTATTGCGTCCATTTTCTGTTGTTCTTCCCATGTCGAGGTGGTCTTGTAACAGATTCAATACCGTGAAAGGGGGTGAAAGAGCGTATTGCGCACCTGACCAGATTTCAACAAAGTCAAGTAATCGTTCCAGATATCCCCACTATCTTTGTCATGACCGACGAGACTAAGAGCGAATTCATACGACTTGCGGATGATATCACGCTGAGCAGGCTCGGTGTTGATTCGCCTACGAACACCTATCAATTCGACGCCTTGCATCGGATATCGTAGAAACTCGCCTGACATATGTCAAGTAGAACCTGCACAGTTCCACTGACGGCGAAGTCTTGAGATATCGCTTAAAGAGGTCTTCTGCTTCATTATTGCGTTGATTGTCCAAGAAATGTTCGATGTAAGAAATTTGAGCTGCCGACTGGAATCAAAACTTGAGCACGCGGGAAACTTGTATTGGGCCGAGTGGATCACACAAAACGCACAGTGTGAGGATATTGTTGAAGCAAGGCATCAAAGGCAGTTCGAATTTTTTGAGTCTCGCCACTGTCTTCAGCAGCAGCTACGAGTCTCTTCCATGATTCGGTGTCGTGGGGGTCATCGCGCAAACGTTGTTCCAAACGCTCGAATTCAGAAAGTGTTGAAGCTGAACTGTCGGTGGACTGCTGGGACTGCTGGGATTGGAGTATCGTTTCCTCGGATGGCTCTGCCTTTACCCCGTCGTTCAGTGACATGAACAGACACTGCCTGCTGAAAAAATGAAAATTTTGAGATTTTTTAGTCGGTGGTTCAAGTTGAAGGCGCCTGAGGTGAGCATTTCCCGCGGTCCACGCCTCTCTTCTGCCTTTTCATTATCAGATATGCCTATCAACACTCAGGACCTAGAAGCTGCTATCAGAAACGGGATCCCAGTTTCGCACCTTGAAATAGAGGATCAGTCTAATGGGTGCGGAGAGAATTATGCCATAGTGCTCGTCAGCGAAGCAAGTCCCCGGTTATTCATACCCAGTACAACAAGCTCATATTCTTCTAGGTATTTGAAGGAAAGAACACATTGGCAAGACACAGATTTGGTGAGTGGAACAAACTCAGTATTATCTTGTTATCGTCGACGATATTTTGCTCAGTCAACGAACTGCTGAAGGATCAGATAGCACAAATGCATGCCTTTTCACAAGTTCGTTTTCCAATCACCATTGGACCGCACGTTCTCATTTCTTCTTCCATTCATAGAAGACATTCACTCCGAAGCAATATCAGGCTGTGCTAGCGAAAGCATCGTCATAGCTTCGCAATCTTCAACCTGTACCATAACTGTATCACCAGTCGCAACGATGATAGTTCCCAGTCATACTCATCTATCATCTCCTTCTTGGGTTCTTAGGGTCCCTGATCATTCAGCCAGGTTCGAGCCAAACTAGGCACAGGTTGAGTCCTTGGACACACACGGGAGGCAAGCACCAATATCCAACCTCAGTCCAGTTGGTAAAATCCATCCTATCATGATTTCAAGGCTATAAACGCCCTACTCCGTCATCTGCGACTAGCCTCTATTCGAGCCTAATCCCAAAATGCAAGTCGTAATTATTTCTGTGATCGCCTTCGCTTTATGGTCAGTTATAGTACGTTCTTGATTCTTCTACATCGTTTATCAGACCACTCCAAAGATGTACAAGCTCATATCCTTGAGTTCATATAGTGGTCGCGCAGCGTTGATAGCGATTGTAATGACAGGCCGTGTGTATGCACTGGAAATGTGAGTTGAACTGCTGACCCTGATTCTTCAGCTGATGAAGTGATCGTTGTGGAATAGCATTGCACGTAGTCATCATTTGGATAGTGCTTGGATGTTTACAGAAACCACTTTTCCGTGTCCGACGCTATCTGTTCCTATCCTGCCCTGGTTCTTTGCCCAGGGTACCGAGAAGGCTCGCGTTGAGTGATGGATAAGCGGGAGAAAAGCATAGATAGCTTCTAGGTTCTAAACTGACAGATGTCCAGGACAGTATAGCCTACCATTCTCGTGCTCATAGAGGGTGCGCATAACGCCCTTTGCAATCATCCTATAATCATCTCCAAGATGCGAGTCCTACTTGTCTCGTTGATCACTTTCGCAATCTGGTCGTTTACAGTATGTTCCTTATTCCTGTACTCTGTCGCCTACATCACTTACAAGTTGTCGCCCATAGTACGTACAAGCTCATACCCTTGAAAGTCGTCGACCAGCCTGCAGTAGGACATGTACTAATCACGAAGATTGTGGTCCCCCAAGGTTCTGTCAGTGTGTTGACAATGTGGGTACACTCTTTCGAGCCCTCTTCGAGAGCCGAAAAACTCACTGTCCCACAATAGGAGTGCATTTCCATCTAATCGTGACACAAATACGCGAAATTGCTGCTAGGGAGAAAACGGGGAATGAGGGAGTAGATACATAATGTCCCAGATAAAAAAAAACTAGCATTCTACACTGTCTTTGGCTCGTACATCAGCAAAAACTGTGTAGTGCTATAATGAGTTCCCCGGGGTTTATAATCCACCTGGAGGGTATTATAACCCTTAAAACCAGTCATAACCCCCACAAACCAGGCCACAACCAGGTTATAATCCCCCTGGAGCTAGGTTATAACACTTTCCGGTTTTTGCTGATGTACTATTCGTAGTTGTCAAATCACATTCTCTTTGTCTCTCTTCAATACCCTGCAGCTCACACCCCTCCTTCCGATACCAAGACCAAGCCTCTCCGATACAGTGCTGGAGATATTATAGCTGCTCAGCCTTCCTCTCTTCGATCTTCGTAGATGGTTGGCGTCGTACTTCTTGGGACTCTCCGCTGTCATATCGCTAAGCCGTGTCCGTTTACGTTCCAAACGTCCTAGCGATTCCATGTCCTTCACGCCTGTGCTATCACTGATAGATGGGGACAGTTCTGTGGGTGTAGAGTGCGAGGCAACCAGTATGGTGACTTCAGCTGCAGAAGGAGAGGCCGATAATGCTTCGCTATCCATCACAATCAGAAAGCTGTTCCCGGAACTTGATAGTGTATCGCAAACGGTGACCTCGTGTGGACTTGTCGCTACTGCCTCATCAAACTGGTACGTGCGGCGTGATCGAAAGGAGGTGTGATGTCTTTCGAGTCGGATACACTCCGTATGTCCGTCATACTGAAGGATTGATCACCATCCCACAGAACGGGTGACGTTCCCGGTAGGTTATGTATAACTTATAAATGGGCGTGAAATCAAATAAAAACTAAGAGACTGAATACATTAGGGATTTCCGTGAGTCCTGGTAGAGGGCGCGATGAATGACACCCATTCGCACTTGAAGTGCTCTCGTTAGCGAGCGAAACAGGTGAGGAAGTTGAAGGAGGTGCATACGATGAAGTGTGTAATCGATACACTGTGCTATTTTCGCATCCACGCTCGCAAAGAGTCGACGAATTGTTTCGAGTGAGGGAATTGTCTTCCAAAGGCGTGGAAGGGCCACTGGAGTACCTAAAGGTAAATCGGGTATAGAAGATATGTACATAGTTTTACGAAGTCGGCTTCAGAACGCGTTGTAAACTGCTTGGAGTAAGGCTATTCAGCAGTAGTATCGAGACATTGCGTAGTAGATCTGTTCAGCATGAGCAAATGTCGGATTATAGAGATGTGGTAGACTTGTGTATTGGTCAATCTGCTGACGGTGAAGGAAGCAGCTTTGCGCGCCTTGGAACATTTCAACATTTCGCAACTTGCCTCTCCCCACGATCCGCCAGAATCTGCAGTCATGGTATTCTCAGCACCGTTTCCACCGTATGATCCTACAGATAAATCAGGGTGAGCAGAATTATTCCTATACTCAAATCTCCTCGGGGAGCTCATAAACTGATCGCAGATTTTCGTGCGTAGACCCTGATGATTTGACCGATCCTCTGAAATCCTCCGTGCATTCAGATATGAAACTGTAGTCAAACGCTGGCCCATAATTCTCACCAGCATTGTCGACCAACTCCATCGCGAAAATCATACCTTTCATCTGACTTTGGCTGGAGAAGCATCAAATCCCATCATAGAAAAGAAGGTGGCCGAAGGCAAAGATACCATTGAGCGAATTAGCAAGCTCAAATATGACATGGCTAGGGATCATGCTCTAGAGTGTGTCTTCCGGTTATTTCCTTGCATAGTCGACGTAACTGACATATTGTTCTCAGGCCGATACCACAAGATGGCGAGCCCTTGGTCGAATTGTACAATTCTGAATTAGAAAATCTGGCAAAGAAATCAAAGAACACTTGGTTTACCGCACCCTGGCTCTATGCAGAGTACGCGTTCCGATAACTCAAGTGTCCAATAGCGGTCTAATGTTGATCACGAAAAAGATGCTACCTGTACGGCTCCTCCGCCCGAATTGACTAGATATGATTCATGAGCTCCCAACTAGCTACCGTCTACTTAGGTCCTTCTTCAGGCAGACAGAATATTGGTGCGATTATGACCCGTTCTTCATTCAGAAAGTAGATGTTTTCCAGAAATCCGGGCCCTCTATTTATCGTGAGTTCGAATATTTATTGTTCGTCCTCACCAGTGCTGAGAGGTGATAGGAATTGCAACGACCATACATGAACTCGAGGCCGCAAAACACGCCCTAGAGTCCGATCCTAGTAATATCGGAGTTTTTTTCCAAGAAATGATACAGATGTGCCTTTGGTAGGTCATTTCACTGATGCTTTTCCATAGCTCACCTCCGGATTTTCAGGGGCAATGCAACGGTACTGGATGCACACGTACCGTCGGTTTCACGTACTGATTACTTCATTCATTCTAGGACCTTTCTCTCTTAACCCACATGACACTCGCTGACATCGAGAAGCTTCAAACAGTAGAGAAAGAAGCGCAATCTGCCCGCAAAGAATTCATCCTCAAGGACGACCAGGATGCGGTCTGGGAGCATGTCAAACAGCTGAAGGATAGTCGAGTTGACTTTGTTTTGGATAATGGTATGCACAGTTGCATGTGCTTCCCATCTACGAGCTGATGCTGATGGGTGTTTACAGCTGGATTCGAAGTCTTCACCGATCTGGTTTTCGCTGATTTCCTTGTGACATACACTCCCTATGTGTCAAAAGTGGTTTTCCAGTAGGGATCCTTCAAAATGATGCAGAGGCCTGATATTCTAATGCGAGAATGTATAGCGGTAAAATCATCCCGTGGTTCATCTCCGATGTAACACCACCCGACTTCACGTACACCATCGCATCGTTGCTTGATCCAGTCTACTTCACTACCGCTTCTCCCGCGGAAGAGCAACGGCAACATTTGAAAACGATGGCTACCCGGATTGCCCGGTACGTAGAAGAGGGCGTGTTTGCTTTCTCTGTGCCCGTCGAGACACCACTTGGCGGTGGTGGTGGAAGTTCAACAAAAGGAGCAGAGTTTTGGACAAGTCCTTTACCTTACTGGGACATGCAAACCTACGCTCCTGAATTGTGGAAAGATCTTCGTGGTAGCGACCTCGTAATCTTCAAGGTACTTCTTGCGTTCATGCGTTTATCACAACAGACACTCACTGATTTAAGGGAGATCTCAAGTGAGCATTCACATATACATTTGTCGAACGAATCGATTCTGACATATTGTAACCTCACGACGTCAAAAGCTACCGCAAGTGAGTCCCCAAGTTTCCTCACATCACGCTGCTGTCATTTACCTCTACCCAGGCTGACAGGTGATATTCAATGGCCTTCGACGACATCATTCAGAGATGCTGTCGGTCAGTTCAGTTCAACAGTCATTGAGGTGTCCACCGCCTGATATTTACTTGTTACCGTTGACGCAGGTCCTCTGGCGGGAGCCTTCCCGTTGCTCAGTCTCAGGACTAACAAGGCTGATGTCGCCGTCGGGCTCACCGGTGATGTCCTAGATACCATTGAGAAGAAAGATGGGAAATGGCGGGTGAACGGGAAGTAAGTACACAAGTTTTATATGCCATTCAACGAATTGAAACGATGGCCTGCAGATACGCGCTCATTTCTTATTTGCCTCGTGATAAGTAGACGCTAGAGGGTTCTTATCCTTAGACTTACACGACAATGTAGAGCAGATACTCTGAGATAGATGGCTGTCAACTCGACAGTTCAAATGTACAACATCAAACAAAATGTTACAGCAGATCAGCATATCTAGATACCGTGTATCACAAATGATTCGACACCTAGAAGTAGCCTTCTGTGGAACGATCGGCCATGGGAAGAGCCTGCTCCTTCCCATTTGGATGGAATTGCCTTGGGTTTGACGGCAATCCGATCTTCCTCCCGCTCAGGGAACGATTTACGCTGTGCCCAGGGGACGAGGCAGTAGTCTTTGCCTTTGCCGAGTTGGACGAGATCGAGAGATGGGAAATGAGGGATCTCGATCTGCTTGGCTTGTGCCCCTCTTCTTTTACTTCAGGTTGAGGGAATGCGTCCTGCGCGAGGGGCGGCGTCGAGGACAACTTTACGGTGTCTCGAGCCGGATCTGAGAAGACAGACAGTCTTGGTACTTTGACTGTATAAGCCTCCGGCGGTTGTTGAACGATTGGAAGCGGAGTGGGTTTGCTGTACTCCTGGGTGAAGTCGTCCCGTGATAATCTTCCTTTCTCCGTGTCACCTTCCATAGGGGAGGAAAGTTGAGAGATGTACACAGGTGCAAAGTCGGCACCCTCCGGCGCTTCCGTCTGTGCCACTGTCGAATGCTGCATTGGTATAATACATACAAAAGGGCCATAGCACACTCACAAAACTCTTTGAGACCTCTGCCGAAATGCAAACGACAGAGGATCCCTGTCACTGAGACAGCGACAATAAGGATGTAAGAGGTAATAGTCATGGTTGCAAATAGAGGCCACATGTCGAATATGAACCGGTACACTGTGAAAGTAAGCTTAGCGTGGAGGGTATGCAGGATTGTCTCCATAACTTACGCGGGCTTGCAAATATTGCAGACGACGCCACTAGGAAAGCAATCGAGATCGTAGAGAAGACGAGGAAACGACGTCGCTGTTCCCGGCGAACAGATCCCCAGCCCTGAAGAGGTTACGCGTTAGTCAGGCCAATTCATGTCTGAAAGGGGGCATTATACCAATATCACCCAAGGCAGGACGAACTGTAGAGGTGCGTGTCAGTGGCATAAATAGTGAATGTTTAATTCAAGGGTCAACTCACCACGGCCATGATAATGAGAACAGCTTGGTACGCCCGCAGATGCTTCGCAATATGCACAATGGTACCTGACGAAGCTTTGTCGATCCACATGACAGTAGATGCAAGGGTAAAAAAGCCAGCCAGTTGGAGGCACACGGACAAAATGAGAACAAGCTGCCGGCACTATTGATCAAAAAGGGTTGACGCAATAAGGTGAAGTCTTACTTTGTACACCCAATTGATCCTAGAAGAGGCACCGACACGGTTGAGAGATTGGCGTGCATAGACCTGATCTATGTTAGTCCAGCTCGAACGAAGGACTGAATATGCATACACACCTTGTATAATCTCAAGGAAAGAAGTGCGGCACATATAAGTGCAACAGCGTTCAAAACGAGGGTTGGAATCTTCAAACAGAGATGTCAGAGACAGCGACCTAGTTTGCAGATCCCGCTTACGGTGTGGGAGTAACGCGTTTCCCACCAACCTCCCAGGAAATCAGTGTTATTGCAAGTGCCCTTCACGATGAGCGATTGGTACAGGTCTTGGATGGAATCTGTATTTTCCACACGAAAGCCACCCCAGCCCGTTACTAAAGCGTGCCCCGCCAAACCAGCAACCAGATGCGGAAGGGATTCATTTAGAATCTTAATTGACACCAGGATTAATTAGTACCAAGCCTTGATCCCGAGCAACTGTATACGCACGGCCACGAAGGACAAGGCAAAAAGCCAAACATGGAACGTTAAAATGACAAGATCCTCCCGTCGCGAGTCTCTCAATCTGGACAAATGATCAGGCAAGAGGGTAAAAAAGAACGTTTCTGATTACTCACGCGTCATTCAACCAAAGCAATGAATGCACGCAGGGAGCGGAAAGAGTTTGCCCGTCACCAACGTCAACACCTTGAAGCAGTCCATTCGAGTCGAAAATGGGTTCTGCGTGTCCCGCGAGAGGCTTCAAGAAACGGTAAATCACTATGCCGCCTACAAACGAGGAAGGACACTTACAGTGAACATTCGAATCTCAGAATCCTCTGATCGCCGCCACTTCCCATTGGGATCAGCCCCTTTAATGATAGAGCAGTTGGAATCGGGGACATTGGGTAGGTCGGTGCAGAGTTCCAAGTGGTTGTCGATGTGTACCACTAATCCGGTGATGTTGGTGCATCCTAGAACGCTGGAGACGATATTTGCTGCCTGAGTGTTGTCCTGATACGCGACGCCTTGCAAGGCCACCAAAACGATGCAATAGATCAAGGCCAAGAAGAAATATAACGTTGTGTACTTGGTAAGTGTGATCCTCGTATACTGGCATCACCGAGACCGAAACAAAGGTAAGTTACAGTGGAGCGCTCCTCAAAATTAAAGTCGACTTACGACTAGCTTGACCCTAGACCATACAAGCGCCTGCTTCCAAATATTGCGAGCACCTGGCTTGAACATGGCAGAAACCTAGGAATCCTAAAAGAGCGAAAGGACGTTCCAGCCGTAAGAAGAGTCAACCAGAAGAAAAGAAGGAAAAATCAGCCAGGATGGCCTTGCTGGGCTACGCAAAGGTCCAGGAGATTGTTGAAGCGAAGGAAGAAAAAAGGGGGTGGTAGGCTTGGTAGCCGTGACTTGCAATTGGCTGCACTGGGCAGGGTCGGGTGCAAGGTCGCGATCGTCTGACTCCATGTCGAACCCCACTATGTACCATTAGCCGTCTGAACTCGTAACCATGGCATCAAACGCTCCAAGAACATCAAAACTAGCGAGAACATCAAAACTAGCGACAATTCTCATGCTGTCAGTATAAATAGACATTCCTCGATTCAACATCTCTGTGTAGTCCGTAGGTACGTAGCGCCGCCAAGTGTTGTAGGAGATCAAAAATGTTACCACCCAATTATCTCCTGTATGTCCCACCGCATTTCCTTGTCCGTCGACGACGTCTGGAATAATGATGACCTCGACTGCCATGTTTGCAGTGTCACACTCCGCACACTCGCATCTAAAAAAAAAATGAATTGGATTTGATACATAGTAGATACCGTCCACTTCTACCGAATATTACCGGTCGACCTCCCTGTAACCATGTTCAACGATCCTCGTAATGCGACACAAAGAGAATGCACTCACCCGAACACCAGATCCTAGTGACGAGTGAGATATGAGCAACATAAGATATATGAGTAGATGGGAACATACCATGGTACCAATGATGGCGACAGCATCCGCAAGCATGTGCTGTGAAAGAAAAACAATTGAGCGGCCTTTTCGTCGCGAAAACGGGTTGTCTCACATCTGTAGGAAGGTGAGTAAATACATGGTGGGTTACAAGAATAGAATTGAGCGCTTACGTCTCATGATGAAATCGGCACCCGCCAGGTGTGCGAATCCTGGTGCACGAATGGAACATCTGTAAGGTCGGTTGGTGCCATCGCTGTGAATTTGATTAAAAAAGTCATTCACAAAACAATCCGACTTTGAACGGAGGAAACGGCGACTCACGAAACCAGGTAAACAGCCATTTCGCCCTTCGGCGCTTCAATAGCACTATATGTCTCTCCTGGCGGTACAGAGTACCCTTCGCTGAAGATTTTGAAGTGGTGAATAAGACTCTCCATGCTCTCCTTCATGGAAGCCCTTGGAGGTGGGACTAATTTATGATCGTCAACCTTGATGGCACCGGGTGTGATTTTGTTCAAGCACTAATCACGAACAGAGTCAGAAAGTTTCGTCACCATTGACGACGTGTTAAGCATACCTGGCTGATGATCCGAAGACTCTCTCGCATCTCTTGAACACGGCACAAGTATCGGTCATAACAATCACCATTTTGTCCGACCGGGATGTCGAACTCAATCTGTTTGAATGTTAGGGTAGTCTCTGCAAGCATGTTCAAGTTACATACCTGGTCGTACATATCGTACGGCGATACCTTCCTCAAATCCCAAGGTACTCCACTACCCCTCAGCATAACACCGCTAAAGCTGTAGTTCAGAGCATCATCTTTGCTAACGACACCGACTCCAATCGTTCTTTCCTTCCAAATTCGATTGCCAGTGACGACTTCCTCAATTTCGTCTACTCGTGAGCTGAATTGAGTGGCCCATTTGAAGATGTCGTCCAGCAGCCCGTGAGGGAGATCAAAGGCTACACCACCCGGTCGAACATATGCAGCATGTAACCGCGCGCCGGAAACACGCTCGTAGAACTCCATCAACTTTTCTCGTTCTTCAAAACCCCAAAGGAAAGGAGTGAGAGCACCAACGTCCATGGCATGTGTAAGAACAGCCATCAAGTCTGGTAAGCAAATCAATAATTGTACTCAACCACAC
Organism: Moniliophthora roreri; assembly: GCA_001466705.2. Taxonomy (NCBI): domain Eukaryota; kingdom Fungi; phylum Basidiomycota; class Agaricomycetes; order Agaricales; family Marasmiaceae; genus Moniliophthora; species Moniliophthora roreri. The sequence continues at coordinate 253,061 of LATX02000182.1, forward strand.
AGTACATGGAATCCTCACGATTGAGTATACGGGTGATTTCTCCAAACAGGGTACGTATCCACTTAGCACGGTCTGGAACCTCGATATTAAGAAGCTTTTCCACAGCTCGACTGTAGCAAAGCTCGTTCGTCACTGTAGTAGTATAAGTAGATGAGCGGGACGAGGAAAGGGATGATTGAACGGACTCATCGAGACGTAGTCCAGCCGGTCAAAGTAAGGAAGGGCTTGAATGTATGTTTTGTATTCAATCAACTTCTCAGTTCCTCTGTGAAGTAAACCAATGTGCTGCGCCGCCAGTCGTAAGTAAACTACGCAGATACCAAGAGGGTGTGAGACATACCGGATCTGCCCGTAGAATCTCTTCACCATTCAGCTCCAAAATCAGACGAAGCACACCGTGAGCGGCAGGATGCTGAGGTCTACGTTCATTCGGGTTTAATCGTTCTAATTTATAGGTTCGCTAGACATAATACACACCCAAAGTTGACTAGAATTCAACCAGGTCGTCAGCACCAGACTCCGACCCACAGTGTATAATGCTACTCACCAGTGAAATGCCTCATTTTCGCGTCTGACCTGGTCCCAGTCTCTGCCAGAATGTCTGTTGCGCTCATGCCATGCAGATCCTCCACCGTATGGTATTCAAAGACATTTTTCGCGCCTCGGGTCTGTGCGGAATCGGCTGCTGGGTTGGGTTCAGCAAACCGTCGCGAAGTGGAACTTAAGGAGCGGTTCAGAAGCCGAGAAACTGAGGTTGTACAGGATGTGCGTGCTGCTGAGCGCAGCAGCATAGACGCCATCGTCGTTCGGAATGGCAAGCAGCAAGTCTAGTGATGTCGTTCGGAGGGGAGGCGTCACACAAATTCTTGGACACCACGTGTGACACATGTCACGCTTGTTCAACATTTGCTGTCCACACCACCTGGTGAGCTACCAAATAGTTATCACTGTCTATGAGGCATTACAGAATAAAACAAAACACAACGGGGGTATGAAGAAAAAGTCCCTAAAGATGACTCGTAATGGGGTGAAAGCATGTCAAAGTCTATCTAGATGGTATATAAACACAAGAAAATGTTCCAAGCGGGGATGGATGGGCTGCCACTACCTGGCCGTAACAAGAAAAGATCATCTAGGGAGTGTGGGCACTGTGTGGAATGTCGGGATGGGCAGCTCAAAACCCCGTTTTTCCTTCAGGTCATCCAAAGATGTCTTATTCTTCTCTACATCGCGTTCAAACACTTCGGGTGCAAAATTGGAAGAAGCCAAGGCGGCCTCCGCATGAACTACAAAGTATATGTCAGCATGTGAATGTGAACGAGACTGATATACGTACGATATTGCGACAATCCCTGCCCAAAGTTCAAACGGCAGAGAAGACCCAGCACAAAACTAGCCAAGAACAATATGATAGATGCTGTGGTGAAGCATCCCATATTCGGCCAAGCGTAAAATGTCCTGCAAAAAAGAGTAGATCAGCACACAATCATGGGCTTTTTAACTCTTCCTCACCATCGATAGACTTGTGAATAGAACATAATGCACGAAGCTGCAAAGAAGATGAAGCCCAGTGCGACGAACATGCCTGTGGCTAAACGATGTTCATGCCGTATGCCGTACCAACCCTGGAAAGCGATCAGGAATATGCGAAAGATCAGAGGTAGAGGACTACGTACTGTGATCAACCACGGAACGAGAACCTACAAAGAGGTTTCAGTGACAATTTCAGGTTACAGCAGCTCACTCCTTACGATCGTGAAGGAAATAAAGATGCCCACATACAACGTGAAGTGGTCGGTGAGGTCTTTGATATAGCTATTGAGCAGCTGGTCGACCCATAAACCAGAAGCCATAAGGAGGACGAATGCTTCAAGCTGTAGGCAGACTTTGACAGCCATGAAGTACTGCAAATACTAAAATGAGCATTCGGAAGCCGCAAAGAATTGAACGTGGATACTCTTTGGATTCGGACAATTTTCTTCGGGGCACCCATGTAATTGAAGGACTCGACATTGTACAGCTTGAATGAAATGAGCGCATCACTACGAAAAGCAACAAAGCCACATACTCTCAATAATGTCAAGGACAGATAGCACGATATGATGAGCGCTGTACAGTTTAACACTAGGTCGATGATCTGGTGTGCTGGAATTGGTATGAAACGCAGATCAACGAAGATTTGCAGACGTACCTCGTAGTTTAGACGCGCTTTGAAATAACCTGCAAACATCTCAACCGAACACGGTGTTCCCGGTGTCTCTATCATTCCACCGTAGACTAACTCCTGCCATTTAGACCGCCACAATGCATACGCCGACCAGGCGGTGAGTAACACGCGAGCACCCAACCCTGCAAGTCTATACAGAAACATGAACGATCGCTGCATCAGCCAACCCAATGAGACTTACACGTGTGGGACGGAGTCGTAGACCATGGCCATGAATGATATCCCAAACAACCAAAACTGAAGCAAAACGAATGCGATGTCTTCTCTTTGGGAATTTTGCATGCTGGACGGGATTCAGTGAATGTTGGTACAAAGAAACTGGTTACGCACTGTTGTTGTGGATAGACAAGAATGCTAGTACACTGTTTACTTAGAGGTACATCTCCGGACTCTGCCCTCAGAATGATTTTGTTGTCCGTATCATTCAGCGGCAGCAGTGTTTGAATCGTGATGTTCTGCCTTCTCAACATTTCTTGAATCTATTCCAAGGTCAGCCATTCAGCGGTGGGGTGAGGTGCATATCCCTTACTTGCAGTCCTCTCAGTTTAGCGTTCTGCGATCAGAGCGGTCAGCACGAGTCCAGTTTTAGAAGAACATGAGAATCCTACATGGTCCGCATCGACTTCTCCCTGTATGTTCACCTCGGAATCGAAGATATACGAACAAACCAGATCGTCGTGAGGGATTTTGTCGCACATTTGTAGTTTATAATGACGCCCGGTTACATGGAGGTCGGTATGGTTCTTCGAGGGGATGTCTGCAGCTTTCGTGATGGCAGTGAAGAAAGCACTGTATTCGGAATCGATGGTGAATAGGAAAGACTGAATGATGCCTTGCGCAAAACAGTGGATGAAGCCGAACAGGAAAAAGACGAAAGTGAGGCGGTTTCGTGTGATACGAGTAGCCTATTATACATTCAACGTTAGCGTCCAAAGTCATAGAGAACATATAGCCTACCAAAGCCTTTAGCTTCATTTTGACGCGCGCACTTGCACTACGTGACATTTTCAGAGAAAAGAAAGGAGGAGTGTGGCAGAAAAGGATCAAAGGAAAGACGAAAACAGTTGAACCACCGTTCTAGCACGCAGAGCACGGCCGAGGCGTACTCTTTCTGTGACCTGCCGATGGGTGAAACGAAAGAGGGAGAAAGGGTCCAAGATCGTTACAAGCACTATATAAGCCGCATCATCAGCCAATGCCATGTATCCTTGTCAAGGAATGTACGTACACATGACACCGGGGGTTCCCCCCTGGTGACTTGCTCACGTCAAGCAAGGCGACAGCCGGCATAAGTTTCTTGGAACGTCCCAAGACGTTGGTATGCCTGTGATTTATCAGATAGTGATGCGCCGTAGGATTCAGGAATACAGTACTTGGTACGCAGTGCTTGATAAAAATGTGTTGGCTGCGTAGACTTTCTGATTAGTATTCGATGCAATGATGCAGGTAATTCCTCGAACATTGTTGTCCTCGAAAATTTTAACATGACATAATAAGCCCGCCGCCGTCGGCGGTACTCTCCTCTTGTACACGAGCAGCAACTATGCTCAGATTTTTCCAAACTTGTGGCACGTCCTCGTTCAGAAATCTGGGATGTATTCGCACCCTATACCTCACAGCAAGACGGAGTGAAGCTTCTACCCAAAAATCCTTTTCTGGGGTCGCATCTCCTCTCATTGCCGAGGAAGCTCAAGATGTTTCCTCTTTGGATCGTTTGCTCAAGGCCGTCAGTGAGAGGCTCACATGTTTTTCGCACAAAATTCCTTTGCTAACAGGTATGCAGGACAAAGATCGAACCCCGACTATCATTCGTCAGTCCATAACCTCTTCTACTACGTATCCTAATTTCAACACGCCGGCAGAATGGTGCCTATACGGACGCCAATAATGTGGTCCGAGGTCCTTCTAACATCGGAGTCGAAAGCCCCTTCGGAAGATACTAAAATTCCGAAGACCTCGGCAGAAACTGCTCCAGACCTCTCTCCGCGCAATATGCACGACTCCTACACTGAATTTATCTTGCCGTTCGGTTCATCGGCTCAGTTATTAGAGAACTATACGAATGCATCTGGTGGGATAAGAACCGGAAAGTAGGTTCCCCAGTGTCAATATGGAATGAAAGATCTCACGGAAAAGTTGCATAGGTTAATGGAACATCTGGATTCTCTAGCTGGCTCTATATCTTATAAGCATATGCTTGGACCTGGAGTGCAGACACTAGGGAAGATTCAAGAGAGGGGCTTTTATATAGTCACTGCATCAGTTGACAGGTAGGATACATCGCCTTGGAAGTCCCGTCCTTAGGCTGACCCCATCCAGACTTGACATGTTGGGCCAATTGAATCCCAATCGAGATCTTCGCTTAAGTGGGCAAGTAATCTACACTGGACGAAGCTCGATGGAAGTCCTCGTCAAGATGGAAACGTTAACGGGTAGCTCGGAGAAACAAGAGGAAACAATCATGTTGGGTGATGGATTTGGGTTCACATCATCCTCGCGATCACTGACTATTCACCCAGGTCGTTTCTCAATGGTCTGCAGAGATGCCAATACCCATCGTGCTCGGTCTGTCAACCCTCTCAAGATCTCTACGCCTGAGGAACAAGCACTATACTCCATGGGTGAAGGTACCTTGATCTCAGCGTCCGGTACATGTATTCCTTCCTTCTGATCTATGTAATCACCCATCAGCGATGAAAGCGAAACGGCAGACCAACGCCCAGCGCTCATTGTCCCGTGTTCCTCCGAGCTCTTCGGAAGCCGGAGCTCTACACACCTATTACCTCAAGTATGGCCAACAGAATGGAATTCTTGATCCAGACCTCGTGTACATGAGCGATACAAGGGTTGAGAACTGTATGCTTATGTTCCCTCAAGAAAGAAAGTGAGATATTATCTCTCTTGCCTGTCTTCGACACTCACCTATCTATTAGCGTACATCAGAAGATCTTTGGTGGCTACCTCATGAGGTAGGCGTTTAGGCTGTGCACGTCTCAAGAGCTGTCGACTCATAAATTAACTGGTCAATATCGATCAGACTGGCATATGAAGTAAGCTTGTCGTTTTGGAGCCAAATGATTGAACGACATTGGCGCTGATGAAACGTTCTAGCTTGGCTTTTCAAACGCCAGCATGTTCAGCAAAGGACATGTTCGTTTTCTCTCACTGGATGGTATTTCGTTCGCAAAGCCCGTTCCGATTGGCTCCATTCTACGACTGACTTCCTATATTCTCCACTCAACGTCATCAGCGGAATACCCAATGTTGATCGTAAGTCACTCTCCTAACAATTCCAGTCCTGCTACTGAGTTTATCCAGCACGTCGGAGTTACAGCCAATGTTGTTGACATCAAGACGGGATTAGAACAGACGACAAATGAGTTCAGGTTCACGTGGTGTAAGGAAGAGGGCGAAGAAACGAGGAAAGTGGTCCCAAAGACATATCAAGAAGCAATGCTTTGGTTAGAGGGGAGGCGTGCTCTGGAGATCGGTGAGGCATTTAGAGGACTTCGTACTTCCCGAACATGAGTGCGCCATGAAATATATGTAAAAAACAGAATATGGTAGAATAGAATGGCACAACCTTATTAGATGCAGCCTGGAATCCAAACCCTACACACAGTTAGTCCCAGGCATTTCGCGGGGGCAGCGCACCCGTACTATAATACTTAATATATGCATCCACCGTCCCATTTTGTATTTCCGTGTCAATCTGCCATCTTCTGATGGCTACCAAGTTCAATTTCCGTTGATCGTCTAAAGGCCTAAAAGTCATCAGTGCCATAGTCAAGAAGCATATTCCCCAATGAATCAACAGATTGAAGCCTCATCAGTGTGAACTGATTGCAGACATCCTTGATCTGAAGCAGGTCATGTACATGACAGCTACTAGCAATGGAAAGTCTGCTCTTTTCATTGTTCCTCTTCTCATACATCTGGAAATAAACCAGAACTCATGAAACTGCCCTCAGTTTGATGTATTTACCCAGCAGAACATGTCCACAGCGAGTCTTGAGCATATCAATATCAATATTATCAAAGAAATTGCTGAATGCAAGCATCAGCTCATCATCATCAATCCTGAACATCTTTGTGAACCTGAATGGTACAAGAATCCTAATTCATGGGATATGTGGGACTGGTGGAGCTATATTTCTTGTAATCCTCCTTCCTCAGCCATGAATCAGGGTAGTTGAAGGCATGAACACATTGGATTCACTAGATGAAGTGGATTGCAAAGGAATCTGCTGCAAGAAGGAACTTGGGAGTGTATTTTAACATTATGAAGACTCTGAATGGTCTATGACAGTGAAATGTTTGTTTAGAGTGAGAATCATATTGAAAAATGCCAAACTATGGATGCAGTCATGTTAAACAGGCAGGATGAAAATTTTAGAGCAGGTGCTTAGTTCAAATATAGACAAATATTAGGTAATATATATGGGTGCAGCAATGGGACAGATGTTGTAGAAATGTTATGGTAGGTGTCAGCTGTGGTTCAGAAATTGCATCATTACTAAGCAGGTTTCCTACATTTTTTAGGACAAGCCTTGACATGCTTGATGTGACCTTGGAGGCACATACTTACATGCTAAACTTACCAAGCCCCCTTCTTCTGCATTATGGGTGCTACAAGCTCTTTAATAGCACTATAGCAGGGTTTCACTAGTATAAATGATGCAATTAAGCACTGGGATATGCACTAATAGCTTAGCACCTACCATTTCCCCAGCCAAAAAAGTGACCTTGACAATGACTGCACTGATGGCCAATTGGTGCAGACATGAGCACTATTTAAAGGTCCTGATAAAAAGTTTGGTTACTGATTTTCTTGATTTGGGCATTCAGGCCTTTAAGTATGCACTTTTATGCATTAGAGCATATTTGATTGCATATATACAACTTTTGTATGAACAAGATCTAATGATTTTTTCACATTATTTTCATGACAAGCTTCACTCCACTCCAATAATTGCTCTCTTGAGATACAAAGTCTGGTAATATACTTCATGGCCTACAGTAACAGCTGCATATGTGCTGCATTGTTACTTGGCATGTCATCTTGCTGGCACAATTCAAGTTCAAATCTGCCAGAAACATCAGAATCAGAACCTCTGAAGCAGACTCTTAAAATATTTATCACAGACAATTGTAATTTACCTAATTTTTCCAGAGTGGAGCCCTGTTTCTACATGCAAAACTTTGTATATACATAATCAAATACACTCTATTTTCTTAAAGATGAGAGTTTAGCTATATTAAGAAGTTTTAAGGAAATCTACAACCAAGAATTTCATTAGATACTCATCCTAAGTAATTCCTGCCATTCTGGGTGAGAGCACAAGCCAGACATGTAAACTAAAAAATGTGTTATGAAATCCAGTCATGCTTGGTGATGGGAAAATAAAGAAGTGGAGTTTGAATTGGCCTGCACTGGCCCCTACCAAACATAATCAGGGTAGGGGCTGTACTGGCAGCACCTGCTATCTTTCTATTGACAGGCAGAGCAAGAAATGATGTGTCTTGCCAGGCATATGAGATAATCAGAACCTAGGTCCTAATAGATGTGAATTCTACATTTTACAGTAACTGTGGCAGGGCAATGCAAAGGTAAGATAGCAAATTGCACATGAGTCCTATCTTAAGTGAAAGTGTGTGGGAATTCCTGGTTGAGTGCTTAGTAATCAAGCAGAGGAAAGTGGGGCAAGAGTACATGGGAATTCCTAGTAGTGTGCTCAGTAAACTAAGCAGAGGAAAACAGATGAGAGTACATGGGAACTTTGGATCAAAATGCTTAGTAAACTGAGAAATTTTGGACCAAGACCTGCTACTAAAGATAGCAGAAATTACTGTACAATGTTAGGGTGCAGTGACTAATTCCTAGCTATATTATTAACATATATGCTCACATTGACCTTCTTGAAGGCTATTATTCATATAGTTGTTAACATTATTTTCTAACACTGATAATAACAAGTGAATAATGCAATCTTTACCATGTTATTAACAATTTGGCATGTGAAAATAATAATGCCTGCACCACTTGACCTGCATCTGTAATGGCTTTTATACACCCATTCATAATATCTTCAACCCATTTCATAAGTACTGCATCAGGGCCACCTTCTGAAGTAGAATTCTCCTTGATATATTTCTCTAGTATGTCAGCAACAGCACCAATCCCATTTGACTCCCTCTCCATAATGCCCAACATACTATCTCCAGTTGTACATATATGTGTCTTCCATCTTGAATCCCCTGCCCACAACCTCTATAGTTCCCAACTCTTCAGCCTTATTCCTGTCTAGGTGAAAAGTCTTGAATGGAAACTTCAGTATCTCTCCAGACTGAGGTCTTGGAAACAACTTGGGTACTAGAGCATTGAGAAAAGTATGTAAATAGGTTAGCTTGTGAATAGCATCTTCTGGAAGTTGCTCCATGGTGTGTAATTGCATCTCAATAGTTAGTCCAAGTTTTAGGGAAATTAAGAATTTCATTGTTGGGAGTGTCTGTAAAAGGAATACAAGGCTGCTAAATGATGAGTCAACTATTGATAATGGTCAAAATGAAAAATTTGCAACACATGTATTGCTCAAATCAGCAAGGCTCTGATTTGCTAGGGTTCCACCTTTGGTTCCCATCAATCTGAACTAATTAGATGCTACAATCAGATTGAATGTGGTGTCTGATAAGATGGCTATTACCAGGAATTTGGCTGCACCACTTTGGTTCCCATCAATCTGAACTAATTAGACACCATGTTCAGGTTGAATGTGGTGTCTAATAAGATGGCTATCATCAGGAATTTGGCTGCACCTTGTTGCACCCTTCTCCTGCTCCTCTCTGCTCCTCTCTTAGCACCTTTACTCTCTCTCAAGACTCTTGAAGTCTCCTATGGACTGTCTGCCAGTGTCAGCTGCCAGAGTTGCATGACTCATCTCCAGCACCTCAACATCAACCACATTTCCAACATCTTTCTCACAGTTGTCATTGTTGTTCCCACTGTTATTAACATCCCATAGCTGTTGTCGTTGCTGCTGGAAGTATAAGGTGCATTTGTAAAACTTCACTTTACTCTTTAAAACCAACTATTTACAATCAGTCATTATGAGTATTATCTGAGTTCTATATATTCTCCTTATATCTCTAAGCTGGAATCAACAAGCCTTTTTTACACCTTTCACATTCATGTCACCTGAACACACTTAGATCAATGACAACTATGGAAGAAATCATTCAGAATCTTTCTCACTGTGTTAAGGCTACAATACACAGGCAATCCAATGGCCTTCCTTTTCCTTTGCCCTTGAGTGCTCTCTCAACCACATTCAGTTTCTGTTGGTTTCCCAACACCACATCTGGCTCCTATGTAAATTTGTCAATCAGCAGGCCAAAATACATTGTGACAGCCACTTGATTAACAGCGTCTTTTCATGGTTTTCTCCTGCATGCATTTACCCACCCTGTTTATCCTCAATATCTCAATATCTCCTCCTTTCAGCCCTCCAAGTTCCCTCAAGTCCTCACATGGCATCTACAACCAGTGTTCACTACTGGCATCTTTGGTGACTCATCACTGGCACCAGTCCTGTGGCATCAACTACAGTTCCTATGACTCTCATTATTGTTCAGAATGGTCTCAACTTACCCAGAATAGTTGTTGTTGCTATCAGCTCAGGTAAAAAATATAGGTGTGTCATAATTCTTTCAGATAATCTTCTATCTACTGACCACAGGTGTCCAGATTCTATTGTTCCTTATTAATTACTGTTGCCATCACCATCAACAATACACTCTTTTTTGTGCAACACCCTGTCTACATCATTAACCTGCATGAAGACCTCTCCTTCTACACTCATACCCCAGCCAGCATTATGTTGCAATTGCTATCAGAATCAATGTCATATCTCTACAAGGACAACTTCTCTCAATGCTTTCTATTTTCCTCAGTGCCCTCCCTTCACCTGCTTGGAGTACTGGACAGTGAACATGTGACAAACTGTTGATCTGCATCATTGTTGATACCTTGGAAACAGCATCCCTTTTTGACCCTACTGGCATCTATTGGTATTTTTACCTGGCTGTGAAATGTCAACATCAGAATCTCTCTCAGCGTTAGCAGAATTAACTCCCATGACTGTTCCTCTAGTGCATAGTGGAGTCAGTGTTATGATTTCCCCTTCACTGTACAGTATTACCTATGCTTCCTTTTCTGATTAGACATATTTACCTTCCCAGTTCCCTTTTTCCTTTCTTACCTATGCTTCTATCTTGATTGGACCTATATATCTTCCTAGCTCTCATCTTCTTCTCTCTTGTAATATCATTTATGTCACATGCTGGCTGGACTGGGGATTACTTATATTTAGCTGATACTACCACTTATACATAGAACTTTATGTAGTTATCAGATGTATCTATTTAAGCACTCAAGTTGAGACTCTAGTTCCTCAGCTTGACCTAGTTAAATCTTAACTTGTGTTTAGCAACATTAAAAGAACTCTGAACCTCAGAAATCCTCTAAGCAAACTCAAACTTGACTCTTGAACTTTGCATCACTAAGGTTCTGTGGTGCTAAGGTGTTGATGTTGCTGTGCAAGTAACATAACATAAGGTCAAGCTGATTGATTGCCGGCCTGTCAAAAGGTCTAGGCATCACCACTCTGGAAGGACAAAACACTGCCCAAATGAACAGAACAACAGGTCAAATGAGATATTGCTGAAGCAGAGGAACAACAGCATATTTTACAGACTCAGTCAATATTGAGCACTGGTGGACAAGTGATTCCACCATTAACCAGACAATCACACAGAGAGCTCCTGACCCTCTCCCTGAAGCCATCACAACAGAAGCTGTCTCAGGAAGAGATACAACCCAAACAATTCAAAGCAAAGAAAACCTGGACTCTGGAATTCACAGTGTGTGGATCAAGCAAAGCAGACTCTAAAGATGCCTTATTGCTCCTGATATTGAAGAGAGAAGAATTATCTACATCAGATATCTCCATCAGATCACCCAAAGAACAAGATCCATTCCAGAAACTTCTGAAAGCCCTGAAAAACAGCCTCAGACTGAAGACACTGAAGCTACTGACAGAAATGTCCAAAGAGAAGAAACCATCAGGGAGCAAGCTAAAGATAGAGCCACAAACAGAGGAAACCACCATTGGATCAACAATGCCAGTACAGATTGTCTCTGACAACAAAGAAATTAAGGCTGCTCTACCTATGCTATTCACAGGAGATTGTAAAGACACAAAGAAGTTTCTCTGAGAAGTACAGTTATACATCACATTGAACCTGAAAGCATTCAAAAACAACCAAATGAAAGAACTATTCTTGCTATTCTACATGAAGGATAGGCCAGAGCTTTTAGCCAATGAAGATCCCACAAAAGCTCCAAAATAGAAGGACTTCATAGAGGAGTTCAAGGTCTCATTTGAACCTCTTGACACAGCACTTGATGCCCAGATGAAGCTCTGAGACCTCAAAATGAAAGAATAGGCTGACAAGTATACATACCAATTCCAACACCTTGCAAAACAGACCAGATACAATGATGCAGTGCAGATTGAAGCATTTAAATGGGGACTGCCCAGAGGTCTCATAATGAAAGTTATGACTAGACCAGAAGGGAAACCAGAAACCATCAAAGACTGGATGAACACAGCAATCCTCTTTGATGAAACATGGAAACAAGCGCTGGAGTATGGAAAGAAGTGGGATGAAGACAATGGAAGGACACAGAGAAACTTCTGAAAGAAAGAGAAAACAACAATAAAGAGGATTAACAAAGCAAACCAGAAGGAATATATGGCAAAAGGGTTGTGCTTCCAATGTGGGAGAAGCAGTCACAGAGTTAGAGACTGTCCAGATGGGACGAGGAAAGAGGAGTCCAGAAAGGAAGAGCTGAAGAAAATGACAAGGGAAGAACAATTTGCAAAGATCAGAGCCCTTGTAGATGACCAGCTGAAGGAAGAAAAGGATCTCCTTCTGGATCTCATGGAACAAGAGGGTTTTTGAATAGACAGAAGAGCACAACATCTCCACTACCAGTAATAATCTCACACTTTGTATTAGCCAAGATAGACTGAAATTCTATGCACATTCCTCTCCAATACAAAGTAGAAAATGAAATCATTGATACCAAAGCCCTTCTAGATCCAGGAGCAGAGGGAAGATTCATTAGCCCAAGGCTTGTGAAGAAACTTGGAAAAAAGTGGGACACACTTCCCAAACAAATAAAAGTCTTCAATATAGACAGAACCCCAAACAAAACAGCATGGATCTCCCATACAGTAAACCTTATGTTCACAATGGAAGGAAAAGTCTTCCATGAGGACTTTCTAATCTCTAGAATTGGAGAGGAGAATCTCATCCTTGGCCTCCCATAGTTGAGGTACCATAACCCCAGAATTGACTGGCAGATGGGGGGAATTGAGTTCCCAACATGGAGAAGGATCATGATTAAGTGATTCCTAGGGGTACTAGATTCCCTAGAACTGGAAGTGCTCATTAGAGTGAAAACAACCACTTCACAGGAACTAGTGCAAGCTAAAGAAGCACTAGTGAAAAGTGATTAATGAGCTAGTAACACCATATCTCACTGAGTACTTTGGCAGATTCAAAAAAGGAAAATCTGAGTGATTCCCCATTCTTCTTTGTCACAAAAAAAGAAAAAGGGGCACTCCAACCAACACAAGACTACTGAAAACTCAACAAAAGGACAATTAAAAATGCTTACCCACTCTCATTAGTATCAGACCTCATAGATAAATTAAAAGGAGCAAAGATCTTCAGCAAATTGGATCTCCATAATAGATATAATAACATGCAGATCAGGAATGGCGATCAATGGAAGGCTGCTTTCAAGATGAATAGAGAATTTTTCAAACCCACTGCAATGTTCTTCAGTCTTGCTAATTTGCCAGCAATGTTCCAAGCATTTATGAATGACATTTTATTGGACCTTATAGACAAAGGATGGTGTGTTGTATATATGGATGATATAGTAATCTTCTCTGAAAATTGGAAAGAACACTAGGAACAAACTTAGTGACTACTACAACAGATACAGGACTATGACCTGTACCTCAAACTGGAGAAATGTGAGTTTGATGTCAGCAAAGTGGTCTTTCTAGAAATGGTGATTCAGCCTGGCCATATTGTGATGGACCCAGTTAAATTGGCAGGAATAGCAGAATGGGAACCACCACAGACAGTAAAAGGAGTATGTGCATTTTTAGGATTCAGGAACTTCTACCAGAAATTCATTGGATATAGCACAGCCTCTAAACAATCTCACAAAGAAACTTTGAAAGTTCAAATGGATGTCTATGTGTCAGGAAGCCTTCAACATGCTGAAACAGAAGTTCCTCTTGAAGCCCATATTGAAGATACCAGATTCAGATAAGCCATTCATCATTGAAGCTGATGCCTCTAAATGGGCAACAGAAGCAGTTCTTAGGCAAAAAGAATCCAATGGAGAATGGCATCCATGTGGATATTTGTCAAAGTCACTATCACCAACAGAATACAACTATGAAATCTATGACCACAAACTTCTGGTAATTGTTTGCACACTAATGGAATGGAGACACTATCTGATGGGAGGAAAGCATAAAGTGGTGGTTCTTTCCAATCATAAGAACCTGACATACTTCCAACTGGTGCAAAAACCAAACTGAAGGCAGGCCTGCTGGAGTTTGTTCCTTTCAGAATTTGATTTAGCATTGGTCCACATGCCAGGAAAGCAAATGACACAAGCAGATGTGCTGTCTCAAAGAACCAACAAACAAGAAGATGAAGACAATGACAATGACAATGTGATCCTGCTACCAGATTACTTGTTTGTCAGAGGAATCAATTTGGAGCTGGGAGAGGAAATTTGAGAACAATTGGGTCCAGATGACTTCTATAAGTCAGCTTTGGAAATGTTATTACACCAAGGTGTGCTACCAATCAAATCCATGCTTTTGGAATGGGAGATTAAGGACGATCTTCTATTCTTCAAAGGGAAAATCTATGTCCTGAACAATGAAGAGTTACAGTAGAAGATAGTAAAGGAAATTCATGAAGGAACAGGGGTAGGACACCCAGGACAATAGAACATGGTAGAACAGATGCAATGGGACTTCTGGTAGCTAGGAATGACCAAGTTCATCAAAGGTTTTGTTAATGGCTGTGTTCCATGCCAGCAGGCAAAGATCAATACTCATCTCACACAAACTCTGATCCAGCCTATCCCAGGACTGAAAAACTCTTTCCCTTTCCAAGTCTGTACTATGAATCTGATAACTGACCTTCCAGAAGTAGATGGCTCAGATGCTATTTTGGTCATAGTGGACCACTCATCTACAAAAGGGGTAATTTTTACTCCATGCACCAAGACAACAAATGCTGTGGGAATCACAGAACTGCTGATTCAACACTTATACAAACAATTTGGACTTCTAGACTATGTCATATCAGACCAAGATCTGCAATTCACAGCAGAAGTATTCCAAGAAATAGGGAAGCAGCTGCTTATCAAACATTCAATGAGCACTGCATTCCACCCACAAACAGATGGAGAGACAGAAAGAGTAAATCAGGAAATTGAAGTCTTTCTGTTCAAAGGAACAGACACAGTGGAAGGAATATCTCCTACTAGCAGAATTTGCTCACAATAAGTGAACTCATTTCATAATGAAGAAATCCCCATTCTATATGATAATGAGATATAACCCTAGAGCACTCCCTATGGCATTCAAGAAAACCAACATCATATCAGTAGACAAATGAATAGACAAGATTAAAAGAATACAGGAAGAAACATCTAGCCTTCTGGAGATAGTAAGACAAAAGATGATAAGGAGGGGAAAAAACCAAGTTGGACATATTTAGAGAAGGATGAAAAGTATAGCTGGAAGGAAGAAACCTTGTGATTGGGTACCTCTTGAAGAAACTAGCCCCAAAAAGAGAAGGGCCATTCCCAATAACAAAGGTCTTGGGACCAGTGACATATCAACTTCAGTTACCACCACAGTGGAAAATACATCCAGTGTTCCACATGGCATTGTTACCACCATTCAAAGCACATGGACCCAGCTTCATAGAACCCCCTCTGGACCTAATAGAAGGGTTTGAAGAATATAAGGTGGATGTGATCATTAGACACTGGCCAAAAAGAAGACTCTGAGAATTTCTAGTGTCATACACCAGCTACAACTCTTTGCATAACTGGTGGATAGAAATAGAAGAGATGGCAAACTGTCTTGATCTTTATAAGGACTATATAAAAAGGCATAAACTGAAGCTCTTGAAACCTATCTCTATCACTTAAACATGTCTTCTCATGCATCTACCTCCTCTGCTGCTTCTGCTAATGCTCCTGGTCACCAGCCACTCCAAAGCCTGAGCAATGTTCCTATGGAGGCTGGAGACAGAAGGTATGGTGAGAACATTACCTACCATCATGGTCTTCAACCCAACCTCTATCAACTCCTCTACCTCTTCAACTCCTAGCAATACAATCAGCAGATTCAATGTGCTGCCAACTCTGACAATTGTCTGGAACCAACTGTCAAAAGCCTCTTTTTCCTCAGGGTCCAACACCAGCTTCTTGAAAAGGTCGCTAATATGGCAAATCTAGAAAAGACCCAATTTTATTCATTTTACATTACTTTTGAATCAGAACATTTTAATATAACACAAGATAATAGGTAATAAGGACTAGAGTGAGCCCAGTCTGCTAGTCATTGCCTTAGAGAAGCTACAGTGTGTTGGAAATTACAAAGAGCTATATGATATGCTATACAGAGGTGTCTAAGCTGTACATTCTGACTTATCTATGTATCAGATCTGAAGCAGATCACTCCCGAAACCTGTAGGGAACCTAACTATAACCATATGAACATGTTGGCTAGTTAACTGAGCTCTCTCAAAGTGCTATCAATGGGATTTTTCAATTTATTCACTTTTCTAGTGCAATATGCAGTCATACAGTACAGAGGTACTTAGAGAAGACATCAGAACAGAGAGACGACTTGGAAAGGAACAATCAGAATGATCAGACATTGGAATTCAATATGCAGATCAGAATCAAAGCTGATGATCTCTTAATAAAGAGTTCTAATGTGGCACAAATAGATGAAATTACTTAACAAGTGGCAATGCAACCTCAGATTAAGTGTAGCTACATGACTACAGATACAATGAGACATATAATTGATATCTAAGGAATGTGAAGCCCTAGATAAGATCAAGAATGAATTATCAAAGAAGTGTTAGGACTATGCAAGAAGGCAAGGATGAGTACAGCCGAATGGCTAGGAGAGTACCATATGAGGATCACCATATGAAGGAGATGGGTTCGCTGAAGCTATCGGCAACAGCACTACTGAACTACAGAGCTTGGCTGAGATGAAGGGTCTCCACATGAGTGAGATGGAGGGCAAAGTAGAGGAGGGAAGAGAAGAGCGCAGAACAACGTTAATTTTCCACTTGGGGTATAACAGTAGAATACAATGGTTTATATCTACTGGGAGAGAATACAACATGGAGAACATATGTAGTCCATGAGGACAATGACCAAGATGTCACTATAAGAAAACATGTTGTAAGATGTACAATGGCGGAGATTAATGGAATGTGTAGGTTATGATGGAGGAGATGTGTAAGCATGTCTCGTATGGGTCATGGCTGAGCTGAGTCGTATGAGCATAACAGTATCCCCCCCTTAGGTTCCGACCCTGGAGGAATGTTATAGAAAAGGAAATAAGCGGAACAATGGAAAAGAATGGTGTGGAAGATGATGGAAGAAAGTATCACGTAGCTGCAGAAAAGGGAAACATATAAAAAGGAAGCCCAAATGGACCTTGACTCTATTGCAATCCCCCACAAAGTCCAACCATGCAATGTCGGCTGAAGCCTCCTCAAGCACTCAGATCAGCACTGACAGCTACAAGACCACAGAGGATTACCCCACTTCCGACATTCCTGACCTTGGCAGCCACACATACCCTCGGCTGACTCGTACCTGGAAGGATCCCAAGGTTCTCAAGGCAATGGCACTGGAGATGCCTATTCTCAAATTCCTGGCCAAGGTCCTTGAACCTGAATACCCCCCTCTTCCTGTCTGCAAACCCAGCGAAAGTGCCACTCTCCACTCGGCTTGTATGAGAGTGGCTAACTCTGCACAGAGCTGAATTGAGGAGGAATGGCTGGCCACAGTGGAAGCCCAGGAGGAGCAGCTCGCTGAATGGAAGTAGAGCTGCGATGCGAGGGGAAGACCCGATTGTCACACTGTGACCAGACGAGCTGGCTCAAACAGCCCCTTGCCAAGTCGAGCTGCTTATCAGGTGAGGATGACAGCACAGGTGAGGTCAGGGGCCTTGAGCCCATGTCGGAGGATGAGGAAGTGCAAGAAAAGGACGAGGAAGTGCAAGAAAAGGACGAGGAAGTGCAAGAAAAGGACGAGGAAGTGCAAGAAAANGAAAGAAAAGAGGGAAATGAGAATAAGCTGAAGAGAAATGCTCACAAAGTCGGTATTGCAAAACTTGTAACTGCTGGATGTGAGTATGGGATGCAGGGCATGATGAGAGTATGAAGTAAAGATATAATTTTTAGAACAATATCCCTACTACACGAGTTGAACTCTTGAACTCTAAACGGAACACGAGCTCGGAGGAACTGCCGGCTCGATCAACCGGACACGAGTTGAGCGTGAGGTGAGTCTCAAGGCTGCCAGCTCACTCCCAAGCGAGCAGCGTCTTCCAGCGACCAGGAAACGCGTCTTTCGGTCCTTTCGGAGCGTCTTTCAGACATTTCCTGGGACCCTGGAAGCATTTCCAGGTTGAAAAAAAGACGTTTTGAGCACGTGTGGAAGACACAGCTCTTTTGGACCACCTAATGTCTCGACATCGTTGATTTCTCTCACATTCCTCTGCCTTCTTTTCTCCGTTATTGTTTTCTCCACTTAGGTATCTGTCAGTCCAGTCATATAGCTATTGTCCTGAATACTTATTCTTCTCTGGAACAGGTATCATTATACAAATGTCTTTTCCAGAATTCAAAGATCATTCTTCACCCTGCCTTCCGGAACATGATTCATTCCACACAACAGTGATCATAAAGTCTATGGAGATGTTTCAATATTGTGCAGAGGTTTTAGTCTGGAGAGACATGCTTTTGTTTTAGGTGTGTACTCCTTAAGTTCACTGATAAATGTCTCTTATGTATCTCAAAGTATAGCCTGCGAACACAAGATAAAAGCCTGACTGGCCATCCTAGTTAAACCCAATTCACGCCTCTCCCACTCAACTCGCTCTGCAGCATGCCCATCCATAGTCAGCCTCTCCATGAACATAATAATGCCACTGCTTCCGACACAATACATGACTTGAATGGTATCCACATTGAGGATGAAAATGACATCATTGATGATGATGAGGAGAGTGGTGATGCTGTTAAACAATTGTTTGCATTTGCAGGCCTACAAAAAGCTGTGTCCAAGTACACAGGCCAGTCGGGGTTCACGGTTGACGCTGCAATCAGTGATGACTTGGAGGCTGAACAGCAATCCATGGGACTGGAACCTGATGATGGAGCAGCATCTGGCGATGAGGTACCAATGGATATTGATTCTAATGACATCAATCCAAATGCCAACCTTTCTTCCGTGCTTGCTGGTGCTTCGACTGGTGTTACTGAGGGCACTGAGAGCCACTATAAGAGGTATGTGCTAGTTCGATTTCACTTGTTCTGCCTCATTTAAACTCTTCCACAGTCTTATGAAACAGTGTGAAAAGTTTCTTCAGGAATGCACACTTATTAAGGATGATGAAGATTTTTTTTGTGACACACCACGTGTAGATGCACCAGAGCTCATCTGTGCATGGATCCTCGATGCGTAAGCTATCTCTTTCCATTCAGTGCTCATTATGCTGATCTCTTGGTAAGTTGTGACAGCTTCAACCTTGATGGAACTGCTCAACCCGAAATTGAAAGAAGAAGCAGCTACTCACATGCTCAGAAGATGAGGGCCTCAGCAACCTATGGGTTCGGCTGACTCCATCGCCTTGGTAACCTACCATAGCATAAGAGTGAGGTATCAGAGAAGATGCTGGGTAACCTGTCAGTATCTCAGCAGGTTTCACTTTATATGGTCAGTCTTTGGCATTGCAAAGTGTGTATCTTGTCCTGATTTGCCAGTGATAGACAGCCAATAACTAAACTTGTTTCAGGTACATGCTGGAGAAGAGCCAACTAGCACATGAGCTGTCACTGAGGTAATATGCCATTTTTATTTCTTGACTAAAGCTAACATGTTGAATAGGGATTAATTGAGGAAATGTATAATTTCAGTCANCACAGTCACACAAGGAACACTTGAAGAAATGGGGTGGCCCCAAGTTTCGCCGCCTCCTTCATTTTGTCTACACTATCTCCTTTGTCTGCTTACTTCACATTGATGAGGCACTGAAGATCTGCATGAAGCACATTCAAATCATTAATGGAACCACACTCAAGCTTACACTACTGTTTTGGAAGACCAATCAATTTGGTGGTAAGTACATTCAGTGACAACTAACTTGTTGCTGCTAATTTTGGTATTGCCAGATATCAAGCCATTCTACATTAAGATGTTTCCTAAAGAGTACGAACATCTCTGCCCTGTTCGTGCACTTATGGAATGGATTCGTGTCAGCTATGTCAAATCAGGATACATATGTCGAAAGATCAGCAAGCTCGATGAAGTACATGACAATAGACATGAGCCTATGGTAAGCATCTTATTATATTCCTTCAGAACCTTCTTGATGTTCATGTTGATCCCTCATCTTATGGTGGTTATTCTTTCTGACGTGGGGGTTGCCAGTGGCTCTCAGTCTACTGCTGGTGGCCATTGAGAAAAATTTGTGAATGGGGTGGTTGGAGTACAGATTTCTCACACTTGACAATTGTCAAATACCTTATTTCTTGGAATGATGATCCAATGTATCCCTGTGAAGACTTTTTCAACTTTGATAAAGCTCCAGCTACCTACTGTTCTACTTGTGGCTGAAGCTGTGATTGCTATGGATTGTAATATATGTAGCCATTTAATGCAAGTTGATTGACATCGTCTCACAGTGGTAGCCATGTGTGAATTCCNTAATAGGAAGGACTCACAAATGCAATGAGGTGGTAAGCCAGTCCTTCAAATAAGTGCTTGTGAAATACTCTAAGGTATTGTCCACGAGATGGAAAGAGATGCTCAACTGCAAACTGGGCGACAAGCCAGAGATGGGGAAGATGTGGGTACCAGCGGGAGGTGTCTGGAGGTACTTTTCCTGGACTCCATGAAGTAACTGGGTTTAAATATAAGTTCAGAACATCAAGATCTGGGAATGCATCTGTGATACAGTCTGCTAGGCTTGGATTTTGATTGGCCATGTGACCTTGGGAATTACTATAGAGTTCGTGTCGAATTGACTTTTGCCAACCCTATAAAAAGATGTCTTCATTGCATTTTCAAGACTATCTCCAAACCCACAGTGTGTGAGTGCAATTGCAGTCTTGATGCCAAAACCCTGCAGACCATTGTGATAATCTCCACCACTAACAAGTGCCATGAAGATGAGTCCTGCATGAGTAAGCCCAATCTGATCATCATTTTTGATGGCTTGACTGGTGTATATGTATATGTCGTCACAGACTATGCTCTTTTTGGTCTGTAGAGGCCTGTATAAATGAATTGGTGACTTGAGTTTCATGTTGGGTTGAAATGGTGAACATCACTACTTACTGCTCGATTTGTATCAGACATTGNGTGCTCATGACTAAAGGTAGAAACCACAACTCTGGTGGGTGAAATCTCAAAAGCCACAAGCACTAGTTTCTATTTCTAATCTCAACTATTCTATGGCTTGTTTCCTTCTGGTTCTATCCTGGCTCATGGTGCATCTTCTGTATTAAACATTTATGCCCTTCTTCAAGTTATTAATATATAATACCTATCTAGTCTTCCTCTCAGCATACAATCTACATCCTTTATACCTTTCAAGCCATGTTCTTCATATCCTCAGACAAAGAGAAATGTTCTGCATCTACTGACAACTTACCACATTTATATGTTTTGTCTGACAATGCACTACTGTCATGCATTCATTCTTTTAAAATCAGTGTCATTCTCTCTTTGCTTAAAACACTACAATTTCTTGATCCAATGCCATATATCATGATTCTGGCTCTCACTCAATTTCTATTGTATCTACAATCTTCACAAACTGGCCATTGGGTAGATGAGTTCCAATATAGACCAGTTCATCATCATTGTGGCTACTTTCTCCAATTCCTACTGTCTCCTGCAAGGAAGGCACAGAGGTATTGTTGTCTGCATGCTGAGATTTTCTGATCTCAGCAAACTCAGTACACTTCTCAAATGAGCATAAGAATACATACCTCAGGCCTAAACTTGCTTGAACACCATCAGAAAGCAGTGGAGGTATGTTCTCCTGCAGAATAACCTCTGGGATCCAGAGGTTTATATTATTAAGTACTGATCGCTCATCTTCGTTGAGAGTTTCCGGATTGGCACCTGACAGGTGAATGAATTTCTCAGATGAAACCCTGAGATAAAGTGAATGCATTGCTGGAGGTTGTGGATTCATTGAATTTGCCATGACCTTTGGAGTATAGATGTGAGCCTGTGGATATATTCTTGTGACAAAGGCATCTGCAAGAAGCCCAACAATATGGTTTGTCTTGATGTCATACATTGGAGCACCCTGAAAGAGGCTCAGATTATACTGACATGACCTTTTAATAGGAAGGACTCACAAATGCAATGAGGTGGTAAGCCAGTCCTTCAAATAAGTGCTTGTGAAATACTCTAAGGTATTGTCCACGAGATGGAAAGAGATGCTCAACTGCAAACTGGGCGACAAGCCAGAGATGGGGAAGATGTGGGTACCAGCGGGAGGTGTCTGGAGGTACTTTTCCTGGACTCCATGAAGTAACTGGGTTTAAATATAAGTTCAGAACATCAAGATCTGGGAATGCATCTGTGATACAGTCTGCTAGGCTTGGATTTTGATTGGCCATGTGACCTTGGGAATTACTATAGAGTTCGTGTCGAATTGACTTTTGCCAACCCTATAAAAAGACGTCGAGTTGAGGGTTAGTCAATGTCTTCATTGCATTTTCAAGACTATCTCCAAACCCACAGTGTGTGAGTGCAATTGCAGTCTTGATGCCAAAACCCTGCAGACCATTGTGATAATCTCCACCACTAACAAGTGCCATGAAGATGAGTCCTGCATGAGTAAGCCCAATCTGATCATCATTTTTGATGGCTTGACTGGTGTATATGTATATGTCGTCACAGACTATGCTCTTTTTGGTCTGTAGAGGCCTGTATAAATGAATTGGTGACTTGAGTTTCATGTTGGGTTGAAATGGTGAACATCACTACTTACTGCTCGATTTGTATCAGACATTGAGCGCCAAATATCAGGGTGTCAATGTCATCTGACATGACACAGTCAACAATATTTCTATGATTGAGCTCAGCCAGCTCAGCCTCCGCTTCACCTGGTGCCTTATAAAGGGCTCAAAAGGGACAAAGATATTCAAATATTAAAGTAAAACTCACGTTATGAACTTCAAAACCTAAAGCAGAAAGTAGATGCCATGCCTGAGCATAAAATGCTATTTCCTTGTTGTTAACTTGAGTGCCACGTTTTATTTGTGGTTTAGCAGATCCATCATATACCCATACTATTCCAATGGCCAGTTTGACATATTTGCAGAGCCTGAAGAAAAGGGGCCGAAGTGGATTGGGAGGCCTGTGAACTTGGCTATGAGCAAAAGTGCCACTGAACTGTGCAAGAAAATTGCTATAACCATGGGTGAATAACTGGGAATTATTATAACCAGTATGGCACTGTACCATGCATCAACTCCAACTACAATACCTCTTAGCCTCCAGTTATTTGGATGAAATCCTTCGACAACAGCCAGGTGACTGAATGACCGAAGCTCACAGCTGGAGTCAAATTCGCCCTAAACAGAATGGATCGGTAATCTTGACAACAAAGTATGCAGCAGAATTACCCAGTTCCAACCCTTGAGTCCCATCTTGAGTGATATTGAGGGTCCAGAAGTAAGAGATGTAAGACTTACTCCTGATGGTTCTGACCACAATGCGAAACACAAACATGCGTGGCCAAGAAAAGTATCATCATTTGCTTGAGTACTGTAAACAGGATTATGGGTTACAGAAACAGTGTAATAATAAGTGTAGATGTGTATAAAGTCTGTAGTCCATTCAAGAAATCATTATTGATAGGTGTCCCTACTCTTACTCCTTGCACTCATCCTCCGACTGCTGTTCAGATTCCTTATCTCCACTGGGGTTTCGCCTCTTTCACAACTCTTTTCTAATTGCAGTGTACGACATCCTTTGACCAGTCTTTGAATCAGTAAATTCTGCCCAAAATTCATTTGTCGTTTGTGCTAAGAGATACTCTGCCACATACTGTAAATAGATCCAATCAGCCAAAAGGTAAATTTGGAATTAAAGATACACATACTTTCCATTCATGCCACTGGCTCTTGTATCCCTTCCACCTCTTATCAGATTTATTATGACACTTGTGACTATAAAGCCGGTCCCAGTACTTGAGAGCAATTGGGATGCCATTCACCTTTAGTGGACAGTTGTTAGGGTCAAACTCATGGAGGAGCTCATCATCCCAAATCTTCCGCAGCTGCTCAACCTTCTTCGAGAACCTTAAAGCAGGGCGGTCAGGTACATTGTTTCATGTGTAGAAAAGAACTTTGCTGCCCACCAACAGAAGTTTCTTGACCTGAGCATTGGCGAACATTGGCGATGACAAGGTGACATTGGACATCGCCAGCTCATCACTTGAGCTAGGCAGCCCCTGCACTGTGGTCATAGACATGGTTGGTGTAGGGGTAGAGTATGATGGAGTTGGCACTGGAGACTGAATTTGATCAATGTCCATTGAAGAGGGCAGTGGTATTGGTGGCACTGGTAGCTGGCTGCGATTGATATCCATTGAAGGTAGTGGTGGCAACGGTTGTTGTGCCGGCAGGAGACTTGTGTCATAGGTCGTATGAGAGTCAGTGTGGAAAGTGATGCCAATGACCAGTGCCTGTGATTGAACTGAGGCTGATCTGTTTGGGTCAGGGATGATGTATGACGCGATAATGTTGACAGTCTTCCACATAGAATGGAGCTCTTGTATGAACTGCTCATTGTGGTTAACTGCTATAGGCTAAAGTCAAGATGTCAGATAACAGTTCGGCAGGTAGAAATTGGTTAACTCACCTTCAGTTCGGGTACCTTTCTGGGTGGCCATGGCTTGTAATAAGAAGGACACTTTAAGGAGAGAGTGTCTGCCTGTAAGTCAAATGGAATCTCAGCCATCGAATACAATCAAAATCTAGATA
The DNA here is from genome assembly GCA_001466705.2 of Moniliophthora roreri. Classification (NCBI taxonomy): domain Eukaryota; kingdom Fungi; phylum Basidiomycota; class Agaricomycetes; order Agaricales; family Marasmiaceae; genus Moniliophthora; species Moniliophthora roreri. Next base: position 277,728 of record LATX02000182.1, read on the forward strand.
AACATACCCAAGCCAGAATATCCAGGTTTTCATCATTGTCATCACTGATAGAAGCACTTGCATCTCCGGTTGCAGTTGAGACAGTGTTTGGGAACATTTCCTGCTGCCATTTTTGAGAGCTGGNCAAAAGGTAAATTTGGAATTAAAGATACACATACTTTCCATTCATGCCACTGGCTCTTGTATCCCTTCCACCTCTTATCAGATTTATTATGACACTTGTGACTATAAAGCCGGTCCCAGTACTTGAGAGCAATTGGGATGCCATTCACCTTTAGTGGACAGTTGTTAGGGTCAAACTCATGGAGGAGCTCATCATCCCAAATCTTCCGCAGCTGCTCAACCTTCTTCGAGAACCTTAAAGCAGGGCGGTCAGGTACATTGTTTCATGTGTAGAAAAGAACTTTGCTGCCCACCAACAGAAGTTTCTTGACCTGAGCATTGGCGAACATTGGCGATGACAAGGTGACATTGGACATCGCCAGCTCATCACTTGAGCTAGGCAGCCCCTGCACTGTGGTCATAGACATGGTTGGTGTAGGGGTAGAGTATGATGGAGTTGGCACTGGAGACTGAATTTGATCAATGTCCATTGAAGAGGGCAGTGGTATTGGTGGCACTGGTAGCTGGCTGCGATTGATATCCATTGAAGGTAGTGGTGGCAACGGTTGTTGTGCCGGCAGGAGACTTGTGTCATAGGTCGTATGAGAGTCAGTGTGGAAAGTGATGCCAATGACCAGTGCCTGTGATTGAACTGAGGCTGATCTGTTTGGGTCAGGGATGATGTATGACGCGATAATGTTGACAGTCTTCCACATAGAATGGAGCTCTTGTATGAACTGCTCATTGTGGTTAACTGCTATAGGCTAAAGTCAAGATGTCAGATAACAGTTCGGCAGGTAGAAATTGGTTAACTCACCTTCAGTTCGGGTACCTTTCTGGGTGGCCATGGCTTGTAATAAGAAGGACACTTTAAGGAGAGAGTGTCTGCCTGTAAGTCAAATGGAATCTCAGCCATCGAATACAATCAAAATCTAGATAAACATACCCAAGCCAGAATATCCAGGTTTTCATCATTGTCATCACTGATAGAAGCACTTGCATCTCCGGTTGCAGTTGAGACAGTGTTCGGAAACATTTCCTGCTGCCGTTTTCAAGAACTGGTAAGTTTTGCAGCTTTCTTTGTACCGGGCTTAGGCCCATGCAGACCCTTATGTGGTCGTTGAGCTCCTGGTTTAGAGCTAGGCATGAAATTGAGATCTTTTCCAAGATTTATGAAATTATCAGTGTACTTACAGCACCCACAACTCTGAACTGTGGCTGAACTTAACCAATTCCTCCTGCAACCCGGCCTTGTTGAGCGACGTCTTGAGTCTGAATGCACAGCATCATGCTTTCAGCCCCTTGGGGCCATCTACTTTGAGCTTGTAGCTAAGTAGAGAAGTTGAGAAGTGATTCAAATGAAAGAGAGAAGTACTCACATAGGAACCTGTATGATCTTATTGCTGTGATCCCTGGATGGCAAGCTGAATATTTCTTTGATGTTCTGAACACTCATTGTACCTGGGGCCTGGCTCTGGCCAGAGGCCATCACACCAATCACAAGAATGATCCCAGCAAGCAAAAAGGTGACGTTGACAGCCTGCAATGAAAGGGTTTGCAAGAATTGTTCAACAATGCTGGCAACAGCAGTGAGAAGGCGGAAGGATTGAACTGTCGGGTTCCCATTGGATATGGCAGTGGGCTTGTTGATCGATCTGGCATGACAATTAGCAAGGGTGAAATTGGTGAAAGAAAATAAATTGGGGCAAAATAAACGAGGCTCACCGACAACGATGACGGTGGTGGCCTAAGTGCCTCATAAACACAAGGACTTGTTTGGCTATGCTACTGTGATACAAATAAGGCCAAGCAGTAGACAGAAAGACACGCAGCTAACAAAGCGGGCTGATGAACTGGTTAGCCAGCGTGACGACCCAGTCTTTCTCTGGATAGAAGCAGTAGCAGGTTGTGTACAAGGGAATAGAGGACAGGCAGATTTTGGTGTGGCTGGAGGCAGTTCGCAAGGCTGAGAAGGAAGAGAAGGAAGAGAGAGAGTGTGCCGAGCGTACTAAACAAGAGAGGGTAGAGAAGGAATGGGTGGAGAGGTTGAGGAGAGAGCGTGAGGAGCATGCTTGTGTGAGAAACAAGACTCTGGCAGCAGGTGAAGGTGATGGGACATACAAGACCCCTCGTGCGAGACAGTCAGCCGAAGAAAAGAAGGGTAAGGGAGTCACCAAGTTTTGATTCAACAGTGTTGAAGTACCTTCCCCAGGTGCTTCTTGGAAGCATGCAAGAGCCTCGGCCGAGTCCCCTATTGAGAGTCACAAATGGACGAGGGTAGAGCCAGGTTTGAGTGAGGAGGGAGTTTGGGTGACAGTGGAGGACAGTCAAGATATGTTATATGAGTTCCTTCTGGACAAGGCTGACTTTGTTCAGAGTGTGACAACTGCTAGCGGTGGAAGAAAAATCCAGTGGCATGCGAGAGGCAGATCAAGACGTGGGAAAGGCAGACTCGGCTGATCGGTGCTTGCAAGGTGTGCCGATCATTGAAGATCCAATGCAGCTTTGTGGCTCAAGTGCCGGAGAACATAGCTGGACCCTCTAAGCCGAAAGCTCATGGACATCCAAAGTCCCATCCAGTGGTGGAGGACTCGGATGCAGACTTCAGTCCCGATGAGAGTGCTGCCAAGCTCGGCTGACTCATCTTGCTGGAGGTCAAGCAGATGAGGCATGAGATGAATGAGCGACTGGACGAGCTCTTTGGCGTAGTGGAGTGTCTGGAGAAGGAGACTGAAACTCTGTGTCATAGGTCGGTGCAGGTACTGGATGTCTTGGACGTAGCACACTCAGATGGAGAGTGTTACAGACGGACAAGAACAGACTATCTTTTTCTTCTTTCTATTTTCTTGCTTTGACACTTTAGTGCCTTTGAGCGCTAGTATTCTCTTTTTACCTATGCTTCCCATTAACATCTAGACACATCCACCTTCCCAGTTCCCTTTTCCGACTTCATGCCTTCCTTTCTATTTAAGATGTCATCACTATGTCATTCGCGACATCAGTATGATATCATTATTCTATTCGTTTCTTTCCCTTTCTATTTATGATCCGACGTCATCTCTGACATCGGTTATTGTATCATTATATCTATTTTCATTTCCTTGACATCACTTCTGATGTCATTCTCTTATTTATCATGTCGTCAAAGGCACATTCTATTTGCTAAACAAACGATGTCAATCTAGCAGTTTGTATACAAACTAGTAGCTACAATCGTTGTATAAGTAGATAGTCTAAAGGTCTAAGCTACCTCAGCTTGACCTAGTTAAACCTTTGGACATCTTGCTCACTTCGACGGAACCTTGAGAACTTTAGCGTGAGCTGAAGAACTCAACTCAAACTTGCTCCTTTTGTCAACTTAGCGCCGCTACGTCATAGCGGTTGTTGAGTTGTTGTTGTTGCTGCGCAAGTAACGTAACAAAAGGTCAAGCTGTTCGTTGCCGACCTACCCAGGTTTAGGCACCATCGCTTATCGAAACACGACTCCCCCGAAGGCTCCCTTTACGGCAGCTGAAGAAGCCGATCTCGACGATCAACTCGAAGTAGCTGAACAGCTATTGAACCCCGACCCCGAACAGATCCCGCGCCGAATTACTCGTAGCCAGCGGAGAGGAGCAGTCGAAAGTCTCCAATCAGAAAGAACAGAAACCGAAGCTAAGTCTTCCGAAACAGATCCATTTGACGAATACCAAAATATTTTCCATACCCCGACGCCAGAAATGACGACTCCCAGTGGAAGCGCTGCTGCTGCTTCAGACACCAAACCGAAAGAAGAACATGATGACACCGATGAACAATGGGCCCGGACTATTTCCACAGCTGTACTCCAGACAATTGACGACAAGAAGGATGAAGCCAGCAAAGGGCCGACTCCAGACCCCTTTTTGGGAAAGCAATCAGACACCCGACGATTCCTCCTCAACCTCAAATTATATTTCGCAATGAACCCGGTCAAGGCGAACACCAATGAAAAGAAGAAGATGCTTCTGTTGTCGCTGGTTAAGGGAAACACTAGCGAATGGAAGCAGAGGGAGACGATGAAACTGTTCCCCGAAGACGACGACCCTGAAGAGAAGAAGAAAGCTGCCGAAGAAACTTGGAGTAGTTTCAAGCAGAGGTTCCGAAACGAATGGCAACCTGTCAACGTTGTCAGAGAAGCACAGGCCAAGATCAAACAGATCAGAATGACGGATAGAGCCGATGAATACGTCAATCGATTTCGCCTCATCGCGATGGACACCAAATACGACGATGAAGCTCTCATGAGATTCTTTAGGGAAGGGCTCCCGGAATCCTTACAGACCAAGATCATGCTCCGAACAGATGGAGAACCCGAAACCTTGGATGAATGGTACAAACTGGCGATCAAATATGATAACCAGTACAAATTGGTTATGGCCAATAGGAAGAAGAGAGAGCCGATCAAGCCGAAGATCGCTCGGAAAGAGAAAGAAGTGACAGTTGGACGATTATTGTCCGAATCTGATAGAAAGGATTATATGGTTGCAGGGAAGTGCTTCCATTGTGCAAAGACCGGTCACATCTCACGAGATTGTCCCCTCAAAGGACAAGCGCAACAAAACCCACCACCACCAAAATACGAACCCAAGAAGCTCTCGCCGCGAGAAGCTTTCACCAAGATTCGTGCGCTTATTGCCAAACAAGGAGAAGGAGAACAAGAAGAGATCTTTGATCTCATGGGAAAGGAGGGTTTTTGAAAAGGTGGAAGAGACCGACGCTCTTACCACCTGCAATTACGATCTCGAACGTTGTACTAGCTAAGTTAAATCGAAATTCTATGCGAATCCCTATTAAATACAACGTTGGGACAGAAATCGTCGAAACTAAAGCCCTGATCGATTCAGGCACTGGAGGACGCTTCATCTGTGAAGAAGAAGCACGAAAACTGGGGAAACCCTGGACAAGACTGGAAAAACCCATCAAAGTTTTTAACGTTGACGGAACTCAGAACAAAATTGGTTGGATCACTCATTCTGTCACAATCGATATCACAATTGGGGATAGATCGATGAAGGAAACTTTATTGATCTCGGGATTAGGACCGGAAAGAGTTATTTTAGGATTACCCTGGCTTCAAGATCACAACCCTGACATCGATTGGGTTACCGGCGTAGTCCACTTCCGGCCGAGACGAAAGATCATGGTTAAATGGCCGATGAAACCATTCATTGGAATCTTTGAGGAAACAAAAGAATTGGACACTGGAATACTGGATAAAGTCGAAGACGATGAAGTCTTAATTCGGTCTTTCATCAAAGGAGAGGAAGACAGCGATGAAGTTCGAATCAATGCTAAGTTATCCGCTTCTCAAGTACTGGCACAAGCTCACGAGGTCAAAACGAAACCATTGGAAGAACTTCTTCCCGTTTATCTTTCCGATTGCGCGGATCGATTCGAGAAGAAAAAAGCCGAACGATTTCCACCTTCGCGACCATACGATCATGCAATCGACCTCAAACTGGATTTCAAACCACGGGACTGTAAAATCTACTCTTTGTCCCCAAAAGAGCGGATTGAACAAGACAAGTTCCTGGACAAAAATTTACGGAAGGGATACATTTGACCCTCGAAATCCCCGATGGCGTCCCCTTTCTTCTTTGTAGCCAAGAAAGAAGCAGGAGCCCTACGACCTTGCCAGGACTATTGAGATCTGAATAACGGAACAGTCAAAAACCGCTATCCTTTGCCATTGGTCACGGACCTCGTAGACAAACTAAAGACAGCGAAGGTCTTCACGAAGTTGGACTTACGAAACGGGTACAACAACATACAGATCAAAGACAGAGACCAATGGAAAGCCGCGTTCAAAACACCTCGAGGTCTTTTCGAACCCACAGTTATGTTCTTCGGATTAACGAATTCCCCGGCAACATTTCAAGCATTCATGAACGATATCCTCAAAGACTTCATCGATGAGGGTTGGTGTGTGGTCTATATGGATGACATTTTAATATTCTCTGATGAGATCGACATCCATCAACTTCGCACAAGACATGTTCTAGAACAATTACGGGAAAACGATCTATATCTCAAACCGGAGAAATGTGAATTCGAAGTCAAGAAGACACTGTTCTTGGGAATGGTTATCACACCTGGACACATCTCGATGGATGAAACAAAGTTAGCCGGAATAAAAGATTGGGAAGCGCCCAAAACAGTCAAAGGTGTGCAATCGTTCCTTGGATTTGCAAATTTCTATCGCAAGTTCATAGGAAAATATGCGGAATTGGCACGACCTCTGCACGAGTTGACAAAGAAAGACACGAAATTCGAATGGACAAAATTACGAGACATTGCGTTCAATGTTCTCAAAGCAAAATTCCTACAACGACCGATTTTACAAATGCCGGACGATGAAAAGCCTTTCGTAATCGAAGCGGATGCCTCGAAATGGGCCACAGGAGCAGTATTGAAACAACAAGGGTCCGATGGCGAGTTGCACCCATGCGGATACATTTCGCATGCATTTACTGCAACTGAACGGAACTACGAAATCTACGACCGCAAACTCTTGGCCATCACAAATGCTCTGAAGGCCTGGGAACACTATCTCCTAGGAGGAGCTCACCCGGTGACAGTTCTATCTGATCACAAGAACCTAACTTATTTCCAAACTGCACAGAAGCTAAACCGACGACAAGCTAGATTGAGTCTATACTTGACTCAATTCGACCTTCGGCTGGTGCACGTCCCTGGAACGAAAATGGTGCAATCTGATGCTCTCTCGCAACGACCGGACTTAATCGACGAAGAAGAAAATGACAACGAAGACATCGTCATGTTACCAGATAAGTTATTTGTTAACGTGATCGATACAAAGCTCAAAACAATGCTGGAAGAAGCGTTACCAAGCGACGAATTCCTTCAAATGACAATAGAAAGCCTCATCGAGAAAGAGACACCACCAATCAAATCATCCTTACAGGATTGGTGAACTGAAGGAAACCTATTATTTTGCAAAGATAGGATCTATGTTCCAAACGACCCAACATTACGAAGGCTGATCGTCAAGACAATTCACGAAGCTTTACCTCATGGACACCCTGGACAATGGAACACAGTTGATCAGGTGCAAAGAGACTATTGGTGGCCAGGGATGACCAAGTTTATCAAATCATTTGTTGATGGGTGCGCCGCATGCCAACAAATGAAAGTGAATACGCATCCAACACGTACACCTATACAACCTATTGGGGGACATAAAGATGTGTTGCCGTTCCAAATCATATCGATGGACTTAATCACAGACTTACCCAAGATCGCGGATTGTGATTCTATACTGGTCGTGGTAGACCATGCGGCTATGAAGGGGGTGATTTTCATCCCATGCCACAAGAAGATCGATGCCACAGACACAGCCGAGCTGCTTTTTCAACATGTATACAAGCACTTCGGACTACCCGACAAGATTATTTCAGACCGAGATCCACGATTCGCAGCTGAAGTCTTCAAAGAAATGGGAAAATTATTGGGAATAAAGCAAATGCTAAGTACCGCTTATCACCCTCAGACGGATGGAGAAACTGAAAGAGTCAATCAGGAGGTAGAGATCTTTCTTCGGTTCTTTTGCACCAAGGAACAGACGAAGTGGAAGGATCTCCTTCACTTTGCCGAGTTTGCACACAACACCCGAACGCATTCAGTCACGAAGAATTCCCCTTTCTATCTCACGATAGGATATCATCCCTGACCTCTCCCCACCGTCTTCAAAAAGACAACTGTTCCTTCTGTGGAGAAAAGAGTGGCTGAATTGAAGAAGCTAAGAGAAGAAACATCGGCTCTACTAGACATTGCAGCAAGAAGGGTGAAAGAGAGAAGTGGAAGAGACCTAGACAAGTTCGAGAAAGGTCAGAAGGTCTGGTTAGAAGGAAAGAACTTGTCTTTGGGGTATCCATCCCCAAAACTGTCCCCAAAACGCGAAGGACCTTTTGAAATCACAGAAGTCCTAGGACCCGTGACGTACAGATTGAAACTCCCATTTCAATGGAGAATTCACCCTGTTTTCCATGCTGGTCTTTTGTCACCATTCAAGGAAACCGACGTCCACGGACCCAATTTTCTGGAACCACCCCCGGATATAGTAGAAGGACAAGAGGAATATGAAGTCGAAGCCATCATTGGACATCGACCAAAAAGAAAAAATCAATCACCAAAGGAATACCTTGTTTCCTGGAAAGGATATGACTCATCGCATAATCAATGGTTGAAACCAGCCGGCTTGAAACATTCGATGGAATTATACTTGGAGTATAAGATCAAGTACAATCTGCGCTGATTTTTCACTCCAACCGAAACATGTCTTCTTACACCAACCCATCCGTCCGAACTGGCCTCCCTCCTGCTACCCCGCCCGCTATGTCTCCCAGCCATGAACTCCCCTCCACCACTCTCAGTACGACTGGACCTTCCCGAAAGACCTTCTACGCCGCTAGGCTATCTCCAAAACTCCCGGACCCCATACGCCTCCCCTCCCCCATTATCCCAATCAATCCAGACACCCAAAATCCCTACCGTATCGGTATGGGACGACGAGGACGCAGAACCGGACGACAGGGATTCGCAAACCGAAGCCAGATCAAACAGTCTTACAACGCATACTATGGCGTTGCTCGACGAGGTTCACCAAGAATTGAGTGCCCTGTGTGTAAATTGGGAGAACACTGCGCTGTCGACTGTGTGGACTATGTCTGCCCGGTTTGCAACACTCATAAAGCTGGCCATCTCCCTGGATATTGTAGGGACAGAAGATGGTCTGCGAGAACTGTGGGTCGTAACGATACCGGCGGTACATCGACTCTTGACAATGATTGGAGACATGATACCATGTGGGACGATGCCGACTACTGGAATGGAGAGCAATGAGAGACCACAAGATCCCCCGTTAGGAGACGGAATTGTCGTCGACATGCAGAAGGGCCAAGGATCTTTAGGCGGTTAGACCGAGAGACAGTGATAAGAGAAGCGCAATGGGGAGGCGAATGGCTAGTAGAGGGACAGCCAATTGTTTCGAACGTGTAAGTTCGAAGGTAAGACGGGGGTAATGTTACAGACGGACAAGAACAGACTATCTTTTTCTTCTTTCTATTTTCTTGCTTTGACACTTTAGTGCCTTTGAGCGCTAGTATTCTCTTTTTACCTATGCTTCCCATTAACATCTAGACACATCCACCTTCCCAGTTCCCTTTTCCGACTTCATGCCTTCCTTTCTATTTAAGATGTCATCACTATGTCATTCGCGACATCAGTATGATATCATTATTCTATTCGTTTCTTTCCCTTTCTATTTATGATCCGACGTCATCTCTGACATCGGTTATTGTATCATTATATCTATTTTCATTTCCTCGACATCACTTCTGATGTCATTCTCTTATTTATCATGTCGTCAAAGGCACATTCTATTTGCTAAACAAACGATGTCAATCTAGCAGTTTGTATACAAACTAGTAGCTACAATCGTTGTATAAGTAGATAGTCTAAAGGTCTAAGCTACCTCAGCTTGACCTAGTTAAACCTTTGGACATCTTGCTCACTTCGACGGAACCTTGAGAACTTTAGCGTGAGCTGAAGAACTCAACTCAAACTTGCTCCTTTTGTCAACTTAGCGCCGCTACGTCATAGCGGTTGTTGAGTTGTTGTCGTTGCTGCGCAAGTAACATAACAGAGAGGAGGAGGAGAAAGTGCAGCCAAAGCTGGACAAGGGAAAGGGAAAGGCTGTGGAGGAGTCAGAGGATGGTTCTGGGAGTGAGAGCAGGGCTGAGTCATCAGTGGCCGAGCCAGAGGACTAAAGTGCTCCTTGGGCCAGCTGAGTTTTTTTGTTTCTTGGACCATGAACATGGACAAATAGTAGAAGTATCATATGAAAAAATTATCTTGGCAAAAATTAAATATGAATAATTAGTTATATGCATTGAGTCAAGAAGTGTGATGCAAGAAAGAGAAACTCAAGGTTCGATCAGCCAAAGTGCTGAGTATTGTGCAAGTGTGGCCTTGTGTTTGTCAAGAGGGCTGGGTTTATGGTGGGTTGAGGGATTGGAGTGGAAGTTGTCAAGTGCTTCGCCTGGGTCTAAATCCTTGGCTGAAACCCATTGGATTTCTTTGTCCATACCTTCATAGCTGGCCCACTTCACAAGGTACCATAACTGACACTTACACTACTGATCCAACTTTGAGTCTAAGATCTCAGATATCTCATAATAAGGTTCACCTTCGTCATCAATCTCAACCAGAGGTGGTGGGGGTTCAGTGCAGTTAGGTATTTCGGAAGGGTGGAAGAGTTTGAGTTGGAATATGTGGAAAATGGAGTGTATACCAGAGAGGTAGTCAGGGAGTTGGATGGTGAAGGCATTGGAGCTGGGTTGAGCAATGATTGTATATGAACCTAAGTACTTTTCTGAGAGCTCCTTTGTCAGCTGAGTCATCTTAATGTGCTTGGCTAGAATGTAGACTTGCTGACCAACTTGGAAGTCAGGTGCGGGTTTTCATTGGTTATTGGCCATGGTTTTGTAACCTTCCTGTGCAGCCTTGATTTCGTCGCATAAGAACTGGTGTACATCATCGAGGTTGCTGACATAGTTGTGAGCTTTCTGAGATGCGAGATGGTATTCTGGGTGTACTGTAATATTCAGGTGGTATCCCTTATTGGCAAAGAAAGGAGAGACACCTGTGGAAGCATTAGGAGCATTGTTGTAAGTAAACTCTGCAAGGGGTAACAAGATATCCCAGTTGTCCTGCTGGTAAGTGCAGTACATCTGAAGATACTGTTCCAATGTCTGATTTGCTCATTTGGTCTGTCTATTGGCTTTGGGGTGGTAACTGGAGGTGAAGTGCAATGTCATGTTCAGGGCTTGTCTGAGGCTTCAGCTGAAGGATGAAATGAATTCAGATCTGTGGTTGGAGGTAACATAGTTCAGAACACCATGCTTAGAGAAAACATGGATAACAAAAAGTTGTGCGAGAGTTTCGGAGGTGATTTTTTTGGGAAGAGGAATGAAGATGGCTTGTTTGGACGCACAATCAATGATGACGAGGATAGATGTGTGACCATTGGAATCAGGGAGCTGTTCAATGAAGTTGAGAGAGATGGAATCCCAAGGTCAGGTTGGAACAGGTAAGGGCTTGAGTGTTCTGTATGGCTGATGTTGATGTGACTTGTTCCTGCCACAGTCAGTGCATGACCTAACATAATCCCTGACAAAATCCCAGATCCAAGGCCAGGTGTACGAATGCCAAATGATTGCTAGTGTATGGTTCTGGCCAAAGTGACCAGCAAGGACATGGTCGTGATGGTGCTTGCAGACTTGTAGGTGGAGGTCATTGGCCAAGAGTACAAAGATCCTGTCATCTAGTTGGAGGAGACCAGAGTCATTGATTGTCCATTGGTTGTGACCTTTCTGCACATGTTGCATGCCTGCAACAGCTTCAGGGTTGGAGGGAAGAGCAGATCAGATGTCAGAATGAAGTTTCTCAATGTCCATGAGAACACTTGCTTGGAGAACAGGTTCCTCTAAGTAGGTTGCCCAGAGTGAGGAGATCAGCTGTTCTTCAGTAAAGATGAGCTGAAGATTCTGTGGATTGACTGACGCATAGCCAGTATCCTCCTCTTTAGGGTAGACATCCCAATGTCTAGTCAGGGCATCAGGCTTGGCACCTAACCTTCCTGGCCAAAAACGGATTACCATGTTGAAGGCGGATAAGTACTCCGACCATCAGATCTGTCATTGGGTGAGAATCTTGGTAGTGGAGAAGTACTCCAAGTTCTTGTGGTCAGTGACAATGTTGATCAGGTTAGCAGCACCTTCAAGGTAGTGACACCACGACTTGAATGCTTCAAAGATGGCTAGCGATTCTTTGTCATGCATGTCATAGTTGAGTTTGGCTCCGGTGAGAGTTCGAGAGAGAAAAGCGACTGGGTGGAGTTCACCATTGGAAAGGGTAATGGAAAGAATGGTGGCAATAGCATAGTCAGATGCATCGGTTTCAATCGTGATTGGGCAGTCAGGTTCCCAGTGAGTCAGTACTGGTGCTCAGGTGAATGCTTCCTTAAGGTCTTCAAATGCTTTCTGAGCCTTGGGTTCCCAGTTCCATTGGACATCCTTCCTAGTGAGTCGAGTGAGAGGGATAGTGATGTCGGAGTAGCCGTAGATGAACTGGCAGTAGAAGTTGCAGAAACCTAGGAAGGATTGGATGTCTTTGATTTTTCAGAGAACAGGCCAGTTGGCGATAGCTCGGACTTTGTCTTCAGCCATGCAGAAGCTGTTGGGTGAGAGTATGAAGCCAAGGAATTCACATTCAGATACGTGGAACTCACACTTCTTCGGATTACAGTATAGGCCATGCTTTTTCAATCACTGGAGGACTTCCTTAACATGCTTCTCGTGATTGTCCATGTTCTCAGAATAGATGAGAATGTTGTTGAGGTAGACAACAACACAGACGTCCAAGAGATCAGTGAAGATAGAATTGACAAAGCGCTGGAAAGCAGCAGGGGCATTGGTGAGTCCTTCAGAGATGAAGTTCCATTGATAAGAGCCGTATCGGGTCCAGAATGCAGTTTTCCACTTGTCACCTTCAGCAATTCATACAAGATGGTATGCATGGCAAAGATCGAGCTTGGTATAGACTTTGGCCTTACTCAGGGCATCAAGAAGGTTGGAAATGATGGGAAGAGGATAGTGATCCTTCTTGGTGATCTTGTTAAGACCTTGAAAATCCACACACAGGCATAGGGCCCCAGATTTCTTCTTGATGAAGAGTACTGGTGCTCCAAAGGGAGAGCCTGAGGAGGTGATGAATCCACTGTGAAGATTGTCGTCTAGGAATTCCTGAAGAGCTGCCAGCTCATTGCCCAAGAGAGAGTAAACTTGGCCAAGAGGTGGCTGAGCTTCTTCCTCAAGTTCAATCTTCAGATCAAACTCTCAGTGGTCAGCAAGCTTCCAGGAAAGATCTTCATTGAAAATGGATGCAAACTCGTAATAGGGAGTAGGGACGGTGGACATATCAACTGGCTCAATGTCACCAGCCTTACCAGAAGACTCTGTGCTCAGGTCCATAGCATAGAGAGTGAATTGCTGTGCACCAGGCTCATTACAGGTGTGAAGGAAAGCGGCAGTGGAAATGATGGAGATGGGTGCTTCCACAGCATGAGTTTCAGGTAAGGAGTAGATCAGTTTGTATAGCCAGGAGGGCTTATGTGGCTTCCTAGTAGGTGAGGGGAGCGTCGTATGGGGTTTAGGCAAAATGGAGGGTGGTGTAACGTCTGACAAGACGTCAGACTTGGCTGATGCAGGTTGCGGATCTGCAGAGGGAGGAGAGGATGTGTCGAGGTGCTAGAATGTAATACTGCCCTCAGCCCAGTCAATCAACAGATTGTAGCAGGTGAGCCAGTTGTATCCTAGCACTAGATTGCACTCTGAATCTAGTTGGATGACATAGAAATCCAGATGGAAAGTTTCTCCATGGCTGAAACAGATCAGAAGAGTGACCGTCTCAGTGATAAGTGTACTGTTTGAACCATCTAGGAGTTTGAGTCACACAGGAGGAATCATTTCAGTGGGAATGCAGTTTATCCATACAAAGTTGGAGTCTATAAAACAATGGAAAGAACTGGAATTGACGAGAGCAAGAAAATATAGAAGTAAAGTTTGGAAAGGGGAAGAAAGGCCATCAGGGGAATCATTCTCTATAAGTTCATTGGTAGAGTAAGTGGAGGAAAGAGGGATACATAGGGAATGACTGGAAAGAGCGGATGCATTGAGCATGACCTTGTGGATAACACCAGAAGGGTCAACACAACTCCAATCTGGTGTTGAGGTATTGGAGCCGGGGTCTAGTTTTTTGACTCAGCAGACCCATTGGCTTTGTCAGCTGAGAGCGCTTCATCAACAGAGGCAGCGTGTCCAGATGCTTTACCTTTCACGTTGTGGGCCTTCTTCTTCACACAGTTGTCGATGTCATGCTTGTCACTGCAGAACATGCAGAGACTGTTCTCCTGATGGCATTTGCGTTCTTCGTCTGCCAGTTTCCCATTCCTGAGCTTGCCTTCAAGCCAAGAGGGTAGCGATTTGGACTGGTTACCTGAACTGGACTTTGGCTTAGTGGTGGAAGAGAAAGATGAAGAGCCTTGGTCCAAGGACTTGGATTTGCCTGAGTTGGAGTTGGAACCTGAGTTCCTGCTTGAAGATGAACTCTTGCTATCCTTGCCCCTGGAACCGGAACTGGTGCCAGACTTTGGACCTGAAGACTGGACAGATCCTGACATATGAGACTTCTCAGCCTGTTGAGACCAATACCAGTCATCAATTGAACAGGCGAGATCTCAGAGCACGTGGAAGGAGTCGGGTCAGCCGACACGAGACATCTTGTCCTTGATGTGGTCAGAAAGACCCCAGTAGTACTAGTAAGAGAAGGCATTCTTGCCCCAATCCAGTTCAACCATAGTGTCCTGGAACTTGAGATTGTAGGTGCAGATGTGATTGGCATCACACATCCAGAGGTTGTTGAGAGTGTCCTCCACTTCAGCTCACAAGTTACAAGGTCTGAAGTTGATCCAGAGTTCGTTTACGAATGTGGCATAGTTCTCAGTCCAAAGAGCTTTGGGCTCTGGCCAAATGCCAAGAATGTTGTGCTGGAACCACTTCGATGCATTGCCATGAAGGAAGGAAAGGGTGAACATGACTTTCGAAGTGTCAGCAGAGAAGGTGTCAGGTTGGTCGTTGAAGTGAAGGGTGAGAGACACTAGCCAAGGTTTCAGGAGCTTTGGGTTGCTACCATCATATGTGTCAGGTTCTTTAAGTTTGGACTTCATGTGAGATAATCTTCCTGGGTCACCTGTTAATTCCAGATGATCAGCTAAGGAGCTGAGGACATGGGTCATGGATCAGAAAGCGAGAAGAGCTTCATCATTTTTGGAGGATCAGCCCCGAGAACGACTGTGTCTGCCATGCCTACCACCACTACTGCCTCCTCCTCCACCACTGGGAGGTGGGGGGATCATCTCCACCACCACCACCACCAGGTCCATCACCAGGCACTCCATCGTCTCCGTCTCCTTCTTCCTCATCACTATCTCTATCTGGAGCTGGTTGGTGAGGCAGTGTGAAGTCTGCAATAGAGCCTTCTTTGTGATCCTCCTGATCTGGAGGTCCAGCCTGCTGACCAGTGTCACCAGAACTGTCAGGGGCTTCCAAGTCAAGAGGCAATTCGAAGGAAGAAAACATGCTTGGCTGACCAAGGTATTTGTCAGATCCGAATGTTGAAGGAAAAGAGAAAGAGAGAAAGCCTGTCTGAGAGGACTGGCATGAAAGATGTGCAGAAATGGAGTCGTAAGTGAAAAGACTGCCTGATGATAGCCCAGTCCATGAACTGCCATCTTTGAGCGAATCCTGAATGAAGTTGCTCTGCGTTCAGAAAGTGGTTTTTGTGCATGCAGTATGCCCCACCTTACCTGAAGATGCAGAGACTCCTGCAGCTCGATATTGCACCTGGAGATTGCGGTCAGCGTCTTGCTTTTAATGTTGGGATTTGGCTTTAGTTGGTTGTTTGGCAGTGAAGGAAGTAGGAGCAGGAGATTGTAAACAGAAGGAAGAAAAGAGATCCATGATTCAGCAGTCCGAAGTGGAAAATACTGTTAGAACTATGCAAGAAGGCAAGGATGAGTACAGCTGAATGGCTAGGAGAGTACCATATGAGGATCACCATATGAAGGAGATGGGTTCACTGAAGCTATTGGCAACAGCACTACTGAACTACAGAGCTCGGCTGAGATGAAGGGTCTCCACACAAGCGAGATGGAGGGCAAAGTAGAGGAGGGAAGAGAAGAGCATAGAACAACATTAATTTTCCACTTGGGGCATAACAGTAGAATACAGTGGTCTATATCTACTGGGAGAGAATACAACATGGAGAACATATGTAGTCCATGAGGACAATGACCAAGATGTTGCTACAAGAAAACATGTTGTAAGATGTACAATGGCAGAGATTAATGGAACATGTAGGTTATGACAGAGGAAATGCGTAAGCATGTCTTGTACAGGTCATGGCCGAGCCGAGTTGTACAAGTGTAACAAGGAGACAGGAACAGGAACAGTATGTTCCAGCCTTGAAAGCTTTGAAACCCAGACATTGGTGGCTGTGTGGATGCTGGAAAAGAGAATGTGGAATGGATAGACTCATCTGTCCATCCAGACCCACCTAGAGAAGAGAAAAATCAAATATCTAAGAGTCCAGAACACCTGGAAAGCAGATACCTGTGTGGATATGATTGGATACCCTAATGGCCAGACTCCATGACATCTGAATATTCCCTCTTTTAGTATCTCAGTCACTCTTTTATTATTTTCTGAATTATTAAACATTATTTATATTTTCTTGTAGATATATTCCATAGACCATATATAAGGACAGCCAGATATTCATATATACTCAAGTAACTCTGCCCCTTCTGATTGTGAATACATGACAAGTTTGTTTAGTGTATAATTTTGTGTGCCATTCCAGTTTTGCTTCCTCACTTCAGGCCCTGGACATTGGTCCTGAGTGACTCCAGAGAGATAGAAATCTGATAACAAACTTGCATCATAAGAGACAAGAAATAACATCTTGAGTGCCTTGTAGCACTTTTCTAAGAGATAACTTTACACTAAAAGTTCTGGTGGCTTTTGGAGTGTGGCCTGTGTTGAGTATCAGGTTGTGACACACTTAGAGTCTTAACAAAGGAATTGGGCCTGCAATTAAGCTCTTTGTAGAAACTGGTCTAGGACCTTTTCCAGTACACTGTGTACTGTAGTTGTCTTAAAGAAGTCTTGAACTCTGTAGGGTCAGACTATATCAGCTACTGAGTCTTTTGGTGGGACTGTAGCTCTTGTGTTTTGTGCTTTGTGCACCATGTTCTTGTGTGTGTGTTTGTGTGTTTAGATATAAACTCTTATAAAACCTATATATATTCCTCTGGAGGTGAACACTTTAAAGTAGATTGCTTCAATAAGAGAAAATCAACCTAGCTAAGAGTTTTGTTGGCATTCTAAGTGCAGTAACTCTGATTATATCAATCCACACTTGCACAACAACCTGAGTTAGACTTTTGGAGGTTATCTTTTGGGTAGTTTTCCATTAGTCTTATTTTAGACAAATTATCACTCAGAGTTGCAATCTGGAAATTGCAAATCAAGTCTTATTTGCATGCAACTATAGACTTGGCCTAGAAGAGCCAGTAATGGTACTGTCTACTTTCCCTTGTCATCCTCATTTGTCCATGCCCCCATCTGCAGATTCCCAAGTGCCTTCCAAATATCCCAACCCCAATACTTACAGTCTTCTCAACCACCTTGAACAACAAACCAATAGAAACAGCTACCCCCCAACCTTCCCTCACAGAGCAACTCACCTCCCCTCTCAATATGACCACACAATCTGACCCTGACTACACTCTCATTTATCCTGAACCCTCTCCTGATCTTGACCATAAGCCAAAACTCAAACCTGTCTCCTCACTCATCTCTTCCATTGACTCCCTCCCCACTTCCAGCTTACAGACACCATAAAACTCAATTCAACCCCAAGGTAGGGGTCAGCGAGGCAGCTGGCAAGGCAGGAGAGGAGGACAAGAATCTTCCTCTGCCTCCGCTTGAGAGCAAAAACCTACAGAGGCCCAGATTGCTATGGCTAATGCCTGAGGATGGACCCATGCCAAAACTAATAGAGCACATTCATACCTTGTGTGCAAATTGGAACACCATCTCCCCCAAGACTGCCCACACTACATGTGTAAGTAATGCCTCAAGTATTTGCCTGGACATATTACTGCAGAGTGTTCTAAGTGAAGATGGTCTTTGCAAGTTTCAAATGGAAGGCCTCATTCAGACAGTGGTGCTCTGTCAGACCATCATGATTTTGATGATGACCCAGATGTCTTTGGCAATGGAGAGCAGTGAAGAGGAGTTTTCAGTGACAACAGAAGAAGAGCACAGAGAATTAAAGTTTATAGGGGTAGACCCAAAAAAAGTAGCACTGGCAGACCTTGCTGACTCAGTAGATGATTGAATGGCAGAAGGTTGGTCACCCTACAAACTGAGCTCACTCTATGAGTCAGGGGACTATGACACAGAGCTTTACAGGGACAGAGAATCTTAGAAGTCTAGAACCAGAGTCTAGACCTTGACAGGGGAGTAATGTTATGATTTCCCCTTCACTGTACAGTATTACCTATGCTTCCTTTTCTGATCAGATATATCCACCTTCCCAGTTCCCTTTTTTCTTTCTTACCCATGCTTCTATCTTGATTGGACCCATACACCTTCCTAGCTTCCATCTCCTTCTCTCTTGTAATATCATTTATGTCATATGCCAGCTGGACCAGGGATTACTTATATTTAGCTGATACTACTACTTATGCATAGAATTTTACATAGTTATTGGATGTGTCTATTTAAGTGCTCAAGTTGGGACTCTAGTTCCTCAGCTTGACCTAGTTAAATCTTAACTTGTGTTTAGCAACATTAAAGAAACTCTGAACCTCAGAAAGCCTCTGAGTGAACTCAAACTTGACTCTTGAGCTTTGTATCACTAAGGTCCTGTGGTGCTAAAGTGTTGACATTGCTGCACAAGTAACATAACAGTCAGAGCTGTAACTTAGCTTAGTAATCTTGTTATCATTCACTCATGTACTCAACACCCTACTAAACTATATATAAATCATATATATTCCTGTTTTAAGCTTGTGTCTCCTGTGAGTTGAATTATTCATGTTATTGGGCAATGTGAAATGTCAAGCACTCAACAAGCACCCACTATTGTCATCCTCAAGGTCATGCCTTCTGTCAGTTCAAATTTAATTCTTCTGCTGAATGTACTGGCTCCAGAAAATTTAATAATGTTGGAAACTCTATGTAGCAAATATTGGAGCATTATCAGCTGGAGTGCACTTGTAAGTAGCAGAAAAGACACCAAAATGAAGAGAAACTCATGTTATGAGCAAAGTGCATGACCTTCACCTCAAATTGGTCCCACCAATTCACTGACCTTTCCCTAACCCAAGAAGCTCAGAGAGCTTCCAGAGTAGTCTCTGAAGCAACTATTCTCTATTTTTTTTTGGCTACAGAGTAGCAGGAGTGTTCATGGGTTCCTAAAATATGACAAAGCAGTGAGTTTCTCATTGTCAAAGTGATATTTAATGAGACTAATGTGCCTAACCCACCAATAGTGCTCTAGCAGTGCCTGATTATCTTCTTAAGATTCTGTCAAAGTCTTATAGATGCTGCATATTGAGCAGAAGAATCCTATTTGACTGCAGAAGAGTTGATGTAATTGTATGTTGAGAATAGGTGCTTGTCAGGCACTTCTCACTTCATTACTTAGCATGTTTTGAGTGCACTGAATTCCAAACATAGTTATAACATTAATACACTAGTAATACTACATGCAGGAAAGATAGACTATGTGAAAAGTATACCTCCTATGGAGCACCACTTTCTATGCATTTGAACTTATTATACACTCTGCACAACTACTCCAATACTACTGCCTGTACCTGTCATCCAACATGAGAGCACCCCCACACTCATACACTATCAGAGCCTGCATGCATTAACTCAATTCTGAATATCTGGCAATGCCGAAGGTGATGGCACTAAGAATCCAAAAGCTGGTGGCAAGAAGACCAAGAAAACGCCTGCTGCTACAAGCAGACCTGTAACTAGAGAAGAAGGCACCATCAGCTGAGAGGTTAGCACTGCCAATGAGCTCTTCAAGCTTATTATTATCATCAAGCTTATCTGATTTGGCAATGCCAAGACCATTCCAAACAATGATGAGAGCCATAGAAGTAGTAATTGATGTCACAGAACTGATGCTAGTGATGAGTTAGTGAAGGTGCCAGCAGTGAATGCTGGTCATGGATGCCATGTGAGGACTTGACTTGAGTGAAAATGGAGGGCTGAGGAAAGAATGAGGTGTCAAGATATCAAGGATAAACAGAGGTGGTAAATGCATGTGAGAGAGAAGTCAGAGAGCTATGAAAAATGCCATTAATCAAGCAGCCTGTCACAATGTGTTTCAGCCTGTTGGTTGATTGATTTACACAGAAACCTGAGGTGCATGTAGAGTCAGTCAGAAAACAAGATAGGGTCAAGAGAGCACCTAAGAGCAAAGAAAAAGGAAGGTTTGGAAGTCACTGAATTGCCTGTGTATTGTAGCCTTAATGCAATGAGAAAAATTCTAAATGATTTCTTCTATAATTGTTGCTAATCTGGTGTGTTTGGGCAACATGGACATGAAAGATGTTAAAAAAACTTGTTGACTCCAGTGTAGAGGTACAAGGAGGATATATAGAATAATAATCATGATAACTGACTGTAGATAGTTAGTTTTGAAGAGAAAAGTGAGGTGTTAGGAACACACCTTATACCTGGGGTGGCGACAACAACTACAGGACATTGATGGCAGTGGGAACAACAATAATGACTGTGAGAAAGACGTTGGGAACAGGGTTGATGTTAAGGTGCCAGGGACGAGTCATGCAACTCTGGCAGCTGACTCCAACAGATGGTCCATGGGAGACTTCAAGAGTCTTGAGAGAGAGTGAAGGTGCTAAGAGAGGAGCTGAGAGAAGCAGGAGAAGGGTGCAACAAGGTGCAGCCAAATTTCCAGTGATAGCTGTCTTATTAGACACCACATTCAACCTGATCGTAGTGTCTAATTAGTTCAGATTGATGGGAACCAAAGGTGGGGGTTCAGCTTCCAGATTTCTTAACATTTATTCACATATATTCACATAGAGTCTTAGAGGTTGATGCTAACAATGTATTATTAACATGTTATTAATATGAATTATTCACACATGTTAACAAAAACTGAATTGCTCCCCATACTCTACCATACATGCTCATCATTGTCATGTTACAAAAAAGTCTGTCTACAAGAGACTACTGCTTCCCCTTCTTTTGCAATGCATATCCATGCTGGCATTGGTCACCTCCTTCTTGCAGTTGTCTGGAATGCACTAGATTTACTCTGTATTGTTCCATAGCATCATGGCTAGAGGTTCAATGGCTAGGTTGAACCAGTGTTGGACAGTTATTGACCAGTCAATGACTAGTCAGGCACAGTCAACAGTTACAAGTCATAATGACTCTCCCACACCTATGGCCAATTAACCCAACCTAGTAATCAACTGATGATGGCTGATAAAATGATAATGCTTCATGTGAACTATCATTCAAAGTAATACTATCTATCTATTCAAGCTTTTCTTAGCACTGACATCATGTGAAATCATGTATCTGACCTGAGAACTTTATAGTGTGCCTTATATACTCTATTGATAAATTTACAATCTTTTTTTGAAGTGCATGTATTATCATATGTTATCATATGGAGACCTTACTTATAGAGTACTAGATTCATCAAGAAAACAGCACTCCTCCTTTCCTGACACTTCCTCTGTTCCTTGTACTATGCCTCCTTCTGGCAATGAATATTGGTATTGGGATTTCATCAAGAAGCACCCAGACAGGTTGAAGATTTCCAACAATAAGTAGTATGGATGGTGTAAAGCCTGTCTTGTTAACCATATTGCTACAATAACAGCTGCAGAACAGCAAGAGGTCAATTATAGCTGACAGGGTGCAGTAAGGGATCCAAAAGAAATAGAGAAAGATTGTAAGCATTATTTACCTAGTCAGGAAAGTCATACTAATATATTACATGCTTTACAGTGTGAGCAAAGATAGACAATCCACTGACTGGGTTGTTAAAATATGCTGTCTCAACAATCAAAAATCATTTGAAACATTGCAAGCTTTCACCTGTGTCAGCACATGTACAGGCAGGGCTAAAACTCATGCTCAGTATGTGTTATTTTTACTGGCATCAAGTGCTGGTCAAGCTTGGCCAAGAGTATTTCCAAATGGGGACAAGTCAAATGTCAAAATAACCCAGTCACTTTAACTCAAATTTGGCTGAGTCATAACTGCAGTTGACTAGTCAATGACTGGCACAACACTGGGTCAAACAACAGGCATGAGAGCAGATCTTCTTGTGGACTCCTCGGGTTACACAGTATCATATGCTTAGGTGGCTGTTTATTGCTATTCTTGTTTCAGCTTTGGTATACAGGGCTTTGACAATGCAGAGGAATGTCTCAGGTATATCATATCTTGCTAGAGTTTTCCACAGGTAATCATAGTACTACCTTGTTGTATGCTTTTTCTTGGTCCAGTCCCTCTATTTTTCTGGGTGATGATTAAGACGCAACAAGGCAATGAGCTTGAATGAGGTGTGGCTTACCAACAGCTTGGCTCGGTGCAAAGTTATTGTCACAAGTTGTGGCATTTATAAAAAGTAAGGCCTCTAGAGAGCATTTTGTGACAGTTTGACAGAGATTCATCCTCTATTTCCAGACATGCTCTCCTTGTTATTTTGTGATGGTCCTGAGTTTGAACATTGAAAGAAAACACCTTTTGTCCCTCTGAAGGTTCATAATGTCAGCTCAATCAAAGAATAGAAACCTATTTTGCTTTTAGGTGACACTTTCAGAAGTTTATGCTGTTGTTCCTCAAGACCTTCATAAGAGCACAGTCAAGGGCTTGTCTTATGTTGTTCAAGACATATTTCTTGCCTTTTTACTTTATAAGTTGGCTTGGTTCATTCCTCCTTTCCAACTTTTCATCATAATGAAGGGTGTTCTATGGGTGCTTTATTGGTTCTGCCAGGGAATCCTCCTCACTTTGTTATAGTGCCTTGCTCATGAGGCAAGCCATGGGAATGTATCTCCTCATGGCTGGATCAATAATAGAGTTGGATTCATCTTACACATAGTGAGTCCCTTCCTCTACTGTATCCCACTAGGCTGTTGTCCTACTTTGCTTCTAGTTGCTTCTAGTTCCTTACTTCACATGGAAGTTCTCACACTGTGCTCATCATAAAGCCACAATCTCTGTCAAGCAAGATGTCAACTACGTTCCACCAATGAGATCTAGCTTCAGACTACCTCCCTGGCACATTGCCTGAACATGTGATTACCACAAGATTTTTGAAGAGACACCATGTTACGGACACACAGGTATCATGGGATTGCGTAGCGGATGATCAGACTTCTTACTTCTTTCTTTTGACAATGTTCTATTCCTTTTGATCCAGTTTAGGTAGAACCCTTCCTTTTTCCCTCCATCTCTTCCTGTGAACGATTACTTAGCAATTCTTTTATGTTCTCTTGGTTTCTTTTAGTTTCCTTATCAAGTACTGTTGTCTTGTATTTAAGCACTCAAGTTGGGACTCTGTATCCTCAGCTTGACCTAGTTAATTATCACTTGTGTCAACACCTCAACTGAAGGATCTCTGAACTTCAGCATCTACTGAACGAACTCGAACTTGAACTTGTAACTATTAACGAAGGGAGTATCCTTTCGAAGGTAGTTAGGTTGACGTTGCTGCGCAAGTAACATAACACACCAATGTATATGTCCTATCACATGTTCTTGACACCTTTGTGTCCTGGGTATTGGAACTGATAAGACACCAGGAACAGGCTTTACCTGGCGTCAGATTAGACTGATTCTGTGTGGAAATCAGGCATACTTTATTGCACCTCTCCTCTGCCCTCCATTGCACCTCTTACATCCTCTCCAAGTCTTCAAGTTCCCTCTGGACCACCTGCCAGTGGGTGATTCCTTCCAGCGACAGTGACTCATCACTGGCCCCTCAACTTCAGCCATCAATCATATGGTCCTTTGTCATCATACCCATACTCCTCATTATTGCTCATCATTGTTCCCACTGTCCCAGACACTATTTGGCCACTAGTTCTTCACTGCCGGCCTCAGCAGCTCATTGACTCATGTGACTCGTCACCAGTTCTGCCATGTCAACCATTGCTCCCATAGCCTTCATTGTCATTCCAAATGCCCTTATCATTGCCCAGAGTAGCCATTGTTGTCATAGTCTCAATACTATGAAAGTATTATCAGTGCTAACATTTTATTTAGATGTTTACCATGACCAGTTTCAAGGTGCACTCTAATCTGTGCCCCTTGTCATCGTTCCCACTGTCCCAGACACTATTTGGCCACTGGTTCTTCACTGCTGGCCTCAGCCATTGACTCATGTAACACATCACCAGTTCCGCCACATCAATCATTGCTCCCATGGCCTCCATCATTGCCATTGCCCAGTAGCCATCATTATAGAGAAGAATTTCAGGTGCATCCTAGTATTATGAAAGAATCTTCAATGCTAACATTTTGTCTATAGATTCAAATTAATGTTGTTACTTACTTCCACTGTATCTCTGCAACCACAATGAAGACATTCAATGTACTCTTTCCTCTTCCTATTGTCCCTCTTCCAACCTTGACAATTCCACTGGACCCATCCAGAGGGTGGCATCTGGGAGAGAGAAGTAGTTATTGGGAGACGTGGGAATGCTTGATGAGTGACTGAAATGGTGAGGACTAAGGGACAGTGGATATATACATTGGACATTGAGTTACACTTCATGGGAGGCATTTTCTACCCACTCTGCTACTTATCTCAATATGGCTTTCTTGTTTTGTGTGTGGTGTGACTATCTTGCTACCCTATGCATTGGAACTAGAATGCAGTATATTATTGTACAGAACTCAATATTTAGTCTCACTTACACAGTGTAATCTATACATGTGTACTCCTAGTTGTGTCTGTCTTAAACTGGGGCACACCTGGAAACTATGATTGGTCCAAGTCCCTAGCACCTGATAAGTGCTGGTTGTCTATCTCCTCGATCCCAACTTCATTGCAAGGGTTTTCACCAGCCTACCACCTTCAGAAGAGCACAGGTGAGTATTAGCCATTAATATCATTGTATATTGAGCTCTACAGATGTCTCAGTATCTGGTTGATGGTGCAATAGCGTAATTCCAGTCAAAAATCTAAGAAACTCACCTCTTCTGAAGGTTCATCAGCTCCNGCTCATCATTGTTCCCACTGTCCCAGACACTATTTGGCCACTAGTTCTTCACTGCCGGCCTCAGCAGCTCATTGACTCATGTGACTCGTCACCAGTTCTGCCATGTCAACCATTGCTCCCATAGCCTTCATTGTCATTCCAAATGCCCTTATCATTGCCCAGAGTAGCCATTGTTGTCATAGTCTCAATACTATGAAAGTATTATCAGTGCTAACATTTTATTTAGATGTTTACCATGACCAGTTTCAAGGTGCACTCTAATCTGTGCCCCTTGTCATCGTTCCCACTGTCCCAGACACTATTTGGCCACTGGTTCTTCACTGCTGGCCTCAGCCATTGACTCATGTAACACATCACCAGTTCCGCCACATCAATCATTGCTCCCATGGCCTCCATCATTGCCATTGCCCAGTAGCCATCATTATAGAGAAGAATTTCAGGTGCATCCTAGTATTATGAAAGAATCTTCAATGCTAACATTTTGTCTATAGATTCAAATTAATGTTGTTACTTACTTCCATGCTGTATCTCTGCAACCACAATGAAGACATTCAATGTACTCTTTCCCCTTCCTATTGTCCCTCTTCCAACCTTGACAATTCCACTGCACCCATCCAGAGGGTGGCATCAGAAGGGTGGCATCTGGGAGAGAGAGATAGTTATTGGGAGATGTGGGAATGCTTGATGAGTGACTGAAATGGTGAGAACTAAGGGACAGTGGATATATACATTGGACATTGAGTTACACTTCATGGGAGGCATTTTCTACCCACTCTGCTACTTATCTCAATATGGCTTTCTTGTTTTGTGTGTGGTGTGACTATCTTGCTACCCTATGCATTGGAACTAGAATGCAGTATATTATTGTACAGAACTCAATATTTAGTCTCACTTACACAGTGTAATCTATACATGTGTACTCCTAGTTGTGTGTCTATCTTAAACTGGGGCATGCCCAGAAACTATGATTGGTCCAAGTCTCTAGTGCCTGATAAGCGCTGGTTGTCTATCTCCTCAATCCTGACTTCATTGCAAGGGTTTTCACCAATCTACCACCTTCAGAAGAGCACAGGTGAATATTAGCCATTAATATCATTGTATATTGAGCTCTACAGATGTCTTAGTATCTGGTTGATGGTGCAATAGTGTAATTCTGGTCAAAAATCTGAGAAACTCACCTCTTCTGAAGGTTCATCAGCTTCTGTAACACTCAGTGCCATTATTTTACTCAATATACCAGTCTAGAAGTACTTTAGTATCACAAAAGAATGTATTAAGCAACTATCCTAGCATCATCCCTAGGAGAGAATCTGTGCATCAAGTCAGAAGTCACTAAAAACTGAGAAACTCACCACTTTCTTGTAATTTCTGGTTTTTTTGATTCCCCTCTGAGTCTGTGGCTAAAAACCAGGCAATTAACTATCATTTAAAATATTTAGGAGCTTTCTGGAGCTTTTGAGAGCAAATGGACTTGGGGAACATGGTGGTCGGGTTGAGGTTGTGTCCCAGACAGACATTGATGCGTAACTACATGTTGATCATACATGATCTTCAACTCAAATCAATGTCCCACTGCAAACTTAGAGCTAGACACCACTATATTCTCTTTTTCTGCTCTATATGATGACCTTTTTCACTTGCTGCACAGGGACTACAACAGAAAGCTGTTCCACGTGCAACGCTGCACTATTCTGAGACATCAAGATACTATTCAAGTCAACCCAGAAGAGATTCGCCATCTCAGGACAGGCACCAGACTCTGGATGGCCTAACACTTCATGTGTCCTCAAACAGAATCCCACAGCTGCAAAATCCAGAGAGCATTATCATTCAATAATACAAAGATACACTGTGAACTATTAAGATCTTGGTAGCTAAGTGTGGTACACAGGAGCCTGAAAATTGTGAGTGCATGTTATGAGGCAAGACTGAAGATTGACCATACCCTGATGTCTACCACTGATGATGCTACACGCCACAACCTTCACAGCTATTTGGCTATGAACAAACACAGTATCTAGCTGTCATGTAGCTGGGCAAACGATAGCGAATCTGTGACAGTGCGCTTCACTATGCGAACTCACTCCGTAAGTTACACCCGTACTCCATCACCTCCACTCTGACGTCCAACGGTCTTGGTATGGCCGCTGGGAATGGATAGGCGTTTGCATCAAGTATTTCAGCTGCTTGGTTTTAGATCGAAGAATGTTCTTTTTTGTCATGATGCTGAGGTTGCCGAACATGCGAAGTGACAAGGAAATAGGTTCGAACTTTGCAGTCAGAAAGTCTTCAAGTATGTTGTTTGGACATGGAATCTGGAGGACAAGCAAAGAACAGGCTTGAGACTAGAGCGGCATATGGCTTTCAACCAGAGATCATGATACGCTCACCTTACTTAAATGTCAAAGGCAAATGCATGAAACCCTTCCTAACTCTTCATACGGACCCAAGGGACCACATATCAAACTCCAGGCCAGGGTATGAGAGAATAATGAACCATACCATGCATCCCTCATGTCCAGAAACACGCATTCCCGGGCTTCGAGTATTCGTGTAATATGAGGGATGCACTAGGACGGAGTGAAGATGCCGCTTGCAAGGATAGAAGACGACACGTTGTAAGACTTGTGAGGGAAGAACGGTGAACCGTTGTGTGAGTGAAAGTATTTGCCGCCGTCATGGTGCAGTTTAGGACAGGAAATGGTTATTCAATAGTAATCATTGTTGACATCTAGACAGACAGTTAGTAATAGAAATTCCCGGTAGGATTGAGACATACCTAATATTTTATTTTTATTATTATTATTATCTTGAGCGGACGACAACAACGACGGCAACGACGAGGGCATTCGGAACGACGACGAAGGCCGTGGGAGCAATGGTTGACGTGGCAGAACCGGTGACGAGTCACATGAGTCGATGAGTCGCTGAGGCCGGCAGTGAAGAACCAGCGGCCAAATGGTGCCCGGGGCCGGTGATGAGTCACTGTCGCCGGAAGTGATCACCCACCGGCAGGCGGTCCAGGGGGAACTTGAAGACTTGGAGAGGATGTAAGAGGTGCGATGGAGGGCAGAGGAAGGTGCAATGAGACAGAATCAGTATCAGTTCCAATACCCAGGACACAAAGGTGTTCTTGATGCAAGTTTAATCAAAATGGTTCTCCACGGCACCCTCTTGGGACCAATGTGAGAGTGGCTTCATTTGCTCGCTTACCAGCACTTCAAAGCATTTCACTCCGACGTCAGCATTGTTCAAGCCGTAGGAACGTACTAAAATCACAGCAAGCGACATTGGTCTAGTCGCTATGATAGTAATGTTTTGCATATGGACTTCTTGGGTTGGTTTGACCGCTTTCGCTACAATATACTTGGTTCCTTGGATGGTCAGCAAGTCCGAAATCCATTTACGCCGACTCTCTGACGACAGATATAGATGACCAACCACTGGATTGTGATGCTCACCTATCTTCATCACTCTGATCCGACCATACCCTATTATCGCAACAACGAGTGGACATTTCTACGAGGAGCTATCGCAACCGTCGACCGCCCACTTCTAGGATGGATACGTCGAATCTTCCTCCATAACGTTTCTCACAATCACGTTTGTTGCCTCTCCGATTCTCTTGTTATTGACATCCTACATAGGTGTCACACCACTTGTTCTCTGACATTCCATTCTGTGAGTAAATACACAGAGTACAGAGCCGAATAGGGTGCTCTTTCTTAGACAATCAACCACTTGCAACGGCTCTAATCAAGAAAGTGCTTCTACGGTGAGTCCTCACAACATTAGTTGTATTCTACTCATATTGTTATGCAAATAGAATACGTTCCGAGCGCTGTACCGGACATTTACTCAATGCAAATTCATTGAAGATAAAGGTGATATCGTGTTTTACAAGAACCGAGAAGGCAGAGCTGCCCGCGTTCTTGCTACCTCTTTTCAGGCTACCCGAACCGTGTACGAAATTCGGGACTCAGATTTCTTGGACCGCACACCTACGCATATAGAAGATTTACTTTAACAGAATATAGGAGGGCGTCGAGGCATGTAATTTGTTCCCGTCAGCCCATCCCAGCCAGCCAGTAAGTAAACTCGTGTACACTGTTTCTTGGCTGCTCTTCATGGTTGAAGGATGTTCCAACCATTTCATGACGAAGTGCGTGAAACCGTCGCACAATGAAACCATTCGTGGCATAGATGAGTACGTAGCAACACCGGTTTTTGGACTATAGTAACATGGGCGTGATTGACGAGAACATACAACACATAAATGGCATACGACCACCAACAAGCCTTTTAAGGGGCGTGAAGGGTAGAGAGGAACGCCTCGCCGGCAGAAGTCTTGTGCTCGACCTTCTTGGGACCTTTCTTCTTCTGGCGCTCCTGCTTGACTGTAGAGGATGAGTGATGTGAATAATGTAATACGAAAAAGAATCGCTCACGGAGTTCCTGCCTCCTGATGGTCTTTGCGTAGGGGTTAAGGCGGAAGAGAACGGCCTTGTTGACGAGAGGGTTCTTCTTTTGTGTCCAGGGACGCTTCTGGGTCTTCTGGCCAGCAGGGCGGACGATGGACTGGATCTCGGTGCTGTTGATGAGACGGGTAACGTCGGGATTGGAGATCTTGGCAGTGGGGAGGCTAAAGCAAGATATTAGCCGCTACATGCATGGCGATTACACAGAAACTTACAAGTAGTCCTTCTTGTGGGTGGAAGCCTTGTCGAAGGTTCCGAAGACCTCGTCCAAGAGGCCGAAAGCACCCTCCGTCCAGATAACGAAGCGACCCAAGTGACCACCAGGTGCGAGCTGCAAAAGGTTGAGTCCCCTGACGTTAACAACCTCGACACCAGGAAGGTTGCGGAATGCTCGAACAATACCGTTGTCTTCGTTGTAGACAACGAGAGGACCACGGCGTTGACGGTGCCTGCGGTTCCTCATCTTTCCTTTACCGGCACGCAATTTGCGAGAATTGGAGACCTTGACGACGTCGGCGTAGGCGTGGAGAGACTTGAGGAGAGTAACAGCTTCCTTGGTTTTCTTGAAAGACTCGACCTCGTTGGAGATGACCAAGGGAACTTCCTCGATCTGCTCAATGCGGTGACCACGAGCAAGGACGAGAGAAGGGAGAGCAGATGCGGCAAGGGCAGAAACAACAGCAAACCGGCGTTGGTTCTGGTTCACCTTGACATGCCATTTGCGCCAGGTCTTGGTAGGAGCGAACATACGACCACCGCGGCACATGTTACCGAATGCAGCCTATAATAAAGTCAGAAATGTGCAATTTCCAGATTCCACAAAACCCACACCTGTCCGGAACGATGAGTTCCTCCACCTCCGACACGGGGAATACGGGCGACGGCACGACCAGTACCCCAAGATTCAGCAGAAGTCTGATGGCCAGCCTTCTCGCTCACGGCGTAAGCCTGCCTTTTGTTCTTAGCGATGCTTTCTATGATTTGGAAGTCAGAAGAAGAAAAAAGTCCAGCGTGAACATTGTACTCACTATGCACCTGAGCTACAACATCAAGCCTGATCGGTGCAGTAAGAACTGCAGGGAGGGGAAGGGAGGTCGAGGCCTCTGTAAAAGCCAAGTCAGTCCATGGTCAACGTTCATGAAGTAAGCCCTGCATACCACCAGCGGTCGAGCGAATATTAACGGTGGGTCTTGAGGCCATCGTCGGTGAGTCTTGATTCTTGATGCTACACTCCAAAATTACCTGTGGATGGTGATGAGTAGAAATTAGGCTTTTGCCGAACTTGCAACTGTACAGTTGGAAAATTAAGGTTCAGAATGGCACGTGAGCTCAATGCCTGGACGCGATCACTTGGGCATGGGCGCCCCGACTTCACCGAGAACACCATAGAGGATTCTCACCAATCTGCTCCTCTTGTGTTCACTAGCCTCAAATTCAGGGACTTTGAAGAATATGAAGCGAGGCAGTAGGTTATATTGACCGACGTTTTACAGGGTTGTTGTCATTGAGACCAGCGGGTACCAGGGTCCAGCGGGCGTTCTGGAGACCCATCTATCCTCATTTATTTGGGACTATCAGTGATCTACAGTCCATTCGGAGCGTCGACATGTGGATTTACTGATGCCATTCAATGGTAAAGAGTTATAAGCCTCGCCAGCGTCAAACTCGGGAGCAGGACACGGGTGTTCTCCCCAATTAACTCCTCATGTTGAGTCAGATTGTCTCTCTTGCCCGAGAAGGTACGTTTTCTTTTGATCCCTTCCGATATCTGTTGCTCAATTCAATTCCCCAGCTAGCTGATGAGCAGCCGAGGCTGAGCCTCTTATACGCTTACAATGTTCTCCAGATTGTCGGATTTTGCTTGACCGCAATGATCTTGCTTACAGCTTGGCTCTCCTCCAAAGTCAGACGAAGTACAGCATGGTACTTGTTCATGACTGGTTGGCCACTATGGTGCATCTCCCATAGTCTCATCTTTGGCTACCAAACTGTTACGCAGGGTCTCCCTAGTAAGTCAATAGAACAATTCTGCCTTTTAATGCCTCCAACATTCCTAATGCAGCAATGCACTGTTGACCATCGGTATTCTGATCCAGGTGCGGTTTCTTACCACATTGTACGATTCCCTTTAGGCTGACCTTTCACAACTTACAGTTCCATTTCGCCTTGTCTGCGGGGATTCGACAACAGCGTCCTCCAGTCTGGGTGGACACCGCGGTGTGTATCTTCTGCCTATCGACCACTCAACGGTGCCTAATCGGCTTGCGGTAGATTATCACTGTTCCAATCGTGGTTTGGGTTGTGCACTTCTCCTGCGTTATAGCGGTACAGCACTTCTCATAGAGTATCTTGACCTTTTAACAAAATCAAATAATTTATCTAGGTTGGCCTGGAAGACAAATCGAGAGTTGTCAGGGCCTCCAACTTGATGCACCGCAATCTTTCCTACGGGACACCGTAAGCTTTTTTCTTCGTCCTAGCCTTTTGTTGACACTTTGTTCAGTGCCACTGTTAGTGGAATTCTTGTCGGAGTGACTGCGATTGCCATGTTGATAATGGAGGGTCAGCGCTAATCACATCCCCCATGCTCTTGTTTCTGACCCTCCAGCCCCAAGTTTCTGTCGCCATAATCATATTCAAGAACTTGGCCGCGTTTCAGCGTATCCGGAATGTCCCTGGAAATCATATAGTCTCTACAAGCATGATTGTCAGGATAAGTCTTTTCAGCCTCTTACCGCTTCTCACACTGGGGTATGCATCTTCTGAGCTCCGTATGTTACTACATCTAACCCAGCTTGACCAGTTTTTCGCGCCAGTCACTTACAACACATCACGGTGGTGCCGAAGCTCGTGTCTCTATCGCGACCTGTGAGTCCCTTTCTATCAAACCCTCCAAGTTGCTGATTTCCCGTCCTCCAGTCCCTACCGCAGCAACTCTCATATTCGGTACGCAGCGGGTCAGTATTCCCCTGAACCATCCGGCTGCATCTTGTTGACCTTTTTGACAGGATATGGTTCGGTCGTGGATGTTCTGGCGAAAAGACCAACCCAGCACCCGTGGAATCGACCCTATGAACGAAACGGGTGCAGGGAATTGCTGATCATCAAGGCGATATATACTATACTACGCCCTGTAGCTACAGCTAGTAGCTGCTTTAATGTCATTCCATGGGGTAGCGCTCAATACTCCTACATGATGATGCTTAGCGTCACATTTTGGCTGCACTCATTGCTATTATTTTACTGTAAACGCAAGAAAAATGGGATAACAAAACACTACTTGTACATAAACTTGAGAAATCTACAATCGAGTTAATGAATACAAACTCCAAGCCAACCAAAACCTGAAGCGATAAAGTAGGAACTAGTTGCAAGAAGATAAATACCACCGAGTGTAATGCCTTCTACGACGGGACTGGGGCAAGGACAACTGATGCACGAGCAGCTGAAGCTGGGGTATGAACTGGCCGAGGTGTTGGTAATGCGTGGTTATCGATTGAGATGCCTACGAAGGTGTCAGGTCCATCATTATCTATGATTAGACAGTTATCTCACTTTGTGTCACGTTTGCAGTCTTGTAGATTCCGATGAGCCGGTGACTGAGTTCAAACATGTCGTTGCTATAAAGAACTTGTCAGTTAATGATACGAAAGCAAGTTATACCAACATACCGAAGGGAAATTATGATGAACTGGGCATTCTTTGTTCGATCCTTAATGTAGTTGGCCACAATGGAAACGTTTCGGAAGTCAAGAGCAGCGTCGATCTCATCCATGAAGTAGAGAGGCGTGGGCTGCGAGAGCAAAGCTAAGTTGATATCGTATAGGCGTAAGGGGCGGCATCTACCTTGAAGACATGCAGCGCAAAGACCAACGCGAGGGAACTGAGTGTCTGGTAGAGCAGGGTATTAGGGCATGAACGGCAAAGGGATAGGCGAAACTCATACCTTCTCACCGCCGGAGAGGTTAGAGATATTCTTCCAACTCTTCTTGGGAGGCATCACACTAAATATGATACCTTCCGAGAAGGGATCCATACTGTCGACCAATTCCAATTCGGCGTTACCGCCCAGAGTGATCATCTGAAGAATAGTTCAACGAGCGAAACTAAGACAAAACTTTTCAACACGAACTTGGTACATCTCCTTCAGTTTCAGGGAGATTGCGCTGAACCCAGTCATAAACTCGTCAAGGCGCCGTTTGCGAAGGTCGTCGTGCTTCTTCTTCTGTGCATCACGTTGTTCGGTGACCTTTTCAAGCTCATGGTGGCGGTTAAACACTTCCTCCTCTCGCCTCTTGTACTCTTCCAACACATTAAGATTTGGTTTGGCACGCTTCAATCGATCTGGACAGTGCTGAGACCAAGATATACGGCAGAATGAGGGGCTAGTCCTTACCATCTAAATTCTCGACGTCGGCAACCAAGTCCCGCTGCTTATGTCTTCTAAGCTCGTCCTCGCTGAAATACTTCAAACCGTTCTTGGTACGTGCAGTCTTGGAAGGTCGGCTTGACTGTTCTGGATCCGGTTTGACTTCATGCTCGCCTTCGTCGCAACCCTCTGCCATTCGTACATCACGCTTGAGTTCCTCGGTCTCACTTTCACTATCGTTGTCGTCATCGTCGTCGTCGTCGTCGTCGCTGCGAAATGTAAGCAGAAGGAATAGGGAGAGGAAATTATCCGGATCTCACTCGATTTCTTCCAATTTGAGGTTCTCAATCTCTTCGGTCCAATGTTCTATCTTGGCGTCATTGTCGCGTTGCTCTTTCTGGACTTCCTCGAGAGAGGCTTTGATTTTCGCCTACGCCACTGATCAGCAACGAGAGGAACGCAGTATCCCTCCACACACCTCTTTCTTCCTGAATTCTTCCACCTCCTCAACCTTAGCATCCAGCTGGGCTTTAAGGTCAGCTAGATCTTCTCGGGAGCTCTCCTCGGCCGCTTCGGCTTCATCCACTCGTGCCTGCAATCCTGCCATATACTCCGTCACTTCAATGAGTTGGCCTTCTATATCTGCGACCTCTGCTTCGGCCTCTCTGAGACTCTGCTTGTTGTTCTCAACCGAAGAGGTGTATTTATTCACATCCTTCTCAGCTTTGGCCTTCGCAACTTCCGCCTTGGTGATTTCGTCATTGGTGAGATCAATATGGTTTCGAAGTCCTTCGATCTTCGTCTTCTGTGCCAGAAGTTTCGAACCGCCAATCTGGAGAATCTTGTCCTCGATTTCCTTGAGGGAAGCCTCGATCTCTGCAGCCTTGCTCGTGAGTCGCTTGAGCTCGACCTCAGCTGAGGTAATCTCCTTTTCCAATTTCGAGATACGGGCTAAATCGTTGTCGTCGGGCTTGGTCTGGGATCTGCAATGGCCAGTCAGTTCCTTTTCTGCGACAAAAGACCGGCAGACTTACTTCAGGGCACGTAGGCGTTTTTCTGCCTCAGTAATACGCGTCTTCCCGGTCTCGATATCCATCCCCAACTTCTCAAATGCTAAATCAATGGAAGGACCAGATTTGATGATGTGGTCAAGTTCTTCCTGTGCACTTCGATGCGCGGTGAGAGCAGCTTGAACCTGTTTATCAGCGTCCTCGCTTTCCCGCTCGTAATTGCGAAGGACCTCTGGCCGCACAGCGTCCGACGCTAGTTTAGAGCTCATCGCTCCCCGGCTAGGCTGATTGCCACCACCTGACATTGTACCAGATAGGTCGATCAATTGTCCTTGAAGGGTTACGACTCGCCATCGTTTGGCACTACCGAATGCGATACGGTTGGCCTGCTCGATGTCGTTGGCGACAAGGGTATTCGTGACTGCTTGGTAGAAGATAGGAGCAAAGCGTGCCTCCTTTGGCATGATGAGGTCGAAAAGCCGAGGAACGCCCTCAGGTGTTTCAATCCTTTGCAGCTGGTCTGGACGAAAACTGATCTTCTCAATGACCATAAAGGTAGCTCGTCCCAGGTTCTGCTCCCTGAGATATTGCAGACATTTTTGACCTTGTTCTACTTTGTCGACGACCATGTTATTCAGTTGAGGGCAGGCAGTAGAGATGGCGACGTCGTATTTGTCGGGAATAGTCCCAAGGCTACCGAGTCGCCCCTTCATAAGATAATCAGCAGCTAGTATGAAATGAGCAGCGTAAGTCATACGTGGAATCCTTCAATCCGTCCCGAGTCTCTTAAACGATTCAAACCATCCAACACTCTGCCTTGGGACCGATTTTGCTCTTGAGATGCCTTGGCTTCTTGTACCCTCTGGTGAGACGAGGCCGCTTTCTGTCTCCAGTGATTCAATTGGTTTTGGGCGTCCTTCGTGTGTGTTCAGTAATGAGGTGATGGACCAAAAGACGACTAAGTTACCTGGACCTTCTTCTCAGCTGCCTCTCTTCTTCGCTTCAGGTCTGCTTTATCTGCCTTGCATTTCGCTTGTTCTTGAACCTGTTTGGATCAATAAACAGCGGATCCCTTCGGATAGGCAGATATGCATACCTTGGCCTCCTGGTCCGACCTGAGTTTCCCTAGGTTTTCTTCCGCCTCGTCACAAGCGGCTTTCGCATCTTCAGCCTTCTTCACCAATGCGTCTCGTTCACTGGAAGCAATATCGATCTCGGACTGTTTTGCGTTGATCTTGGTGTTCCAAGGCTGTAACTCCTTCTGCAGAACTTCCTTCTGGTCGTAATAGACTTGTGTTTTGTCTGGAAAGCAAATTAAGTACGCTGGTTCTACCGTGACCGAGAAGGCATTACCTCTTAGACTATCCTGAATCTCTCCTAGAACCTTTTCTTCTTTCGCCAGGTTCACCTCGTGCTGCTCCAGTTTCTTCCTGCCCTTTTCGATCTTCTCGCCACTGTCCTCGATAGTCTGACGAGCAGTTCTGAGGGTGTTGGTTTCCTATGGGAAAAAAAAAGAAGACAGAAAAATCATTTTTAGTATCAACCGACCGCAAGAGTTGAGACGCTCTTACATCATTGACGAGTTTGCTGAATTTCTTCACTTTCCCTGATGAATGTTTGAGACGTTCCTTCAAGCCCACCTCAGTTTTCTGGTTGTCCACTAGATCCTTCTGAGCAGCCTTTGCAGCCTTTTGAACTTCCTAAAAGCAAGCGACTATTAGTATGCATCAGTATCGGACGCACATGATAACTTACTTTGTATGCTTGCTCGCGATCTGCGTAGTGCTTCTGGAGAGCCTCGAGGTGGTCGACATCGTCCTTGTTCTTCTCTGTCTCCTGTTTGAGGTCGCTTTCAAATTTTGCCTGAACACGAGATGCTTAATATCAATTCGAAGTAAGGGTATTCAACCTACCGCCTGTTTTTCCAACTTGGACGCTTGCTGCAAGGACGCCATGATATACCACTGCCAGAGCAAAGATTTGGCTCTGACGTGCTGATTTGTGAGCTTGAGGAAGTCGACAGCTTCTTGCTTCTTGCTCTCCAATGCGCTCTTCTCCTTTTCTACTAGACGTAGGCGATTCATCTTCTCTTGCCGAAGATCATTCAATTCATCCATTTCAGCGGCCGCTTGTTCGATAGGCTCCTTATACTTTGACGTTCCTATGATGTCCTCAAGATACTCCAGGAGGCCATCATCGTGTTCCGTACCCTTGGGCTTCATCTGCGCTATGGATTCAACTTCTCCCTGTTTAGCAGTGAGCTGAAAATTGATGCTGACATGGGGTGAAAGAACCTACTTGGAGAATCAGGAATCGCTTGTGATCCAAATCGATGCCGCGGTCTTTCAACAATGTTTGCACTTCGGTGAAGGAGCTCTGCCTGCCGTTGATGGTGTACTTGCTGCCGTTGTTCTTGTACGCATGACGTGCGACAACTATCTCGGAACCTTGGACGATTTCAAAAGCGTCGGGACCCTCCTTGATAAGTCTGTCAGTACAGGAACATCTTGAAATGACTATACGCACCAGGTCGATGATCTCACGGAAGTATATTTCGACGCTACATTCATCCAAGTCGGGATAGCGAGCGGAGTTATGGATCAACTCCGACAATTTGCCTTGTCGCATTTTGGTGGCACGGTATCCAAATACAAATAGTAATGCATCGATGGTGTTAGACTTGCCAGATCCATTAGGACCCACAATAGATGAGAACGACTACATAGAAGATCAAATTAGAATCGGTATCAACACCGCAGATGAAAACTTGCCTTATGGAACGGGCCAATCTCTTGCCTTCCAGCGTAGCTCTTGAAGTTCACCAGAGCGAGCTTGTGAATAACGAGACGCTTTTGCGGTCCTTTAGGCTCCTCCGGAACGGCAACAGCCTGAGATTGGGAAGGTTTAGTCTCTGGTGGATCAAAAAGTGACATCTCTTCCTCCTCTTGCTCCTCCTGAACTTGCTCCATCGATGCGTTCTTGGAGGCACGACTTGCATTCTGGGAAGCTTCGGCTTCGCTATCAGAGATTTCAACGGGTGGTTTGCGCGGCTTTCTCCCTGTGGAAGCTCGGGAAGCAGTAGTGGGGGTCTTGCTTGTTGAAGATCGTTTTGCCTGACGGGATTTTTTCACGGGAACTTCATTAAAGTCCTCGTCATCCTCATCCATAGCATCATCAAAGTCGTCTCCTGACGTCCGTCTTCCCTTCGAAACTAGTACAGGTTCACCATCCGATTCCTCAGGCTCTGGGTCTGATTCGATTATGACCTCCTTCGGCTTCGCTGAGCTACGCCTCGACCTGGATGACGTCGGACGGCCGCGTTGGGCGCGTGTGGTTCTTGTTGCTCGACGTTTCGGCTTCTCTTCTTCTTCCTCCTCGTCATCATCGTCCTTTGCCGCAACCTCATCGTCTTTCTCCTTTATTTTAGGGCCATCCTTATCCTCCTCGTTCTGTTCCTTTGCCTCCAGAGACGGCCGTTTCTTCTTAGCAGGTGGTGGTGCATCGTCTTCGTTCTCGTCGTCGGTCTCGGGAACTTCCTCCAGCGTAATAGAACGGTTTTGTGTGGAAGTCCTAGATCTGGCACTCGGGCCTGCACTGGAGCGACTTGAAGTGCTTCTCCTGGCCCTCGATGATGGTTTCTCTACATTTTCCTTTTCTTGAACAACATCGACGGCGGTAGACTGGGACCTCTTGCGTTTTCCTGAGTTTACTTCGACTGGTTCTGGCTCCACGGATGCCCGTGTGCGCGACGAACGACGTGGGGGCATGGTTGTTAGTGTGGAACAAGCTATATTTCAACCGACGTGACTGTGACGCGACGCGAAGCCACGTGCTTTACCGCACGTGCACTCACGGATACATGTAATACCGAGTCGTGTGTAACGCCTGTGTAAGACTCACGAACTCGACGCCTGTGTAAGACCCACGAGTCGGAGTGAGTTCGTGAGTCTTACACAGGCGTTACCCAAAAATTCTCGAATGAAATAGTGATTTTGTCGTTATCTGTCGTTTGGAGGAGAC
Organism: Moniliophthora roreri; assembly: GCA_001466705.2. Lineage (NCBI taxonomy): Eukaryota > Fungi > Basidiomycota > Agaricomycetes > Agaricales > Marasmiaceae > Moniliophthora > Moniliophthora roreri. The sequence goes on from LATX02000182.1 coordinate 316,668, forward strand.
TGCGAACAGCAGGGGGGAGGGAAATATTTTTTTTTTTGTACATGGGGTCGAATTTTTTTTTAAGGACCGTCGCGGTGAACCAACCAACCACTGACTACCATATATAGAAGGTAGTTCACATGACATCACCGGCGCTAAGTAGCAAGCACCTGACTAGCGCTGGTCCTCTTCCCCCTTCGCATTAGCTAGGTTCAGCGAAGTGCGAGCACAATATACCGAAGTCTGCAGTAGAATGTTTCAAACTGTTTGTAAGGTTCATCTACATTATATTCTAGGTACAGGAGCCCAAGCAAGCAACTGCAAATCTCTAGGGATTGATATCTGCTAAGATCTAAGGATAGTATGTTTATCCAGGGTGTAAGTTGGTTCAAGAAGGCATATAATGTAACCCTATTATGGAGAACTCCCAGTCCTATACAGCCAAACCACCACAAACCCTTAAAATACCTGTGAGTGATCCCCAAGGACCATGGGTGGGCAGGAAACTGATCTGGACCAGCATCCAAAAGGCATATAGGAGCAAATTTGAGTCTTTCTGCTATGAAGGTGGTCATAAAAGAACCTTTGGTTACTGAGAAAGTGTTCAAAATTTGAAAAAAAAATTGGCTCAAAAATTTTTTTAAGCCGGCCATCGGGCAACCAACCAACCGTCCCGGTGTTCCGGAACCACGGCCCGCCTCCCCCCTGGCGAGCAGTAGCGAGCGGAAGGGAAAATATTTGATCACGTGTGCAGTCATTTACCGGTCAAAATTTAAAAAGCAGGGCTCCAGGCGACTGGCATGGTAAATTACCAGGTCAAAAACTCGGAGGGACTTTTCCACTCAACCCTACCCACGAGCGTCGAGCTGATCCCCATCCCAATTGCCAGTACTTTATACTTCGACGCGATCTGATGTTTCAGATGCTTTTATTGCACGCTCCGCATTTACGCCTCAAAACACCCAACGGGAAGAACAGCACATGTACAGGTCGTTCATTTCTGTTCCCCGGCCGTAACCGTGATTCTCGAAGTCATTTCTCATTGATTGACGCACACACCGTATGGTGTAACTAAAGAGTTCATGGGTATTGGAACTGTAGAAGCTCATGTCAAATCCAGGTGGTTTAGCGTGGACTCCGTACTTCTTGGCCAGTAAGTGATAATTGGTTTGGCGTTCGAACCACCTTTCACTAAAGTGCAGCAGTGATCAACTCTGTGGCAAGGACCCTGGATAATCAATCTATCATGATCAATAGATGATTGACAGTGAACACCGCGTTCGGATCACTTGTTGGCTGGCAATTTCGCCCCGTATAAAAACCTAAGAAGGTCCTTTGCGATCTCTGTTGCCCCCTCACCATCAAGTACGCTGGGTAGTACTTCCTTAATGACTGCGACTAGCAACCAGGATGTGGGCAGGTGAGTAACCACTTCTTCATATAGATTCAAGAGTTACTGACGACTCATAGCTATACAGTGTGTGATTACTGGTCTATGGTCGCAATAAGTTCGTGAAGCCTTCTACTATATGGTTCTCGAAATGGCTCATATTGTAAAGCAATTTTATATTGGGATCACCTGCTCACTTTAAGTATGGGAATCGCTTTCTTCATCCATGTCAAGGATCACTGACTGGGGTCTATAGAAACTGAGGTTCGATATATGTGGAAACGGCCTTCGAACCTGAGTGGATATGTGTTCTTTTTGCATCGATACTTTAACGCGTTAGCTATGCCATTTGTGTTCTGGTCGCTTTTTTCCTCGGGAAAGGACGTCAGGTATTCTGCTTCCTTGCGAACGACCATTTTTATGTGACTAAAAAGACTATAGCTGCCAGGCATTGGTTAATCTTCGAGAGGGGCTGTTGATCTTTGCTCAACTCATTGTTGTTTGTGAGTAAGAAATTCATTTCCGAGCTGTTCATATCAGCTAAACGACGATTCAGTTATTCTAACCCTGCGCATCTGCGCACTTTACGGTTGTGAGAGGCGTACTATATGCATCTGGATGACTGTTCTTACCGTTTTCCTCACCACTGTTTCCTCCGTGCGTCATTCTGCTCAGTTTCTCCACCTATTTCTGTTTTTGTTTAAGAAATCAAGCTAGGTTGCCACTTTCTATGGCCGTAGTGGACTAGACACACCTTCCACTACCTGTCGTAATGAATTGGACTTTGAGGCGTTTGTGACGGTCCATCTTCAGCGACAGGACTTCTGACTTTGACCCGTTTTTCCCAGATCAATCCGTGAGTTTTCACATCATTCTTATTTTACCCAAATCTCTGAACCGATCGTCAGGTCAAGGTTTGGCCTGGGCTACCCTTTTTGTTTATGACACAATCGTGTTCGTATTAGCGTTATACAACGCCATCAAGACAAGGAAAGAACTCCGCATTCTCAGACAGTTCAGAGTTTCGCTCAAAGTCATTCTTCTCCGTGACGGTAGCTACTTACTATTCCTCTTCGTATTGCTCATAATGACGATAACCCTTCCTCAGGTGCAATATATTTTGGGTAATAGTAGTTCTTTCACAATACTCTAGTACTACGCTGACACTAGTGATAGTGTTATGGGGCTCGTCAACTTTGCAAATATCTGCACATACTATGTAAGTGCTTTCGCGAGTCTAGGTGGTCTCGTAGGCTGTGGTTGATTATTAGCATTAGTTTGCACAGGCATGTAGCCAACGTGCGATATCTTTTCGACTCATCAATAAACTTTCCTAACATTAGGGCTGTATGAGAGGTGGACTAGCTCGGCTCGCGAGCTGGTAAGAACCCTGTTCTTCTAATTCCCGAAATTTCGCCTGATAGATCCTCTGTTAGTATATCCGTAACATTGGTCTCTCGCCTGATGCTAAACCTGCATGAAGCCATGGATGTTGGTATCTACTCGAGCCAGTACACAAGAAACGGTCAAATCAGCGAACCGTCAATTGAAACACGAATGGTATTCTATGAAGATAGACCAAGCGATCGCCGGCGGCGCTCTATCGACTCGGACGAATCGCTCTTTCATTCTTAGTACTTATAATCTCAGAATTACTGTGTAGTTCGTTGCTTGAAACTCCAGCCGCTCCTTTACAGTAACATACTACACTTCTTAGTCGAAAGTGTTGCATTTTGAATAGCCTGGAGTTGGGGTCTCAGAGTTGATTTACTATACACAGAACGACTTATCTTCTGTGTGAGTAAAGACGGCTTGCCAGGCTACAGAGTTGACGCGACGCGCCCTGGAGTAACATCAGCAAAATGGACACCTAAATATAATAAATTATAATGTATTTTGCTGATTTTAGTCCATTGTAATAGATTAAAATCAAGCAATGCTATTACAATACATTAAAATGCATTAAAATGAAACTGGTGTTATTATAATCCATTAAAATACAATAAAATGGGATGGTATTATTATAGTACATTAAAATGCAATAAAATGGGATGGTATTATTATAGTGTATTAAAATGCAATAAAATGAGACAGAGTTATTATAATGTAGTAAAATAGATTGTAACAGAGGCAATCAAAACAGTGCATTTTTATGCCTTCCAGAGGACAGGGAGAGGACTCTATAAAGTGAAGGGAAGCTTTTGGTTGGGGATTTGATCAATAGAAACAGCAAGGGGGTGGAGATAGGTCTTTTGAGTAAGGGGATATATTGCACTATGTGTGGTGGTAAGTATATGGCACTGTGGTACAGTGGTCTTGAGCACCCCGCGGCTGCCAAGGATTGCTGACTAATCCACCTTGAGGTCGAGGGTTCGACTCACGGGGGTTGCAACAAATAAATATTATTTCTTTTTGTCCCCGACCCCCAGGTGGGGCCAATGCATTATAATGGCTGAAATACATTATAATAGCCAAAATACATTATAATAGCCAGAATACATTATAACCATTTTGCTTCATTTTAATCCATTAAAATAAAGGAACAACAATTATATTACATTAAAATACACCATAATGATTATAATGTATTTTGGCCATTATAACGTATTTCACTCATTTTATTCCAATATATTTAGGTGTCCATTTCGCTGATGAACGTGACCACCCAAAAGTTTTTCGACGAGCAATGACTCGATCGATGAAAGACTGATTAACTGCATCTCCCCGCTGATTTTCCGCCAAAATTCTCTTTTTCCATCACCTCAGGCGACTGCCAAAACCTTGTACATTAGTTTTTACCCATTCAAATTTCCGCCAAATGTCCCAGACCATAGAGCTGGCACAGGTGTGTTGTCCTCCTATACTGAACTCTAGCAAGGGTCTAATATCGATATATCTTTCTAGACCGGTAAACGGGACCATTTGAAAACCTTGGAGAAGAAGTATCAAGAGCGATGGGCAGCCGAACGTCTCTTTGAAGTCTCCGCACCCACCCCAGCCGAACTTGAAGGATTGTCCAAGGCTGAAATCCGAGAGAAATACCCAAAGTGGTTCGGAAACTTTCCATACCCCTACATGAACGGAAGTCTTCATTTAGGACATGCTTTCACTATATCCAAGATAGAATTCACAGCAGGATACCAGCGGATGTTGGGCAAAAGGGTTCTCTTTCCTCATGGATTCCATGTAACTGGAATGCCTATCAAGGTGCGTAAACTAATTCTTCCCCTCAGAAGCTAGTGGGTCAATAACAATTATTTCAAGGCGTCCTCTGATAAAATTATTCGAGAGATGGAACTTTTCGGACCAGACTTTGAAAATTACGACAAGGTGCAGGCGGAGATGCAAGCGCAAGCAGAGGCCGAGGATAAAACTGCAAGTGCTGCTGGCGATGCCGCACAGGCAGATAAATCAAAGGCAAAAAAGGGAAAGCTTGCTGCAAAATCTACAGGACACACGTACCAATTCCAGATTATGGAATCCATTGGTGTATCTCGGAGCGAGATTAAAAAGTTTGCCGATCCCTTGTACTGGCTCGACTACTTCCCTCCCATTGCTATTGTGCGTTATATTCATGAAAGCATCTTCATTCCTCTCTGACACAAGGAGATTTTAGGCCGACCACAATTCTTTTGGTTCTCGCATTGACTGGCGACGAAAATTCCTCACCACCGACGCGAATCCCTACTACGATGCATTCGTCCGCTGGCAAGTTAACAAGCTGTACAGACTGAACAAGATCAAATTCGGCGAACGTTACACCATTTACAGTCCCAAAGATGGTCAGCCGTGTATGGACCATGATCGTCAGGACGGTGAAGGTGTTGGACCACAGGAATATACTGCGATCAAAGCGGAGGTGGTCGAATGGAGCCCTGCTGCCAAAGCTGAGATTGAAGGAAAGGTTGGAGGCCGAAAGGTATTCTTCGTAGCAGCTACTTTGAGGCCCGAGACCATGTGCGTTTTCTGTCTTATTTCTTTCATTGATATTGACTATTTTACAGGTACGGTCAGACCAATTGCTTCGTTGGAACCCAGATCAAGTACGGCGTGTTTGCCATGAACGACAAGGAGGCCTACGTTTGCACTCATCGTGCCGCTCGTAACATGGCCTTCCAAGGAATCACCAGCACTCGCGGAGCTATTGATCAGCTCGTTGCAATCGACGGAACCAAGCTCGTTGGAACCAAGATTAAGGCTCCCTTTGCCATCCACCCCGAGGTGTATGTCCTGCCCATGGAGAACGTTTTGGCGACCAAGGTTCGTTACCGTGCCTCTCTATCCTGTATCTGGGTCTCATTACTCGGTTAGGGAACTGGTGTAGTTACTTCGGTACCTTCAGACTCGCCAGATGATTACCAAACCTTGACCGACCTCAGGAAGAAACCCGAATTCTACAAAATCGATCCATCCTGGGTAGCACTCGACCCGGTACCTGTTCTGACTACACCAACCTATGGTGACCTCACCGCACCTGCTGTCGTCAAGCAGTTGAAAATCCAGTCCCAAAAGGACACCAAACAATTAACAGAAGCGAAGGAGATTGCGTACAAGGAAGGGTTCTATAACGGGACCATGTTGGTTGGAGAGTTCAAGGGTGAACCCGTGCAAGAAGCCAAGCAAAAAGTTCGGGACAGCATGATCGAAGCCGGACTGGCGTTCGCCTACGCTGAACCTGAGGGTCTTGTCATCTCCCGAAGTGCCGATGAATGTGTCGTCGCTCTCATGGATCAGTGGTATTTGGACTATGGCGAGCCAACTTGGAGGGCTGAGGTTGAGCGGTACGCACTCGTTTTCGCCCTCAACGACCAATTATTCATTCCATTTTGACTTCTAGCCACCTTGCATCTATGGAGCTCTACGGCACCGAGACACGGAATGCGTTCGAGAAAACATTGGCATGGTTGAACAAGTGGGCATGTGCAAGGACTTATGGTTTGGGCTCCAAACTTCCATGGGATCCACACTTCTTGGTCGAATCTCTTAGTGATTCTACTATTTACATGGCCTATTACACTGTTGCTCAGCTCCTCCATGGTATGTGTACGCAAACTCACCTTTGATGTATCCCACTGACGCTTACCAACAGAGAACAGTATCGACGGTGCCAACCCCGGACCCTTGGGCATCACTCCTGACCAAATGACTGACGAAGTCTGGGAATACATCTTTGCCGGTGGACCCTGGCCTGAGCCTGCCCCTCTGCCCAAAGAGAAAGCCGACGCCCTGAAACACGAATTCGAATACTTTTACCCGTTTGACATCCGTTCCTCAGGCAAAGACCTCATCAACAACCACTTGACCTTTGCGCTATACAACCACGTCGCCATCTTCCCCGAGAACAAATGGCCGATCAGCATGCGTACCAACGGACATTTGTTGTTGAACGGAGCCAAAATGTCAAAGAGTACTGGAAATTCCTTGACTCTTCGGGATGCCGTTGAAAAGTTTGGTGCGGATGCAACTCGTTTGGCCCTGGCAGATGGTGGTGATGGTGTTGAAGATGCCAACTTTGATGAGAAAAATGCCAACGCCAACATTTTGCGTGTCCATACTTTGCTTGCTTGGTGTGAGGCAAGTTCTCATATGAACCCTTTTTTTTTTCCCATCATGCTGTTCCGAGTTCTAATCTCACTGTTCTACTTACTTTAGGACATGCTCAAGGATCAAAGCGGCATGCGAACAGGACCGCGCGACTCGTATCATGACAAGGTGTTTGAGCACGAAATCAATGACTTGATTAACATTACCAAGTCGCACTATGACTCGTAAGTCTGACCTAGAAATTTTAGATAGAGTACCACACCTCACGTCACACGTCCCGGCACACAGCTTGAATTTCAAGGATGCTCTCAAATTCGGATTCTACGAACTGCAAACTGCCCGTGACTGGTACCGTGAAGTGACTTCCAACATTGGCATGCACGGCGAACTTGTCACTTACTGGATAAGAATTGCCGCTTTGCTAGCTGCACCCATCGCACCTCACTTTGCGGAACACATCTGGATGGCTCTCCTCAAGGAATCGCAATCGATCCAGCTCGCACGATGGCCAACACCTTCTCAGCCTGTCGACCCGACCATCATCGAGTCTGGACAGTACATGCGAGGAACCATCAAGATGATTCGTGATGCTGAGACTGCGTTGCTCAAGATGTTGAACAAGAGCAAGGGCAAGGGTAAGAAGGATGGTGAGGCACCGTTCGACCCTAAAAAGCCCAAGGCTGTTCGCATCTATGTCGCTACCAAGTTTCCCGAGTGGCAAGACAATTGTGTGCAGATTGTCAAGGAGTCGTATGATGCAGAAGCCGAAAAGGTGGATGACGCCAAAGTGCGCGCCTTGTTGACTGACAAGGGACTTATTAAAGACAAGCACGCGATGCCTTTTATTCAAATGTTCAAGGTATAGTTGCTAGGGTCCTTTTACATATATATATACACGCTTATTGACCTGGGTTTTCTAGAAACGAATGGCTCAATTTGGTGCACAAACTGCATTCCGTCGTGCGTTGCCATTCTCGGAACGCGAGGTGTTGTTGGAAGTGCTGCCGTACTTGAAAAAGTCTTTGAACCTTGAGGATGCGCAAGTCATGTTGGCAGATGAAGCTCGTACCAAGGAGGAACCTGGATACACCAAGAGTATCATTGAATCTTCGGAACCAGGTAATCCTGCCTTTGAGTACCGTAATGTTTAGAGTTTCTTAAAGTAGAGTTTTCCTTTTGGTACACCTTGTAGTAGTAACCTATAATACACATCATTCCGGGTCTATTTTGTCGGTCCATAGGTGCGAAATGGATGCGTCTGTCCCGTTGAGTAGTGGTTCGACATGGGTCCATATATCGGCGGCCACCTTATCGCGATCGTTACCTGCATCAATCACTTGCCAGTTTCTTCCAGATTGCAAAGTCTCTGACCCCAGTCTCGAAAACACCTCTCGAACTCTCCGTTGCATCTCTTGCTTTTCATATCTCTCTTCACCGTAACCTCCTCTTTCTTGAGCCTTTTCTGGCGAAATGTCGAGGAACAGTGTGAGATCGGGTGAAGGAAGAGACACGTCTGGTGCTCGACACCATTCGTACGATAACCCCTTGGATGCTGAGAAAGCAATGCCAGAAAACGCGTATCGATCACAGAGGACGATCGTTCCGGATTGAAGATGGGATTCTATTTGAGAGCTATATGATGTGATGAGAAAACGACACTGATTATTAAACGGATTGATTTCGTACGCGAGCTCCCAACGATTCGCAGAGAAGAGGAGATGGATTGCATGATCGTCTAGTTCAGAGTGAGATTTCAAGTAAGAGTCGATCATTTTTCCTATTGGTGTAGTACGATCTATGTAGTGCAAGGAGTGAGCTTTTGAAGAGCAAGTTGAAAGAGTCGGCACCTGGAAATTTGATTAATACGACGCGTTTACCGTCTTGTTTGAGTTTCGAGGACAGAGTAGCCGTTTGAGTTGTTTTTCCAGATCTATCGAGACCTTCTACAACGATAAAGGGAGCTCGTTGAGGCATTATGTGTGTGCTGGTTGGTAGGCGGCAATATCCGGACATATGGTCATCATCGGCAGTTTTGCTCGTAGTCATCTTCCCATTCGTCTTATAAACACGATGCAGATGCTTGTCGTTAGGCGGTTATAGCCGCTTTCCTATTAACAACGTGCTATTCCTCAAAGTTTCAACCCACCCACATCCTCCGACCCCTCATGTCAAACTCCAGCTACCAACTCCCTGACCTGTTATCTCTCACACGCCCATTCGACCTTCGAACAAACAAAAGCTGTCGCACCATCGGTATCGAGTCTGAACAGTGGCTCACAGACCTGAGCAGCGAGCTCGAATACGACGATACGACATTAAAACCCGCCGAAGTACAGCTCATTCCGAAATTGAAAATCGGCCTATTAGCAAGCTTGTGCTTTCCCACTTGCGACGCACCACAGCTGAGGCTAGCATCCGATTTTTGGGCATTGATCATCGTCTCAAATGAGAGGGTGAAAGCAGGAGCAAACGAACGCGGAGGTCACGGATGGAACGACGTTCCCGAGGATAGCATCTCAAATAAGGGATTCGTAGAGCTTCTCAATACTCATGATCTTTTCAGACAGTGCGTGTTCGCTCGTTTCTTTCTTTCTTTTTTTTTTTTTTTCCACACTACATGACCATTGGTACTCATTATCCCATTGTTACAGCCTCAGCGAACGAATCACTCGTCTACAAACCATCACAACACCCCGTTGGCAAAAACAATTCACAACTTCCATACGCGCCTTCAAAGAAGCACAGTTGGCGGCAATCAAGTACAGGCGTAATAACACCGTCCCTGCACTTGACGACTATGTCGATTTTTGCCGTGATTTGAACGGATTGAGGATGATCTTTGATCTCGTAGAATCAGCTGAAGGCCTCAACCTCGACATTACAGAGATGAGGCTGGATGATGGTGATGATTTGAGGATGCTGAGACGGCTTGCGGCCGAGTTTATCTCGTTGTCATTTGTGAGTTCCTCGTTTCCCCTTGCCATCAATCAAAACGACCCTAAACTCATATTTTTCTTCTTCTTTCGTAAGGACATATTTGCGTACAACAACGACCAAGCTGTAGGGCATAAACTCAACATTGTCGATGTGATGATGGTACAGCGAGATTTATCCATCCAAGGAGCCGTCAACCAAAGCGGAAGCCTTATCAAAGATAAATTTGACGGCTTCAAGACCTTGGAAACCGCATTGTGGTCTCGACACCCGCGAGAGGATTCTTCTTCTCAGCTTTCACCTTCGCCTCCACCTCCACCTCCCACAGAGCCTACAAACGCTAGTCTAGGCTCTACATTAACAACATGGATCCGAAGTCCATTATCCCGCTCCAACTCCCGAACGAACCTCAGAGCACTTTTCTCCGCGAGCGAGGCCACAAAGTGGGATAGGAATACAGTAAACGATGTTTCATTGTTCTTGCAGGGTTTGAAGGATTGTATGGGGGGTTGTTTGAACTGGGCATACGACAGCCAGATATTCTTTGGTACAAAAGGAGATGCAGTCAGGAACTTTGGTTGGGTTTTCCTGACTCAGAAGGAGTAATAATAATACTCGTATACTGTAGGCACGCATTCAGATACAAAAAAAAAATTTCTTGAAAGCCTATAACCTGGATACAACAATCTAAAATTCACCACCGAGATCATCCTCATCCAAATCACCCTCTTGGATTTCTTTTGCAAGTTCCTTCTCTCTTTCCCGTGCACCTTCAGCAGCGGCGAGTTCTTTGCGATGAGCATTGAGTGGGTATCGCATGGCCTATGTGCAACACAAAATCAACAATTACTCCTTGCACATCTACGAGGTAAAAGCTCACCTTGACACTCTGGTTGTGAAGCTCAAGACAATACCCAATTCGTCTTTGGAACGCCTCTGCCACATTATTTCCATACGCATTTTGACCTTTAGCACCACCTGCTCCTTTACACGCCATCCAACCTTGCTCATGTACCATTCGTCCTTCAATGACACCATCACGAATGGCTTTACCAACAATGTACTCTGCGTCTTCCTCGGAATCGAGGTGGAGCTTGACACAAATGTCCTTGAGGGAGATCAAAGAGTACGAAAGCGATAGCTGTCGGATACCGGTTTTGATGACATTCTGGCGGAGTCGGACGATGAGGGTGTGAGTGTGATCGGCTTGGAAAGTGGCAGAGTGCTTTGCGACGGTACTCAGGAATTGGGAGAGGGAGCCGGTGCGGACACCTGGCGAGATGTTAGTATCATGTCAAATGAAATTGAATACAAAATTAATCATACCTTTAACAAGCTCAAAGTAACCAACAAGAGCTTTCTCGAGAACTTTATGTCTAAAGATGCTTCGGTCCGGGATATCGCCCATCAACAGTTCCACAACAACATTGAGCTTGTGAACGGCCTGGAAGAAACCAGGTGCCATTGTTGGAGGTGGAGCTCTTCTGATGGCCTGCTGGAGATTCATGTGCGCGTCCGAGTAGTTCAACTGAACAGCCTTGATACGACCGAGGTAGTAGTGATACCGCGCAAACTGATTGTTGGGGGCCGAAGACGGGAAGGTGGTTTTCGATACAAGCTTGTCGGCTTGATCGTAAAGAGAGTAGGTAATGTAAGAACGGAGTAGACAGTTGAGAAGGGCAGCCTCGGTGCTTGAATCACGACGAAGTGCAGCGGTACGTTGTGCAGCCAGGAATATCCTGTACCAATGATCAGAAAGACAAATCTGAGAAGAAACAGCCCTTGAAACTTACACACGAGCTTCAGCCAACTCTCCACGCAACTCGTACACCCGTTCAACAGCCATCCAGATTTTGGCCGCTATGGGATCCATACTCCTCCGGTTGAGCCTGTGCATCTTGTCGACAGTTTCATTTGCCAACTCTTTCGCTTTTCCATAAGAGCTCTTCGACTTGAGCAGCTGGTACAAAATCAATAGTCGGAGGTAGACGTCGAGTTCTGGAACGGGTTCTGCGGTGGGAGGTACAGGTGCCGGCGCAGTTGTTGTTGTTGAGTCAACTTCCATGGTTGCGCTAGATGATGCAGCAGGAATCCACGACAACAAAGTCGTCTTGACCGAAGAGTCTACAAGGATTGTCTTTAGTATTAAATATTCAGTGAATGAATCGCCACACCTTTTGGATACAACTGCTCGATCGCATTCTTCAGGATAGACTCGTCAACCTTTTTCCTGAGTGCTGTCAACGTCCTCAGCACACGATGCGTGAATCTGGGTTCCAAAGTCAAAACTGCACGGTCGATGAGAACAGCATTCGACTTGATTTCTGCCAAAGGAGTTTTCGGTTCTTCCTTCTTGGACTCTTCCTTCTTTTCTTCTTCCTTCTTCTCTTCCTTTGTATCCTTTGAGGACTCTGCGGGCTTCATTTCGACGTCGGGCATGATGGTTAGCTGCAAGATGGATTTTCAGGCTGAATCGGATGACGCGTCAGACGCGTGCAGGGATATCGTGAGAACAGACTTCTATTTTTGACCAATATGCCTGGCCTTTTTTTTCTTTTCTAGGCCAGCTTGGGCCAGCCTTTATATTTTTCTTTCGGGATAAGCGTTCCCCCTATATTGTTCCAGAGCCGACTTATAAAAGGCCTTGCCGAGACCGCTTAAGACTTTCACGATGACCATGGGGAGAACGAGTAAGTCATCAGTGGCACTGAGAGGTGTATCAACTCTCAAACTCTTTTGGCAGAACCAAAACGTGCTACGGTGCCAGTCAAGTCTAGTACGCATCGCAAAAAAATCTATATCCACAAATTATCTGACACCTGTACAGAACTCAAGAAAGATCCGGGAATACCAAGGTTGCCAGATCTCAAAGCGAGGAATGAAGTCAAGCAACGAGCACATGCAGTACGTTGCCTCGTGTATTATCTATATCGAAAAATAATCTATTTTATTTCAGGCTTCTATTCCTCGAGTTCAGAAAGATGGAGATTCGTACATGGCTTCGGAACCGACCCTTTCTTCATTAGCACAACTTGCATCAGAGGCAGAAGCAGCATCTATGCACTATCGCCCGGACAATGAAGATCCTTCGTCTTCAGCAGGTCCCCCAAGTGGCAAAACTAAAGAACAGATCCGGAAACACTATCTTCGGGCACTACACAAGGTCATCGATGAGAGCGATATCATCATGTTGGTATTGGACGCACGCGATCCAGAGGGTTGCCGAAGTCGATTAGTGGAGGAGGAGGTTCGGAGACGAGAAAGCGAGGGCAAGAAGAAGTTGGTGTTTGTCCTCAACAAGGTTGGTAAGTGTCACCAGTTCCAACTTCATATCAAGTAGCTGAAGAGCGATAGATTTGATTCCGAAAGCAAACGCTCAAGCATGGTTGAAGCACCTCCGCCATTCCACGCCCACATTACCCTTCTTGTCGCCTTCCTCATCTCAGCATCAACGATCAAATATCTCATCGACGACGGCACCTGCTCTGCTCAAACTATTGAAGGCGTACAAACCAAAGGCCGGGAGTGTGACAATCGGTGTCGTAGGATATCCTAATGTAGGAAAAAGTAGTCTCATCAATAGCTTGAAGCGGAACAAGGTCAATAACAAGAGAATTTAGATCTGCTCTCGCGCTAACAGGTTTTCCAGGTCTGCGGCGTTGCCGCCCAAGCGGGTTTCACCAAAGAAGTTCAATCCGTGCAGTTGGAGCGCGGAATGCGAATCATCGACTCACCTGGTGTTGTATTCGACGATGACGACGAAGAAGTCAAAGGTCAGAAGAAGGGCAGTGTACTTTTGAGAAACGTTGTCAAGGTGGAGGATGTTGACGATCCCATTGCTGTTGGTAAGGGATTGAACACGTCTTAACCCGAACAGTTTGCTCATAAAGACCATTTCAGTCGAAGAAATACTTGCTCGAACAGCCAAGGAAACCGTACAAAAGATTTACAACCTACCAGACTTTTCGGCAACACTCGAGTTTCTGACGATGCTCGCCCTTACCAGTGGTCGATTACTCAAAGTAAGAGTCATTTCCCTGTCGATCAAAGCCCACCTACTCACCGATCATTCTAGGGTGGAACACCCGATGTCACATCTGCTGCTAGGCAAGTCATAACAGATTGGAATCACCAAAAGATACCCTACTTCTCCATCCCACCTGCTATTCATCCATCATCCATGCCTTCCACCAGTAAGCCGCAGTCTATTTCCGTATGTCCTCATCTTAATGTTCGTCGTTTGTTCAGTCCAAACGCAAAACTCTGAAGTAACGATCGCACCTGGAGCGGAAAACGTCGGACAAGCACAGATCGTTACATCATTTTCCAAACCGTTCAAGCTCGAAGGTCTTTTTGGTGCCGCAGACGCAGGTGCATTCGGTGGTGATGTCGAAATGGGCGCTACTGGAGATAGATCTGATAATGAAATGTTCTTTGATGCGAATGAGACACTCGGCGATGATATGGACGAAGACTCGTACGTTCCAAAACTTCTAACCTCCGCATCACTTAAACATACCTCTCTAGAATCATGCAAGGCGAAGACCCCTCACGGAGAATCTCCCTCGGCAAACGACCTCGCTCGACATCACCGCAGCCTTCAATACCCGAACAACCCGAAGCACCATTCCGAAGACAATCCAAACGGCAGCGTAAAAACAGGGAAGTACCATCGTATGATGCGCCTCCAGACGATCATGTGTTGAAAAACATGGGTCGGAGTAATCCGTTGAACAGGAAGAATTTGAAGAGGGATAGGAAAAGGGAGCGTAAGCTATTGACGCAAAAGGCGAAAGCAGCATGTGAAGGTATGGAGGTGGATGATTCAGGTGGGTTGGCAGCTACGTTCATGGCTTGAGGATTGTGGATGTTTTTGTAGATGTCATAGCATTTCTTGTATAGATACTCACTACTGCTGGATGACGGTCCGTCTGTTACAAATGCAGGAAAAAGGTAATGAAGTACTGAGAGAATGCTTCGTGCGTAATGAGGATAAACTGAGCCTACAGAAGCAACGCGTTCAATGCAGTGAGGTTTACTGTCTACGAATTCTTAAGCACCCTCATTGGCGGGATTAAGCTTCGAACATGGACAGATAAACGATCGAGTTGTTCTTCAGGAACGAGGCATCAAGCCTCTTCAAGAATTCAGGGGAACCCTCATGGGTAGGGCTTGAAACGGTCCAAGTTCTGTCCAATTACTGTACGCGGGTCTCAAGCAAAAAAAAAAATAATTACAAGTACATTGAAAGGCTACCCCACTCCGATCCGTTGCATAACCGTAAGCATATTCATAAGATCGTAAAATCATACATCGTCATATAGTATATGTATATGTACAAGAACATCAGTCGCTGATAGTTTGGGTTTGGGTGTTACCGCATGGGAGGGACTTGGCCTTCAAGTGTCGCGCGAGATCCGACTTGGACCCGAACCCCCTTCGACAGTTTAGGCATACATGGGGCTTAATTCCAAGGTGCGAATTGATATGATCTAGCAAAGTGTCAGTATAGCAGAACTTATTGAAAAACGCCTTACAGTTCAAGTTATGTTTCTCAGTAAACCCTTCAGAGCTACAGCCCTCGCCACGGTACGGGCAAAAGTAGGCGGCATCCTTTGTTCGAAGCGACTTGGAAATTCCCGCTGCTGCAGGAGACCCCACTTGCATCCGAAAGCCCGGGGTGGATGTGGGGTCTTGAATGATGTGAGGGGGGCCCCCATACTGCAAGTTGGAGCCCGAGAAATCCAGAGGACTAGCGCTTGTATGGATGAGGACTGGATCGAAACCACCGTACGGCTTATAACTTGCAGTCGACCTTGGAGTCGCCACTGACGCAGTACTGGGGGTCGGGCTGAATGTTGGAGAGAATGGATGGCTCGACTGCGGGCCAGTCGTGTCCTTAGCGCCTTGTGGTTTTGGAATGTCTACAGTCAGGCTGTGCTGGCGATTGAGATGCTCGGTGCCTTGATATCGATGGCCGCTATAACCGCTACCCAAACTGGCATTGAGTACAAGAGACAAGTACGAGTATCTGCAACAAACCGAGGTGACAGTTGGGCCCGAGCGGTAGGTTCTTCGTCGCTATAGCCTAGAGATACGGTACGGTGTATGTCACACCCATTCGGGTGGTTTTCGAAGCAATGAAAACATTCTACGCGTGTTGATTACAATGAACATGCAGGGACAGTGGCCACTTACCTTCATAACGCTGATTGGCCCTCCTAACATTCAGAGAAGAATCGTAAGGATTTGCTGATCTAGGAGAGAGCGAGGTGGATTGCCCGAAGCCTTGAAGAGACATTTAAAATCTTTTTGAATATTTGGGATGATCATCAACCATAATATAGGGATGAGTTGTACCGCTGTATCATATTGCTGTGATGCAACAAAAATCGGCTTCCAGGAGAGCAGCCACAATTCCAGAAACACCACAAGACATCACAAAGTAAAACAGATCCTAGCTTGGAAACAGCGAGCACCAGCAATGGAGACGTAAGTCGCGGATTGGTCGGTGACAGAGCTGACAGACATGTCAAGCGCAGTTCCGTGAATCCATGCTCCGATGTTAGATAGCGCCTTCGAAAACAGCTCGGAAAACACTACGTCCCTGTCTTCCGTCGATGTTACACGCTACTTGACAGTGTTCTGTCTTTGTTTCCAGGACGTTCGTGTAGCATGTCATTTGTAGCGCTGTAAGAGATAGGCAGCTGTGGGGGTTAGTTTTTCAATCTAAACAGCAAATGGTTAACGGTTACCTTGCGATGTTGACGGAGATTGACGAATTTGGATATTATGCAAGCTTGACTCCTCGAGCTTGGGCATTCACGTTGAGATTGGTGCAATATAGAACAGCTACGCTGTGAGCGGGAAGCCGCTCGGTTTGGTTCGGGGTTGTGATGCTATATCCTGTATGTGTAGTAAAGGCATGATCACTATTGGTCCTGAGTACCAGAGAAAACTGTGGCGGAGGTCACTGATCTCTGAAACAGTAGTAAAGCGAAGGAAGGGTCCTTTGACAGACTTCCGAAACGGCGATGATCTGATATGTAGCATGGAAAAGCAGCACGACAGGTCGAGCTACTAGCAAAAACCCTCAGTAGGCGCTCGGCGGGCGCCTGACCCTACAGAAAACCAATATTTGGAAGTCGACAATGGGCGCAATGTGTTCTAAAGCTTGGGGAGAACCGTTTGAGATTACGAAGGCATCGTCAAATAACTTAGCGATGACGCTCCGAAACTGGTGAGAGGAAGAAGTGGAAGAGTCCGTGTGTCGTCCTGTTGATCCGATCTCGGAAGTAATCAACGGTTCCCCCTAGAGCTCTAATCCTCCTTCTGTACTACCCCATGGTACAGCGAGTTCGCTTGTGGAGGCACAAGCACGCCGCGGCGAATGCAGCTGCCGTTGCCATGAAGCCATTGGACGTCAATGCCGGGTGCAATTTGTGACACTCTTCGGTTGGTAAATCTTCGCTCCAAGGTTGTGCGATAACCTAATTCAAGTAGATCATGCGACTCTGTGTGCCATTGTAAGCTGCGGTAAAGATGCAGAGATCCGCATTCAACAGCCTGTTATATCCCTCCCTCTCGTTGCTCCTTTATCGATGATTGCATATTCGATATTGAGGGACCACTGACAGAACACGTCTAGCCACAATGGCAGCTGAGAGATCGTACAGGAGCATGGGTGGAATTCGACAAGCTAAACTTCTGGCGCCTCGAGAATGTCGGAGTCCTTGCGGACACTAGCGGTATCAAAGAGACGAAAGTCCATATAGGAAGGCTTTTCTGTAAGACATCGGCACCTCTAGGCAATAACCCGACTTGTTCGCTTGGGGTTGTGATGAAAAGGAGTGCGAAACTGGGTCAGAATCGGGTTAAAGTCCGTGCGTTTGACCCGATGGTGCATAGATATGCTTTGATCCAACCATGAGATGTCAACGTCCCCATAATGTTTTGAATTGCTAGGAGTGATGCGTCTGCGTCTCTTATGCATCATGGACTTGAATATCGGGCAGTACGGTAGCCATCCCAATACAAGTAATGAACTTTCCTGAAAACGAGCTTGTGAGCTCCAGAGAAAGAAAGAGGCATGGCTCACTATGTGTTCAAAATCTCTAAGCAGTTCCTTCGGCCTCTTACTTCTCCCCAAGACCTAACCTGATCCTTGACACCACCGATAGTAACAGTATGAGGCCTCTCTCTCGGTAGCTCTGGTCTGGACTAAGCTTTCCCTTTACTGTAGACCCTCGAGCGCTGCGATGACGAGCTGTTTTTTTTTTTTCAATGATTTCGGTGGACTGAAGTTGACGGTTTGAGCAAGGTTTAAAATGACCCAAGGTTTAAAAGCAGCCGAACAACGTTGAACGTCAGTGGTTGAGAGGAGGATCAAGCGCCCATCATCGTCCTCATCCGAGACCGAGACCGAAAGCGAATCCCTACGCACCGGCTTTCAATACGGATTCCGCCTCTGAACGACTGGTTCAATGCTATTGAGGATTGCCTGGTGTGCATCTCTATCGAACTTACAAATTACACGTCCCGGCGCGAAACTTTACGAGTTCAATGGAAAGAAAAAAAAAATTAATCATTGGGTAGGCCTGTACCGGATCGACTGGCCAGCCGAGGTGAGGGAAATGTCAACTTCCCGCCTCCACTGAAGGTTACTTTCTCCCCACGGAAACGTCCCATATTCGCGTTATAGTGAACAGTCTCACGCACGACTGCATCGGCTGCTGCTGTACTCGAGCGTCCGACGAGGCAGACTCGAGTCGGAAAGGTGAGGTCTGCTCTTGAGACTCTTAGCCGTGCTACAGAGCGTTGTGGCCAGAGTTCTCTTTGAGTTAAGACCCTGCGCTTCCTCGAGGATTGGAGGGAGAGCTGGGAGGGATGCGAACCGGTAGTGGATTGAAGGCAAGGTGTTTCACAGGTAACTGACAAACAGATGCTTTGTTTAGAGTGTAATTCAAGAGCACGGCAGCATTCGTACAGCGACTTGCTGTCTACCGTTGCTGTTTTTTGCCAAGCAGCAGCCAGTACGGATCGTAATGTCGGTCTTGCACGAAGCGTTTAACAACTGGATTCGAAAATCGTGCATCATCCATGCGAGCCTACTGAGGGGTGCAATCCTGCATGAGCCTATGAACGATACACGGTCAGAAAAGACAGCGAACATATAGACTACTCACGGTGTTTAATTCAAATCTTCCCCCTTGCCTCCCTCTCAAATGCCCCGAGAACATCTTGTCATTTTTGTGAAAAATACGCTCCGAAGTTACTCTGAGATTCAGATACTCAAGTTCACAAGATATTCCCGCTGAAAAGAATACGAAAATACCCCTGGAAGACGCCAACATTGTGGTTAGGAGGAACCAAAGGGCACCCTTACAACTCTCCAGCCTTCTTCCACACAACTGTCACTTCCCTTTCCCCGAAATTTCTGAGTACTTGCCGCCTTTTTGAAAGCTTTTTGTAGCGTCAATCCCGAGCCATTAAAGTGATCCTTCCTTTCCCGACTCGGACTTGAGATGAGGCTTGACTTAGGCGAAGGCTTCAACGACAACGGAGTGATGCGCTTATTCCTATCAATACACCGGTGTACATTAAAGGATGTTAATGTGTTCAGTAGATTGTACAGCATAACGTTTTAGGACACAAGTTTATCGCCTTGGCTCTTGGGTCTGTGATACCACTACTGCACGAAAGGGTCTTTGCATTCAAATGTCGCGAAAGATCATGCTTGGAACCAAACTTTCTGGCGCACTTCGTGCAGTCGTGAGGCTTTATTCCAAGATGCGAGTTCATGTGATCTAGGAACATGGTGAGCGAGGAAGTTTTGCGAGGAAGTTTTGAGGAAGCTGAAGGAAAGATCTCACAGTTGAAGTTGTGTTTCTCCGTGAACCCGCTCGAAATACATTCTGAATAAGGGCAAAAGTGAATAGCTTCCTTTTTCCGATCCGACTTTGCAGCCTCAGTTGTTGTAAGCGAACCCACCCGTGACCGGAAGCTCGCGACGCTAGGTAAAGTTGGACCTTGGCTGGTTTGCAGTGGGCTGGCGTATGACAAAGGATCATGACTCGATTGGGCGGCACTCAAAGGGTATAGGACACCTGCAAGTGTAGCATCTAAGTCGCCGCACACCTCGGACTACTTGCCATTTGATACCGAATGACTGAGTGGGGGCGGAAGTGGGAGCGATGCAGTATGATCTGATTCCGGACCTTTCGTACTGGACAAATGCCCCGCAATATGAATTCCGCCCGAGTCGGGTTGGCGAATAAGATACTCGGCGGCGCATTGACGCGAAATGATCACTAATCAGCCTGAGCACAACCATAAGCATTGATCAGCTTGTCAGCCAAAAGAAACGATATACCTGGGAAGTGGTCGTGTGGCACTGGCAAGGGGACTGTAACCGAGTGGCGAGGAACGGTGCATCTCACATCCTTTTGGAGAATCTTGCCAGCAGTGAAAGCAACCTGTGAATTTGTGATCAACGGATGCTCGAAAGAATCCTGTCGGTGACCGCTCACCAGATTTGCTATTCATGGGGTCCCAGGGGTAGCGGGCGCTCAGAGCAATCAGAAAGGGTGTTTTGAGTAGATCCTGCGACCTGAAGCTGTAGTGGTGCAGGGTGTTCAAAGAAACTGGTTGGGTCGTAGACACAAAAGGAGCGAAAATTTTTTTAGAACGATAGACCAACTGAGATCCATCTTTGTTCACATTATATAGCTTATAACGCTGTATCGAGATACTGCTGTACAAAAAATAATATCGATAATGAACCTGTAAGACATGATTCCAAAATCAGCAGGCAATATTCATGTAGCCCATTACTGAAGAAGTAGACATACCGGAAGAATCCACTAGAAATCACTGGCTTGAAACAGGGCACCCCTCAATACCCGAGTTCGGTGGTAACAATCCCAGTTAGAGCGTCTCGATGAATCGTGAACTTGCAAAGTAGACCATAGTTTCTCGCGAGGTGCTTTAACCAAGTATTAGGGCTAAGGAAATTCTGAGGAAGGAGTCAGAGCGTACCGTACTTGTCTGCAGGCACCGCCTGCTAGCCGACGAACACGAGTGTTGAGGACCGAGGTTCAGAAATATTGCGAGCTGTTGACCTATTTCCGTCGCCTAGAATATATGCATCTTTCAATTATGAACTTAATTTAGTGTAGCTTCTGATAACATGGAAACATTGAAGGCAGATCTTGACGTCGCGCATTTGGGCATGCCACCAAAAATGTTCTATGACAGTTATAGTGAGAAATGATGGGATCGTAAACTGGGTGTTTCTCCCAGAATTAAAATGGGATGTACGAAAAAACAGCGTCGAGATGGACCAGCTTGAAGACTGCCAATCCGAATAAAGCTGATCATGGAACATAGATAAGGACTTGACGAGCGTCTGATAGGCATCCTCTCTTTGCTCCGAGGCTAGGGAGCAGATCGACCATGGAATTCCATTGCACGACTTGTGCTGCAGCGAAGTCACTTCCTGGAAGACGTATGCATCCTTTCCGCTTCCAACTGATCCGCCTGCCCTCAACTCTTCCCGTCCAAATTCTAACCCATTATCACCCCCGGGGCCGTCAGCTAATAAGACATCGCCCTGTATCGCCTTCGAAGGCTCTGTCGTATATATCCGGCACATTCGACAAAAGACCGAGACAGGCATTATGAATTTTTGCCCTGGCTTCCATGTACCCCTTCGTGGCCTATCAACGGCTCTATCATCACGGAGGTGCTCCTCCTTCCGTTAGGACCGGAGACCTACTCGATGCTGAGGGAAGTATGTCCACATCGATAATTACGACAGGAGTATCAAGTATAAGCTTATGGAAATCGAGTTGCATCCAGCATCTGTCAGAACCTTTAGATGAGATGATGGTGTTCATTAGGACTACTCGGTCCGACGACTGCGAACCCCAAAGCAGGGTTCGTGTCTACACTGTTTCGTGATCGGGGTATGGTTATGGTCAGTAAGCAACCGTCGACCATATGCAAGGAAAAAGCAGGGAGGGACCATGGAAACGGGCATTGAAGGTCTCGGCAGGTGACCTGTGGCTTGGTTGACCGCGACCAGGAGACTGCCGGAATGTGCCATGACGGGGTCGTCTGGATCATGAAATCCCAGATTCCTTCTCCATGCTGTCCTTTAAGAGTTGTAAGATAGGCGCATTTGTCGCACTCGATGACAAGCACGGATTGCGGACCACGCCATTCCTGAATGATGCGATGCGGGCCCAGGGATTCGAGAAAAGTGACAATAAATGGTCGCTTCCTGGTGTCAGTTGCGGGTGGTTTGCTAGTATTCAGGGGGTAGGTGACGAATGGATAGCTAGTTGCGGTCCATATAGCATTGGCTTCCTCTATGTCCTTGTATCAGATGATATATAAAGGGTAGAAAGATGAAGAACAATGCGACTCACTATTCCCCCGTGCGGCGTTCTCCTACCTACATTATCCGAGAGGACTTCGTGAATTCTACGCGCGTAGTACCCTATTGAGGACCTGGTCTTGGCTGCATCCTCTGGAATGTTGTGATGAAGCTTGGTCTTCCAGGTGTCAGATGGAGTAGAGAGAAAAGTGCGGTAGAGATTTCAGAGCAATTTTGAAAGTCTGGGAGTAATTTGAGTCGACCTCAGGAAAGCTAGAGTAGCTGATGCGGAGTAACTGTCATGGTAAGCCACTATCTAGCGTTCGGTGGATTGAGAGCATTCTGAAGTAAAAGGAAGTTCGTTTGAATAGCTAATTATAAAATTTAATAAAAATTCACTCAACGATGTTCCGCGTATTGCAGTCTACGAGTCGATCGGTTGCACAGAGATTCAGAAGCATGCAGTACATGATGATTTGTGGACTGAGAAGGTGTTTTAAAGAGTAGTGGGGACGTGTGATCCCAGCTAGGTACTTACGACTGAACTACTGAGATTGATACCAGCCCCAAAGCCAAAGAATTGCGGGTGCACGAGATTTTCAAGCACTGAGATGATAGCAATTTCTGAAGATTTCGAGTGACACCGACGTGACAATTTGTGGCAACCAGCTACGCTTCAGCCGCCCGTCCGACCCTACCGGAGACCATGACTTTGTCCTTTGTTGTTTCTTGTTCCCGCTTTCACTTTCTGCACCTGGCTTCTGCAAACCCTCCTCATGGAATGCCAATTCCCGTCGGACATTGAGGTCCAACCAAGATACTGTCGATACTGTCTAAAGTCTTAGTTAGGCAGTTGTTCAGTCGACCCTCGTGACCGAGCGAGTTAAACTTAAAGGATTCCGGACGAGCCTATCAGAGTCATCTACTTATCTTTGGACCAGGATGCATCTCCTCCCAAGAGAGGCAGAGAAGCTGCTGCTTCATCAGACCGGCTTTCTCGCACAAAAACGACTTGCTCGAGGATTTAAACTGAATGCAATCGAAGCGACTGCTTTGATCGCATCTGTACTTCAAGAGCGGGTTCGGGATGGACTACACACCGTCGCAGAGCTCATGCAGCATGGAAAGGAAATCCTCGGTCGCAGACATGTGCTACCTAGTGTACCATCTATGATTGAGATGATTCAGATTGAAGGGACATTTGAGGATGGGTAAGTGGTATGATTTATACTGTACTTCTTATCCTACATACTAATCGCCTGGTAGTGTATTCCTAGTCACAGTTCACGATCCAATTTGTACAGATGATGGAAATATTCAATTCGCCCTGTATGGCTCCTTCCTACCCATTCCATCCGATTCCTACTTCCTATTGTCACCCCCTTCTGCCTACGCACCTCACGCACTTCCCGGTGCCATAATTCTCTCCCAGTCCCATGGTGAAACAATCGGAATCAATGTTGACCGCCGTCGTATCAAACTCAAAGTCACCAACAACGGTGACCGTCCGATCCAAGTCGGTTCTCATTATCACTTCATTGAGACAAACGCGTACTTGAGCTTCGACCGACTCCGCGCCTATGGAAAACGCTTGGACATTCCTTCCGGAACCGCTGTTCGTTTTGAACCAGGTGATTCAAAGACAGTTACCTTGGTAGATATTGATGGGAACCGTGTTATTTCTGGCGGAAACAATCTGGCATCTGGTCCTGTCAGGGACCTGACGAATGGCTTGGGAGATGAAATTCTACGTAGGCTCCAAGCTGGTGGATTCGCTCACGTCTCAGAGCCGGATGCGCAAGAGCCTGAAATGAGCGAGTATACAAAGATTGGCAGAGACGCATACGTTGCGATGTATGGTCCTACCGTAGGCGATAAAGTCAGACTGGGAGACACAGAGTTATGGGTCCAGGTTGAGCAAGATATGGTGTGTATCATGTCCTCCCCGCTTCTTCGTCTGACACCCAAACCCACACAAACCAGACAGATTACGGCGACGAAGTCAAATTCGGCGGAGGCAAAACGATCCGCGAAGGCATGGGTCAAGCTACCAACCGTTCCTCTTCTGAAGCCTTGGATGTCGTCATTGTCAATGCACTCATCGTCGATTGGTCAGGAATCTACAAAGCCGATATTGGTATCAAGAATGGTCTTATCCATGCTATTGGCAAAGCTGGAAACCCTGATACCCAACGGAGCGTTCATCCCGATCTTACCATAGGAAATTCGACGGACGTCATCTCGGCTGGAGGTATGATCGTTACCGCAGGTGGTATTGATGCCCATGTACACTTTATTTGCCCTCAGTTGATCGAGGAAGCGCTGGCGAGCGGCATCACAACACTCATTGGAGGCGGGAATGGGCCCAGTGCTGGGACGAATGCGACGACATGTTCGCCTGGTATTAGGGGTATCGAGGAAATGATTATTGCCAGTGAGGGTTGGGCTGTAAATGTTGGGTTTACAGGCAAAGGCAATGATGCTGGAGGTGGTGCTGAAGGTGGCCTGGCTAAAGCTGTCGAAGAATCCGTCCTGGCTGGTGCTATTGGTCTCAAGTTGCATGAAGACTGGGGTTCAACACCCGCTTCCATTGAAAGATGTCTGGATGTGGCCGACAAGTATGATGTACAGGTCGCGATTCACACAGATACGCTGAATGAGAGCGGGTTTGTTGAAAGTGCGTTTCGTCAACTCGATCTGTTCTCATGACACCAATCATCTCTTCATAGGCACAATCAAGTCTTTTGGCAATCGTACAATCCATACTTACCACTCAGAAGGAGCTGGTGGTGGTCATGCACCCGATATCATCGTCGTCTGTGGTCAGGAAAACGTCTTACCGAGTTCAACCAATCCAACTCGTCCATACGCCAAAAACACATTGGATGAACATTTGGACGTACGTAATAGCTTCATATCCCACTCTCTCAACCTCTGATTTGGACATCTCCGCTCAGATGCTTATGGTTTGCCACCACCTCTCCCCCTCTATCCCCGAAGACGTCTCTTTCGCCGAATCTCGTATTCGTGCAGAAACCATTGCGGCCGAAGACGTTCTTCAGGACATCGGCGCCCTATCTATGATATCCTCCGATTCCCAAGCCATGGGTCGTATTGGCGAAGTTATTTCCAGAACATGGCGCACTGCGAGCCGTATGAGAGAAGTTCGAGGCCCCCTTCAAAACTTGGGTGACACCCAAGAGTCGGATAACGCTCGCGTCAAGCGCTACATATCCAAATACACCATCAATCCAGCTATCACGCACGGCCTGTCGCACATAGTCGGTGACATTGCTCCCTCAAAGTTAGCAGATTTAGTGTTGTGGCGGCCGGCCTACTTTGGTTCCAAACCCGAGATGGTGTTGAAGAGTGGTGTAATTGTGTACGCTCAAATAGGAGAAGCCAATGCTTCGATTCCAACTGTCCAGCCCGTTTATATGAAGCCAATGTTTGGATCCATGGAGGCCTTGGCCCGGAAGAACTCTGTGACGTTTGTGAGTGGGGTCTCGGTGGGAGGCACGGGAAATGGATACAGCGCTGTAGCTGAGTTGAGCGGTAGGGGAAGGAGAGTGGAAGCCGTGAAAGAGTGTAGGAGTGTTAAAAAGGGTAATATGAAATGGAATGACCTGTGTCCAACGGTCTCAGTTGATCCGGAAAGGTATGAAGTGAAGGCTGACGGGGTGGTGGTGAGTGAGAAGTACCGGGTGGCGGAGAAGGTTCCACTTGGAAAAGTATATAATCTATTTTGAAGGCACTCGGTCACATCACCTTAAAGCCGACTGGACTCTCACAATTGTACGATAATCGAGTTCTTGTGGAATGGCCAATCTTTCACTATCATGCCTATAATCAGGGGCGAGAAGGTAACCATTTTTACTTGTTTGTTTACGTCAAGTCCCGACGCGTCTTGGACAAACTTGCCTTCTATCATGTCCGAGCGCCAATTTCGGACAGCATTCTGGGCACAGGGTCAAAGCACTTCTTCAGGCATGTCGAACAATCCCTGTTTTGTTGGCTCTATTTACTGAACCAACCCAAGTTTGCTCTCCATTTCACCGATGACACCGAACGTTTCTCGTTGGAAATGGACCGGGGTTTACAGCCGGGAATTCTACCCAATGAACGAAACTAACGATGTTCAGAACATGGAAAATGAGGTTCACCGTTACGGTACTAAGCTCTGATTAATGAGCTCAATTGGCGGACCAACCTCCAACAACGGAAATCCAAACCAGCCAAGTTATACATTTCGGCGATTCGTAGGCTTCCTTCAGAAATCCTACGTTTCAGCGATATCGTGAAGAGCAGTGATGTCGCCTCCAGAGGGACTAACTGGACGAATGCGTTGTCAGTAGGAGCGGGATGCGCCCATTGGCGCCGAATTATCGCCACTACAAGCCAGAATTTTGGACGAACATCGTCTTAGGACATCTCTTGTCCTCCTAGGGAATCGTTATCACCAATCTTCCATCGACGACTCGAGGCCACTTTGGCGCGCTCCTGAATGCGCCATTGAACGTCAACATCAAGATTCGAGGATATGCCGAAGATTGGACCACCTCTGTCTTCTCTTATGTAGCCTCTTCTTGATTATGCCAACCGATGCTATTCTCTCAAAGGCGATGCAAACGTAGGGTACTTCAACTCACCGGATGGTATGAATTGGATTTTTGCAGCTTTCGCAGGACAGACATCCCGCACGATTTGGATTCGGACACAAGCGATTCCTACTCGAACAAGCACTAGTCTCTTTCCCCGTCCTTCGTAGGCTCACTACACGCGTCACATCTCGGGAATGTCCGTCCAGAAACTCCAGGTGCTACCATGTAATGATGTAATACCCGATTGACCCAGTTTGTACCTCCGCAACAAACCTAAATAGGCCATAGTCACACCCAAAACCCTTTCCAGCACATATTCATCTTAAACGTCCTTTTCTCAATGGCAGCTTCGACGATCACCCAAGGTACAACCTACCATTTACCCAAAACACCGGAATTCGAGTCATGGACGTCTCACACAACCTTCAATCACGCTATAGAGTTTCTCAACAAGATTATCTTACCGTCGCTGCGGTGCCCTAACCTCAAAAGCTGCAATGCTTATCAGTCACATAGTCTCGATGACCAGGACAATTCCCCATCCAGCTTCCTAGACTCCCTAATACGCATGCCAATGTCAACAGTCGCCAGGTGGTGACAAGATAGCTGCCGGCGCGTCTTTGCGCGTCTTCAGGCTTCGACCTCCAGGACGACCCTTTCCTAAACGATCATCAAACTAGACAGCTTAGGGAAGGGCCGCTGCTTCCCTGCTTACAGCATATCGAATTCTTCGTGCACAACAGACGGGGAAGATACAGTTATCCTGAGCAATCCGATTTTGTGAACATGTTGGAATCGCGTCTCCAAGTTCTTCGACCAGTCTATCTGGAACTTCAGCGGTACACCGAATCACAGTCCATGGATCCCACCAGGCTTCGGCAGCTGCCAAAAAGAGGGTTTGGTTATCATGATTATAGGGTATGACCCGTTGCACGATCGGAAGATGCCAATCCTTAAGTCGACGTCAAAACATGAAAAGAGTTGGACTGCCGACGCCCTGAAAAACGGATACAAACTTGTTACTTTTACCATCCTACTTGTTCGATTCTCTAGTTCCCAAAGAGATATCCGATTGTACTCGACTTTTGTCCAATGTGTTGCCCGTGCTCTCCGACTTCTATGTGTATCTTCCCCTTGCACTTGTATTATATAGCTGAACCAACTCAGCAATAAGGTGTATATTTCATGGACCGAATACTAACGTATTGTAACACAACGTCGTAACAACTCATTAGGTGCACTATTCAACGATGAATGATATGGCAAAGAACAGGAGAGTCCGTGATTGTGGGATGTAAATGTGAATGAAAAAGTGTGTTGCGCGATTAGATAGGACTACAGGGAAAGAGTACAAGTGTATGGAAAGGATGAAACAGGAAACGCTGACGTGGGGGATCTTATGGGTGTTCGGAATGATAAATAACAGTTCGTCGTAATGCTCGTCATGATGATAATTAATAAGCTGAAGTGTCTGTAGGTTTTCTAAGCTAGTGCCGGCGATGGGGTCTTTGTCTTTCCTGCAGTGGCAGCAGCCTTGAATTTGCTGGTAGCAGCCATCTGGTGTACACCAGGTCGGGAGGGACGAAGTCCACAGTCCCTAGGCGCCACTTCACCGCATTTGACATGGGCCCTACAATAAGAGATAATTCAGTATTGTTGACGAAAGAACGATACAATGACTCACTTGAGGCCGCAATCATCACATTCCAAAACTGGTTTCCAACCTAATCTCTTCATGCAGATGTCACACTTTTGTACTAGCAAGCCACTAGAGAAGAACAAGTCGAATGGGTTCCATCCAGCAGTAGCCGATGCCACAGCTGCTTCTGGACGAGGAGGGGAGACTGAACCACTACCACTGGGCTTCTTGTTCGGTTTGGCACCCGGCTTGATCAACGTGAACCGGTGTACAAGGGGACTAGTGTAGTTCCCATGCAAGGACTTGATTGTGGATCCACCTTCAGTAGCCAGCGCACTAGAGATGATAGATGATCGTCCTGCTGCGGTGTGGTACGAATCCAAAGAATCGATGGACAAAATCGATGAGGTACCAAGAAGATCCCCACCGCCTTCGGGATGTTGAGCCATAATAGTGGACAAAGACTTGCTGGTGGCCGCAGATCCAGCTGGAGAGTGGTCATCACCGGGCAGGATTGGTTGTGCAGTCCCATTAGGATCTAGTGAGGGACGAATAGTGAGAATTGAGGATAAGGGAGGTGGTTGAGTTGTGGTGCCTTGCTGACTATGGTGACGGATGACGGTCGTGCTATATTCGGAGAAAGCAGAGCCATTTCCGTTGAGAAGAGGCTCACGGCCTACAGTACGCTATCAGTTTCATGTCTCAGTAGAACGCATGAATACACGTACCATTTGTTCCGTGGCTCCAATTGTCAGTGATACCGACATGTTCCAGACTCGAAACTGCCTCCATGAGCTCATCGTCATCGTCACTATCATCAGTGGTAGATCCACTGCTTCTAATATCCTTCCCAACCCCAACACCAAAGCTGGGGATTCTTGGTGCAGGATTTGGCCTCTTGCCTCCGGTCATAAACTTGATACTTCCGACGTTGACCTGATCAGCCTCTTCTGGGCGAGCTAAAACTTCCGCCTCAATAGCGGCCAGCCGGGCTAGTATATCCCGAGTTGTGGGACGAGTGGCAGGATCCGTGGCAAGGCAGTCCAAACATAATGAAATCAACTCTGGAGGACACCCTGGGCTGGCGAGCTTGTGTACCTCCTCAGCATCAATGGCGAACGTAGGAGGTGCTCGTTTGAAGTGACGATCGTCAGCCAATCTCCTAGCCGCAATCTCACAGAGGATAATACCGAACGAGAAAATATCTGTTGGGAGATCGAACTCCTCTCCAAGGAGTATCTCAGGGGACATGTAAGAGTCGGTCCCACAGAATGTGAGTCGTTTCGACTCGTCGGCGCTGCGAGCTGCGATGCGAGCGAACCCAAAATCGGTGATCTTGAGTCGACCGTTGGATGTGACGAGAAGATTTTCGCCCTTCAGATCTCGGTGTATACATTTCCGGGCGTGGAGGTAGGCAAGGGCACGGGCGATATCGGTGGCAAAAGAAAGACGGAGACGCCAAGGGAATGGTTTGGATTTGTCGTGAATGTAAAGACGAAGATTGCCGTTTTCGATGAATTCCGAGACAATGAATATACGATTGTCAGGGTCTGGGGCGCGAGAAAGACCAAGGAAGAGGACGATATTAGGATGGCGGGATTCCTTCATCAACCGCCATTCTCGTTCAAAGTATTTGGCAACATCGTATTCGTTTGAAGGAACGACCTCTTTGATGGCTACATCGATTCCCAAATACTTCCCTGTACATCAGTGGAGTCAGCTAGATCCGCTCCGACATTCATACCACAGCGACCTCACCTTTGTAGACTTTGCCAAAAGATCCAGCTCCCAACGTTTTCCAGTCCCCTTTGATATCCTAGAGACCAGTAAGTGTATTAGTAACTTGAACGAAAGATGATGAGAGTTCTGAAGCAGCCCGGCCAGGGTCTTGGAATTCAATGGTACCCTGGGGCTGCCTCGTGTATCGGAATATACACGCACGTCGAAGGGAATGACATCAAAGGCATCGGAATGCATGGCGGTATAAGCGAGAGTCTAATTTAAACAATTTGGCGAAGAACAAGAAATATCGAGGAGACAACCAAAGATCGTCGAGGTCGTAGTAGAGAAAGAGAAGAAGGGAATGAGGAAACGGCGAGGTGAAGATTATCGGTCGACGCCTGGTGTAATGAGCAAGCAGATCGTCACAACGTAGTCACGAATATCAAATGCCTTTTTGAGCTGTGTGGGACAATACAGGGGCGCTTCCGATCCCTCTATCCGAGTCTATCCTTTTATACTCACCATCCACGGCAAGGCCACATTGCTAGCCACATTGCTCATATCACGCATCAAAGTTGTCGAACATGCCACTAGTAGCTGTCACTGAGGCTGGACAAGGAAGGCCCTCTCGTAACTGCAGTACTTGTACTCGAATCCTACCAAAGGTGGAAGCTTACCCATCTACATGAATCTTTGCTCCGGCGGCGGGAGCTGTGCTCAATCCAGGCCGCGACGTCTATTGGACATCGACGCGCGTCACTTTGGTAACGCGTCCTGAGACGCGTGTCACGATCAATACAGAACGTCATCGATTCCCAATCGTTTCGTGTGGCCGACTACAAGAACGAGTCTCACAATTCGCGTTCGAATGGAGGGGGAATCTCTATCACATCATGCCCGTTCAGTTTCCATGAGTTCTCAACGGATAACAAAGATGTGACAGTGTCCATCAGTGTCTGTCGACAGAACCAACAGGGTCAGACTTGAAAGGAAAAAATCTCAAGTAACGGAGCTCACTTTCTGCGCACACTGAAACTCAGATTTCCTCAGACCAGTCACCTCTTCAGTTCTCTGATAATCAAACTCCAGTTTCATTATTTGGTCTTCATACACAGGCAGGGCTCTCCGATTCAGCCTTTGCTCCAGCTTGGGCCAGCGATTTTGGATCAAGGTCAGGCACTCTTCAAAGTCGACAGCGTCCGGTGCTGCAATGACCAGCCGTTTACGCCCATATGTCGAAGGCCTCGACTCCAGGGCACGGACATGCAGCTCAGCCAGGTCTCCGACAGCGATGAATCGTGGATGTGACGGAAAGACGCCGTTCGGTGCCAGAAGGTTATACACGAAGAGATCTGTTGAAAGAGCATTGTAATCTGGAGCCTTCTTGGACAAAGTTTCAGTCTGTTCCACAGTGAGAGGACCATACACCAAAGGTGGAAGAACTAGTAACCTTCTTTAGGGCAGAGCACAAAGGAATTGACAAGACCGACGTACTGGTCGTAACGTCCATATCAAAGTCACGGTGATCTTCCACGAATTTCCAAACAGCTTTTTCTGCAAGTGTCTTTGTAGCTGTGTATTGCACTACTTCGTCGCCACTTTCACGCGCCTCCTCGACTGTGATTGGGTTCCAATCTACATCGTCCAAGTTGAATATTTGATCTAGAAAAGATCCCCGACACACATGCCTTCCCCAGTTATGCATGGACCCACCCCGCCATGCCAAGCCGCTCCCGAGGAAGATGTGTACACGAACTTCCTCACCCCAGCCGCGTAAGCTCGTCTGAGGATGTTCAGAGAACCGTCGATTGAAACCTATAGGAGAATGTGGGCAGCAAACCACAACTTGAGGGGTGAAAAATAAGACTGACCTTGAGCATTATATCAAATGACGCCCGAGCCGGGAGGGGCGAAGCGACGTGTACAACTCCAAATACACCTTCGAAGATACTCTGATGTAGCTCCCCGCACAAATCCGATATTTCAACGACATCGAATGTCGAGCCCTTAAACGCATTTCGAAGAGACGTTATACTGTGCGGCCTTGCCAGAGCTCGGACATGATAACCTTTATCGAGAAGCAATCTTGCGATATGGCCACCAATAAATCCGGAAGCGCCTGTAAGCTGGATAGACTTGAGTAGTTGTTGACTCAGTCTTGGCATAGTCACTTACAACGACAATCTTGCTGGACGCCACCATCTGAAACGAAAACAAACGAGGTCAGTGCGAGCGGTATAAGGATGAGATAAAATTATAGGGTAACGCAATGTAGCATCAGCAGTTGACCATGATCTGAGCAGGATACCACGACAATACAACCAATAACATGATGAGCAAAGGAGGATGTTGTTGAACATACTGGCAGTTCGAGTCGAGAACATGAACAGGCAGTGCTATCCAAATCCGCAGCTTAAGGCAGCAAAGCCCAGAAGAAAGACGTTTGATTGAGGAACCACAGTGACTGTTACACAGCAGGCGTAACTTGGAGGGTGTGCCGAGCTCATGTGATGCCATTCAATCCACCCCTTCAGAGTACTTCGAGTACTCGATGCCTTCGAAT
Source organism: Moniliophthora roreri (assembly GCA_001466705.2). NCBI lineage: Eukaryota > Fungi > Basidiomycota > Agaricomycetes > Agaricales > Marasmiaceae > Moniliophthora > Moniliophthora roreri. The sequence goes on from LATX02000182.1 coordinate 349,419, forward strand.
ATGCTGGATTGATTCAGCTGTACATAGGATTAATTTCTTGAGCTTGTGCCCCTAACGCTCTCTAGCTCGCTGGGAGCCAGGGCTGCTAACATGCTAACTTGTATTTTCACAAGTCGTATCAAGCTGGCATCGGGATCAAGCTGGCATCGGGATCAAGCTGTCTTCCCGCTCCACAAGTCCCAAACAGACCTCTCGTGAGTGTTATTGTCGGACCTGCCGAGATGATAGCTAATTTGGGCCCTACTGTAGGTACCAAGGACCTTCCGAACTCCTCTATCAGGCTTGCCGGCTCTTAAGCCACCTAGAGATCAGGCCCGCCCTTAACGCTCACCCGAAGGCTAAAATCCCGTAGCATGTGGTTCAGGTGTGGATTTAGAATGGGTGCATCCAAGTTTGTGATCTGTATTATGTGACTAGGGACAAGTGTAACAGAAAAAAAGGATAACTAATAACGGCGACCGCTCTTCAATCTTCACCCTCATCAGCAAAAACCGGAAAGTGTTATAACCTAGCTCCAGGGGGATTATAACCTGGTTGTGGCCTGGCTTGTGGGGGTTATGACTGGTTTTAAGGGTTATAATACCCTGCAGGTGGATTATAAACCCTGGGGAACTCATTATAGCACTACGCGGTTTTTGCTGATGCTCCTTGACTCCCTTATTCTGTCGACGAGATTCTCTCCCCATGACTCCAAGTCGCTTCTCACCTTACGGCAACTGGATCTCACCCATTACTGCTGCAGCCGTAGTTGCTCAAGTTAGCCAAAGTTTTAATCAAGCGTCTTCTATGCTCATAATGAAAGCAGAGTTTTTCTGCTGGAATCGACGACATCATTATTGACCCGGCGAATTCGAATATCTATTATGCTCAGAAACACCCCGAAGAAGGTATGCTCCCAGGCTCAAGGAGAGTGTTACGTGCTTATTCTGTAGGCGGCAGGTCTGTCATAGTTGATTCAGAGAACCGTCGGGATCTTTTTGACGGTACCTGGGACGCTCGAACTCAAGTCTATGAATACGGCGGAGCGGCCGCAGTTGTTTTTGACTCTGTCCTTGTATTTCTCAAACTTTACCGACAAACGAGTATACAAATGCGAGAAAGGTGGCAAACCTGTCCCTGTCACTCCAGGTGTGCTTTGTTTCATACCTTTCATATCCAATGCTCATCTACGTTGAGATAATCCCGTTCATCGCTTTGCGGACTTTGCTGTTCATCCCAAGTGCCCAACCCTCGTCTTATCCATATTGGAGGACCATACGAATCCGCATCCGAAGCATGTGAAGACTTGCCTCGCAATCATCAATACCGTTAACTTGAGTGTCACAAAAGTCATCGAAGGCGCAGATTTTTACTGCTGTCCTAGATTCAGTCCTAAATGGCGAGTACTTGTTGTGGCAGCAATGGTCGGTCTGGTATTGTCGATCTTTGAACCGTGCTTATAGGCCCGCCCAGGTTCTTTCCCGATATGCCCTTCCGGAGCTCTGAGATCAAAGTTGCGGCGGTCTCAATCACTCACGGAGGTGACAATCTTCAGATCGGAGAGCCTATTCACATAGCTGGCAAGTCGGAAGAGGTGTCTGCTCAAGATCCGGGTTGGGGCATCCAATAATTCCATCTTTTTCGTATCAGACGTCAGCGGTTTTCAGAATCCCTGGAAGTTCACTTTCCAAGACAAGCCTGTCGATGGAAAAGCATCACCTATCTTGTCTGAACCTCTTCCCGAGGAGTTTGGCCTGCCTCAATGGTGGATCAATCGCCATGGGTCTGGAGCACTGACGGAAAAAGTGGTCGCATTCATGTCCATGCGAAAGGGTCGCTCTGCGCTTTATCTTTGCAACATCGAGACTGGTACGCACAGATCGAGTATACATATGGTGACGGGAAAGGTAAAGTCGTGATGCTTGGGCTGCCAGCGGATGCAGATGAGGTCCTCGTCTCCTTGACTCTTGACTCAAACGGCCAACCCAAACTTACTCCTTTGCTTCCGCCAACAGCGGATGGGAACGATGTGGGGCTTTCTTTGGAATACGTCTCTGAGGGGGAGTACTATGCTTTAACACTTCCACCAGATGGCCGTACATGTCATATTACATACTATGCTCCGCGAAATCCAAAATACGATGGTGGTCTCCCAGGTGAAAAACCTCCGATCGTCGTCAATATACATGGTGGCCCCTGGTACATGGAGTCTGCTAATTTGAACTGGATGAAACAGTTCTACACGTCGCGCGGCTGGGCACTGTACGTCACTTGTCTCTTTAAATTTCTGCTCCTAGTCAATCTAACCTTTATTTTCAGTGTCGACATCAACCACGGGGGATCAACTGGATTCGGACGGGCCTTTCGGGAGACTTTGGTAGGAAAGTGGGGTGTATTGGATGTTCAAGACGCCCATGAGACAGTGCTCAAGTTGGATGCTCTTGGTTTAGCGGACGCCCGGCGCGCTGTGGTATTCGGTGGTTCCGCTGGAGGATATTCTGTCCTTCAGATTGCAACGACTTTACCAGAAGCATTTGCGGCAGGCTCGCCTCATTATGGGATTAGTGACATGAGGAAACTTGACGAAGTTTTGCACAAGTTTGAATACTATCTTTGTGATCGCCTCATGGGCGGGACTTATGAGGAATGCGAGGACGTATGGAAAGCCCGTAGCCCGATCTACCACGTAGACAAGGTGGAAATGCCGTTGTTGGTACGTGCGAGTTCACTGTAATTGTTTCCTCTTTCTAACTCCCTATCCTCCAAGATACTGCAAGGCAAAGAAGACACAGTCATCCCTGCAGAGCAGATGATCGAAGTAGAGCAAGCGCTGAAGGCAAAGGGATGCAAGGTTGAACTAATATTGTTCGACGGCGAAGGTCACGGCTGGCGCAAAGCTTCCACCGTTCGGACAGAACTTGAACGTTCTCTGGCGTTTTTCAATGAAGTCCTTGGGTTGCATAACTCGGCTTAGTGGCAACGCAATTTCTGGTGGTAGCTGTCCAACACAATGTGATAATGGCGCCTGGTATGCTGAACGGGCAGTATATTCAGTACATCATTACAATCCAAACAGTAACCTATCTACAACATTCTACGCTTAGACGTTTATGCAACAGCTGGTGCATCGGTAACAGGGGTCGCCTCGATAGGCTTCATCGCAGGGAAGAGCAGCACTTCCTTGATATCTGCAGAGGTGTAATGAGTATACGAAAAGAAATGAATATCGTAATCAAACGTACTGGTAGAGTTTGTCAAGAACATGACCAATCGGTCAATACCCATACCCCATCCGCCAGTCGGGGGCAAACCATGCTCGAGGCTGAAATGAAAGACTCAGTTAAAATGCCAAAGTGTACAAACACTTACTACTACTCACGCGTCAATGAAGGTCTCGTCAATACCTTGGGCTTCTTCGTCACCCTGCTCCTTCTGTCTGACCTATAGAGAATGTGAGCCGAGGCGAACAAAAGACCCCAGAGCGAACATACCTGTTCCTCAAATCTTAATCTTTGTTCAAAGGGGTCATTCAACTCGGTGTACGCATTGCAAATTTCCTTCTGGCACAAGAATCCTTCGAAACGCTCGCAAAGTCCTGGTCGCGATCGGTGCCACTTGGCAAGAGGCGACATTACTTGCGGGTGTCCCACTGTGACAAACCTTGAGCACGAAATGAATGTACGTTTGCGGAAGTGATTGCTTACCGATGAAGGCAGGGGAGATGCACAGGGGCTCAATAAATTCACCAACGAGCTGCGAAAAAGAAGGGTAAGACCATGGCAATCGTATGAGAAGAGTGTCTTACACACCTTGTCAAGTAGACGAGCGTTAGTTCGCGGCTCGCTGCAGTCCACGTTGTGCTGCAAGACATTCAGCAAGATGAGGGCAGGCCCCAAGTTGTGAGACTCACCTTCGCACAAAGCTCCCGGAGGAACTTGTTGGCCTCGTCGGTATGCAGAGTATCACCAGGTGGGAACTTGACCCCGAGCTTCTCCTCCAATGTCTCAATCATATCATACCTCTTCCACGGCCTCTTGAACTCGAGCTGCCACTCCCTCGCGCCTTCCTTGCCCTTGTCTCCATCGGGGTAGAAGGTTAGCTGGGTCTTTCCACCGGTCAAGTACTTGACCAAACCCTCAACCATGGCCTCCGTCATATCCATCAAGTCGTACATATCTGCGTAGGCCATGTAGAACTCGCAGATAGTAAACTCTGGGTTGTGAGTCAAATCGATACCCTCGTTTCTGAAGACCCTGCCTATTTCATAAACTCGGTCGAGACCACCAACGACGAGTTCCTTGAGGTAGAGCTCAGGCGCGATACGCAGGTACAGGTCCAAGGCCAAGTCGTTATGATGTGTAATGAAAGGCTTGGCTGTAGCACCACCGGCAAGCAAGGAAGTAATGGGGGTTTCAACTTCCATGAAACCTAGTTCATCGAGGAATCTTCGGATGTAGTTAATAATCTTGCTTCGGGTGATGAAGATGTTGCGAGTGTTCTCGCTAATTATGAGGTCGAGATACCTCTTGCGGTATCTTGTCTCCTGATCCTTGAGACCAAAATGCGAGGAAGGAAGCTGGTGTAGGTTGGGTGCCAGAAGGGTCATCGTTGATGCTGTTATGGACAGCTCTCCGAGCTTGGTACGTGAAGGAGTTCCGGTGACACCGACGACATCTCCTCTTCGGAAAATTTCGTGGGTCTCGAGGAAGGTTTCAGGATCCTTGGCATCCCTGCGTGAAGATGAAATTAGTCGAACACGAACAGTTTGACGAGCCGAACTACTGAGATGCTCACTGAAGCGTTGCCATGATTTGCACCTTCTTGCCCTCTGCATGTAGATCATAGAATACTAGTTTGGACCCACTCGCACGAATGTTATGTACCCTTCCACTCAAACTCTCTGTGACACCGTCCAACTTGGTACCCTTGGGGATTTTGCCTTCAAGTCCATACACATCAATGTACGAGGTGATTGAGCGTGTAACGTGGAACTTGTGGGGGTACGGGTTCGGATTCTGTGTCTCCTTCAAATGAAGGATTTGGCGAGAGCGCATTTCATAGTATTGCTGCACGAAGGTGGTCAGAGCATGATCTGGGCATAATTGAAAAGCGTACGTTTGGATTCAGTTCCTCCTCATTCGTCTTAGAGCTCTTCGCATCCGTCTTCTCCTTCCTTTCTTGAGGTGCCGGTGCCTTTGCGGCCTTGCTGGCTTCCTTGGCACGCTGCTTCTCGCGCCGCTTGAGCTCTCTGTTATTTGCATGTCAACTTTAGCGACTGTAGTAGAGAGAGAAATGATACGCACGTCTTGGAGATCATCTCCCCGGTGACCGGGTCCTTTTGTAGGTTCGTGGTCGTCCCCGCATGATTAGGATTCTCGGCAGAAGACATGTTTCTCGACGCGTTGCAAGGTCGATGTTCAAATTTTGGTAGTCTGGAGGAGGTGAGGGAGGATTTGTCTCGTTGGATATATTTCTGTGCAAAGTTTCCTTCAAAAGGAGATCGATAACAAGCGATAGCTTTGAGATGTAATCGACGGGAAGGTCGAAAAAGGATTCTGTACATGGACTCTAAAAAAATTTTGTCTATCTGATGATCGAGTCATATGGTGTGACGTGGTCCATGGACCCCAGGCCTGTTATTGAGTGCTCGTGACCATATCATGGCTTTTATGGTACAGTGAACATACTTGAGCAACTCACTTCCCAAGTTCAAAACTCTCCTCTCCACTTTCCACTTTCCGAGGCTTTTTCTTTGCCGAAAATCATGAACTACAGCCACATGAAATATTTCTACTGCATGTCAACACTCTTGATAATTTGAATATCATTAAATGAATGTCCTGAACACAAAAGGTTAGCAAGAATCTGCAGTGAAAGTGACTGAAAAGTACTATATATGTATATGTTAAAATCCCGATGCGCTGCTGGTTAGTAGAACTCAGACTGACGGTCAGGGTTATTTGCGTGACCTGCCAACTCCATCTTCTTAGCAATTAATTTTCCCCCAATTGGTTGAAGTTCCATAAATTCAGCATTGTTCGGGGCATGTACACGACCGACGGATTACTCTCATCCTCTAACGGCACCCCTGGTGGCCGTTCGGGGAAGACGTGGTCTCTCCCTATATCCTGGCTACGATCGTTGAAACCAACTGAATCCGGAACCGCACTGTTTTACCGGCTGCGCTATGTATAGCCTGCATGTTGAAAATCTGAGTTCTACTACTAGCTGTATACTGGTGCATAGACTGATGTATGTACTCCACGAGTATGTTGAGTCGAGCGAAAATTTATTGCATGGAGCAAGGGTCGACTGTTAGCGACGGAAAATGACAAGTCGTTGACAGCGGAAATCGGTGACGAAAAAAAGTGATCGACAAGGTGACATTGTTATAAAGTTGTACAGCTCCGCGTGGAAACCGTTCCACACACACTCTTCCACCATTACCTTCCTTCTAAAGAATCCACTCCTTCTCTCATACCCACCATGAAGTCCAAGCAAACCTTGCTCACCCTCGTCTCTCTTTTATTCTGCGCCTCGACAGCCCTCGCTGCCAGTTCTTGCGTTACTTTCGACTCGAATTGGAACTTGTACGCTTTCGGCTTCGATGGAAAGGACTATAGTGCTGGTACTCAGGATTCCTGGGGCTCCGGAAGTCCCGAAGATATCACTGCGAGTGGTAGACCTGCTTTTAACACTGCGAACGTTACGTGCTACCTGGCCCAGGTACGTTGAAATAACTTTTGCTCGTAACGGAGCTGACCTCAGAATTGCTAGTACTATAATGCCATCTACTTCCTCAATGCTGACTCTTCGAACCCCACATCCGTATACATCTACGATGCCGCTGCCAAGTCATGGTCAACTCAGTCTGTGAACCCGGGGGGACCAGACCCAGCGAACGCCGTCTCTATTCTTGATCACGATACTAATGTGTTCTGTAAGTCATGTTCTTACTGCTTTTCAGGGTTCTGCCCTGCAACTGTGGGGCCTACAGCAATTTTGCCATCCTTTTCTTTAATCATGACGACGATACCCACTTCCCAGGGTTGTTCTATTTTTGGCCCCATTCTATTCTCGCACACTTAATACTAATATGGACTTTTTTGTAGACACGATGTCCAACCGCCAGCTTTCGTCACTTAACATGGACAACCTCAAGACCAAAGCCTCCCCCGATGCCATTTCATGGGAAAACGTCGGAAATCCGTCGTTTAGCGTGGATGGATATCAGCCTGTTATGGGACTCGCTTCTAACCACATCCACTTTATTAATGTTCCTGGCGTTGGCGCCGGCAAGGCCGATATCTTCGTTATTCACTGTGAGTAACGGGCTCTTCAGATTGTTGAAATGACACCTAACATCTCCGCAGTCTCATACTGGCAGCCGGAGACTCAAACTTATTCTGGCGATCAATTCCCAGCTCAGCACGGCCAGGTCGCTTCGATCTTCAAGGACGAATCAGTACGTGTCTTCTTCGTTTAACTTATGCGCTCTCCTTTCACATCATTCTTCGGAACTCACTCCCCGTGCCACAAGCGTGCTTTCACCTCTACGCGATCCGATTCTTCCCACCCGATCATTTATCCTATTCCTATACGCAAATACTAACAACACCGGTTCTAGTGGCAACTCGAGTTCGCATACTTCCCTGACGACGGCTCAGGCACCTATATCATCAATGTTGAGGTGAGATCCCCATCGTTCCATTCAATAATGGACACTGACGATTCCTGAATCATCAAGACCAACGCGACCAAAGCCTTACCCGGCATACCATCGAAAGATGCCAGTGCAACCTATGCTGCATCTACCAATACCCTCGTTTCGTCTTCCTCAGGCGGAATCCAGTACATGCCATACAACCCTAGCGGGGACAACTCTGGCGCACAATGGACTGCAGTTCAGAAGTTGGCTAGTTTGAAGGCGGCCGCTTCAACGGGGTCAGCATCTGGGTCTGGACCATCTGGTTCTAGCTCTAATAAAGCCCACAGTGCCAATCCAACGGGTACCAGTTCTTCTGGAAACACCAGGACCAGTGGAAATGGAAGTGGAAACACTACCACGTCTGGTAGCAACGGTGCAGGCGCACTGAAGGCTGGCCGAGAAGTTGTACTCGGTATGATGAGTGCTTTAGTGTTGGGAAGCGTGGGTGTCTTCATGCTTTAAGTGACGACCTAATCGTCTAGGGTGGGATACGCTTCGATCTTCAGTTGTATTTTTCTTCCGTTTTGGATGGACGCGAACAGACGTTCTTGCATTGGAGATTGATCGTTGGACTGATCATTGGACAATTTTTTCGTACTCACTAGCATACCTTTACTGACTTTTACTTGCTTCGTGAGCAATCTAATTATCAGTTGTTTGTGAACTACAGAAATTGGGGCGTTCGGGCGAGATTCTTTAGAGTTCTGTGGGTTTCTTCGGCATTTCGGGGATAATCAAGGAGCCGAAGTCGCATTTGAGCACTGTTTACACTTTCCATCACCGTCGTCCAGAAATTTAGCTTACAGGAATGGCTCACTCCCTCCCGCCTCTCGACTATCCTTACAATGGTCTTGAGCCTTACATCTCCCAGCAGATTATGACTCTGCACCACACCAAGCACCACCAGACCTATGTCAACGCTTTAAACGCTGCCGAAGCTTCTTACGCGAAAGCATCCACCCCCAAAGAGAGAATCGCTCTTCAGGCTGCTCTCAAGTTTAACGGTGGCGGTGAGTGTCCAAATTCCTGCATCATTTCACAGAAGCTCGACACTCATCGCGTTATCGCAACTTGATCAGGTCACATCAACCACTCTTTGTTCTGGAAGAACCTCGCTCCTTCCGCTGAGAAGGGCGGCAACGGTGGAAAACTCGCCGATGGACCTCTCAAAAAGGCCATTAATGAGACTTTTGGTAGCCTTGACAACCTCAAGAAAGAGTTCAACGCCATCACTGCTGGAATTCAAGGTTCTGGATGGGGTTGGCTCGTAAGTGAAGATTTCAATCTAACATTTGCTTGCATAAGCTTATAGATTATTTCGAATCAAGGGCGTTCATCCCGGCTCCAAGCGTCTTGAGATTACCACTACCGCTAACCAGGACCCTCTCTTGACCCACGTCCCCGTTATCGGTGTCGACATCTGGGAGCACGCCTTCTACCTCCAGTACCTTAACGTCAAGGCTGACGTGTGTCTATTCTTGTGTGTTTTTTGGCGATCTGACTCTGACCATTTCTACAGTACCTCAACGCTATCTGGAATGTCATCAACTTTGAGGAGGCTGAGAAGCGCTACCTCGAGGCCGTTGGCGGATCCAAGCTCTGAATGTGTTTCGACTATTTCGCGAATGTATCGATAGGCAAACTTGTTGAGAAGGAAAGAATACGAAGATTGAAGAACAGTAAAGAACAAAACTCTGTACAATCAAATGAATATACTTGTCATTCCATTGCGTACCAAGTTCGGTCATATCGGCGGTTCCGGCGCCCAAGCAACATGTGTTGTGAGTATACATTAGTTCTCTCTCACTGGGACCTAGCTCTTTATGTGCTCTTTCTATCCAAGAGGCCCTCGACGCAGCTTGGACGTTCAAGAGGGCACAGAAAACTCGTCCGTCAATGTGATTGCTCAGTCTCGGCTGCTACGGATCACACAGCGGCGAAGACAGCGGGACTGGATCCTCAAAGCAAGTAGCTGTTTGGGCGGTCAAATATCGTCCCGTTATGGGTCTTCATTCGCTCCCATACATCGAACCTAGGAAAAGCACGAGGCACCCTCGTACAATTGACATCCCACGTCGTCGACTTTTTGGATTCGTTACCTTCTATGAGATTCGACTTTACTCGAATTTGGGCCAAGATCAAACGTCAAAGGGTCACTATTCTTGTTACTGGAGTGGCAACCGCAGTGTTCACAGTCATTACGGGTTTCATCGAGGAGAAGGCTGGCAAGATTCTCACGGTGATAAGCGGCTTGGTTGGCATACTTGGAGCATATCTGTAAGGCCAAATGCCTCTTACACAATTTGCACCCTCATTGATCTTCTCCACAAACTGTTTAGCACTTTCTATGGTCGCGGAAAGAATCCTAGAAAACGGGATTCATTGCCGCTCACACACGGATGCTGCGTACCCGGGACCACCAGCCAGTCTCATCCGAAATAGTCTAGATCAGTCGCCACCAGATCCACCTAGAGCATCTTATTCTTCCACATCCTCAGATATAGCGTCAGCCACTATTCCGTAGGTGCACAAACGTGATTCTATGCATACCAGCTTACGCCTTCCACACCTTAGGGACGTCCATGGATCTTCGCAGGAATTAGTACCTCTTCGAACGCTGACATCGGACTCAACGCGGTCCGAGGAAATACTCGCGTCATATTTTGGGGAGCGACCTTCAATGCTACACGCAACGCTCAATCCTCCACATGCACCTCACAAACGGGGGGGAACCTTCAATAATGCCCTTGAGCAATTGAATCATTGGTGTCAGTTGAATGGTCGTAGAGCGATATGGACACATCAACGCACTGGACCAGGTCATCAGAGTGAATGGGAATCGATTGTTCAGGGTAGGCCAACTTGTATTAATGTCCCGAACTTCACCAACATTAACTGGTCCATTAGTGAATGAAACACGTAGTGTCGGGAGGGCTTCTCAAAAGCAAGAGTCAAAGCAGAAGGCGGCCGCAGAATTCCTTGAGACCATTGCGATGAGATGAGTCAGTATCACAGCACAATCACTTAATACTGTCTGCGAAACCTGTCAGTACTACTGGCACTTGATGACAGTAGGCCCTTCATCTTATTAAAAGGGCTAGAATCAGAGCAAATCGTAACGTAGCCTGTAAATCTCGGAGAACTAATGTGTATCGATTCACACATGAGATTCCAGGCTTTTAAAAACAGTGCTGCTTCACCGTGCGCTTGAACTACCTCTATTGTTAGAATAGATCCCTCAGTTCGTTCCATGATACCAATCGAAGTCGGACAATATCTTGGTTGGTTCTTCCCAGTCAACTAAAAGAAATCCGTACACAAAGCGCGTAATCTGCGTACAAGAGTATGTAGGAAAGTTACGAATTACAGTACTAAAGTGTTTCCGAGTCTCAGAAAGTCGTATCGACAACGAAGGTGTACAGACGTAGGATAAGAGCTAGTGGATACAAGTTTTTTTAGTAAGCTGCTCTTCAGTAGAGTGCAAACCGAATGAATGAAAGATTAACATGACGCTACACTTCACCAAGTTTGTTTTCAGAAAGCACCAGTAAAATCCCTAAACCTTCCTTGCTTCGAGATTTTGTCTTCCTCTTCTGCTCGTCCACCAACATCCGCGCTTCCTTCTGCACCCTCACCTCCCTTTTCAGCCTTCTCTTTCGCTTTTTGCTCGGCTTGCCGTCTTAACCTCTTGATAGCACCTAACCTCTCCTGCCAATTCGTTCTAACCTCTTCTCTGACAGTATCCCTCTCTGTCTTTGAGAACACATACGCAAACCAGTCCGCCAATAGTCCCATTTGTCTGATCAAAGTTGGCAGACCCTCCCCGCTCACAAGAGCTCCGTCTCCAGGAATTGGCGCGAATTCGCCCATTCCTTCGCACCGCTGCACCGAAACACGGAAATACTCGTTCTCATGCAAGTTATTCGAAAACGCAGATATAACTCCCAACGAATGCGGCTCGATAACGATGTTGATGAACTGGAATTGGGTGCTGAGTGTGTCAAATCTGTACGGATGGCCAGAGTCGTTCCAAACGATACGAACATAATCATTTCCGATGTGTCGTTTCTTGAAGACAGATCCGGGGTCATCGGGATGGTTTGGCATCATTGTGGCGACGTGGTACAAGATCTGCCCGATGTCGTCCCACCACGCATAGGCATAGTCTCCGTCTTCGTCTGGGTTCAGGCCTCCTGCGTAGACATCAATTTGGCCTCGGAGATCGATGAGTCTGCCCAGTCCCTCGAGAAAGCGCGTGTAAGCTGGGGAGCCATGGGTATTTCGAAGAATGTCAGACTCGTGGTCTTGGGATGGTGCAACGTAAAGAACGCCAACTTTATGAGTGTCGATAACGGGCATACGGTCAAGAATGGTGAAGAAGCGGGTAGTAAGAGACGGATCGACGAGGAGGCGGACATTACGATGGTACGGATACGGCGAGAGTTGAAGAGCGAGGAATGCAGGGTCAATCTTGACTTCCTTCCTTCGCTGAGATGGGGCAGTCCGAGACCACACATAGCCTGTGATGGGATCCGGACGGAGTGCGGGATCCTCCTCTCCCGTCTCAGAGAATAGCTTCTCAATGTTCTCGTCGTGTTGCTAGAAAGCGATCAGTATTTCTGCCATCGGACTCGGCGAAACAGTTACCTCTGGGCCCAATTCTTCGTCTGTGTTGTTGATCGGACGAGGTCCTCCATCTCTGTCCATGAGCATACCGGTCCTGACACTGTTGACTTCAGCCTCGAAATTTGATCCATGATGAAAATGTGCCTCACGTCAGATAGTCCGGCTGGCACTCTCCAGGGCCCACATGCGGCACATTTTCTACCCTACCCAAGAATTTTGTGTATCCACTTGGTCGTCTGGACAGCACTTCTACCCAACCACTTTTGGGTAGCGTTCGAATAGTGACGATGGAGTTGCCCTGGAGCCATGTTTTCTCCGTTACCACTTGCCCTGAAGATGCACCAGTGGAAGATGAACCAGAACCCGAACTGCCTTCTGGTGGGGACGGGAGTTTATGTGTGTTGAACACCACGTCTCCCAGAACGCTCTTTGAAGGCCTCGGATCCGCAGTGGCATACGTATACCTTGCTAACCAGTCGAAAGCTACTTCTGTCGCATCGTCGACCTCGCCCTCACCTTCTGCTCCCCACGGTCCGATAGCAGCAGGTGCTGACGACTCAGAAGAACCTGCTGAGTTGGCTAGTAGCACTTGGTGAGCTATGTACCGCACATGCTTGCAAACAAGTCATTGGTTTAGGAAAGGTGTGTCACTGTAATGGATGCCTTACTCACTTTTGGTCTGTCCTCCAGCTTGACAGCTAAGAACCACACATATACTACATGGTAGGACAAGATTCGAACATGCTGGGACAATGCCCAGGAAATCTCCGCTTCTTCGTCACTCCCCCTCTTTTCTCTGTCTCGATGGTTAGAGCCAGAGTTCCTGGTCGGCGAGTCGGCACCTTTGACGACACGATTGTGTACCTGAAGATACTTCAGCGCAACCCCAAACACCAACTTGAACTCCGCCTCTGTGAAGGAGGTCTCATATAATGACTTGACGGCTCCAACAAGCATGAGGAATCCGAGAACTTGGACGGCTACACGGGGAGACGATAGCGACATGGACTGGGAGAGCTTTTCCAAGATACCTTCAGTTACCGACCGTCAGCATAGGAGAGAACCGGTAAAGATAAGATCGACCTTTTAGTGCCCTTCCTAATCCTGGTGCCCCTAGTTCAACGACAGCTAGACCAAGGCCTTGAAGGGCCGTGATAACAGGCCGTTCTCGAGTTGAGGAGAGTATGGAAGAGAGAGCTGATCATCAGTGTTAACAGGAATGAACTCGCCCGAGGAAACGCAGGGCTTTACCTTCAACCAGCAGTCTCCTTATTCCGAGATCAAAGCATCTTTTATATCCGATAAGCACATGGAGGGTATGAAGCGCTAGATGATGAGCATCGCGAGGTCTTAGCATGGGTGGAAGTATAGGGCCAGTCTTCATAGAACTGGTCGTCGTTATGTCTGGATTCGTCCCTACGCTGCTGCTGGGCAGACCCGCTATAGTTGAGGTGCCGGGAATATCTGCAAGAAACGAAGCCAGATTTCCATCGATCACACCAGTCGATAGGTAGGAAACAAATCCGGGGAAAACGCTTCGTGTTTTGGGTCCACAGAACAGGTGTTTGTTCCTGAGCTGAGACGGCAAATGAACGAGAATGTATCCCACCAGTTCCCACTCTTTCGATTCTCGCAAAAGTACGAGTATGGCTTTCAGATAGAGGGATATGCGGAGAATTTGAGGAGAGAGTTCTGTCGAAGTAGCCGACGTTGGTACCGATGGCTCACGAGAGATTGGGTGTGTGGGCGCCGTCGGGGAAACCGGATCGGTTTGTGAAGTGGGCAAAGTCGCATCGGGGGAGTAAACGGAAAGACATGCAGATGGTTTGCATATATCATTTGATTCCAAAGTGAAAGGTAAGCTAGACGATGTCTCTGGGAGCGTCCAAAGCATCTCGGATTTTCTCTCAGTCTCTTTTCGTGGGAGTTGGGTATACGAAGGGAGTATAGGAGGTTGCATGGGATGCGGCGTTTGGGGGTGAGATGGATGGTTAGTGAAAGTAAATGTCGTCCGCCTGACTCTCGACCGACTCCTGCTGGCGCTCCTGTTGACACTACCTCCAGTCGAGGCCCATCCACTTCTTGTCTTTCCTTTCTCTTTTGGGCGAGTATTCACACGACGCAATTCGGATACCGCGTCCGATGCATGTGAAGAACGAGCTCGTCCCCGCTCCAGATGATCTTCTGAGTTGGAGTACCCAAGTCCCCACTGTGGCTCCTCTCGATCCCTGCCGTTCTCGCGGTCTGTACTCTCTTCTTGCGCGTGCCTCACGTCTTTGTCTGTATTGGTTCGCCCGATAATACTCCCTAGAGATTGAATGTTTCCTTCAATATCAGATACCACATAAAGTTTGTGGTCGCGGTCTGCACGAAGTCGCAAGTAAAACTGTAGGATAGTCAACTTAACGCGTGTTGAGGTAGAATGAAGAGGTGAAAGGAGAGTAATGAGGCGGTCGTGGATTGTGTGAATAGTGTTCAGAAGAGGATTCGATTGGGGCGCATCTAAGGCTTTCGTTTCACAACCTACTTCTGGAGTAGGACGGGGTGCATCCTCCTGCTTGGGCATTGCATCGACCTCGTTAGGATCTACAACCGTACTCGTGGTTTGGGCCAAACCCACGGAGGCAGGTAAGCGAACACCAAGACTCGCGTAGCCTGAAAATGCCAGCTCCACAAAGACCTCTATCAGCGCGCTGACTGCCAAAAGATTCGAAGGCGTATACGGCGCTGCAGGTACCTCTTTGTCCTCGATATCATTTTCGAAAACATTCCCCAGATTTGAGGAAGAAGAAATAGCGGCAGGTGTTGGCACTGGGTCAACGGCCACCCCACGCAGTGAGATACTTCCACTACGGTTTCGCCTACTGCTGTGTTCTGGATCTCCGCCTCCGGAGAGGGAGTTGAGCAGAGACATGACACTTGGCATTTGTGGTCCCCTCTCTACACCCTCGGAGCCTCCTCCCTCCTCACGGGTATGACTGACACTCTGGCCAGCAACTCTAGATAGATGAATACTTGCTGGAGTAGGTGTGGTTACCCCACCTCCCACCTCCTCGTCTCCAGAGTCGTCATCATCGGATATTTCGGCCGATGCAGCTGTGTCCAGCAGGGTCTGCAAGAACGACCGCATGCTGGTATCCTCTGGCGCTTTCAAAGAAGACACACACTCCACACACCGCAAAACGATTTCCTGTCCAACCAATTTCCACCCTGCTCCCAGCTCTCGATCCGTTTTCGCTTTTCCACCTCGAAGGAACTGCAAGATGAGGTCTGCTAGAGGTCGTCTGTATCGAGGCATATCACGGATACTCTCGTGAACCTCTTTCAAAGCTGACATGACTGCGCGCTTTGTTTTTCGTTTGCCTTTGGAGGCGAGGATACTCTGGTTATTGGTTTCCCTCGATCCGAAAAAGATGACTTTCCAACGACCGAGCCAGCCTTCGGAATCTTCATCGATTTCATCTTCGCTGAGACGAATACTGGAGACGAGTTGTCTGCCGACTCCTGCAGGTGAAAGTTCGCTCTGATCACTCATGAGCTGGATCAAGAGCGCCGAATCGGCATCTCGCATGTTGTAGGGCGCCAATCGATGGAGAAGAGTCGTGGTCAATGGCGGTATGAGGTTTACCGTGTTCGTGGGCGTGGTCGATTGGGAAAGATTGGAACCCGTGGAGATGGGGAGATCACGAGCCAATATCGTACAGAGAATGCGGAGAGAAAGCGTAGGAGCGTTCTGGGGAGATGGGGAGGTGAGAGGAATGATGTAGGGTGTGCCTGGTAAGCCGGTACTGGACAAGAAGTCAGCTTCAGGTGTGGCGGGAGGTGGGAGTAAGGACATACATGTATCCGGCTAACTCGTATATTACTTCACCGACGACCATCGCTTCATCTTCTTCTAGTCCCCCACCATCGCCTTCGTTTCCGCTGTCTTCACCCGAATATTCTTCGCGCAAATCAAGCTCCTGGAGCACATCTTTCATGATTCCGGCCAACTCTTCCAAAACCTTTTCTTGCACTTCCATCGGAACCCCTTCTGGTACAAGGGCCCAAGTCCTGGCACATTTCTTCAATGGTTTCACCCATCTTCCAGCGTCCCATCCAACGCCCCCTGTGGCTGTAGTCCAAGTGAACTGCTGGTCAAGAGGTAGATTCGGCAAGTTTGTCGGTGCCCCGCTGTATGTATAAGATACTGAGGATTGTCGAGCAATATATAATCGAACAAGCCGGGTTGCCAGCGTTTGTCGGATGTGCGTTCGAAGGGCTCGCAAGGCACCAATGGTGACTGTCGGAGTCTGAGGGTCCGGAGACAAACACGATACAAGAATGTTCATGCATGTCGTCGGATATGAGCCCGAAAACAATGACTGTAGTGTCTCTTGTATCCGTTTTTCGTGACCTCCGCCGGCACTTCCGGTAAAGGAAGCGGTCAATCGGGGAAGGGGAGTAACACATCTGGCCAACGCTGTGAATAGAAGTGATAGAATACTTTGGAGAATTTGTGGAGAAGATAGCGAAGGTAAGAGATTGTGCAGATAGGACAGGTATAGATCCAATGCCAACTCCGTTGAATGGCTGGTCAAGAGGTATAATCGTGAATAAAGGTTTAATTGTCTCATCTGAATGTCTGCTATGCGAGCAATCACTGCTGTGTTGGAAGTGATTGCGTTTAGGAATTCGCATAGGATTTTGATACTCCGTTCGCGCTCGACATCCTCGCTTTCGTGATGGTGATTGGATGATGAGGATATGCTCGGCGTCGCCGCGTTTATAATCGTCGTCGTCCCCGTCGTCGCTGCTGATGCCTTGTCCAAACCAAAAAACGCCGACTCGATCCATTCCTTTAGTAATCCGACAACGTTCTCCTCGATTCCCAATAACTCCGAGCCCCATTTTGTCACTGCCCGCAGTGCTTTGAATTCCGGTTCCCAAAGTGGTCGTTCCCAGTCGCCACCTACGAAAAAACTAATCACCACCATCCTATCTGCGATACTCCAGCTCCCAAAATCACATTCGGCATTCTCACAGTACGCAGCGAGTATGTCGTATCCGGTACATCTGACTGATATTGGGCTTTTTGCATTGCATAACGTGCTTAGCAAGGCGAAGAGGACGTGGATTGAAGGTAATGGAGAAAAAGCAGGGAGAACTGCGGCTAGTTGACGCGCTGTACTGAGAGATGGTACTGATGGTGGTAGAAGAGACTGGATGAGCGTATGCACGTCGTGAACTTCATCAGACTGGGGCATGAAAAGGTGGGAGTAGTTTGTAGAAGAGAATTCACGGCAGCATGTCCAAAATAGTTTAGCGTTCAGCCTAGACGCCCAACATCTCGTCACCCTTGCTCATTGCATGCATGCATGACTCCTGAACGGCACCAGGCTTGCTTGGATCTTCATTTCGTCGTGTTTACTCATTACTAATACATTCCAGAAAGTTGTTTTGGGTGGCTCGTCGGCACTCATTGAATATGACTCGAAGATCAAATGGAATGCTGCGCGGCGGGTGGGCGTTCAGGCGTTCAGGTTTCCAGCCGCAAACTTTTCTTCCGAGTCTCTACAGCTTGATTTACAGCTAACCAAATAATGGTAGGCCGCTTTGCAAAAGCCTTCTGAAATCTCACATCATTCTGGTTACAGCAAGACTGCCAGTATTACTTTGCTGGTTCGGTGGGTATAGGGGATACATGGTTGAGTGTAAACAATTTTACTCTAGCGTCTGTGGAGTGCACACGTGTGTTATGGCATTCGGGCTTTGTGGGTGCTTGGCGCTTGGACTGAGTCGATTAGTCGTCAGATGTGTCAAGTGCTAGAACGGCCTACGATTATTTGGTTAGCTGTAAAGTCAGCAATGCCGAGACTGATCAGGAAGCCGTCGGCAATGCCAACGCAATATCAGGGCCGCTGTACGTGTCCTCAACCCTTGGGTCAGGGAACAGCAATGCCAAAATAGATTTGACACTCCTTTTTCTCGTAGAACGAGGTTGGCATTGGGGAGCCCTGATGGTGGTGGTGATGGACTTGAAGATGTGAGGGAAGATGTGAGGCTCCTTCAGCTTATGAGGAGTAGTAATCCACCGGATATGGACAATATGCTGGACATCATAAATCTCACCAGTTGCCCAAGAGAGATGGATAAAGTGGGTATGAGAGGCTTGTACGAATTCATGAAATTGGTGGATACCAGCCAGGAGATCTTTTCCCGTGAGGCAAAGGCCATATCAGAGATGATAGATAGAGTCTTGCCCTGCCTGGGTTCCACTGCCAACGAAGAGGATAAAGACACATTGGTGACCATGGTGACAGAGCTGAGAGATTTGTGTAACATGTGCACAGACGACAAGGTCATTCGAGGATGAAGAGGTTGTGTAGTCTATTCTTCACTCTGTCGGTATTGTACATGATTTTGGCCCCACGACAACAGCTGTTTCTTCGAGTCCGGGGTAATAGGTGGCGCGGCGCGCGACCACGGACTTGATTTGACGATACTTCACATACATTTGAAGCTATTTGGGCTTACACTGGATGAAAGGAGAAGTTCTTCGCGGTGCCGTTATATTGGTGCTTCAATTATTCCGCCCCAACAGCCCTGAGGAGTTCTGCAGCGGCATTCTGCCTTGATTCTTGCTTCTGAAACCCCCTTCGTACACTGCGTATTTCATCCACTGATAATACCAGTCACTTGAAATCCAAGAAGCAGTGGTGCAGGATGACTCACCCTCAACAATTGATTCCCATTCACTCTGATGATGAGGTCCAGTGAAATTAGACATCCACGTCACTCTACGACCATTGGATTGGCACCAATGGTTTAGATGCTCAAGGGCATTGTTGAAGACTTGCTTCTGTTTGGTAGGAGAATGTAGAGAATTGGACGTCATGGCGTATGGCCTGGGTGATCGTTCTCCAGAATACGACACTAACGTTTCCTGAGATTCTGACGCGGTGATTCGAGGAGACGTTTCCTCTTGCGACAACACATTAACGTCTCTGCGATGCGGAAGCTGTAAGATGTGCGTCTATGATCAAGAACATGGACGTACGAAATGACGGTCGAATTGCTGTCCTCGGACAACAAAGGATATGATTCATCTGAATCCGATGGCGATTGGTTTGAATCGCTAAGGCTCGCGGATGCTTGTCCAGGGAGCTCAGCACCGTAAGGATGTGTAAGAGGCAGTAATTCCTGCTCCTTGTTGTTTCGTCTCTGGTCACGAAAAGTGCTGGAACCCAAAGAATCAATGAACAGAAGTTTGTGCAAAGATGTGGACGCTTGACTCACAAGTATGCTCCAAGTATTGCAAGTAAGCCTCCTATCACTGTGAGGATCTTGCCGATTTTGTCGTCAACTATTCCGGTCGCAACTGTGAATACTGCCACCACAACCCCAATAATGAAGAGAATAAACTTTCGGCGTTTCAACTTGGCCCAAATTCGAGTAGAGTCGAATTTCATGTCTGCCGGGTAAAAGGTCCAAGAGTCCTCTGTCGCCGAGTTTCATTTATATATGGGTGGCGCACACTTTCCCAGGTCAAAATCCATGCGCAGGCATTCTTCTAGTGACGTGAAAGTGAACATGAGAACCCTCAATCTCACAGCGTGGACCCACAATGTGTCTTCTTTGGCGCGCAAACAGGGACTTTTGTATTGAACGTAACTTTTTGCCATCCATTTAGAAGCCCAAGATGCACCGCATGTAAAGCTGTATGAGCTGAGGCTATACACTGGAAGCAGTAAGATTAGTGACAGAACTATAAAGGCTGTGCTTTGAGCAGACCTTGCACTGGCTTGATTTATTGTAGGTGACGATGCCCACGCTGCGCTGCATAAGCGCACACATAGTGAGCTTTCTAAGTAGCTATCTCTGGGTAAAGAAAGGAATTCAGCGTGCACGGTACGAATGGTGACCTGTGAAGATGTGAAGATGGGAAGCTTGGGTTCACTTCGGGCGCAGCCGTTGTCATCCGTCATTACTAAAGTGGATAGAATAAAACTATCACCTTGTTCACCTTCGTCATGGCCTCCTCAACCGAACAAAACTTCCGCAGCAATCTCTCTCAATTTGCTTGGGCTAGAGGCGTTACAGACGATTCGGCGCAACACTCTCAACAACCTGCTCAATCCGGAAACGCATTCTCTCGGTTTTACAACACCGTCGCGGGAGATTACGTTCCTCTACGATCCAGTGAACGTTCAAATGAGGAGGAAGCTTGGTTTGCTCTGTCTAGATGGGAGAGGTACGTGTTTCGTTCTATTCGAATCATTGCTAACTAAGGATACACCTACAGATTATTGGGATTCGGGGCCTGCCTCGTAGGAGCGGCGGTCTGCTTTTTTGTCGCCTTTTTGACCATGATGCGGTATGTGACAAAGTAATAGGTCTCGAAGCCTGCATATTGAACGAACTCTGGTCATAGCCCATCTAAATTTGCCCTGGCCTTCAGGTGAAGATGACCTTTTTTCGAAGGACACGCAAGACCAGCTGATGTATCCATTCCGCAGTCTGGGCAGTTTGCTGGTCATGCTTGGGTATGGACTCCCCATTTCGCCAGTCCTCCGCCATCTCATACCCTTCCTTAGCTTTTCAGTATTAATCGGACCCATAAACCACCTCAAACATCTAGTCTCAAAGGAACGACTACCATTTACATTCATCTATTTCTTGAGCCTTGGGCTAACGCTCTATTTCTCCCTTGGAGTGAGTTCATTATCACAGTGATTGTATTCCTGATTAACACACCCGTTCCAGCTTCATTCGTTCCTTGGCTCATTAATCAGTGGTATTGTGCAGGTACGTAGCTCATTCCTGCTACGCTGACGTGGAACCGACCAGAAATCTCTTAGATTGTCGCACTAGTGGCCTACGTATTGGCATATTTCCCGGGTGGAACGCAAACCCTCAGGATGGGAGGATCACTTGCCCTACGCGGCGCTGGCAGCCTCCTACCTCGTTAGCAGCGGAAATATATATATTACTATATATCACGGGAATTTTTGGGGGATACTCATTGTACAACATATCCTAAGGAGAATCATCATGAACTATCGTCAACCACCTGTTCACTATCATGAAGCCCAGCGCAGTCACGAATCCGTCGACACATGATTTCAACATATGCCTGGTTGGCTTGCCATTCTTCGGCGAGAGATTCGTCATCCTGTTTGTGAAGAAGAATGAGTAGCGCCTTGGGAAAATGACGGAAAGAGAACAAACCACGATTAGTGACTGAAGCCTCTGTAGAATTGGTCCAAGCCTTTTACCAATGTCTTGACGGAGACTCTCTGGATCCGGTGTGGCCAAAAATCTCATCGCGGACGCAGCAAATGTATTAGCGTTCGGGTTTTTGGGGTTTTGGTCATCAGCATAGAATCCCACGTGCCTCCACAACAGGAGTAGCAGCATTTCAATGGTGTCTGGGACCACTAATCAAAAAAAGCCACTAAGTGCATCAAAGGGCTACTTACTTATGCTTAGCCTTGCATCACCTTTGGCAGCTTGCCCAATCCTTTCGAGTTCACGACAAATAAGTGCGCGCTTTTGATCGATTTCTAGGTCTTGAATGAAATCGATGTCGATGTCGGCAACAATCTGTGTTTGAGGAGATGAGAAGTGGAACGGAAGAAGTCGAAAGTCTGCTACACACATCTCGAATGTTGTCCACAGAGATGAGAGCTTTGGCACCGAGCTCAGCCGAAATGTCAGATATCTGTCTCAAGGTCCCTGCTAGATCATCGCAAAGAGTACTGAGTGCCTCGAGCGCATCCCCAATCGTTGGTATCGTCGCTATGGTGTAGCTGCATAAGAGGGACAAACATATCATAGATACACTTGAACGTACCAAGGAAATGTCCCTTCTCTTCGTGTCTTGATAGCGTGCAAATTGGCGACAGAACAGGACTGATTTCAGGTTCTGTCAATGCCACGCAGTTAGCTTTAATGTGAGTCATATACCAAATGCTATACGAACCTGTAAAGTCACTGGTAGCACCAGCGTAAGTGACAAGAGCTTTTCGCAGCGTTTTCTCCGTTCGGCGAACATTGGCCTCGAATTTCGTCTCCAGACCAAACCCTGGATACCAAATTGAGAAACCATGTGCACCCTACTTGGGAAGTTCTTTCACACACCTGTAGCGAGAGAATTGGCATCTGTCATCTCTGCATCGGTTTGAGGTTTAATTTGCTCCATCCAAGGCCCTCCAGCCAGGCATTTCGTGGATAAGGAGAGAATGGCACTGTTGATTGCACCAAATCCTGAATGTGTGGACACCTGGACAGGATGTTTGCAACAGCAAACATTTTGAGATTAACGGTACAGCTTACCAGTTCGCTCGGAGTAACCAGAGGTAATACCTGCGCACAGAGCGACACTATCAAATTTACCTCTTCCAATAGCGCGAGAGAAGGGTCATCCGTCTCATTCTTCAAGAGTATGACTATAGTAGCACTGTGTCTTGAAAGGAAGTCCAAAACCTGAAAATTCATGAATGGCAATTTCTACCGCGCGAAATATTATGGTAAAACCTGGTTGGAAGCTGTCGCGTGTTTTGCGCTGAGAGTGGCTAATAGAGCGTTGACGAGTTGAAGACTGGGCATGAACAACTGATGATACCGCTGGACCGCAGAGGGTAAAAAGGTGTCACGATCTGAGTAGAGATTTCGTAAGTATGACAACTAACGAAGTACACTTGCATACGCACCGACGAAGGAAGAGTCAGCTTCTGGCCTAGCATCAAGATAATCACATTGTGCTAACGCAGGGATAAGCCGTGTCTCAAGCAGACGCTCCGCACCAAGCCGCGTTTGTGCCATGCGAATAAACAATGACATCTTAGCCTCATAGACGTAAAGCGGATTAAGGTCGTCTGCAACGCAACATTGGCCAACAGCGTTTGATTCGAAGAAGTAAACTCACCAGGGTCTGGCTTCAGAACAGATTGTAAGAGGAAATCGGACTCGCTCAGGCCTTGTACAAAGTTCGACAGGATACCATGGCGGACGAGGTGTAACGGCACCGGATGATTCTTGTCCAAGGCAGATAGTTGCACTAACGAGTCCAATAACATGAAGGCGACAGTCCGCCAAACCTCAGTGCCGTCAATTGCATCTCGAGAAATGATGACAACGAGACGCTCAAGGGAACTCTGCATGAGATTCAGACTGTTCGTCTGGATCAAGTGGATTCCTCCCTGTTTTGATCTGCCCTGACTCCTGTGGGGAACGATAGCCATTGAGTCGCCGAAGGGGCTGTCTTCCCGCTTGCTAGACCATGCCAAGGCCAGCTTCGAGTCATTGTGAAGCGAAGGTAGGTCGGTAGAGGATGAGATGAGATAAATGTAATTGATGAATGAAGCGTAGAGGTTTCCGCGGACAAGTTCTACCCCGCTATTGTTGAGGATGCATTCTAGCATACTTCGAAGGATGGCGTACAATCGTTCGGCTGGTAATGCGCCAGAATCGGGATCACCACTCGCAGATTGAAGGATGATTTGATGCCGTCTGTCTTCGCGCAGCTTGGTAATGGAGGATAATATCACTTCCGAAAGCAGCACAGCAGTCGAGTCGTGTACATTGCCTGAGTTGATAATGGGAGGAAGGACGTGAAGAATGTCGAAGAGCATGTTTTCACGATGGTCATGGGGTAGTCGGTCAAAACACTTCGTAAGCGTGGTGTCAAGCAACCTTCGCCATGCTTCAAATCCGGTACTGGTGGCATGTATAACCTGGCGGCGATGGTTTTCGACAGCACAGCTCTCCAGTATGTAGTTTGTCTCCAGATTAAGCTGTTCCGCTTGGGCGGGGGTGACTATGCTGTTCTGAGCGAAGAGAGAACGACGAGCAGTTGTCAGCAGGGACAATAACTCTGTACGATCAATAACGTCGCAACCGGAAGAATCCCTACGGACACAGGAAAGTAGGTTCAGTTGGCCCAGGAGCTGAAGTTCGACCGGTCGAACTTCCAATGTATCCGACCAATCAAACGTGAGAGATTGGACAAACTCGATGATCCGTAGATGTGACTGTCCCACTTCCCGGAAAGGCCTCGACATTTCATCCTCCCATATATTTGCTTCTTCGATAGATGAATCGTTTCCGAAAAGAATGTCGAGTAGTTCTGCCACAGCGCCATGCTGTCCCTTGTTCGTGAGGACATGCAGGTCCAACGCAACAAGATTGAAGATCCACGAACGCAAACGTAGGAATGCATTTAAGGTCGCTGTTGTCGTGGTTACACGAGCACCATCCTGGTATTGAACCTGGATGTACGGTGGTTCTTCGGGTCTCTCAGGAACTTGAGATGGGATGGCGGCTAAATGGCGAGCGAAAAAATCTTCTCTGGTGCGCAAGTACCGCATGGTAAAAGCCGATGTTCGTGGATGAACGCAGAGCTGGTGTATAACATGATAACACCGCTCCGCGAGCGCAGGAAGGAGTGCGAATAAAGGAGTGCTAGAGAGCTCATGACCGCGGCCCTTTCCCTTCAGAGTCGGAATACCAATTGATAGCAACTGCAAGATTACGTGAACACATGTTCTTCTCGCGCCTAATGCATGAGGGTCTTGAATGCCTTGTTCACTGTTCGTAGAGCCAAACAGCAGGAAGTGCGCGAAGTTGGGATACGAGCGATTCGACTCTGTATTTTGAATGAGAAGGTCTAGAACCGCAAGTCTGATCGCTTGTTCAAGAGGTGTAGGGGGTTCATCCACGTCAGGTGCACCAGCACCAGTGACTTGCTCTGCAGTGGTTTCCGCTGCAGTAACATCCTCCGACGTTTCTGTCTCCAGGGCCTGCACGTATCCCATCAATATTCTATCCGATTCGTCACTTCGGTCTATCGATGTCGCCAGGTTGGTAAAGGCAGTGGATTTCGACAGTATCGTAAGTATCTTAACCGAAAGGAATACCACCTCGAAATGAGTGGGGTATGCCACATATGCTGCCAATGCGGGCACATGCTGAGGAACGAAGGATAGCGCTTGGTCGAGCCTCGTAAAGAATGATCGGGGGCGAATTGTCCCGACAAGAGGTGTACTATCAAAGTCGGAGAGCGTGGGAATCAGAACATCCAGGAAAATATCCTGAATTTCCAACACGCGAAGGACGATTCGCAACACCCTGACGATTGTGCTCTCGAAATACGGCTCCTCCTTGGCAAGACCCTTGTCAAAGCCTTCAAGGCCTTCAACAACATATGAAATGATGGTCGTTTGCAGAGAGGTGGTGGTGTTGGTCAAAAGTCGTTGCAGGATATCGTAACCAGGATGGATGAGATACGGAGTAATCACATTGTGCTTCAGCTCGCCAGATTCTGCAGCGGCGAGGAAGGACTCCAGGTCGTAACTGGCCAAGGCCCTCTCTATAAAGCAGAGACACAGGTCGTTCATCTGCCATCGCTCCGAGGGCCGCAAGAAGTCTCGATTGTGGATCTTTGAGAATACGTGATCTACCACAAAAGAAGTGAACGGACCGATTCCAGGTAGCCTGTACGGTTGACCCAAAGCATCTGGAATGGTATTTATAGGCACGACCTCCGTGACGCGATCTTTGAGAGGGATCCGTTTAGGTGTATGGATGAGAGTACTGAGCAGCTTCAAGAAGGGTATAGTTGCTGGATAAAGGCCATGGTGACCCTCAATTTCGTCGAGCTCAACTTCAACCCCTTTGCCTGGGCGGACAGTCATTGTGTACCCTGCAGATGGTAGAGGTCGAACATTGATAACTTCCAACTTCTCCATCAACGTCCAGACTGCTCTACATATCTCCAAACCGGGGATACCTGCGCCTGGTTGACAGAATGCCGACAGCGTCTCGAAAAGCATTCCCTTGAGCTCCAACGGAACACTGAGTGGAATGAGAGACACCAGGGTAGGAATCGCTCGGAACTGGGTATGACCAGAGATGGCCACTCGAACTGCCACAGAGTGGGTCACAACTGCAGACATCAAACGAAGGAATGACTGCGCGAGTAAGACATCTTTTGGCCCGATCGTCAGTTCAGGATGATGTCGACTCTGATGCTGGTATGTGGACTGATTCACTCCAGACTGTGACAGGGAGTGGTTGGGAGCTGTACGCACAGTAGCATTCGACGCCCATGCATCCAAAAGCCCAAATATGACATCCCACGACACGGCTGATCCATTTCCGGCATTGGGTAGCGAGCTTCCTGGAATGACTTCACCGCCACCTCTGGCCATGAAATTGTAAGCCAGTTCACTGCAGTGTTGGCCTTTCGCTAGTCCAGCCAGCATGTCGAACAGAGCCATGGTCATCGTGGCATCATGTGCCTGTGTAGACCAAACAGCCCACTGAAGGAATGCAGGTAGGCGTCCCGCACTGGTTTCGAGTAACTCCAGATAGGTTGGAGGAGTTTCTGCTTGTGGCCCAGCACCCCAGAATTGAAGAGCAGACTCTTCGGGGAGAGAGCTGTACAGGAGGCCAATGAAAGAATACAGTAAGGCTATATCGTTCCGAGGTGGGGTCCTCTCGCCCTCTTGAGTAACACTGCCACCAAAGCGATTAGGTGCACGAGAGCGATCACGGGCATCGGCGAGAACAAGATCCTCTTGGCGCTGCTTTATTTTCCGCAATTCCGAAGATGCATGTGTGATCAACAGCCGAATTAGGGTCTCAAACGCAGTGAGAATAGGCATGCGAAAATCGTCCGAAGGTACTTCTCGATGTTCCTGCTGTTCCGTTGAGGGAACAAGGTTCACCATCAAGGACGGGATGTTGAAACCACCATACCGCCGCTGCAGCTGAAGAACAGCAACACCCAAATACGTGAACAGGTCGCCCTGTACAGCGTTCCATATCTGATTTTCCAGTTCTTCAGTACGAAAACCATCACGGTTCTCGAGCTGAGGATTGTTATGGCGATGAGCTGCAAGGAATAGTGTCCATTTGAGAAGAATGGTAGCTTTTAGTCCCTGCTCCCTCCATTGTGACGTAGGTGACAACTTTTGGGTCATGAAGGTGAGGTTGCCCTGGTCATTCGCAAGCAAGCTCCGGTATTTCCCACTCTGGCTTTGGGGATCCACGGGGTCAAATGCAGCGAGTATAGCGGTGAGCATGTAGTAGCTCATGGAGTGGTTGGGGTTGGCTTGAAGCCACTCCACAATGACCTTAACTTCGTTTGGTGAGCACCAGCCGAGGCGAGCGAGAATGTAAAGTGATGTAGCAAGTGTCCTACGCTCATATTTGAGTGAGTCGTATCGAGCATTGAGGATGTCAGCACCGAGAGATGGTGATCCTGCAATAGGTCAGTTGTCTGAAAGGTGGTCATACGATGACCACGTACCTTGACCTACTGGAGGTATGAAGGTATCACTCCTCGCATTTTTTCTGGCGGCATCTGCTCTCGAAAGAACATTTCCTAAGTTCTCTATCTCCCTAAATATCCGGTAGGCTATGGGGATAACGCCACCAGCCTGTCGTTCTGGAGGCAGTATTTCTGTGCGAGCAAAGTGGCCGATATGTTGGAATAGTGGAGAGGCATCTTCATATTCCGCCATTTCAGTAGCTTGGAATAGATAACGTAAACAATCGGCCAAGTCTCGTCTCCTCTGGTGGAATTCGGAAACCGTCAACTCTATGCAACGAACGGGATCAAGGTTGGGATTTTCACTCATTACTGAGTGAAGCAGCCCTGCAACGTAGCGTTCCGAACATTCGAGTTGCTGAGAGAGGAAGATGACTTGTCGTGCAAAGTCCGAGTTAATGGCGACCTTCTTGCCATTGATGACCGTTTTACCTTTGGATGAACTTAGCGCAATTTGCTGGGTAGAAAGATACATGTTGAGCGCACCGGACTCTATCTCTTTCTGTTGCTCAACATCTCGGATACCCACATCGAATACCTTGACCAAACGCGGTTTGTGAATGATCAACTCGTCAAACACCTCCTGTTCTGCATACTGCGACCCCCGATTATCCAAAGCATTGATTAGAACTGCACGTAAACGAGAAATTGTCTCCATTGACCGAGGTCAACCACCGTATAGTCGCCGTATATGAAAGAGAAATAAATGGTCTAAAAGGAACGCGTTCAATGCCCAGCACGCGTGAAGAAGATTAATTCGTCATTTTCCATGGAAAATTTCGGTCAAAAGTACTTGACTTACCGCTCTCCGTACCCAATACCTCAACCTAACAGCGAAAAAGTGGAGGCGAAACACGAGCTACGGTGGTGGAAGAGGTCAAGGTTGGTTCGGGAAATTGGTGGACCTGGGTCCTTCAGTCCTTGGTCCGCCTGATCATCCAAACAATTCCTTCAGGCTTCACCTTTCTCCCCAATAATTTTCTAAACCTTTCAATGATAATTCGAAGCTTCTACTAACAGTTCTACCTGGTGTACTAGAAGGAAATCGTGACAAAAGGACGAAGGAAAAGCTATTCCCGAATCTTCACTTTACAGATTTCAGCGCCCTGCCCTGACTCAATTTGAACTTCTTCCTTCGACGATCATGGCTCCACGACTTTCTAAACGACAGCAACGAGCTCTTGATGAACTCGAGGACCTGAACCAAGCAGGATCATCATTAACCGACAGTGAAGAGGAGGAATTCACGGTCGCTAAAAGTAAGAGCGGTTTCGCTGCAGTAGGTTGTCGATATCGTGTCTCTATGGTATGTCTAAAATTGACGTTTCGATTACAGCTTTTTACACTGGATGATGAGAACGATGACGACGGTGAAGAGACGCAAGTTAAGTCCTCAAAGAAGAAGGTCCGACTGCAATTATTGTTGCCTTGAGGACACCGTTGGCTGATACTGGATGGATAGCCCAAGAAGAAAAAGAAGGCCGGTGCGATCTCTTCAGGGATTGGAACCTCGGCGAAAGAGATTAGCGAAGCAACTGCGCCAGTCATCAAGTCTTCTACAGATGATCAACCAGCGAACCAAGCGGCGAAGAATGATAAAAAAGCAGCAAAGAAAGCTAAAGCCAAGGCAAAGAAGAAAGGCAAGGATGACAATGGACTCGATGAGATTGATAGAGCGTTGGAGGAGTTGTCTATCAAGTAAGTACACATGTCGTCTCCTTTTACTGTACATCATTGTCGGTTCCGCGTAATCAGGCATCCAGAGTTCCAAAAACCACCCACAAGCGAAGGACCATCGTCACAAGCTCAAGACCTCCTCGCGAAACTTTCATCCCACCTTTCCGTCTCGTTTTCTCACCTCGACTCATCCGCGGAACTCCGTAGATTCTTCGGGTCCAAGGTTGTCAAATCCACCCACACTAGTGATAGTCCTGGCAGCCATGGTAGACGCACGAATGCCAAACAGCCGGCCACAGAACGTTCCAATCTGACCCGACCTCAACCAGGTTGGCCCCCTGCGAGGATTAGAGAAGGACTCAGTCTTCGGCCGTTGAACGAGGAGGAGCTTGCGAGAAAGGGTGCATTTGCCGTCAAGGGGGAACGGTGGTGGACGGTGGAATATGGGAAGAAGTATAAGAGCGTTACGAAAGCATTTTTGAGGACAGTGTTTTCAGGAGGTGTGCTTCACTAAAGCTTCCTTCGTACCAACACTCACTACGAATTACAGATCCACAAGGTTTCTTTGATTTACTCTACCGGACGCCATGGCATGCAGATACCTTACTGCAACTCTCAGAGGTTTACCGACATCGTGACGGTAAGCGCAACTACTTCGACGCATTATAAACTGTTCTCATTGTTTGCGCTCAATAGAACACGCCCAAGCAATTGACCTCATCGATCGTTCCATCTTCGCATACGAGCGCGCTTTTCTCGGGATGGGATCATTCAACTTCACGAGCGGCGTGAACAGGCTCGACTTTGACAGAGTGGAGAATCGTGTCTTCTTTATGGCAGTACATCGAGTTGTCGCTGATTTGACTCGCAGAGGACTTACTCGTACTGCCTTTGAGTTTGCAAGGCTGTTATGGGCTTTGGATCCCTGGGCGGATCCTCATGGCGCTCTATTCCATTTAGAGTTTTTAGCTCCTAAAGGGATGGGAAGCTGGATGGAAGAAGTCTCTCAGGTTTTTGAACAGCGAGAAGCAGACAGCCAGGGAAGAATGAATCCGACAGTGTTACCTGGTTGGACGTGGAGCCGAGCGGTGGTTCTTAGGCTCAGTATCGATGATTCTGGGAAGGTAGACTTTCGGCATCCCTACTTGGTCTATTCGCTCATTCGGACGACTCACGCAGGGCAATTTTGAGCGAGAAGAACTTGAGAAGAAAAGTACAGAAGCCCTCATCGAGGCGATCAAATCATTCCCGACTGTTCTCCCGTTATTGGCAGATAAAGTCGATGTGACCGTCCCTGATTGGGTGAGGAGCCTAAAGGAATGCAGGGTTGAGGTTGATGGAAGGTACGCAGCTTCTTTCTGAGCATCCCTTACCTCCGAACGACTCACCTACGCCTCTGCAGCTCACTTCCTCTGGAACAAGCTATTCTTCACCTCCTGTCCCACTTATACGTCCAACGCGCATGGTCCCTGTGGAAAACACCTACCATCTCATCATGGCTGAGCCAGACTATAAAGTCCGTCTTCGGCTCTTCTCCTTCAGGCAAACAACCACTCCCACCCACTCCCCGTCGCATCCGCTTCCTAGAACTATACTCTTCAACTTCTCCTGCCGCCAACACCCTCCGACACTCCGTGTGGCGACATGTCATTGGCCTTGAAACAACCTACCGCTCCCTATTCAAATTCATGCCCAGGTCAATAACGGAAACACGTAGTCTGTCATGTGATCCTCTACCGCCACCCGGTCGTCTTTCAGAATACGACACAACATTCTTTGCTGATGTAGAGGACGAATCGACATATAACACTGGTAGACGGCGAACGAGAGCTCAGAGGGAAGCGGATGAGCGAAGGCTTGCAAGGCTTGTACCCGATGCTGACTTTAGGCAGCAAATACAGGTTAGTCATTGGTTGTCCGAAAACGTATAGCGTATTAACTTGTAAACTTTTCACAAGGCAATATTCGATGCTCATCCAATGCTAGCAGAACGCTTTCAGGGAGGAGTGTTTGAGTTTGCGCAACGACTTGCACAAATGCCTCAAGACATGCTCGATGACTTGATGGCAAACGCTGCTGCCCAGATGGAAGGGAACGGCGATATGGGACAAGATAATATCTTTGTTGCGGACGTTGCTGGGGGTATGCCAGGCGGTTTCGGTGACGATAATCGGGAAGTGTTTCAGGCACCCCCACTGGCTGCTAACCCACCAAACAACGCAGCACTGGCTAATGTCCCTCCTGCGGAAGGTGAAGATGAGACAGATCGAGATGAAGATGAAGATGAAGATGAAGATGAAGATATTGCAGTTTGTCTCTTCTGTTGTTCTGCAATTGCTGATCTGACGGGTTCTCCTCTTTAGCCCATGCCAGTACGTATAATCCGCAATTTTATCGGAAGATTTTGGGGCGGAGGTTACGCTCAAGCGGAAGACGCGGACTCCTCAGATGGGGATGAACCTCAAACACAGCGAGACAACCAAGGTGTTGATTAGATACGAGTGCACTGTGATGTAGTATATCCGAAGTATAGGTCAAGGTTTATGGCGTATGCCATTGTAACAAATTAATATGCAGGCAATTATGTATAGATACAGATGATAGTGCGATGCTTGGTCCAAGAAATACTGTCCCAAAACTATATGGTAATGTGACATACCATCCAAGAAGGATTAAAGCACGTAGCAGTGCAATCATCGACGTCGCCTCCGTTTGACGCCCTTTTCAAGAAAGTATGTCACAGCTTCTAGAGCGTCCTCCAGTAGATTCTCCTCAGGCTCCCAAGTAGCATCCTCTGGCCCATATCCTTCCCAGTATACATAAAACCATCGCCCATCAACGCAGTCCACCACATCCCCAATATAGTCGATGATGAATTGTTTCTTCTGGTATGCTGCAAGTGCCTCCTTTCCACCCATCGTATCCGATAGTACTTGCTCCGTGAGCCAGGTATCCCGATCCCCACTAGAATCCTGCCAATGAACAAGGTATTCGTTGCCACCATCGTCGTCGAGTTCCCGGTGTTTGATGATGTCTTCCACAGTACACATGAGACTGCACTCTGGCAGCCGCATGAGCGAAGATGTCTGCCGGGGATGATCCCATGCCTTGGGTAACACTATCGCAGGCAAAACTCGTGCAAACTCGGGCTTGTAGATGCGACGTATGTGTGTACGATCACCTTCACCCTGAATTGTTGGATGGACAAGTCGTGAGTACTTGTCCACTTCACAGACGGAGTGCTCGATGTCCGAAAGATCCATAGGAAGCTGATTGGGACCAAGTCTCGAGAACTGGATCCCTAAACGACGAAAATGCTCATCCTGCGTCTCCATCATCCATTTCATGATAAGGGCATCTATTTGACGGTTCGACTTTCTGGCCTCCTTGACACTTTTCCCAAACAGTTTGACGAGGCCTGATGAGGAACCAACACAAGGAACAACGTAGTCGTTCGCTGAGAATTTGTATAGGCTCGAGTAGGAGAGATTAAGGAGAAGTTGGTATGAGGTGAATGCCCCCATTCCAGGAAGGGTGAGGAGATATGTGTGTAGTTCTGCGGGGTCCTTGGCGTTTTGCATGCGAGAGGCAAGATCATCGTTCATGATCCTCTCCAACACCTCAAGATGGTTATAAAAGTTCTCCCGCTTTCCGGGAAGGATTTTCATGAATGCCGGTGTATAGAGAGGCATACCGCCAGCATAAGCGTCGCGAAGCACTTTAACATACGCTTGACGGCGGTATTTCTTCCATGTCAGCGGTCCGAGACGTTCCTCTAGCATCTCATACGTCTCAATCCTGGTGAAGATGTCGTAGAGCAGAATTCGAAAAATGATCTCCTGAGGTTCTTGGGAGCCCTTCTCGATGACCTCCCGAACGAGGAATTGACAACCTCGATCAAGAACCCGGTATGGGTTACAAAAATAGTATTGCTGTAAATACTTGTCTTCGGTCCATCTACGGCAACACAATTAGCACCATAAGAGTGAAAGGAAGAGAATGATGACATACGGGTATGATTCTCCTGCACGCCGTCTGTCATCAATGGCCTTTCTCTCGGCGCACCAGTGCCAAAATGTATCAAATGCAGCGGTAGGCCGAAGAGTACATCCGGCGATCATAATTTTGGTTAATGACGACGATCTTTGTTCGCGTTTAGGCTTTCGTTTGCGTGCGAGCGTCACAGAGCTTATGGAAGAACGAAGGAATGTTTTCCGGGATCGAGTTGACGGCGTTGATGCGCCTTCATCATCATCTGATGAAAGACTTGATAAAGCAGAATTTTGAGCGTCAAGTTGTTCTTTTCGTCGTGTAGTATATCCTGATGTGTTCGTTTCGTGATTGGACAGAGAGGTGGTGGATTGATGGATGAAAGGGCGTTTGCGAGTGGGTGGCATAACTGTTAAGCCTTCGGAATCGTGAGGACGCGTTCTCTGGCAAGAGTTCATCAGGAGATTGAATTTAGACTCTTATAAAATCAAAACTCACCGAGTTGAGCGCCCTTGCCCGCAACGAACCAGCTGGCCAAACACCTACACGTCGACAAGAAAGAGGGGAGAAAAGAGGTCTCGGATTTACATTGTTTCTCACGGCATCGGCTGGACGTCGCTGAGCTCAAATTTTCTTTTTGAATTGGTCTTGGTGTAACATGCTTGACGTATGTCGACTGGACGCTGGATGCGATATTTTCTATATTACTGTAAGTAACCCCGATACAGGATTGATGAAATAGGCTGGTACATCGAGTTGATGGGGTTTGTATAAGTGAAACGGTGTTCCTGGGAGACACACTAGGGACACATAATCACTTGCGTTGCCGCATCTGTCTAATGACGGTCGCGCAGTGACGCTGATGGACTGGGAAAAAAACTATTTGTCCAAAGAGAACGTAAAGTTAATCCGGAGGAGCAAACGTGAATGTAAAATTGCCACCTAGCTAAAAGTTTGGGCGACTAGTGATGTCCACGATGTCACTGGCAACCGAAGATGGATGTCTGGTCGATCGCACGGCCGTCATTAAGAAAGAGGGAGACTGTGGTGGTGGACGAGGATTACGTTCCCCAATTTTCTCCATCAAGTATCAAACATGTATGAACTGGTTC
Organism: Moniliophthora roreri; assembly: GCA_001466705.2. Lineage (NCBI taxonomy): Eukaryota > Fungi > Basidiomycota > Agaricomycetes > Agaricales > Marasmiaceae > Moniliophthora > Moniliophthora roreri. The sequence continues at coordinate 383,827 of LATX02000182.1, forward strand.
CTAAAAGTCAGCTGAGATGTTCAAGCCTTCAGGAGTGATGAACTCGAGCTCACCGGCATTCTTAGCAGTTCACGATTATATCCCCTTTGGTCACTACTTAGTGACCAAGACTTCATGTCGAGAGATACTTGCACAGATCGCAAAGAGAGCCCAGTAGCGCACAAGGAACTATTCTAGTTGTTCGTTTGCAGAAAACCAGGAAACTCTGTAAGCCATAGATTGCTGGTCAGTGAGTTACTCGACAGGATGATACGTTCACATTTATTCCTCGCGAAATACGATGACATCCGTTCCCAGCAACACTCACTGAATGGAGTGCACAATGGCAGTCCCAGCAAAATACCCTCAGTGAGTGAGCGAAACTAATACCTCAGCCCATATCACAGTGATATATGCTCTCGGACACAGACGATCAACGTCACTCACCAATGACCCACGCCGTAGACTTCTTTATAGTCCCATAGTCAGAGGAAATATGTGGTTTTACGATGTTTAGTGGTGAGATGAGTTTCAGCGATGATGAAGGCAGGAGGCAAGGTAATTTCGTGGCCAGGACCCCCCAATAGTAGGTGGCGGGGCCGTTCTGAAAATTTCCGGTTTGGGGCGGTTTTTGTCCAAACCCGAGAACGGGGTGGTTCCGGACCCCGATTTTTGTCCAAACCAGCATACGGCCCTTAATAAAATCCAGAAAGCGCAAAACGCATTGTTCCGGCTCCCTGAACCTTCCCAGAACGTTGAGGAGAAAAAAATTCATTATATATGTATTCAATCATGTAGTATACGAGTCAGAAACTACATTTTCTTTCGTTGCAGTGGTTTGAAGGTTTCTGGCTAGGTCCATGGAGGAATAGACAATTATATTTACGCAGATATTCTACATAAGAGAAGCATTGTTAATGCCACCAACAATGCTTGACCGGCGACCTTCCTCAGAACGGCCTCTGGGGGTCCTCTCGGCACTCGGCGCCAGCAACTTCGGCAATATTTCTTCCCTTCATTTCACCACCATCAAGTACTATGCAAATGTGGCATCTCAGACTTCAACTTTAAATATCAATATTTAGGAGAGAAGCAGCAGAATTCAAACTACAATGACGGCTGCACAAAACGTGCAGATTATCAGCTCGGCGAACGACTTGCTAGCAGCACACGCAGCACTCATTTCACGCGTTCGTGAAATCCAGAAGACCCATCGGCGCCAGCTTCAAGGAATATCTAATGACTTGGCCAATCTACCCCTTATTCCATCTCCCCCGCGCTCACCATCACCCAAAGACTCACCACCAGCATCGCCGACAGAACCTAGAGGTCATAGGACGATACGCCAGGATTTACCCCCCGCGAAACGTGCTCGCACTGCGAGATACAAGAACTATGTTCCAGAGGAGGAAACTATACGCAACGACTATTCTCAACGATATGTTGATTCCGGGGAATGGCCACAAAACTGGGTTCTCGGTGCTGAACCAGAACACCGATTTGAAGAGTATGTGATACTATCCCGACCCCGTCATCTAGAGTCTTCCTGACTATTTTCTCGGTCATAGATATCCTAAGCAACAGCGTCTGCTGAACCTCAAGAAAACGTCGGTCAAGCAATCCTCACTACCGCCATCCTACCTGCCCTTTTCCGAACTCGGCACGCTCGCACCATCCAAGTTCGACGTTATACTCCTCGACCCGCCATTTTCATCTTCCTTTACTTGGGAGAACCTACAGAGTTTACCAATACCGTCTCTCGCAGCAGATCCCAGTTTCGTGTTCTTATGGGTTGGGAGCGGCGCGGGAGATGGTCTCGAAAGAGGCAGAGAGGTACTGGCCAAGTGGGGTTATCGACGATGTGAAGACGTCGTATGGGTCAAAACGAACAAAACCAGCAATAAAGGACCTGGGGTACGCAAGCATCTCCCAACTCAATAACTCCATTTTAATCATTCGCATTTAGACCGATGCGCCAACGACATCTCTCCTAACTCGCACGAAACAACACTGTCTGATAGGAATTCGGGGCACCGTCCGTCGCTCCACCGATAGCTGGTTCGTACATTGCAATGTCGGTATGTGTGCTAGCTGCCTTATTCGCCCGGAACATCGGTTGATCATTATCATTCCCGATTTTTAGACACCGATGTCATCATTTGGGAAGGGGATCCCATAGACCCGATGAGAAAACCACCTGAAATGTACACTCTGATAGAAAACTTTTGCCTCGGCACTCGGCGTTTGGAAGTATTCGGACGAACTTCCTCTTCTTTGCGTCGAGGATGGGTTACCTTACTCAGCCAGGTCGAAGAAGAAGAATTCCTCCGACAAAAAGGTTCCGAATCCACCATGTTCATTGATGGAGAGGAAGGGGGTGAGGTATTCAAGTGGGAAAGAGACAAGTGGGATGCTGGAATCAAGGAATTGGCCAATGGGGGGAAGGCTGTTGTCCCATTGACGTCCGATATTGATGCTTTGAGACCGAAATCGCCTTTCAGACCAGGTAGTAATTCTGGCGGGCCTGGTGCCCAGGGAAATTCAAGTTCCGGTGGAAGTTCTGGAGGCGTTCAGATGGGAATTCCAGGCATGAATGTGGGTTCGCGGTTGAATCGAAGCGGATTCGGGAGTCCTGGAATACCGAATCAAGGCCAGAATCCCATGTTAGGGCAGCCTTTCGGAATGGGTATCAACGCTATGAATATGGGCATGGGGAACGGCATGGGGAACGGGATTAACGGCATGGATGGTATGATGGGAGCTTGGCCTGGTATGATGGGAGGCATGGGCAATGGGGCGAATATACATATGGCAAATATGGGGATGAATCCAGGTCCCATGGGCAATGCCAATGGCATGGGTATGCCAATGGTCGGAATGGGAGGCGGATTCCAGCCGCAACAGAATGGAAATTTTGTCGGCATGCCTGCCATGCAGATGTTTAATGGCGGAATGATGGGGACGCCGATGACATGGGGTGATCAAGGTCAGTATGGTATGGATGGCAACTGGGAAGGTGAGATGGTTGGAATGAATGCACATATGAATGCGAACGGACTTCCTGGTGTGAATATGGGTGGAAACTTTGGCATGGGCCAATGGGGACAATAACAACTCGGACGAGACTCTAAATTATCTCGTGTTGTATTTATGATATTCGTGTATTTCTCCTGTATCTTGCTGTCGCATTTACCTCTGTACTTGTATATCTCTGAGTATAATATAGATGAAAACGTTCCTCATCGTTTAATGACTACTGAGCGTACTGAACGCTTGAGCGCCTAATACATAACTCACGTGCTTGAAAATTTTGGTCGCGTTTTCAATTTGGCACTGGCCTAGCTCACCTCACCAGCCGAACCTCCCTTGCTCAATCATGGGGAAAGCTACGAAAAAGTCCATGAAGAAGTTTGCATCGAGTGGGCAGCTCAAGAAAACCATAGAGGCCAGGAAAAAACACCAACAGATAAAGAAGAAATTCCAGAATCGGCGGGGAAATAAGGGTCCCAAGGAGCAGCAGCCAGCTGCTGAGTCTGGTTCGGAAGATGAAGAGAACGACGAAGAGTCTGAAGTAAAGGCAAAGGGGTGCGCTATTCCTCATCTCGTCCAAGGCATGGGACTGAAGCTTGCGTTATACCCAGTAAGAAAGGCATGTCTGTGGATGACATCCTTGGCGGTGCTTTCATGGACGAGGATGACTCCGAGGTAGATGATGAAGACAATGTACGCCATCTGGCTGAATTTGGGTGTCGTATCTTTGTTAAAACGAGTTACAGGCTGAAGAATCGGACGAAGATGAAGACCAGGTTGAAGAGGATTTTGATGACAACGCTTCCTTCGGCTCTGTGGATGATTTAGATGGTGTGTATTGAGTGTGCAAGTTATGCCTCTTCATCTTACTAACTTAGCTCAAGAACTGGATGAAGGACAAGACCATTTAATGGAACTCTCAAAATTGGCAGAAAAGGACCCAGAGTTCTACAAGTATCTGCAAGAAAACGATCGTCAACTTCTTGATTTCGATCCTAATGCAATGCAATCTGGAGATGAAGCCGGTGAATCAGATGCAGAAGACGACGTTGATATGGAGGAAGAACGACTACCACCGCTTACTACAATTATATTGCGCCAATGGCAAAAGGCTCTTCTGGAGCAGCGGTCACTGCGGGCATTGCGGAAGCTGTTAATTGCATTCCGGTCGGCGGCGCACATGAATGAGGAGGGCCAGGTTCTAGCATGGAGCATTGATAGTTCCTCAGGTGGGAGAGATTTCACGAATCCCGAGCTCGGCTAAAAATCTCTCAGTTTATAATAAGCTCTTGTCGACTACTTTCCGATACACGCCAGTCATACTCGGGTACCATGTTCCCTACAAAACTCTCCCTAATGGCAAATTGTACGTAGCGCTCGCAGACATCAACACTTCTTCAATGACCTCTATCTCGCAGCAAGGCTCCGACCCAAACACAAAAGTTCAAAACTCTCCAGAAACTCATCCTTGCCTACTTCCATAATGTTATACACATACTGGACCAGCTTACCGACAATGAGATAATACAATTAGCGGTGACGGAGAGCGCGAAAATACTCCCGTATGTCATCAGTAGTCGCAAGACAATAAAACTCTATCTAAAGGTAAGATTGATACTCCATTTTCTCGACGCTTGCTAAGCATAGTCGATTTAGAAATGTCTGGAGTTATGGTCAACCGCCGAGGACAGCACCCGGATAGCTGCTTTCCTCGCGATACGAAAGTTGGCTTCTGCGACTGATCAGTCTATCCTCGATAACGTATTGAAGGTCTGATGTCCACCTCATGTTTCGTGAATAGGTTGTTGAACCTCGCATAGGGGACTTACATGACTTTGGTCCGGTCGTCAAAGTCGACCAGTGTGCACACGCTTCCGTCGATAAACCTCATGAAAAACTCCGCATCAGAAGTTTTCTGTCTGGATCAAGCTACATCCTATCAACATGCCTTTGGTTATATCCGTCAACTCGCGATACATCTCAGGAACAGCATGAAAGTAAAAACAAAGGTGCGCCATTTGCGATGTTCCCATACACCTTTGGTTGGTGCTCACAACGATCATTGACAGGAGGCATACCGGCAGGTGTATAACTGGCAGTTCATTCATTCCCTTGACTTTTGGTCTATCGTGCTCGCGCGGGCATGTGATGCAGAATCGGAGGCAAAAAGCGGAGTTTCCAGTGAACTCAAGGCCTTGATTTATCCTCTGGTCCAGGTGAGCCTCGGATCGATAAAGTGGGTGTTCTGTGGCGTTTCAAATTCGTTTGGATGGCTACTGATGCCGTGGTTTAAGGCTCGTTTCCAACAGTCGTTCCTATCCGTTCCATTTACACGTCATTCGTTCCCTGCTTCATCTGACAAGGCACACCCAAATATATATCCCTATATCCCCTTATCTTCTTCCTGTCCTCACGTCGACCCTCTCGTCATCTTCGCGGCTGAAATCTTCGACACTTCGACCATTAGATCTCGAGGTTCATATTCGCACGCCTCAACAATATCTAAAGACGCGTGTCTATATCGACGGCCTGATTGAAGAAGCATCATATCTTCTCTCGGAGTGGCTAGCTGTTAAAGCCGTTCATGGAAGTATTGGTTTCCCGGAAATCACCGTTCCTATTATTGTCGTTTTGCGAAAAGCGATGAAAGGTGCCAAATCTGGATCGTCATCAGGCAAAGACGTTGCCCAGATCAAGACGCTTGCGGAGCGTATCGAAGACAGTTCGAAGTGGGTGGCGCAGAAAAGGAAGAGTCTTAGGTTAGCTCCTGGGAGGATCGCCGAAGTAGAGGAGTGGGAAAGAGAGCTAAAGCAGAAGCTGGACGAGGCGCCGTTGACGAAGTATCTCAAGGTTCAACGTAAAGCTCGGGAGAAGAGGCGTAAGATGATGGAAAACGTATGTTCAATTAGCTTAGGTTGCATACTCATGATGCTCATTCTACTTTCATCCTTAGGCGCGGCAAGGACAAGATGAGGTGATAGAGGATTAGGATAGATATGTCCCGCCGTCTCGCATGTAGTAAACGGACTACCCTAGTCCATTTATTAGCTCTATTATTAAAGTCGTAACAGTGAACGGAGAACATGTCCTAGAATAATTGACAGCGAGTGGCCTCTGTACAGTACCAGAATTATATATAGATAGACGGGCCTGCATGGATTTGGCTTCCTTCCAGGGAGCTGGCCAGCCAACATCCAGACTTCTATATCACTCCTACCAGATCCCTAACAACCTCTTCCACCACGGCCGGGCAATGCCCTGTGCACTCTTTTGGAAACCTTCGACTAAGCGTTCATAGTGCAGAGGCACTGAAGCTGGCCTCGAGATCTTTTCAGATACCGGGTACTGTCGAGGGAAATGCCGGTCAGACAAATATAGAGCGATGTAAATGGAAACTCACAGTTTTTTTGACGGTGTCTCCTAGGAGATCTTGTGCAGCGCGGACCGCTTCTGGCGTCAGTTTTGGGTGTTTTGATAAGGATTCCAGAAGGATTGAAAGCTGCAAGTGTGGCCGGTAAGGATCTTTAGGCCATGAGGCAGCAACCTTTTTCAGGTTCTGAGAGAGTCTTCCAGCACTCATTGGAAGTAAGATGAACCAAACGGCTCGGGGTTGACGTTGGCGGTTTAACACAAGAAGCGCAGACCACGAGTGGACGCGTCAAGAGTTCACGGCATTCGCCGAAAAAAAATCCAGACTCCGACAAGACCACTCGAGTTTCACTCACTCCCACACCCTCATCTCTGACCCTCACTCGAAATTTGGACTTAAACTCAAGGCTCAGCATGATTGACGAGGCAAATATAAATTGTTGAAATAGATGCGATTATTGGTGATATGGTAAGTCGGGCATTTCTCACGTCGTGCTTGCAGTTGTGCGTGTTTACTAAAGCCTAGGGGGCGTGCCTTCCTTTAGCTACCAGTCTCGAATCGGAATCCTCTCGAATCTGCATCTGGCTTGATCTAGGCTGTCTAAGATTCTGCGACATGCCCTGCTGAACAGGTTCGTTATCCCACTGGCACGAAGACTATCAACCATCACGAAACAGTCGCTCCACTGGACGGGCTTCATTACCATCTATGTCTTGTATTGTATATGCAAGCTTCACATATACTCCTGGGTCCGCGGTTTCTTATCATCTTGGTCTCCAGCGGCACTGAGGTCGTAGGCAATGAAACCCATCACTAATTCCGAATCCTACGATCTGGCCCTGGGCTCATGAGTGATTTCGCCTTGAATGAGTCTCGGAATATTCCTTACAACCGCAACAATTGCGGATCAATATGCCCTCACTATTCCATCCTCTGTGTCGTAAAGCTACTGGGAGACATTACTACGACAATGAGCCGAAAGTTCAAGCTTTTGTCCCTATGCAGCTCTTTATTCTAGATCTTTTAGAACTGTGTCTAGCGTGGGTAATGCGGAAGATTTGAGGCTGGTTTCTGGTGTAGACTCATCTGTCCGCGGCTCATTCGCTATCGTGGTTTTCACCGCTGTTTTCCTCCATCTCGGTGATTATTATATCGAAAACGTGCGACGAAGTAATCGTGGGACTCGCTAAACATACCCGACACTCCAAGCTCACGGTTTTGACCCTACTCTTAGGTTTTGACTGCGTGGGATCTGGAGGGTCTACTGCAGGTCTCCAGTCCATCGCAATGAAACTTCATCTGGCTTCATCTGGCTCGTTGAGACGCCTTCATCATCTAATTTCCCTTCCTTGTGCTGTCTTCATTCATGAGTGTGCCAGGTGCGCGGCGGGCGCTCCCTTTCGTTTCTACTTGCTCGTAGCTTTTGTTGTTTGTAGACAATTCGCCCAAGAATAGAGTCAATCGACCGGATGGCTACTGAAAGCAGCGTTTATACGTTAGCGCCCTTTGAGCGCTGCCTCGGGCCATCAAAACGACGCACTGCCATCACAGCGCTTAGTGTGTCATTTGACTGTGACAGACACGACAGCGAGCATTACCTCGACCTCCAACCATCCCCCATCCCCCACCATGCCGAGCTGCTGCGGTGAGCCAGTGTCCTCGAACACGGAGGAAGCGAATAGGCCTGTGCAGCAGAATGGATTTGTGAACCAGCAGCCCGGCCCGACTGCCGGGCTTGGTCCCGAAAAATATCAAACCCCGCAAATCGAACCTCTTTCACCAGTGCATTTCACTGGGCAACAAAATGGTTTCGCAAGTCAACAATCAGGCTGGACGAACTCTCCTACTCTGCAATCATCTACACCTACACAATTCGGCACACCACCGCCTGCATTCAGCCCTCCTTTCGCCCCCAATGCTTCTCCGCCCCCCATGAACCCAATGTCTGCAGAGCCCTTAATGCGACCACCATCTGTCTTCCAGGGACCTGGAAGTTATCTATCACCTTCTCCAGCTCTTCCTATGTCTCCACAACCTTTAAAAGTTGAGCAGTCACCGCCGGTAAACGAGGGAAAGATGTCGGTTTCAATTGATTTTGGTGCGTTGCACGTGGTGTTACTATGAACAGTAGACTGACTTTGGTCGCAGGTACGACTTTTTCTGGCGTAGTCAGTTCTTACAATATTATATTCTACATTTACGTGGTTCTAAATATCATGAAGGCGTATGGCACATCACGGATCGCCGGAGGACAAGTGCAGCAGATCTTGAACTGGCCGGGAGCTACGGAGACGTTCAGGAAGGTCAGTCCAAATGGCAATTGATTGCCACCTCTCTCACTACGCATCTAGATCCCAACTTGTTTATTGTATGATGAGTATGGCCAAGTTCTGGCCTGGGGACTTGAAGCAAAGAATGCCGGACCAATACCCAATACCTTGGTACGCCGAACGTGTTCCGCGTTTCTGCGCCTGCTGACGACTCATCAGCGATGCGAATGGTTCAAACTGTTTTTAGAGCCCCATGCTCTTCGAGAAGAATCTGCCATTGACCCTCGTCTTCCACGGCTACCGCCGGGCAAGAAACCTATAGACCTCATTATTGATTTTCTCAGCTGTCTATGGGAGTATGCAAAAGAACAAATTACCCAGGTAACTGGCGCGGTTGCAGATCTTGGTAGGGATATTTTTGCGCCCGCTGTTCTGGCCAACTGACGTTGTTGATAGACACGGCTGACGTGTGGTTGACTGTTCCAGCGGCATGGGACGCTCAAGGATGCAGTATCATGAGGGATGCTGCAATTGTAGCTGGTTTGGTACAGAGTTCTAAAGCTGGTGATAAGGAATGGCGGGATCGGCTCAGGATCATCACAGAGCCCGAGGCAGCCGCAGTTCATTGCGCCCATTTGACAGATCTTCATCACTTGAAGCCTTCTCAAAGTTTTGTTGTATGTGATGCCGGTGGTGGCACCGTTGATCTCGCCGTGTACAAGGTACGTGTTGGTAACAGTCAACTTGCTTTGAGTGTTGACGTATCCCTTAGATTATTGGGCAAATGGCGAATCTGGAGATTGCAGAAATTGCAGCGCGTTCCGGTGCCAATTGTGGTAGTTTGTTCCTTGATCTTCGATTCAGAGAACTCGTCAAGACCGTATGAAACCCCTTCTTCGCCTCTTTCCTGAAAAGTGATTTTGATACCCACAGCTTTTGGCCGATCACCCTGCTCATCTAGATGCGGCATCCCTGGCGTACTTTAGTCAGTTTCCCTTTTCCGAGTCCGGAAGCATACACATACTCATCCGTGTGTTGCAGTGCACTCTTTCAGCGAGTCAGACAAGTTGAGCTATGCCGGAGTACAAGATGATGGTAGATTGAGTCTTGATTAGCTTCAATCATGAGGTTGTCTGACCATTCATTCAGAAACTATGTTCCATTTCACATGTTTCAATGTCGAGGATGTAAACGATCCCTCAGTTGGCCTCATCGATGGCCAGCTATCGATACCGGGCGTACTTTTACGCAGACAAGTGTATGCTTATCCACCAATTCTCTCCATGCCACAACTAACGTCATTGCGCAGATTTGACCCAGTGGTGGAACAGGTGAGCGGACGCCGTTGTCATATGTAGATCTTTCTGAAGACCAATGGTTAGGTTTTGACCCTCATTGAAGACCAGCTGAGGAAAGTTAACCAGAGAGTCGACGCTCTACTTCTGGTCGGGGGGTTCGCCGGAAGCGAATATCTCAAACAGGAAGTCGAGGTTCGCCACCATTCGTCTCGATTTCTTGTACTGCGTATCAATATTCTCTTCTGAAGGAACAATTTTCTTCTCGAATAAGAATCATTGGTAGGTATCCTTGCTAAATGATCGGTATCTTTCCCGTTGATAATACCTTTCACCAGCTCGCCCAGCGGATGCCGACACAGCAACCCTAAGAGGAGCTGCGCGATATGGTCTGGCTCAACGACCCCTAGTTTCCAGCGTTATCGCACCGCGGTCGTATATTATGAAGGTGAGAGTGCTTTAATTGCTTCTTTAGGTAAATTCTAACTCCACGGCAGGTTAAACTGCCAGCCGAGCAAGAAGATTGGCAGAAGCGTCCCGCCTATATCAAGAACAATGACGCAGGCTATCCTATATGTGAGAATCGGTACGGCTTTCGATCTCCACATTTATAATTGATCATTAATTAACTCCCGACGTTCGGTGGTTTTAGACTACAGTATTTGGTGCAAAAGGGTGCTATCATCAGAAAGGGGTAAGTCAAACTTCTTCCCACTAACCATTATCTGAAAATACTCTTAGTCAACGTCTTTCGACTAAGTTCTGGTGGGTTCGGAGTAATTTTAACGATCTCACGCTCCAGTTTCTGATTCCTAATAGCAAATACTCGCAGAACGTGCAAGGTCTGATTGCTTCGTTTGCGCAATCGTTGTGTTCTGACCCTTTATTCAAAAAAGATTCGTCGTTTGTTGCCGTCTTGTACACGAGTGAATCCGATAAGATCATGCGGTATACTGATGAGGGAGAAACGACCGAGTTATGCAAATGGACAGTCGATCTATCGTCACTTCCTGCTTTCCAGCATAATGCATCCATGGGGCAATCCGGGGGCTTCTATACGGGTGAGAATCCAGGTGTAGCAATGCTTGGCAAAGTTTCTGACTCGTGTTCTCCACCGCAGAGTTTGAGATAGGCCTCGAGCTTGACAGTGCTGAAGTCCGAGGGATTCTATTGTATAATAACCAGGAGTGGGGAAGGTATGACTCCCTGGTTATGAACGATCTCTTCATCTCATTCTTTTTCCTAGGGTTACATTCGATTTCTTGAATTAGGAGGTATGATCTTTCAACTGGATATTCACGTCGGTTACTTCGAGTTTATAGCAACGTATGATTCCTTTTACTGCTTATATACAACCTTCTCAGACTGCACATGTCCGATTCCGACCTGGCGGGTTTCCCCAGTTAAGACACCTTGCGGAGTCTCCAGGTCGTACGTGACGACGAGCTTAACAGGAACTCGCGCCAGTCCCTGGCCCCTTGTACGGTAAACTCCGAAACATCTAGACTTGAGCATTGCCATGTTGCCCCTGCAATCATAATTGCAAATCGACCTTATTCATCACTCATCATAGCTACATCATGCTCATTCAGATTGAGTTTCGTCTGATTAATCCAAAATCTAGCAACACGTCAGGGTTCACGGGAGGCTCGCGGGAGGAAACTGGCTGGGCGTTTGTTTACCGGGGGACTGCGAGCCTGTGAGCACCCGCGATGACCTTATCAAGGTGCAGGCACCTGTTTGTGTCCTTGCGCTATCCGGGCTGACTGAAATTTCATCATATTGAAATCCGGCTTTTGCCGCAGATCTTGGATCCCCTACAGTGATCGGAAAGAGGAGGTTCTCGAGGCCTATAAAGCCATCCAGAAAAAATTAGGACGATGGAGTCGATACCGTGTACGTCCTCATATGGCGCTCTCATATCGTACCCCCCTTTCCGATGTTCCTCTTCAAGACTTATACGACACTATTGGCCCCTCCATAATTCCTTCATCCTCTTCCGACTCCAGATTTAACAACTGGGCGCGTACTTTCTTCTGCAAGCCTCTCATCGTGTTCGAGCCGGAGAATGAGTCTCAATGCGAAATTATCTTGGAGATAGCTCGACGCGAGGGAAAGGTTGTTCGGGCTGCTGGAGTCGGACACAGCCCTAGCGACCTTGCATGCACAAACGAATTCATGATTCGGACAAGGAAATTGAATCGCATCTTAAAGGTACCATAAACCTTTTTCGGTTGCTCATATCGGAGCCTAACCAATCTTGGAATGACGTTGATAGGTGGACGTGGAAAAGCGACGCGTTCTTGCAGAGGGTGGAATTACTCTGAGCGATCTCCACGTAGAGCTTGGCAAACACGACCTGGCAATGATGAACGTGGGCTCGATATCAGACCAGACTCTGGCCGGTATCGTTACTACCGCTAGCCATGGTTCTGGAATCGAATACGGAGTGATGTCAACACATGTTCTTTCACTCAATCTATTGCTCGCGGACGGCTCCCATGTTTATTGCTCTCGCGAAAAGCGCTCAGATCTATTCATGGCGTCAATATGCGGATTGGGAAGCACAGGGCTTATCATAAGCATAGAGTTGGAGGTTGAGCCAGCGTTTCGTCTGAAGGAAGTACGGCGCTCTCGGCATTTCGAGGAAGTTATGGCTGACTTGGAGGAAGTCATCCATTCCGCGGAACACGTCAGATTCTGGTGGTTCCCAGCCGCTGATACTATACGGGAAAGCGTATCGAATCGCACCCGCGAGGTATTTATTTTTGTATCAAAAACAGTATTGCTGTGCAACTAAAACGACCGCCTTTAGGATAAAGTCCTTCCGTACAATTGGTTTTGGGACACCTTTCTGGGCTATCACACCGTACAGCTCATGTTGTTCCTGGGTAGATACTGGCCATCGTTAAACACCTGGACGACACGGTTTGCCTGTTGGTTGGCAAATTCCGACACGTTAAACATCGACGACAGCTATCGGATTTTCAATTTCGATTGCCTAGTGAGTTTTAGCTGATCGTTTACACTACCGAAGTCTTATACTCTCCAGTACTACCAATATACCACAGAGTGGGCCATCCCGCTCAACAATGCCAAGGCCTGTCTTCGTGATCTACGCACATGGTGGAACCGAGAGCTAGAAGACCCACAAGGTTTGCGGCCCCACTTCCCTGTAGAAATTCGGTTCTCTGCCGCCGACGACATATGGTTGAGTCCTAGCAACGGCCAAAAAACCTGTTGGATAGGGATTGTTCAATACAAGTGAGTAATGTCCTTCCCGTAGCTTACGTTCCCGCAGCTCAACAGTGAAAGGCCTTACGGATTCAAGGTACCATACAGGAACCTTTTTGATGGTTTCGAGCGTATCCTGTCGTCACATCAGGGTCGCCCACACTGGGCAAAGGCACATCGGCTGCGGCCCGAGGACCTTCGCCAGATATATCCACGGTTTGACAATTTCGTCCGTGTACTTAATGAGGTCGATCCAAAGGGAATTTTTCGCAATGAATATATTAATAGGCACATATTTGGACATCCTGTGGGTGCAAGAGTGTACAAGCTACAGAGACAATAGAACTTATATTACATAGGGGTAATCTCCGCCTATACTGTTCGGTGCAGTTATAATCCCAGCTGCTCCCTAATAGACTCCCGCACGATTCTTTCGTATTCTGCTCGGTTGTCACGATACAGTTTACAACAATCAATGTTCGCTCCGCTCTCGAGATTTGGTTCTGGGGATGCGATGTGATCGGTGCGGGTGCAGTTAGGGATGGCAATATGGAGATACTCACCTGCCAGCATTGATATGACACTAAGAATGACCTTTTCAACACTTTGTACGGGACTCCACCTCTCCGACGCTTGTTCGTACATTGTGGGATCATCTCCTGGGGTGTGTAGGATCGAGATACAAACGTTGCCATCCGGGTAGACTGGAGAATTTAACAGATGTCACAATCTTGGACATAATACGGACCGAGTGAAACTTACTATTTGGGTGAAACAAAGGTGGTTCAAACTTCATCTTGAAGGGGGACAATGGGTAGTCGGAGGGCTATAGAAATTCCGATGAGCGATATATTTCGGAGATTTATTCGGTCTGCACTCGCAAATGTCAGTTTCGCAGTAAACACTCCTCCTTCCTGGAAATGGTCTGAGTCAGGAAAGTGATGGGGACAGTAAGAAATGGCATTGTCATAGTCCCTCACAAATGGTGTGTCCTTGGGACCGCAGATGAGTGCCTCCCATGTGAAAAAGTCTGATTCAGATATCGGGCCTTGTGTAATGAATATGGATCTATGTTATCGGGGTGGCAAAGGGCACCAGAATGCACGAATATTACCTGCAGTGAACATTCCATCCGGTGAACCTGAGGGTTGCATTAGATACTGAATTAAAAGGACAATACTGTGACCGCACCTCCCGAAGTAAGCTGTTTATACTCCGTCATAAGCCGACGCAGTGCAGTCGCACTTCCAGATCCACGCGAACTCATCTTTGGTTGAGAGAGAGAAGTGGTGAGCGTTATAGACAAGGGCCTACGTAAAGCCACGTGTGCATTCCAATCCGCTCAGTGCTCAGTCACCGCTTTCCTTTTTACACGTCGAGTTCTGGCACAGCGGTAGTAATACAATAATTTTATCGCTAAAGATACATTCAATGATTAAGCATCATCGAGGACAAGCCGAGGTACGACATTCATGGCCATGAGCTGTGGGTTGAACGTTAGGCGGGAGGACACGCAGGATATGGAGTTCGTACCTCTTGGAACAGAAGCTTCGCTGCATAAGGAATGGACAACTGGGCCATCTTCTTGGAACTCTTGCAATATGTACACCAGCCGTTATAGCCCATCAACCCACATCCCTGACAAGCGTTAACTTCGAACTTATCGGACGATAGCATCAACCGCTCCAGTAACAGTTGTGTCGCGCCGTATCCGATCAAACAATCACGCTCCATTTCTCCAAGACGGAGACCACCTTCTCGAGAACGTCCTTCGGTAGGTTGTCGGGTGAGGGTCGCACGTGGGCCTCTGAGAAGGGGATAAGCCGGGAGTGACTAGGGTCCTACGGGCGGGAAAATCAAGGAGAAATTCATACCTGGCTCGAGCGTGCATCTTGTCCATCACCATATGTTCTAATGATAATACAACTTGGTCAGCATCTCGGTTGTCAACCAACATACATTACAGCTTACTCAGTTTCTGGAGACAGATTACTCAGTGCCAGTGTCATCGATTGGGATAAACTATACGTACCTGGTAGTAGATAGGTCCAAAATAGACGTATGCCTCCATTATTTCACCGGTGATTCCGCTCGTCAACATATCTTTACCTGAGTAGCTGAAACCGTTCTCGATGAGGAGTCTGCTCATGTCCTCCACCTGCATATGAGCAGTAAGCATGGGGAAGGTTCTAAACGTTACAGTGAACGACTTTCCTTGGATCCTCCAAAAGCGGTACCATATTGCAGTTTGCCACTGAGAACGCCGGCCTAGAAATTACGGATCACGGAGAAAGCGGAAATGAGATCGAGATGATTGCTCACCTTTCCAGCGAGCAATTCAATCATCTTTCCAACCGTCATACGGGATGGGAAACCATGTGGGTTCATGATTGTATCTGAAAGATGTCTTGTGAGTACCTAGGGCACCGTTGAAGACCGGACATTACCTGGAACGATGCCTTGATCGTTGAAAGGCATGTCTTCTTGGTTCACAATAAGACCGCAAACACCTTTTTGACCATGCCTTGAGGAGAACTTGTCCCCGAGTTCTGGTCTCCGGGTCTGGCGGATCAGCACCTTGATCAAGGTTTGGTCGTTTTCGGTTTCACTTATCATGACTTTGTCAATGTTCCCTGCAACAGGTGACTTGTAGGTCATTGGACTATTTTTGTAGGGCACCGTCGCTGCTTGACCGGTGAACGTGTTGTCGTTTGCATTCATAGGTGTCTGCTTATTGATGTAGACATCCCCAGGATCTACACGTTCGCCGACACCTGCGAGGCCATCTGGTTGGATGATATCGTACTTCTTCGTTATCTTCCCGTTCTCATCCAGTGGTGCGTCAGCCAAGCGGTCGTATCTACAGAGTAAGTCAGATAGCGCCAAGATCCATACAAAAAAGTGACCCGTTCTACTTACGTGCCATTGGGATATTTTCGTATCAAGGTAGTATTCTTTCTTAAAACCTGACACCGTCCGTAACCACGGTCGAGACTCGCCTAAGTCCGAATTAGATTCGTTCAGGCCGCACAGCAGAAGCGCTGACCTTGTTCAGTATAAGGGCATCTTCGATATCGTACCCAGAATAACTCATGACGGCAACAGTCGCGTTTTGGCCAGCGGGTAATCGATCGTAGCCAATCAACTCAATGGTTTTCGTTTTGACCATGGGCTGTTGGGGGTAGACGGATAGATATAGGAGGGTGTCGATCCTGTTCAGTTGGTTGTAACCAATAGCACCAATAGCTTGCTTTCCCATAGCGCACTGGTAGGTATTTCTGGGTGATTGATTATGATGCGGGTAAGGAATCAAACCAGCCACAGCGCCGAGGAGTGTGAAGGGTTCTATTTCCAGGTGAGTAGTGGCCGGGACGATATCTCTTTCGTACAACGCAATGTATGTGTCATTCTCTTCGTTGACATCAAGGTACTCGACCAGGCCATCCCGAAGGAAGTCGTCGAAGGTGCGTTTCCCTTTCTTGAGCTCCTGTAAAACGGTTCAGCTCTGGTGCAACAAGAGATGCAAGGTGGTTTGTTTTACCGAAATATGTTCTGAGGTGACTCTCGGCTGACCATTTTCCACGATTATCATTGGTCGGCATATTCGACCACCA
The DNA here is from genome assembly GCA_001466705.2 of Moniliophthora roreri. NCBI lineage: Eukaryota > Fungi > Basidiomycota > Agaricomycetes > Agaricales > Marasmiaceae > Moniliophthora > Moniliophthora roreri. Next base: position 400,619 of record LATX02000182.1, read on the forward strand.
TCGCTAGCGATATGAACCGATTTATGATGGTGGTTGATATAGACGCTCACAAACTCGCTAAGACGCCTTGCTCTCCGCAACTTGCGGAACTGGACAACAAAACGCGCGGGGTATCGCGTGAGCCCAATTATAGTTCCATTCACATTGACAACAAAGGTATGAGGCCCATAGATCTCCGTCCCTGTGGCAGCGCTAATGTCTAACTGACAATCAGACTAGTGGCGGAATCGCGGATAAATGATCACGGACCTTCAACGCCGAGCATGTATGCAAGTCTGATGATAGGTTCTTCATCTACATCGGTTGTGATATGCGTCATGAGCGCGAGATTCTTCACTAGGCCACAGGCCTCTCCTTCGGGCGTATCACTGGGACATAACATCCCCCATTGGCTTGGTTGCAGGGCACGAGGACCACTAACTTTTCTTGTCTTCTCAAATTGCGAAGAAATACGCGTCATCATGCCTAGCGCCGATATGAAACTGAGTCGACTGAGAACGTGAGTGACACCAGCACGTTCCATCTTGAACCTCTTCAGGGACCAGTTACCGGTTGATATAGCGCGGACAAATCCTGACGTGATGTGATCCCCTTGGAATTGCATTGTATTGTACGCATCGAACTCGCTGGTGCGGGAGGGTTTCTTGAGTACCTTGTCGATTGCAGACTTGAGGTTGGAATTGTAGGTCTTGAAGAGATCCTCGAACAATAGCGCGAGCAATTGCCCTGCTCTTGACAGTGGGAATAAGCTTCTGTTGCACAACAATAAGGATAATTCACATACAATTCCAGACGCTTGTTGCCAACATAATCACGATCATCTACCATCTTCTCATCATCCATTGTCATCAAGACACGACGGGTCATGGTCGCCACAAAGATGGCTTTCGCTCTGAGATCAAGACCGTTTACTGGAACATGAGCCAGCACGATGGTGGCCAGTGCCTCCATCGCCTCTTCCCAGGCAGGCCTTCTGGGTCCGACGACCCTACGATTAATCTTCACGCGAGAACCTATCCATTCCAGAGCCTGGTGTCGCGTGAAGACGCCGAGCTTTGCAGCATCTTCAATATTGGCGGAGAAAGCGACTTTGTATGATTCGGTATTCCCCGCCGTTAGGAGAAGGATCTCTTTGTCCGATTGGACACCGAGAGCCTTCAGCGCAATGACGATGGGGACGTCTTCATGTATAGAATTGTGACGAAGATAAATCCTCCCTTTCTTCGTTGCGACATAAGTCTTGGATTTCAGTCCTCCGTGAGTTGATCTGAAAACGCGTCAGGTAAATCGACATAGATTAACAAAGATACTCACGAGGTACACGAAGCCTGTATTATGCCCTTGACAGGGTCTGCCTCGACAATGATACGGTTCTTGCTCAACTGCTCCTGCACCAATATCACCTTCTCTGTACCCTTCACCACAAAGTATCCGCCAGGATCTAACGGGCATTCTATCATGCGCGCCAGCTCCTCTTCCGAGCGACCCGTCAAGACACACTTGTTGCTCCTCAACATGATAGGTAACCGCCCAATGTTGACGTTCCGTTGGATAACCTTCTTGCCTCGCGTGTAGTGAATCGTGACTATGATTGGGGCACTATACGTTGTATCGCGTAACCGGCATTCGTTGGGGGTAACTCTCTTGTCAACAGCCTCCATCTCGTTTCGATCAGGAAAACCGACGTTGATATCTGTATATTTGAGCCAAAAACGAGGGTCAACATCTGAAGTCACTTTGTTGTTTGCTTTGACTATGTTCTTGATATCGACGTCGACAAAGTAGTTGAAGGAATCTATGTGTTGCTTCACAAGACCTTTGACCTTGAGAAAGGCGGGAAGCAGAAGCCATTTATCCTATTCAGTTCGATGTTGAGCTGAAGTATTCAACAGGGTGAAAAATTTACGCACCTCGACGGTTTTGATGGGGTCTGTGAGCCCAATACCGCGCCAGTTGACATTCATCTGATCCCAGTCATTCTCATCTTGTTCCTCCATTGCAAGGGGGCAACACTGGGGTATATGTATTGCTTTCGGAGGGCGAAGGACGGGAAAGGGCAGAATTGCCAGACGTCCTGGAAATTACTAAGACTTCAGCTGGGCGCTAAATTTTCTGACTTGATTTCTTGAGCCTCAGAATTCCTTCCTTTGCCAAGTCCTGCTACATCCATCCGGTCGCGCTGTGGAAAGCTCAGTACTCAGTCAAGGGGTCGTTCTCGGCGGGTAAAACGGTGAAATGCGCCGATAAAGTTTACTATACTCGTGAATTGTCAGTGCTCCCGGGCACCCGAAGAACTCGCTGAGTCACTGGTTGTACAGTGAAAATTTTCTGATAGCAAGTCAAAGTAGGTCTTATTCGGAATTCACCTTGTTGAGATCTGAGCTCAATGAAGGGGCCCGGTATATTCAGTCTATCTCGATTCTCAGCGAAAGCTAGTCACATTTCACATTTCATTTCCGAGAATTCGTATCCTTGTACATGTCTTCGACAAAACCGGATCATTACTTGGTGTCAAGCTCGAATTAGTCGATTTTTCTTAGTGTACTGAAGCTTGGGGGCGTAAGACAGAGAATCCAGATCATGTCTCCCGCGAACACAAGCGAGCGGGTTGAATCTATGTACAAGCTCCCCTTCACAACTTGGCATTCGACTTTTAATAGCTTTCTATCGCCATCCAACGGAGCTTAATCCTCGTGTCAATCGATCATATACACACTAGATTCATCCGCAGTAGCGCCATCGTTATCGCTGGGCCGGAGCCACCACGCATACGCAAAGCCTATCAAGTAATTGTCCCGTATGTACATAGTGGCGCTTGCTAGGGATTCCTCTACCGATGACAGGGAATCCTCAACCAGGAATCCTTCGGGGGATTCCATACGATGGGGCTGGTATAATAGTATCTTGATGGGTATGTTCTACCTATCATGGACGTTTTCGCGTGGCGAAATACAGTTGACCTCTTTACCAAAGAAATTAGGGTGCTGGTCCCAGCCGCTGTCAAACAGCAAGTGATTCTGTTCGCTTGATGTCAAAACCCGGACCTGCTGTAAGATTCTTTCCCCTCTCAATCTCTTACATACGCCACTATGTATACGCAGCTCCCTTTTAGCCGGCATATATCTCAGTACTTCCTCTCTCTCTCCGACCCTTCGGCAGCTACACACGGATCTATATAGTCGACCTTGCCATCCAAGATGATGCGTAGCACACCTGCTAGTTTTCCGTCTTTCAAACAAAGTAATCCGTTGCTCCAGATTGGTCATTGAGGCATGCGAGATCGAGCAGTCTCCATGGGCTACCCACGATCTATGTTAGGTGCAGATGCGACTTCTTCCATGCCTTCCGCGCCTTTCAGAACACTGATACATGTGTTCATCCGTGGGATTCTGAGTTCGGGGAAGTTGGGGTAGCAAAGAATGACTGGTATTTGAGAAGTCTAGCGAATAGGGAGAAATGTACGAGCTCTGGTATCTGGCCCACCGCTGGGCTCTTTATACAATACACACTCTCCGGTCCCCAGTACCTCTTCAGTTCTGGGTAAGTATGGAAGGGACCATCCGCGGCAAGGGCTAAGAAAAGAGGGTTGGCTTCAGCTTTTAATCTTGAGTAATCTAGCACCGACGACCTTCTAGGGAAGCTACATGAGTTTACTGTGGATGAAGATGATGCTATGAGGAGTTCCCTAGAGGCACTAGGATCGGGCACATTACGCTCAGTCTGAACGTTGTATGGAGGCTGTATTGGGCTGGGGGCGCCGTTTACTGAGTTCACCTTCCGTATACTGCTTTATGGGACTCGGAGGAATTCCAATTTCCTACGTCTCTCGAGTTTCTCGTCTTGGACCCGAGTCCATGAGGTAGGTCCGTGGTCCACAAGCATCACGTGTAATCTATAAAGGTCCTCCTTTCAATTTCGCTCATCATCATCGTATCCTATCCTTAACCATCGCCACTTACCAGAGGACATGTCGAAGCCAGGAACTCCTAGTCAAGCAAACTCGAATACCCTTCTTCTACGCCGGCAGCTGACCGAGCTCACCAAGCGTCCAGTTGAGGGGTTCTCAGCTGGTCTGTGCAAGGCTCGATAAACTTCAATCCATCGCACAATCACTCACGTCCTCAAACCAGGTCTTGTCGATGAGAATAACCTCTACGAATGGGAAATATTGGTCATCGGGTGCGTTTGCTCGACATTACACGCTCTCGGGCTTACTCAAAACGTCCGACAGGCCACCAGACACACTCTAGTGAGAGATTACACGTCCTGACGATGTTCCGGTATTGATCAGCTTTCATATCGGGACAGTGAAGGTGGCTTCTTCAAAGCTCGTTTGACATTCCCTCCTGAATTCCCTCTATTGCCACCAAAGATGCGCTTCATAACCCCGATGTGGCACCCTAACAGTACGCGACCCTCCAAGTTATGTTTCACAGTTGTACTTATCCAGTTGCATCCAGTTTACCCTGATGGTGTCGTTTGTGTCTCTATATTGGTATGTGCACGGTTGGCATACCTACCCGATAACTTGTCCTTACTATATCTGCATAGCATGCACCGGGTGACGACCAGTACGGGTACGAAGATGCAGGAGAAAGATGGATGCCAGTACATACGGTTGAGTCAATTGTGAGTCCGATCTTTGTTTTACATGACCAGGAAGCCTGACTACCCGTTCCAGCTGATTAGCGTCATCTCGTTGTTATCCTCCGACACCCCGAATCTCGAAAGCCCTGCTAACATCGATGCCGCAAAAGAGGTGCGAACAGATCCGGAAGGTGAGACCACGAATATTCCGCATGCGGTTCACTACCTGACTGTCATCTAGGTTACAAGAAGAAAGTCCGACGACTGGTGCGCAGAAGCGCCGAGGAAGCCTTTGACTGAATGATCGAATACGTTCATACTTCAGACTGCTTGATAGGCGATTCTCGTCGAAGGTTATGGTTTTCTGTATTAGTTACGACTTGTAGTCTCTTCTCATTGTACAACATCCGACCCTTGTACTGCTCTTGCACGCTCACACACGGACTCTTCATTCGTACAATGACGTGTATTGGGATGCTATGCTTTACTTTACATCTGACGACAACGAATGCATGGTAGATATAAATTGTACACTGTCCGTGAGATGAAAAAGTCCGTGAGCGTTAAAGGTCATTATAAACGTTAGAAGATGTGGCTGAGTGAATCTAGATCGTTGATAATTCTACTGCTTGGATCCAGCGGCTTGGACCATTTATCTATGAACCTCGTTCAGCGTATACCAATGAAAAATCTCACAAGCAACTCACCGGGACAGGCAATAAAATATCTTTCTATAGAATTCACGAAGCGTTCCTGGTATTCTGCAGGGGGGATGACTGTGACTTCCTTTCCTGCACTTAGGCCCTTTTTAGCCTTGTGTTCCAAGTTTTTGGCAAATGTGTAACTGCCTACTGGAAATAAGATTGAATGGAGCAGACAGAAGAGTGTATTCCTGACCTATGGTATCGACAAGGCCGGTTACGATGAGCTTGTGTTGCGTATCCACACCCAAGAGAAGTCTCAAGGCGAAGACATCAGTATTTCGTAGATAGGAAGAAAAAATAAACTTACGAATAATCCATGATGTTACTCCTTGCCAAAAACGCGGCGTCATTCCTGATAGCCTCCCTTAGCACTAGCTTTGAGTGTGGCTGAACGAGCGTGAGAGTTTGTTGTTGTCCCTCGATCCACTCTCCATCGAAGAGTGTCTTGGACGAGTTGGCACCAGTCTTTACACGACGGCCTTCAATACCCTTCAAATCGAAAATTTTGTCAATTTTGTCGATTTTGTAGAAGAGATTCTCCATCACAAGCAGATCAGATTTCGCCCGAATGGTCCCAGTTCCCAAGTCGCGAATTTCGATAGTGTAGAATCCCAAAAGCTTCGCAAGAGCGGTGGCTTTGCATGCCGTGGAGTCCAGGTAACGGAAGTAAGACGGTGCTAAATCGAGTAAGACTTGCAGATCCGCCACGTTCCACGCATTTACAAGAGTTTTTATGACAAACCGATCGCTTTAACGAATCGTTAGTTGGCATCATTTTTGGATAGGGACTAAAAACTTGCTCAGCAGTTTTGAAGAAGTTTGACTTGCTTTTGCCTCCTTCAGCAGACCAGTTTGAGGTATGAGACAAACTCTTTAAGAAAACATCATCAACCCCGAACCTCTTTCGCAGAATCTCGAATTCCTTAGCATAGTAAACTGTGACACTAAACTTGAGTTTCTTCCCAATTGTCCAGTCGTATTTAATATGGGGGCGATCATCTATCGGAGCCATTTCAGCTGAAAGTAGATGATGCTTAGCAGACGGTTGACGTAGTTCAACGGTATTGCTGAGCATTGCTCGCATTACATTCGTCAGTCCACCTGTCAAAGTCGAAAAGGGGTGCGAGGAAGCGGTCGAGGCGGTCGCGGGCACTGGATGAGCAACATCTTTTGTGGGAACTGGAGGAGGGGGGAGATATGACCCTTTATTAGCAGCAGCACTATATAGACTGCCAGGGTCACTGGCTCCTGCAGCGGATGCATCATCTGGTTCAAGAGTTGAACTACTCTCCCCTGCCGAGATCACCGAATTCTTCCCTCTTCTGATATGAACGTCTTCGAAAGATAGCGACATTGCGGACCCCGGTCTGGATGAAGCACCGAGCTCTTGCAGAATTTTATCCACAGATGCATCACGAGTCGGTAAGCCACTGATCACTTCGCCACCAGCTGAATCTTTGCTGACCTGCACATCTGGCTTCGAGTAGGGTGACGTAGGAGTTGCAGTCCTAGGCATACTGAGTCCACCGCTGCCGAGAGCGCTACCCAAGAGACGACTGCTTTCCCTCGCAATACGAGAGCTCATACTTATCGTATCGCCTGGCTTTTGGCGCAAAACCTCCCTTATTGACAACAAGCCAGCAACAGGATCCCGAGTTCTGCTGATGACTTCGGAGTACTCTGGTTCGTCCTCATCAGTTTGGGATTGACCTCGAAACAGTTTGTATCCTGCAGAGGCAAAAAGAGACGACGAGGGAAAAGGCGAATTGGGAGCGGGAGAGGAGGGCCGAACAGTGGACTCGGACATAGCGCTCAGCTCTTGTCGGTAAGAAGCAGTGCTCAATGTGAAAGCAATGATACTTCCCCAATCGTCTTCCCGAATAATGGTACTCCCCTCCGGGACGACATGAGAAGTTTTGTCCCACCACTCGGGTTCTACCACTAGCAAGGAAAGTTTATTGGAATCTTTCCTGGTATTTTCCCGTTCTGATTCCTTCGTTTCCTTCTCCTTGCCCTTGCCGTCTGGCCTCAAACCAACAATCTTAAGCCCCAAGCCCAGATGCTTCTTTTGCCATGCCGCCAGCTGCCTCTCGGCACTTTTCGCTGCCACCCAAAAGGCGCGTCTTACGCGGTTCAACGATCCAGAACTGGTCTCGGCCAATTGGTCATACAGTGACTGCTCCATACGATGGAACGTCTGCCTCAGATCTGAAAGGACTTGAGTCGGATTAGACCCTTTCTCTTTCGGGGAGAACTGAGAAGACGATGAAGGTGACAACGAGACCGATGCCTCGGAAGACGACGACAGTGACTCTTTTGAGACTATTGAGTTACTCGATGTGGTGGTAGGTAAGGGTGGACGCTTTAGCTTTGGGGTTCCTTTGGGCGTGGAGGAGGATGTGGACTCTGCTTCCTCTGCCCCAAATTCTTGCTTGCCAAAATAGTTTGCATGTTTGGCCGTTGGTGTTGAAGGTGAGCCGGGCAAACCTTCCGGTTTTGGGGTTGGCATTTCAACATCGGATCGTTGATTATCGACATCGCTGTAGGCCTCATCTTCAGATGGTAATCGAGGCAAGGACTTCCTGAATTTCTCGCGATTCTCACCCGAATCCATTGCGAGTTTGTCTTCCTGTAAACGATTGGCGGTCAGATTCTTCTGTTACTGAGGGATTTGCCTCGTACGTACCAGGGAATCTATATGATCAGCTACCCCCTCCCTAAAGGTGTGGAGTCAGCAGGACGGCGAGCCTGAAGGTTTAATGTTCTCACCACCAAGTCTTTATCTCTTTTCTCAATTTTTTCTTCTCGGCTGCTTCCTGCTGCTCCATCTCGAACTTATCATCTCCCATAGTCCTTATGGTTGGGTCAAGAGAGTGGCCTGTTTGGCCTCCTAGCACCGACATTCCACGGACGATCTGCACTCTGGGGACCCTGAGCTCGAAGACATCTTCAATCTTACCGATTGAGAACGATACCGTGTGCTTTCGATTTGTGAAGTGTCGGATTATGTTGAAACGTGAATCAGTTGAGTCTGGATCTTCGGAGCGAGGGAACAGCTGTGTAGATTCTGCCTCCTCACGTTGATTAGGTCGAGCGCCTATTGTAGAGTCAGGCTTATCAGACGCCTGCTTTGAAGCAGAGACGACTCGAGATGGTGTAGGAGTCACGTCATTACCATCTTCTTCCTCGCTAGGTACAGGACTCGGATTTCTCAGCGAGCTAGACTTCCTGATTCCTCCTACGCCCGACCAACCCAGACCACGGCTCAGGTTCCGGGCCGCTGTTACTGAGCCAAGACTTGCTTTGTGTCGCGATTGCCGTGCTACATTGGAGTTGGATACAAGGGATGGCGCTGAGGCTTGATCAAATGATAGTTCAGAAGATGTTGGACTGAATGGTGACGTGGCAGACAATGGAGACAAAGGGATTGACTCTGTGCGAGGGTGCGAAGCGGTGGGGGGCGAAAGGATGTGTTCGCATAGCGGTGTTTCAACTGTGCATATGTGGGGAGAATATATTAGCAGTTCAAGAAACTTTCCGAAAGGAAGTAGGCTGGAAGAGTAAGATCTCGAATCAGAGCACAGCATAGTGACCAGACTTGGTACAACTCACTAGGTCCCATCGCTCATTTCCGATCGATCCTCGTCCCAGTTATCCTTTCCACAAATAGCGCAGCTCATCCACATTTCCACTCTCCCATCTTCGTTGTCCTCGTCCTCGTCCTCGTCCTCATGCTCACTCGACTTCTTGGTTACTTTAGCATTACTGCCCTGGTCTCCGTTGTCGATAACGCCTGTATCACTCTTTGCACGAGTAATAGGCGGTATGACAGGGAGGGTAGCTGTTATCCCAGGGCCCTTTGTATCATTTGTGGTCAACTGAGAAGTTGAGCCGGACTTGACGGATTGCGACCCTGACCTGACTGGTCGCTTCCTCGAAGCGTCGAACTGAGAAACCGTAACAGTTACCCTCTTAGACCCGTGCATGAAACGAGTTTCATGATCCCCGCGTTTTACCTTGCAAGAGCTTCCTGTAACAGGGACCGCAGAGTGTTTTCGCGTTGCTTTATTGACACTACCCGATTGATTCGGCGCACTCCCTGCAGAAGCTGTGGCCGTTAAATCCGACGTGGAGTGGTGCTTGTCGTGCTCGATTTTATCGGGTTTTCCGTCGTTGACAGGCTTCTCTTTCTCCTTTCCTTTACGAACTTGGTGTGGAAATCCATGTAGCGGCGAGCACAGACAGCATATGTCTTCAGCACCTTGCAACCACTCTAGCACAATTTCACCGACACAAGGACCACCACCATCGCCCTTGCTATCCTTCCCCTTAAAAGGATACGTCTCCCATCGCGGCTGCTGTGCAGGACAAGGTATATACTTCTGATGGGCTTTGCGTTTCCTCTCAGTTTTCCTTGGTTTCGTCGAAGAAGCGGCAGACACAGAGGTCGAAAATGTGGATGTCGCAGTGACTGATGTGGCCTTTGAAGTTGAAGTGGACTCCTGCTGTTCCCGAATAGCATGGGCTACAAAGTCTTCATTCGATGAACTGAACTGGCTTGAATTTTCGGTAGTTCCTGTTTCGTTCTCGTCGTCAGAGCCCTGGAATTCTTCGACAGTATGAGGTCCCGAGGCTTTCGTAGGTACATGGACCGATACCAACATTGACAACGCCTGATGTTTGAGGAATCCTTTGGTGCCAAGCATGCCCATTCCAAGCATCATACTGATATTTGGACCTGAATTAGTATTGGTATATTTCTTGTCTTTGTCCACAAACTGCGAATCTGTACTCCCGTCTTCACCCCAACCAAGGAGCTCCCTGAGTGCCACCCTCTCGTCTCCTCTGACCTTTCCGCCTGTGGCAGATTCACGTTCGCGGTCAGCGAGTCGTGCGATCAACGTTGGCAGCTCAATGTTTTGTCCTACACCAGGTGAGGTGGACAACAAATCGCGGGTCTCCCTGAGGCGTTCCAGGAGATGAGTGAAAGGTTTTGAGGGTGTATCGGTAACGATAGTTGATTGAATCGGTGTAGTAGCATCGGGACTAGTTGCAGATAGTGATTTGACTGAGAAAGGCGAGTGTGTAAATGAGAAACGCCGAATCCGGCTGCCTATTCCGTCATACCCTGGGTTTTGGAAGGAAGTGGCATCTGTCGAAGGTCTAGAAGGAGCAGTTTCCCCGATACCCGAGTCTGGTCTTGAGCTACCACGAAGATCCAAGGAACTACCGCGAATTGCGATAGGTAGTTCGGATCCTGCTCCCGCTACAGGACTCCCGGACAGCGAGTTCGCCCTTCCCAGACTTCGTTGTTTTGAAAAGAACGAAAAAATGCTGTTAGGTATCAAGGACGGTTTACTCGCATATCCTTTCTTCTGTCCATTATAACCTGAGTTGAACGAATGATTCTGCTCGGCAAGCTTGGGGCGTTCTGGACTTCCTACGGCACCATGACTCACAACTCTATTCCTTGGATGATAGGAGTTGGCAAGCGATGGCGATGCAAAGACGAGCGGCACTCGTGCGTCTGATAAGAGATGTTGCTCCAGCAAAAGAGAAATATGGTGGTAGATAGTGAGTTTGAGTATCTTCGCTAAGGATCCGTGGAACGAAGGTGAGCCGGGGACAGAGGTAAATTGAAAGGTGCCCCCGACAAGGCGAAGGTTTAAAGTATTGGTTGAAAGAGTGGCTGCGCCCAGTGTTATAGCTAGTAGCTGCATATTGAACAAATTTACTCACAATTCCATTCATTATAGCCATACAAAAGACGATCTCCGAGAGATGCAGTACTGTCTGGAAAAATGAAGATGTTGGGTTTAAAAATACACCGAATCTGCGACGGTACGATATCGAAACCGGTATCCTCCTCCGGTAAGGCGATTCGACCGCCCACGTCAGCCAGGCATAATAGCATATGCTTTGAGATTGGTACCGGTGTGGGCGGGAGAGGATGTGCAGCGATTTGGCGAAGCTGGGCGATGATAGATTCCTTCTCTTCAATCTCAAGATCTGAACTATATTGAGATTGAGAGTCGAACAGCTCCCTGGCCCTTCTCACCCCAGCCAGCCATCCTCCTTGACCCATACATCTCCCAAGTTCATCCAAACCATCCTCGATAGCTCCCGACAATTCGTCCTTGTTCCGTTCCAACCATACAGCGTCATTGAGCTCTTGCTCCTTGGCGACTTCGTCAAGTACAAATTGGATGAACCTCCCCCGATGCACCCGCGCCTGTACACAGAGCGTAGTGAGATCATAGCTATTGGGTGCTTTCCTCGCAGCATTCTTTCTCGGTTTCGTCTTCTCGATGCTCGCTGGTCCTGATTGGGAATTTGCAGGTGTACTAGGGACTGCAGGGATAGAAACGAAAGGGTTGGGCTGAGGAAGCGCGGGAAGGGGTTTATCTTCCATCGTTTCAATAAAGAGATATAAGATAAGTCATAGAATAGATGAAGAATACTCTTATCGTCGTGGTCAACGGCAAATGCAATGGTGTGAAATTTCAAGTCACTTATCACCTGAATGAGTGTTAGAATCATATGATCTTGACGCGTTCGGTGGCAGTGCGCTTCCCCTTGCCTTTTACCACCACCAGCAATCCCGGTTCATATCATTCGAATCGACAAAGATGGCTCAGGATAAGTCTTCTGTATACGATAAACGTATTTTGGACCTGTATTCGCGCCACTTGCTGCTCCACGGCTGACTTTATTGTGCAGGGAAGGCTACATCAATACCAGCCCCGCTCGGTATGTACATGCATTTTGCAGCCTCACTTTCGACGTGCTGATAGTGGCAACAGAACCTGAATCAGATAGCGACTTCAATCCAGGAGCTTACGAATACGAAACTAAGCCAAAGAAACAACGAGAACTACGCACAAGAAAGTCCAAGTCTACTGGGGCGCGTAGTAGTGAAGGTCGAAAGAGGCGACGTAAGAGTGATGAGCCAGATGAAGAAGTTCCTGTCCAGAAGCAGATAAGAAGTGAGTCCTCTTCTGGTCCGCAGGCCTATAACAGGACTTATGAGTGACCAGGAGTTTGGCGGAAAGCATCGGACGTCGGTCCAAATCCCCTGGCAGAATTCTTCGGTCAATTGCAGATTCTACCTCGGAAGACCTCATCCTAATTAGTTCTTCAGGTCATGAACTAGATCTACATTCTGCATCAGAAGCGGAAGCTGAAGCTGAGTCAGATGTCGCTGACGACGAAGGAAGTGCTGCTGAGAGTAACTGCGACGAAGAAATGGAGGAACCGATTGTCTTGAAAACAATGCAAGGATTCATACACAACGCGTCACGCAAAACGTCACCCCCAATACAAATGAAACCTCCGGAAAATTCTACCAAAAAGCCCGAAACTAATTCCGAAGATCCTTCTGCTCCACATTCATCGGAAAACACAGGTATAGTGATTTGTCTCTAAACCGAATAACTACTCAAGCTATGATCTCAGCGGTCGACGATTCAGAGACCGAAGACGAAGACATGTTCTGTGAAGGTAGTCAACCCACATAAATTTACCCCAAGTCGTACGACATTGAGTCATGCTACAGTGCCAGAAACCAAGCCAGCAACTTCTGATTCCGAAACTGACGACGACTTTGATGTCACTCCTTCACTCAAGGTTGTCGAGGTGAGCCATTTAACTCAGTGATATACTTCTATTCATCCTCAATAGGCTCCACGATCTGGCCCTGCGTCTGATTCGCAATCGCATTCCGACTCTGAGACCGAAGACGAGTATGATGTTGTCATGAAGCCCCCAGACGTGAGAGAGGTACGGTCCTGTTTTCATACACCGATATCTACTGATTTATCCGCCCAGGATCCACAACCTCGTCCCGGATTCCCACTTTCCTCTTCGCAGACAGAACTAGGACCTCTCGTATTGAACGCAGAGCAAGACGTCGAAGTCCCAGGTGCTATTAACACTTATCTTCGTGAATACCAACGGGAGGGAATCAGATTCTTCTGGGACCGATTTCACGAAAAACGGGGTGGTCTACTGGGTGATGACATGGGTTTAGTGAGTCGCCCTTCGCTCTCATTCACAGGTCGATGCTAATTCGATGACAGGGCAAAACGATACAAGTTATATCCTTCTTGTCGGCGATCATGTCGAAGACTGGTACTATCACAGACGAGAACAGGCGATACAACCACGTCAGTCAACTCCAGGACGGGGAAAGTTGGAAAATGCACAGAAAGCTACCGGCTCCTGATGCAACATGGCCGACATGTCTTGTTATCGCCCCAAGCTCGGTTGTACTCAATTGGGAGCGAGAATTTCAGACGGTAGGTGAACAGGCCCAGTATAGTATGATTCACGCATGACTGACAGTTGTGCAGTGGGGCTACTTCGAAGTTGGCGTGTACATCGGCAGTGACAGGAAGGGTGTACTCAAGGACTTTAAGTTGGGACGTTTGGACGTTGGTAAGCACTGTCATTCACCAGTGCAAATGGATCTTTCTTACTAGATGCGGACCCTCAGTTTTGACTTCGTTTGATATCGCTCGTCGCGATATCGAACTCCTGGACGACCTGTCGTGGTCATGCATCTTCATTGACGAAGTACATCGTCTGAAAAATGATAAGTCCAAACTCGCAAAGGCATACGGACGATTCCAATGCACTCAGCGATTTGGGCTCACTGGCACGGCAATTCAAAACTCATATGACGAGTTTTGGACCATTCTGGATTGGACGAGTCCCGGCCGTCTTGGAACGCGTAAAGAATGGCAGTATTATGTCACGAAACCGCTACAGAGAGGGCAGTCTGCGAGTGCTGACGACGAAGAACGTGTCAAAGCTTTGGTCAGTGCTAATTTCTCGTGAATTCTATGTCGTATCAGTGGCTTACTTCATTTTCCTTACAGGAGGTCGCAAGGATTCTGAAGGAGCGACTTCTACCTCGTTTCTTCCTACGCAGGTAACTGGTAGTTTCATTGTGTGTTGCGCGAGAGTGCTTAAGGGAACAGGACCAAGGACATTATCAAAGACCAGGTGACTTTAAATCAGAATTCCCTTTTCATCTGTACTGACTAGCAAGCTTCTTAGCTACCTAAAAAGTTCGACCAAGTCGTTTTTTGTCCTCTGGCTGAAATGCAAACATACGTATACAAGAAAGTCTTAGCATGCCCCACGGTCCAGGTACGCCCACACTCATTTAAATTCCAGTATCGCGTTCAAGCAAGGAGGACAGGACATTCTTCACAACACAGGCCCTTGTCGTTGCGGAGAAGATAAAAAGTATGCAACTCAAGTTCACCCTTCTCACGTACTAACATATGATGCAGATATAGAGCATGCTGCTTCAAGAGTGACCTTTTTCGATTTCTATCCCTCTTGATCAAGGTGTCCAATCACATTGTTTTGGCACTGCCTAGTGCGTGTTTATGCCCTGAGGAAACAGCCGTTACTTATTTTTGCACAGGTGACCAGCACACACAAGAACAGGTGAGATTCCCATCTCGGTATAGCTAACCTATCTAATTTGTGTCTCAGCGGGACCGTATTCATGAAGTATTAAATGAAGTATTTCCTGAGGGTAACCCTCTGAAGGCTGGCGAAATTGAATTGGTACCTCAATACTGTGGTAAATGGCTTGTAAGTGGTTGTGTTTATTCGCTTTACCCGCTTATCGAGCTTCGTTAGGCATTGCAAGCTCTACTCAAAGAGTGGAAAAAGGATCCAACGAACAAGGTGTTGATTTTTACAAAATCAAAACGCCTACTGGTCATGCTGGGGTATTATCTTAAGCTCTCCAGTACGTGACATGCGCCCGCGCTTCTTTTCGATCTTAAAGGTCTTCGGCAGATTATAAGTCGCTATCACTGAGCGGCGACACGAAGCTTCAGGATCGTAAGCGATTAGGATATTTAGATGGAGTATTGCCTAACTCTTGTCAAAGGCATGCCACTCATTGACCAGTTCCATTCCGATCCGGAGACGTTCATCTTCCTCATCACCACTATGGCCGGAGGTGTCGGGCTGAATCTCACAGGCGCTAACAAAGTGGTCATCTTTGGTTTGTGGACGTTCCACGATCTGTATGGCTAATACTAATATTCTCGCTTTTTCAAACAGATCCCAACTGGAGTGCGTGCCCTTCCCTTTGATTTGATTCATTGCATAATTGCGTCATCAGATCCTGCCCATGATTTGCAAGCCATGGACAGGTAGGCCACTCTCGAGTTCATTTTTGATCCAGGTTCATGATCTTCTAGAGCGTTCCGATTTGGTCAGAGGCGCGACGTACATGTCTACCGTCTTCTGGGAGCGGGTGCGTTGGAGGAGCTAATATACGCTCGTCAACTATACAAGCAGCAGCAGATGGCTATCGGTTACGACGCTAGTATACAAACTCGGTAAGTTTGCCGCATTAATCCCTCAAAACGAAAACCTTCATGCACTATACTATCCGTTAGATACTTTAAGGGCGTTCAAGGGGACAAGAAAAACAAAGGAGAGCTCTTCGGCGTCACGAATATTTTCAAGCTGCACGAGGGTCCGCTTGCAACACAAATGGCGGTCAGTTTTCAGAAAGGGACGCATGCATCTGATATTGAGAGGGGTGTTGTAGATCGAGAAAGCTAACGTTGCTCAGTTGGACTGGGCGTTAGCGAACATGAACTCAAAGACAAGACGGCTTTCCACCGAAGGCCGCCAATTCATCGAGGCAGAATCCAAATTCAAAGACGATGTGAGAGAAGATATCCTCTTCAAACGACCATTGCTTGATACTTTCACTGCAGGAAATTACTGGCCTTGGATCCTTGCTGTTCTCGGACGGTATGTGTCTTCAGTCGGAGTCGCCCGTTCATTGTCGGTATTGACTTCTTCGATAGACCTGCCTACTTCTACAGCCGAGCAGCATGAAAATGATATCGAGAACTTGCTAAGCTCGATTGGGATTTCCTATAGTCATCGCAACGACGAAGTTCTCGTATCGAGCCGCATCGAGGAGGAGCGCGTGAAGAATATGATTGATGTACGTGATCATCGGCTCTATGTTCCCACTGACGTCTCATAAATTCTACAGAAAGTCCGCCGTAAAAAGGCCGCTAGGCGCTCCGAACGTTCGTCGTCTAAACCGGTGAAGGCGAGGGTCAAGACGGAGGAAATCCCTCCTGCGCCTCAATGGCCACCCATCCGAAAGCATCATAAACTGAAACCTAAACTCGCGCCGGAAGAGATGTATATCCGCCACCTCGTTCCTCATCGCTCATGATTGATGGTATTTTTCAGTCTTTGTAGTCGTCTAGATGCCTTAAAGGCACTGGATATGATCAAGTCCGATGGCGAACTTCCTCAATTTGCGGAGCGGTTGTATGTTTGAGTTCTTTTTTTTTTTTACGATATATTCACTTTGAAAAACTTTTTCCAGCGCTCGACAGACAATAGAGGAACAGCGGACAGTCTTGAAGAGCCTTGACGAATTCATCAGGGAGAACAAGATCGAACGCTCGTAATGAAAAGCCGTCACTTTCCACTCGCCACTTGGGTCTCGTTTACTGTTGTTCACTCCCTATTTTACTGTCGCATCGCTTTTCTGCATGTATACCTTATAGCGCACCTGTATGCTATGTACACCAGGGCTCTTATCTGTACACTACCCATTGGAGTATTTGGATTCTTTTTGAATGAAGACAGCCTTCGAGCGCTTGGTGAACGCTAAACTCGGGTAATGGGCCGAAGAGGCCTAGCTTCAGGCTTCAGGAACCGTGACCCGCTGTGACGTTCTGCCTACTCTTCTGTCTTCATTGCCAGCTATCATCGTCTGTAGACGGCTATGGAACCCAGGAAGAGTTCCGACCCCTCTCCAGATAACCAGCCTCAAGGCGGTGCTCCTGTGACCATCAACGAGGATACAGGTTTCATCCTCTCCCAGTAATAGTGGTTTGGCACTGACTGTTCTTGGCAGATCTTTCAACACTTTCGGCAGCTCAGGTGTACGATCTCAACCAAGTACGCGATATCCATCTCATGCTATTGTATACTGATGCAGTTTTAGCGCGTCCTGGACTCCATATCGGATGTTCAGCGACCGTTGATTGCTGATCTTGCAAACATTTCCGATTTGCGGGCCGAATACGAGCGAGGATCGCCTTCATTTGTGCAGCAAATTGATTATTTGGAGAAGCGAGGGTATCACTCGATTCGAAGGACGAGAGGTGCGTGTGCAACAATGTTTTCCTGCCGGATGACTCGACTCACGTCGGGTACAGGTGATGGCGATTGTTTCTACAGATGTGAAGTCAAAGATTCTTTTTGCAAGTGGATCCGGATTCACTGACCTTGTATAGGCGCTGCGTAGCTGTTGCATTCGCCTTTGTCGAAAACCTCCTACACTCCCCAGATCGTGGCAAAGCAGTAGAGACCGCATTGGCCATCTTGTCCGCGACACCTAAGATGTTGGAGAATGTTGGTTTTGAGAAGCTCGTATTTGAAGACTTTTACGAGGTTTTGGAGACCCTGGCGGGCAACATTGTAACGCCAGGTCCTGCTGGCACGACCTTGGACGACACGACGCTCTTGGCCGTGTTTCAGAATAACACAAGTGCGAATTTTATTTTTGGGCTGTATGACTGTCTTGTTACTGAACTATTGGCTTATAGCATCCAATTCTATTGTAATGTATCTACGGATGTTGACAGTGAGTTTCTTAATCATGCAAGCTCAATTCGTTCTCATCTTCTGCAAAGTCCGCTCAACTCCGTTTGGACCCCGATTCATACGCACCGTTTCTCTTCCATCCTGAACTAGGCGAGCCTATGGAAGTCCGCGAATTTTGCGAACATTTTGTCGAGGCTACAGGAAAGGAAGCCGGTGCGTGATCATGGAATCGTTAACTACAATGGCACCTTTGACGAGGATTCCACACAGATCACGTCCAGATGACTGCTCTTTCTCGAGCATTGCAGATCAACATTGACATTGCTTATCTGGATGGACGGGGCGTGAATGGAGCGGTCGAGTTTGTCAAGTTCCAAGACGCGAAAACCAAATTGAAACCGATTTGTTTGTTATATAGGTCAGCTAGGATTTCTTTGAGAGTTGACAAATTGCTCACTTCACGGTCGTACTAGACCTGGTCATTATGATATCCTGGTGAAAGACGTTTAAAAATTGTCATCTTCGGGGTAAAATTTGTAGTATCAGAAAACAAGTGTGCGCATGGAAAAGCAATGTACCAACAATGTACCTTTGAATTGATTGTTTACTATGCACCTATGGTGCCCAGGTAAAACGTCATAGTAGAAGGCACGGTCCGGGTGGTTTCCGCCCTCTGATGAGAACGCTTTCCGCATCAAAGGCCTGTACGCGAATATCTATCCTTTATCTCCTCGAATATGCTAATATCTTCCTCTCAGAAACTCCAAGTCGCGTCAGCCGTCCTTCCTGAGTCGCTTTCCTTTTTGGATCGTCCACATTTCACCTTCCCTTTCAAGAAAATACAAAATCACGCCATTGCTTGTTGTCGTCTCCCACAACCGTACTGACCATCCTCCGTTTCGCCCTCAATCCGGCTACAATCTGCTCATCTCGGATCATTTAGCCAGCAAACTGAGCCTATACAGGATAATGTCTGTGATTTTCAGTTGAATGTAGCCAGTACACTTCAGTCTCTGGTACATCTGCATCACTACTGCCCATGACTCATGTATTAATTTCTCATTCTTTTTCGGCCGAGATTGTTTTTGCCTATCTCCTCAATATCTTTCCACTAGTGCTCCTCTGCACTACCTCCCTTCAGGTAGTCTCTTTCCTCAAGTTGTCCCAAGGTGAATTTGGCCACAGCCCTGCCCTTACCTGTCTGAAATAATTGCATCATGAGCAGGGTGCCATCTCCTCGCCTTTGAGATCTTGAAGAATGAAAAAGATGGTCAGACAGACGGCATGCCAGTGTCCAACTCCGTTTGTATGTTGTCGTTGTGGTCGTCGAAGAAGGTTCGACCCAAACTTTCTTTCCCATTGTTTCCTGTGACACCAGACTTTTGTTTTCTTCCCGATCACCACCATCCCTGACACCATGCCCTATACCCTACCCGCCCGTGAGCGCATCCTTCAGTGCACCTTTCCCCACATTTTCAGTCTCAGCTTTCTGATGTATTCTAGGCTAAAATCGCTCTTGAACGTCGGGTCAAGTCAGTTGGGAAAAGAACACAAAGGAGCGGGTGAAAAGAGAAGGATTTTGAATATATCCAGATGACTCGTCAAGGTGAGCGGCATAGTCATATCGTCGCTTACTTTTTTTACTGATGTGATGATCAACAGGCTCATGATATCTAGTCACCTCATGCCATGGCAAGCACTGGCACAACTACATAGGAATCCCGCTTTGGTTTGAGCAAGTTGCAAAGTTCTCTTGACCCCAATATCACCACCGATTATCATTCTTACAGATACTGCACTATGGACATGAACAGGGCAGAGTTGGGGCAGAAGGTGTTACGTCACTTGCACAGCAATGTCAACACTCTAACAATACCAACAAGGTAAAGTCAGATTCAGGTTCAAGTTCAAGTTCACTCAGATGTTCTTCTGAGGTTCTGAGTTCCAAAGTCTTTGCTAAACACAAGTTATGATTAACCAGGTCAAGCTGAAGAGCTAAGACCCAGTCTTGCAGTCCTTAAATACATACAAAGTATGTGCTTGTTTGTATCTACTAGAACATCATAGAACTTGAGAGAATGTTTAGTAATACTACATCAGAGCCGTTTTACAGTCATATAGAAAGGAAAAGAACATGATAGAAGAAACGTGGTCACATGGTAATACAGAGTTCATTGACAGACAGGAAAGAAAAACAGTGTTTGTAACAGAAGGTATTGGGTAGCCAGGGCAGAGTGTTACGTTACTTGCACAGCAACATCAACTTCAACCACCTATGAAAGGAAGAGCCCTTCACGAGTAGTTTCTAAGTTCAAGTTTGAGTTCGTTCAGCCGATGCTGAAGTTCAGAGATCCGTCTCGTTGTGTTGACACAAGCTTAGATTAACCAGGTCAAGCTGGAGACTTAGAGTCTCAGCTTGAGCGCTTAAATACATTACAGGATTCAACTACTAAGTAGACGGTAACAGTCGGCTAAATAGTAATTTGTCTTGAGTAATGTCTATCGGTATCGGCACGAAATACTACATGGTCATGGAATGGGATGGGAAAAGAAGGTAAGAAGGCATATGAGTTTGATGACACGAACGGCGTCTGAGAAAAGAGAAGGAAAGAAGAGAAAAAGAATCAGATATGACAGTAAGTAAGAAAAACGTAACATTAGCCCCGTTCCATGGTCAGAAGTCCACTTCTGATGAACTGCAATCCTTGGTCATGAGCGATTACTCTGTCGACGTATCTGATTTCGGAGTTAGGCCATTTTCCTTGTTCCACTTTGCCCATTCTGCCGCATCTGCCCACCAGTTCTTCTCCCAAGGGTTCTCGTCCCAACAAGGGCCCCAAGGTTTGGTGGCTTGATCCTCTACCTTCCATTCAGTCTCTTCGTCGATCCTTGGCCACGGCTGCTCTATCTTTCTCCGCTCCATGATGTCCATCCTGCAGAATCGGTGTTTGAGCCCATAACATGTTCGGCAGACATAGTACTTGATGTACTCTCCAACGACGTCTGGGTGATGACATCGTACTATGCCTACTGGCCTCCTATTCGAAGTCTTCAGTGTATAGCAACATGGCGCTTCGCACGACTCTGGGCTTTCAATGGCGTCATCTACGACTTCCTTGACTATCAGAGGGGTCCATATCTTGAACCAGTCATCGATGGTCGTCGGTGTGGTTGAATAAGGGAAATTGCAAAGGGTTTCCACTGGAATGGCATGGACAGGGATCGGGTTTTTGAGGCATAATCGGTCTTCGTTAAGACGATGAGGTAAACGAATGTGGGTGGGTTCTGTCGATTGGTAGGGAGGAGGAGAGTTGCTGATGGAATTGAGGGTGAGGGTTGCCTGAGCGTTGGTCAATTCGGTATCGAGATTCTGAGTGGGGGAAGTGATGTTCAACATGATTAATCTGACGAGATGGGGATGGGGTCTCTGGGTCTTATCTGATGTCTTTTTATGTAGTCTCTAAGGAGGTCTAGGCAATTAGCCATTCCCTCCATTCGGATCCATTGATTGTGGGACGAGTCATACCCAGTGTACGAGACTAAGAATTCTCGTGGTCTTTTCTTCGGTCTATGCCCTACTACCGCTTCCACTTCGTATTCTTCGAATCCTTCAATAAGGTCCGGGGGTGGTTCCATGAAGCTCAGTCCGTGGGCTTTGGTCTGTTTGAACGGCAATAGAAGGGCTGCGTGGAAAACAGGGTGGATCTTCCATTGATGTGGTAATTCCAACTTGTACGTCACCGGTCCTAGAACCTCGAGTATTTTGAACGGCCCTTCTCATTTTGGGGCTAGCTTCTTCGATGGGTACTCTGTGGCTAGATTCTTTGCTTCTAGCCATACCTTCTGCCCTTCTTCGAATACATCTAGCTTCTGCTTTTCTCTTTGAATCATTTGTTGTCTTGCGAGTTCCAATAGACTCGCAGTTTCTTCCCTAATTCGCTTCAGCTCCTGGAGCCATTGTTACGTTACTTGCGCAGCAATGACAACAACTCAACAACCACTATTATGTAGCGGCGCTAAGTTGACAAAAGGAGCAAGTTCAAGTTTGAGTTCTTCAGCTTGCGCTAAAGTTCTCAGAGTTCAGTCGAGATGAGCAAGGAGTCCAAAGGGTTAACTAGGTCAAGCTGAGGTAGCTTAGACCTACAAACTATCTACTTATACAACAATTGTAGCTATTAGTTTGTGTACAAACTGCTAGATCGACATTGTTTGTTTAGCAAATAGAATGTACCTTTGACAACATGATAAATAAGAGAATGACATCAGAAGTGATGTCGAGGAAACAAAAATAAATATGATGATACAATAAGCGACGTCAGAAATGACATCACATCATAAATAGAAAGGAAAAGAATCGAATAGAATAATGACGTCAACTTGATGTCATGAATGACACAATGATGATGTCTTAAATATGAAGATAGGCATAAAATTGGAAAGGGGAACCGGGAATGTGGATGTGTCCAGATGTTAATAAGAAGCATAGGTAAAAAAAGGAAAATAGCGCCTAAGAGCGCTAAAGTGTCCAAGCAGTGATTTTGAAAGAAAAGATAGCCTGTAAACATACAATTGTAACATTACCCCCTGTTCATGTTCGAACTTACACGTTCGAAGCTATCAGTTGTCCTTCTACGAGCCATTCTCCTCCCCATTGCGCTTCTCTTACCACTGTCTCTCGGTCCAAACACCTAAAAATTCTTGGTCCCTCTGGGGATCCCATGTCGACGACGATCCCGTCTCCCAATGGCGGGTCTTGCGGCCTCTCACTGCTCTCCATTTCCATAGTCGGGGTCGTCCCATGTGGTATCATCTCTCCAATCGTGGTCAAGAGTCAATGTACCGCCGGTATCGTTTCGTCTTGCAGTTCTCGTAGACCTTCTTCTGTCCCTACAATATCCAGGGAGATGGCCAGCTTTAGCAGTGTTGCAAACCGGGCAGACATAGTCCACACAGTCGACGGCGCAGTGCTCTCCCAATTTGCACACAGGACATTCAACTCCTCCTGGACTTCGTCAAGCAGCGCTGTAGTATGCGTTATACGATCGCTTGACGTCAAGCCGACTGGCGAAGCCGTGTCGTCCGGCTCCGCGTCCTCGTCGTCCCACACCGATACGGTAGGGACGTTGGGTGTCTGGATTGATTGGGATAACAGGGGAGGGGAGGCGTACGGGGTTCGGGAGTTCCGGAGAAAGTCGTGCTCTCTGGAAGGTGGTGCTGGAAGGTTCGGTCGTACTGAAAGTGGTGGGGGGGAGTTCATGGCCGGCAGACATTGCGGGCGGGGTAGTAGGAGGGGAGACATCGGGGAATTTTCCAGCCCTTCTGCTGGCGTCGGAGACGTCGGACTCGTCACTTCTGGAATCGTCGACAATGGGGAATGGATTGGGGAAGAGTAGGGTTCGCTGGTCGGCAGGTAGACTGCTGACCCCAGCGATAGGAGTCGGGCTTCTTCGGCTGGTAGATGCATCCACGCGTCTGGATGGGTTGGTCTGGGAGAAAGAGGAGAAGGGGATTGGGGTCTGAATCGTTCCAATGCAGCGCTGTCTAAGTTGGAGGAGGTGCTGGCCTNATTTTGGAGATGGGTATCCTAGCGACAAGTTCTTTCCTTCTAGCCAGACTTTCTGGCCCTTCTCGAACCTGTCTAAGTCTTTTCTGCTTCTTTCTTTCACCCTTCTTGCGGCAATGTCTAGTAAGGCTGATGTTTCTTCTCTCAGCTTCTTCAATTCAGCCACTCTTTTCTCCACAGAAGGAATGGTCGTCTTTTCGAAAATAGTGGGGAGAGGTCGGGGATGATATCCCATCGTGAGATAGAAAGGGGAATTTTTTGTAACTGAATGCGTTCGGGTATTGTGTGCAAATTTGGCAAAGTGGAGGAGATCTTTCCATTTCGTTTGTTCCTTGGCGCAAAAGAATCGAAGAAAGATTTCTACTTCTTGATTGACCCTTTCAGTTTCTCCATCCGTTTGAGGATGATAAGTGGTACTTAGCATTTGTTTAATCCCCAATAACTTTCCCATTTCTTTGAAGACTTCGGCTGCTAATTGCGGGTCTCGATCTGAAATAATCTTGTCGGGTAATCCAAAGCGCTTGTAGACATGTTGAAAAAGTAGCTCTGCTGTATCTGTGGCGTTGATCTTTTTGTGGCATGGGATGAAAATCACCCCCTTCATAGCCACGTGGTCGACCACGACCAATATGGAATCATAATCTGCAACCTTGGGTAGATCTGTGATTAAATCCATCGATATGATCTGGAACGGCAACACATCTTTATGACCCCCAATGGGTTGTAGAGGCGTCCACGTTGGATGTGTGTTCACTTTCATTTGTTGGCATGCAGCGCACCCATCAACAAATGATTTGATGAACTTTGTCATTCCTGGCCACCAATAGTCTCTTTGCACCTGATCAACTGTGTTCCATTGTCCAGGGTGTCCATAAGGTAAGGCTTCATGGATGGTCTTGACGACCAATTGTCGTAACATTGGGTCGTTCGGAACATAGACTCTGTCTTTGTAAAACAATAGGTTTCCCTCGGTTCTCCAGT
This sequence comes from Moniliophthora roreri, assembly GCA_001466705.2. Taxonomy (NCBI): domain Eukaryota; kingdom Fungi; phylum Basidiomycota; class Agaricomycetes; order Agaricales; family Marasmiaceae; genus Moniliophthora; species Moniliophthora roreri. The sequence goes on from LATX02000182.1 coordinate 425,072, forward strand.
CTTGTAGAGATGATTTGATCAGTGGCATTCCTTTCTCAATGAGGCTTTCTATTGTCATTTGAAGGAATTCATCTCCTGGCAAGGCATCCTCCAATATGGTTTTGAGTTCTGCATCAATCACGTTAACAAATAACTTATCTGGTAGCATGACGATGTCATCGTTGTCGTTTTCTTCTTTGTCTATTAGATCCAGTTGTCTTGAAAGTGCATCGGATTGAACCATTTTCGTTCCTGGAACATGCACTAGTCGCAGGTCAAATTGAGTCAGGTATAGGCTCAATCTAGCTTGTCATTGATTCAACTTCTGTGCAGTCCAGAAGTAAGTCAAGTTCTTGTGATCAGATAGGACGGTCACCGGGTGAGCTCCTCCCAGGAGATAGTGTTCCCAGGCCTTCAGGGCGTTCGTGATGGCCAAAAGTTCGCGGTCGTAGATTCCGTAGTTCCGTTCAGTTGCGGTGAACACATGGGAGATATATCTGCATGGGTGCAATTCGCCGTCGGAACCCTGTTGTTTCAATACCGCTCCTGTGGCCCATTTCGAGGTGTCTGCTTCAATTATGAAGGGCTTCTCGTCGTCCGGCATTTGTAAAATTGGTCGCTGTGAAAATTTTGCTTTGAGAACATTGAACGCAGTGTCTCGCACTTTCGTCCATTCAAATTTCATGTCTTTCTTTGTTAACTCGTGTAAAGGTTGCACCAATTCCACGTATTTTCCTATGAACTTGCGATAGAAATTCGTGAATCCAAGGAACGATTGCACACCTTTGATTGTTTTAGGCACTTCCCAATCCTTTATTCCGGCTAATTTCGTTTCGTCCATCAAGATGTGTCCAGGTGTGATGACCATACCCAAGAATAACATCTTCGTGACTTCGAATTCGCATTTCTTCGGTTTGAGATATAGATCGTTTTCCTGCAACTGTTCTAGAACGTGTCTCATGCGAAGTTGATGGATATTGATCTCGTCAGAGAATATCAAGATGTCGTCCATGTAGACCATGCACCAGCCTTCATTGATGAAGTCTTTGAGGATGTCGTTCATGAATGCTTGGAACGTTGCCAGGGAATTCATTAAACCGAAGAACATAACCATAGGTTCGAAGAGACCTCGAGGCGTTTTGAACATGGCTTTCCATTGGTCTCCGTCTTTGATCCGTATATTGTTGTATCCGTTTCGTAAGTCCAACTTCGTAAAGATCTTGGCTGTCTTTAGTTTGTCCATGAGGTCTGTGACCAATGGTAAAGGATAACGGTTCTTGATCGTTCCGTTATTCAGATCTCGGTAATCTTGGCAGGGTCATAATGCTCCTGCTTCTTTCTTGGCTACAAAGAAAAAAGAGGATGCCATCGGGGATTTCGAGGGTCAAATGTATCCTTTTCGTAAATTCTCGTCCAGGAACTTGTCTTGTTCGATCCGCTCCTTTGGTGATAAAGAGTAGATTTTACAGTCCCGTGGCTTAAAATCTGGTTTGAGGTCGATTGCATGATCGTATGGTCATGAAGGTGGAAATCGTTCAGCTTTCTTCTTTTCAAATCGATCCGCATAATCGGAAAGATAGGCGGGAAGAAGTTCTTCCAATGGTTTCACTTTGACCTCATGAGCCTGTGCCAATACCTGAGAAGCGGATAACTTAGCGTTGATTCGAACTTCATCGCTGTCTTCTTCTCCTTTGATGAAAGACCGAATTAAGACTTCATCGTCTTCAACTTTATCCAATATTCCAGTGTCCAATTCCTTCGTTTCATCGAGGATTCCAATAAATGGTTTCACCGGTCGTCTAACCATAATCTTTCGCCTAGGTCAGAAGTGGACTACTCCGGTGACCCAATCAATATCTGGATTGTGATCTTGAAGCCAAGGTAATCCCAAAATGACTCTTTCCAGTCCTAATCCTGAGATCAACAAAGTTTCCTTCATTGATTTATCCCCGATTGTGATGTCGATTGTGATGGAGTGAGTGATCCAACCAATTTTGTTCCGGGTTCCATCAACGTTGAAGACCTTGATGGGTTTTTCTAGTCTTGTCCAGGGTTTCTTGAGCTTCCGTGCTTCTTCTTCACAGATGAAGCGTCCTCCAGCACCTGAATTGATCAGGGCTTTTGTTTCGATGATCTCTGTCCTGACGTTGTATTGAATAGGTATTTGCATAGAGTTTCGATTTAACTTAGCTAGTACAACGTTCGAGATCGTAATTGCAGGTGGTAAGAGCATCGGCCTCTTCCACCTCTTCAAAAACCCTCCTTTCCCATGAGATCAAAGATCTCCTCTTGTTCTCCTTCTCCTTGTTCGGCAATAAGCGCTCTGATCTTTGTGAAAGCTTCTCGCAGTGAGAGCTTCTTTGGTTTGTATTTCGGTGGTGGGGTTTGTGCTTGTCCTTTGGTGGGACAATCTCGTGAGATTTGACCAGTCTTCGCGCAACGGAAACACTTCCCTGCAACCATGTAGTCCTTTCTATCAGATTCAGACAACATTTGTCCAACTGTTACTTCTTTCTCCTTCCGGGTGATCTTCGGCTTGATCGGCTCTTTCTTCTTTCTATTAGCCATGACCAACTTGTACTGGTTGTTGTATCTGATCGCCAGTTTGTACCATTCGTCCAAGGTTTCAGGTTCTCCATCCGTTTGGAGCATGATCTTGTTTTGTAGAGATTCTGGGAGTCCTTCTCTAAAAAATCTCATCAGAGCTTCGTCATCATATTTGGTGTCCATCGCAATGAGGCGGAATTGATTGACATATTCGTCGGCTCTGTCCGTCATCTTGATTTGTTCGATTTTCGCCTGTGCTTCTCTGACAACGTTGACGGATTGCCATTCGTTTCGAAATCTCTGTTTGAAACTGCTCCACGTTTCTTTGGCAGCCTTCTTCTTCTCCACGGGGTCGTCGTCTTCAGGGAATAATTTCATCGTCTCCCTCTGCTTCCATTCACTGGTGTTTCCCTTTACCAGCAATAAAAGAAGCATCTTCTTCTTCTCATCAGTGTTCGCCTTGACTGGGTTCATTGCGAAATATAATTCGAGGTCGAGGAGGAATTGGCGGGTGTCTGATTGTTTTCCTAAAAAGGGGTCCGGAGTTGGCCCTTTACTGGCTTCGTCCTTCTTGTCATCGATTGTCTGGAGTACGGCCGTGGAAATAGTCCAGGCCCATTGTTCGTCGGCATCGTCGACTTCTACCTTCAGTTTGACATCTAAAGCTGCAGCGGCGCTTTCACTAGGAGTCGTCATTTCTGGAGTCGGGGTATGGAATAAATTCCGAAATTCGTCAAATAAATCTGGTTTGGAAGACTCAGCTTCAGGTTCTGTTCTTTCTTGTTGGAGACTTTCGACTGCTCCTCTCCGCTGACTACGAGTAATTCAGCACAGGGTCTGTTCGGGGTCGGGGTTCAATAGCTGTTTGGCTACTTCGAGTTGATCGTCAAGATCGGCTTCTTCGGCTGCCGTAAAGGGAGCCCTCGGGGGAGTTGTGTTTCGATAAGCGGTGATGCCTAAACCTGGATAGGTTGGCAACGATCAGCTTGACCTTTTGTTACGTTACTTGCGCAGCAACGACAACAACTCAACAACCACTATTACGTAGCGGTGCTAAGTTGACAAAAGGAGCAAGTTCAAGTTTGAGTTCTTCAGCTCGCGCTAAAGTTCTCAGAGTTCGGTCGAGATGAGCAAGGAGTCCAAAGGGTTAACTAGGTCAAGCTGAGGTAGCTTAGACCTACAAACTATCTACTTATACAACAATTGTAGCTATTAGTTTGTGTACAAACTGCTAGATCGACATTGTTTCAAATCGTTTATCTTACATGGAAACTGTTGTACTATTTATTCTCTTACTGTAGTCTTCACTACAGCTCCTTTGTTTTTATTTATACTACTATGTTATTCGCTGCAGTCTTTACTGTACACATCATAAATAGAAAGGAAAAGAATCGAATAGAATAATGACGTCAACTTGATGTCATGAATGACACAATGATGATGTCTTAAATATGAAGATAGGCATAAAATTGGAAAGGGGAACCGGGAATGTGGATGTGTCCAGATGTTAATAAGAAGCATAGGTAAAAAAAGGAAAATAGCGCCTAAGAGCGCTAAAGTGTCCAAGCAGTGATTTTGAAAGAAAAGATAGCCTGTAAACATACAATTGTAACATTACCCCCTGTTCATGTTCGAACTTACACGTTCGAAGCTATCAGTTGTCCTTCTACGAGCCATTCTCCTCCCCATTGCGCTTCTCTTACCACTGTCTCTCGGTCCAAACACCTAAAAATTCTTGGTCCCTCTGGGGATCCCATGTCGACGACGATCCCGTCTCCCAATGGCGGGTCTTGCGGCCTCTCACTGCTCTCCATTTCCATAGTCGGGGTCGTCCCATGTGGTATCATCTCTCCAATCGTGGTCAAGAGTCAATGTACCGCCGGTATCGTTTCGTCTTGCAGTTCTCGTAGACCTTCTTCTGTCCCTACAATATCCAGGGAGATGGCCAGCTTTAGCAGTGTTGCAAACCGGGCAGACATAGTCCACACAGTCGACGGCGCAGTGCTCTCCCAATTTGCACACAGGACATTCAACTCCTCCTGGACTTCGTCAAGCAGCGCTGTAGTATGCGTTATACGATCGCTTGACGTCAAGCCGACTGGCGAAGCCGTGTCGTCCGGCTCCGCGTCCTCGTCGTCCCACACCGATACGGTAGGGACGTTGGGTGTCTGGATTGATTGGGATAACAGGGGAGGGGAGGCGTACGGGGTTCGGGAGTTCCGGAGAAAGTCGTGCTCTCTGGAAGGTGGTGCTGGAAGGTTCGGTCGTACTGAAAGTGGTGGGGGGGAGTTCATGGCCGGCAGACATTGCGGGCGGGGTAGTAGGAGGGGAGACATCGGGGAATTTTCCAGCCCTTCTGCTGGCGTCGGAGACGTCGGACTCGTCACTTCTGGAATCGTCGACAATGGGGAATGGATTGGGGAAGAGTAGGGTTCGCTGGTCGGCAGGTAGACTGCTGACCCCAGCGATAGGAGTCGGGCTTCTTCGGCTGGTAGATGCATCCACGCGTCTGGATGGGTTGGTCTGGGAGAAAGAGGAGAAGGGGATTGGGGTCTGAATCGTTCCAATGCAGCGCTGTCTAAGTTGGAGGAGGTGCTGGCCTTTGGAGACCTCAGTTGCTTGTTTGAGACCTCTTCGATGGGCGATAACCTTCCGGAGGAAGGCTGGGTCGTTGGGGCTGACGTCGTCGTCCATAGCGAAGCGATCTCCATTGGGATCTGTGTCTGGGAGTACTATATGAAGCGGTAAGTTTGCTATATCAAGAGTAGGACGTGGTACTGCTATAGCCCCAGTGACAGTGAAAGTCTCGTCGTCCATAATGTGTTGGGCCAACATGCCCATGTGTCGATCCATTCTGGTTACGTTTTATAGAAGTTGTCGTCGCTGTCCACGAAGGAAGACTAGGCTACTGTAAAGCGCACGGTTCCTCTCACTGCTGGCGTTGATAGCAGTTGTCAGTTCCTCGTCGTCATGTTTGCAGTTCATAAGATAAAGGAGTTTGAACGTAGAGGGGTGAAAAGGTTCAGTGTGGACAGCGTTGTCCAGGAAAACTTGAGCTGGAGGGTCGAAGGGGGGTAGGCCAGTTTGGACAGAAGGGTTCATGTAGGAAGACATGTTTCGATGAGGAATGGAGAATCAACACAGGTTGTACTTGATTTTATATTTCAAGTACAACTCCATCGAATGCTTTAAGCCGGCTGGCTTCAGCCATTGATTGTGTGATGAGTTGTATCCTTTCCAGGAAACAAGGTATTCCTTTGGGGGTTGATTTTTCCTCTTTGGTCGATGTCCGATGATAGCTTCGACTTCGTATTCTTCTTGTCCTTCAACTATGTCTGGTGGTGGTTCCAGAAAGTTGGGTCCGTGGACGTCGGTTTCCTTGAATGGCGACAAAAGTCCAGCGTGGAAAACAGGGTGGATTCTCCATTGAAATGGGAGTTTCAGCCTGTACGTCACGGGTCCAAGGACTTCTGTGATTTCGAAAGGTCCTTTGCGTTTTGGGGATAATTTTGGAGATGGGTATCCTAGCGACAAGTTCTTTCCTTCTAGCCAGACTTTCTGGCCCTTCTCGAACCTGTCTAAGTCTTTTCTGCTTCTTTCTTTCACCCTTCTTGCGGCAATGTCTAGTAAGGCTGATGTTTCTTCTCTCAGCTTCTTCAATTCAGCCACTCTTTTCTCCACAGAAGGAATGGTCGTCTTTTCGAAAATAGTGGGGAGAGGTCGGGGATGATATCCCATCGTGAGATAGAAAGGGGAATTTTTTGTAACTGAATGCGTTCGGGTATTGTGTGCAAATTTGGCAAAGTGGAGGAGATCTTTCCATTTCGTTTGTTCCTTGGCGCAAAAGAATCGAAGAAAGATTTCTACTTCTTGATTGACCCTTTCAGTTTCTCCATCCGTTTGAGGATGATAAGTGGTACTTAGCATTTGTTTAATCCCCAATAACTTTCCCATTTCTTTGAAGACTTCGGCTGCTAATTGCGGGTCTCGATCTGAAATAATCTTGTCGGGTAATCCAAAGCGCTTGTAGACATGTTGAAAAAGTAGCTCTGCTGTATCTGTGGCGTTGATCTTTTTGTGGCATGGGATGAAAATCACCCCCTTCATAGCCACGTGGTCGACCACGACCAATATGGAATCATAATCTGCAACCTTGGGTAGATCTGTGATTAAATCCATCGATATGATCTGGAACGGCAACACATCTTTATGACCCCCAATGGGTTGTAGAGGCGTCCACGTTGGATGTGTGTTCACTTTCATTTGTTGGCATGCAGCGCACCCATCAACAAATGATTTGATGAACTTTGTCATTCCTGGCCACCAATAGTCTCTTTGCACCTGATCAACTGTGTTCCATTGTCCAGGGTGTCCATAAGGTAAGGCTTCATGGATGGTCTTGACGACCAATTGTCGTAACATTGGGTCGTTCGGAACATAGACTCTGTCTTTGTAAAACAATAGGTTTCCCTCGGTTCTCCAGTCTTGTAGAGATGATTTGATCAGTGGCATTCCTTTCTCAATGAGGCTTTCTATTGTCATTTGAAGGAATTCATCTCCTGGCAAGGCATCCTCCAATATGGTTTTGAGTTCTGCATCAATCACGTTAACAAATAACTTATCTGGTAGCATGACGATGTCATCGTTGTCGTTTTCTTCTTTGTCTATTAGATCCAGTTGTCTTGAAAGTGCATCGNCGTCGTACTTTGTGTCCATCGCGATAAGGCGGAATCGATTGACGTATTCATCGGCTCTGTCCGTCATTTTGATCTGTTCGATTTTGGCCTGCGCTTCTCTGACAACATTGACGGGTTGCCATTCGTTTCGGAATCTCTGTTTGAAACTGCTCCACGTTTCTTCGGCAGCCTTTTTCTTCTCTTCAGGATCGTCGTCTTCGGGAAATAACTTCATCGTCTCCCTCTGCTTCCATTCACTGGTGTTTCCCTTTACTAGCGACAAGAGAAGCATCTTCTTCTTCTCATCGGTGTTCGCCTTGACTGGGTTCATTGCGAAATATAATTCGAGGTTGAGGAGGAATCGGCGGGTGTCTGATTGTTTTCCCAAAAAGGGATCAGGAATTGGCCCTTTGCTGGCTTCGTCCTTCTTGTCATTGATTGTCTGTAATACGGCCATGGAAATTGTCTGGGCCCATTGTTCGTCGGTATCGTCGAGTTCTACTTTCGGTTTGACATCCGAAGCTGCAACAGCGCTTCCACTCGGAGTCGTCATTTCTGGAGTCGGGGTATGGAATAAATTCTGAAATTCGTCAAATAAATCTGGTTCGGAAGACTCAGCTTCGGGTTCTGTTCTTTCTTGTTGGAGACTTTCAACTGCTCCTCTCCGCTGGCTATGAGTAATTCGGCGCGGGGTTTGTTCGGGGTCGGGGTTCAATAGCTGTTCGGCTACTTCGAGTTGATCGTCGAGATCTGCTTCTTTGGCTGCCGTAAAGGGAGCCCTCGGGGGAGTCGTGTTTCGATAAGCGGTGGTGCCTAAACCTGGGTAGGTCGGCAACGATCAGCTTGACCTTTTGTTATGTTACTTGCGCAGCAACAACAACAACTTGTCAACCACTATGACGTAGCGGCGCTAAGTTGACAAAAGGANCTGGGTTCATTGCAAAATATAATTCGAGGTTGAGGAGGAATTGGCGGGTGTCTGATTGTTTTCCTAAAAAGGGGTCCGGAGTTGGCCCTTTACTGGCTTCGTCCTTCTTGTCATCGATTGTCTGGAGTACGGCCGTGGAAATAGTCCAGGCCCATTGTTCGTCGGCATCGTCGACTTCTACCTTCAGTTTGACATCTAAAGCTGCAGCGGCGCTTTCACTAGGAGTCGTCATTTCTGGAGTCGGGGTATGGAATAAATTCCGAAATTCGTCAAATAAATCTGGTTTGGAAGACTCAGCTTCAGGTTCTGTTCTTTCTTGTTGGAGACTTTCGACTGCTCCTCTCCGCTGACTACGAGTAATTCAGCACAGGGTCTGTTCGGGGTCGGGGTTCAATAGCTGTTTGGCTACTTCGAGTTGATCGTCAAGATCGGCTTCTTCGGCTGCCGTAAAGGGAGCCCTCGGGGGAGTTGTGTTTCGATAAGCGGTGATGCCTAAACCTGGATAGGTTGGCAACGATCAGCTTGACCTTTTGTTACGTTACTTGCGCAGCAACGACAACAACTCAACAACCACTATTACGTAGCGGTGCTAAGTTGACAAAAGGAGCAAGTTCAAGTTTGAGTTCTTCAGCTCGCGCTAAAGTTCTCAGAGTTCGGTCGAGATGAGCAAGGAGTCCAAAGGGTTAACTAGGTCAAGCTGAGGTAGCTTAGACCTACAAACTATCTACTTATACAACAATTGTAGCTATTAGTTTGTGTACAAACTGCTAGATCGACATTGTTTGTTTAGCAAATAGAATGTACCTTTGACAACATGATAAATAAGAGAATGACATCAGAAGTGATGTCGAGGAAACAAAAATAAATATGATGATACAATAAGCGACGTCAGAAATGACATCACATCATAAATAGAAAGGAAAAGAATCGAATAGAATAATGACTCAACTTGATGTCATGAATGACACAATGATGATGTCTTAAATATGAAGATAGGCATAAAATTGGAAAGAGGAACCGGGAATGTGGATGTGTCCAGATGTTAATAAGAAGCATAGGTAAAAAAAGGAAAATAGCGCCTAAGAGCGCTAAAGTGTCCAAGCAGTGATTTTGAAAGAAAAGATAGTCTGTAAACATACGATTGTAACAGCTGTTCTTCTACTGACAGGATTGTTGTCTTTTCGAAAACAGTTGGGAGTGGGTGAGGGTGGTATCCCATCATCATAAAGAATGGGGATTTTTTGAGAACGGAGTGAGTTCGGTTGTTATGTGCAAACTCTGCCAGTGGGAGGTATTCCTTCCATTGAGTCTGTTCTTTCGAGCAGAATGCTCTGAGATACACTTCAATTTCTTAATTGACCCGTTCCGTTTCTCCGTCAGTCTGTGGGTGAAATGCTGTGCTCATTGAATGTTTGATGGACAGCTGTTTCCCCATCTCTTGGAACACTTCGGCAGCAAATCTGGGGTCGCAATCGGATATGATACGATCCGGTAATCTGAATCTTTTGTATAGGTGTTGAATTAATAATTCCGCTATCTTGGTGGCGTCCGTCGTTTTAGTGCATGGGATAAAAATTACCCCCTTCATAGAGGAGTGGTCCACCACGACAAGAATACTATCCATACTATCACATTCTGGTAGATCCGTAATCAGATCCATTGTGCATACTTGAAATGGGAAGGCGTTCGGTGTAGCATGGATCGGTTGTATGGGTGTTCTCGTTGGATGAGTATTGATTTTTGATTGTTGGCATACGACACAGCCATCAACAAATGATCTGACGAATTTCGCTATTCCTGGCCACCAGAAGTCCCACTGTACTTGTTCGACCGTATTCCATTGACCTGGGTGTCCTACACCTGGCGTCTTATGTATTCCTTGCACTACGTGACGGTGGAGATCAGTATTGTTGGGTACATAGACCCGATCTTGGAAGAAAAGGAGTCCCCCTTCAATTCTCCAGTCCGATAGAGCGGATTTGATTGGCGGCACACCTTGTTCCAACAGTTGCTCCAAGGCCGACTTATGAAAGTTATCTGGGCCCAATCGCTCTATGATGTCGTCCTTCATTCCTAGATCAATTCTTTTGATGAATAATCAATCTGGTAACATGACGATATCCTCGTTATCGGTGTCTACTTCGTCCTGTTCGTTACTGCGTCGTGACAAGGCATCAGCTTGGGTGATTGACTTCCCTGGAACGTGAACTAGTCCTAAATCAAATTCTGATAGGAAAAGGCTCCACCTGGCCTGTCGTCGATTCAGCTTCTGAGCCGTTCAGAAGTACGTCAGATTCTTGTGATCTGACAGGATTACGACTTTAAACTTCCCTCCCATGAGGTAGTGTTGCCATTCCATTAATGCTCTGTAGATGGCCAAAAGCTCGCGATCGTATATTTCGTAGTTCCGTTCCGGGGGTGATAGAGACTTCGAAAGATACCCGCATGGGTGCCATTCGCCATCTGTTCCCTTCTGTCTGAGGACCGCTCCCGTAGCCCATTTGGAAGCATCAGCTTCAATGATAAAGGGCTTGTCAACATCTGGCATGACAAGTATTGGTTCAGATAGGAATTTCGCCTTCAGAAGGTCAAAGGCTATTTGACATTCCCTAGTCCATTTGAACTTCCAGTTCTTCTGCAATAGGTTGTTCAAGGGTCTCGTCAGCTGCGCGTACTTCCCTATGAACTTCCTATAGAAATTCCCGAATCCTAAGAACGTGCAAACTCCCTTCACAGTCTGCGGAGGTTCCCATTCTGCTATTCCTGCCAGCTTTACGGGATCCATCGCAATGTAACCGGGTCGTATGACCATTCCCAAAAATACCACTTCCGTTACATCAAACTCACACTTTTCCGGTTTGAGAAACAGATCATGTGTCTGCAGGCGACGCATTAGTCGCTTCATCCGTTCCCTGTGCTTGGCCTGATCTTTTGAGAAGAGGAGGATGTCGTCCATATAGACCACACACCACCCTTCGTCAATAAAGTCAGAGAGGATGTCATTCATGAATGCTTGAAAAGTGGCAGGGGAGTTGCTTAGTCCGAAAAACATAACTGTCGGCTCAAAAAGTCCTCTATTGGTTTTGAAGGCAGCTTTCCATTGATCTCCATCTTTTATTCTGACGTTATTGTAGCCATTTCGAAGATCCAGTTTCGTGAATACCGTGGCTCCCTTTAGTTTGTCCAAAAGCTCTGAAATCAGAGGTAGGGGATAGGCGTTCTTGACAGTTCCTTTGTTGAGTTCCCTGTAGTCCTGCGTCGGCCGCAATGCTCCTTTTTTGCTACGAAGAAGAAGGGGGATGCCATTGGCGACTTCGATTTACGAATGTATCCTTTCCATAAGTTCTCTTCAAGGAACTTGTCCTGCTCTATCTGTTCCGTGGGGCTGAGCAGGTACAGTTTGCAGTTTCTTGGCACAAAGTCTGGTTTGAGGTCGATCGCATGATCATAAGTCCGGGCAGGTGGGAATCGTTCGGCCTTCCCCTTCTCGAAGTGATCTCGATATTCCCGTAAGTACTCTGGAATGAGCTCGTCGATGTCCTTCTTCACTGTCTGCTGTTGATGAGCCATCTCTTGGGAGGCAGTGATCTTTGCTCTGATGAGAACTTCTGGTTCGCTGTTGTCCAGGACCCCTCTGAATCTTTTGATCTGAATCTTCCTTCGAGGCAGAAACTGAATTTCTCCCATTTCCCAGTTGATTGCAGGGTTGTGGTATCGTAACCAAGGGAGTCCCAAGATCATCGCTTCATCTCCAATACCCGATATCATAAAGTTCTCCCTAAATTCCTTTCCAGCTATGTTGAATTCCAATTCCACTATGTGCGTTATCCAGGCTGTATTATTGGCTGTTCCATCTATGTTAAAAACCTTGATCTTTTCCGGCAACTGAATCCATTTCCTTCCTAAACTTCGTGCTAGCGCAGTGCTTATGAACCATCCTCCGGCTCCTGAATCCAACAACACTTTTGTTTCGATGATTTTCGTTCCCACTTTGTACTGGAGGGGGATGTGCATAGAATTTTGGTCCAGTTTGGCTAGTACAAAGTGCAAAATGGTTATCGGCGGCTGAGACATTGTCCTCTTTTGCCGTTTCAAAAACCCTCTTGTTCCATCAAGTCGAGGAGCAAGTCCTTTTCATCTCCCATCTCATTCACCAAGGCTCGTATCTTCGCAAATCTTTCTTCTTTTGAAAGCTTCTTCGGCTCTTCTTGTTTCTTCTCGTCTTTCTTCGGCGAATCCGGGCAGTCTTTGATTCGGTGTCCATTCTGTCCACATCGGAAACATAACCCCTTTGCCATATATTCCTTCCAATCAATGTTGCCGATCTGCTTGATAGCGACTTCTTCCTTCTTTCGGAAATTCCTTTGGGGTTTCTTCCCTCCATGTTCTTCATCCCACACCTTTCCGTATTCCTGCACCTGCTTGTAACTCTCATCAAATAAGATGGCAGCATTCATCCAATCCTTGATCGTAGTTGGGGCCCCTTCTGGTCTCGTCATGATCTTGAGCGCTAAACTTCTGGGCAACCCTTGTTTGAAGGCCACAATCTGGGCCACATCGTTATACCCAGTTTGCTTTGCGAGGTAGGTGAACTGATAGGTATATTCGTCGGCTCTATCTGTCATCTTCAGATCCTTAAGCTCCAACTGTGCTTTTAATGCAGGATCGAGGGGCTCAAAAGAAGTCTTGAAATCTTCTAAAAAGTCCACCCACGTAACCTTCTCTGCTTCCGGATTGAACGCGAGAAGGAGGTCGGTTTTGTTGTTCTTCCAGAATTCTCCGGGTCCATCAGTCATGTAGGAAAGGAGAAACAGCTTCTTCGACCTGTCGTCGGGGAACGCTTTTGGGTTAAGTGTGACATAGATCAGAACTTCCCATAGAAACCATTTTGCTTCCCTCCTGGCTCCCGTAAATGCTCTCGGCAAAGCAGCCTTAACCTCCTTCACTGCTGATACTACTTGTACTGGCATTGCGGATCCAATAACCGCTTCCTCTGGTTCCTCCTTCTTTAGTCTGCTTCCTGATGGTCTCTTATCTTCTGACATTTCCTCCAATTGTATTCTTGGTGATCTGGGGCTGTTCTTTAGTTCTTGTAGTAATCACTAGAACAGGTCTAGTTCTGGAGATGTCGATGAGGTATTCAATGTATCCGATTCTGGCAATTTTGGTGTGTTCAGCAATAATCTCTCTTTGAATTCGGTCGCTCTTGATCCAGTTGGAATGGATAATGGGGTTGAGATTCTCCTTGTTTCTGGGTCTTCTTCGAGTGTCTCGGTTAGAGGCCGACTCTTTGGCGATGGCAAGTGCAAGGGGGTCAATAATTCTCAGCGCGACGCTCAGGTTAGCGGTGGGATCACTCGTCCACCAGGATTTGATATGGATTGGGTTTGTAGCCCACGCCGGCACGCTTCTGCTTCGGCGATGTCTTGCTCGAGCTGTTGTTCCGTCCGTGGTGGCGTCTTGTCGTCCTTTAGTGATGCCTAAACCTGGGTAGGTCGGCAATCGATCAGCTTGACCTTATGTTATGTTACTTGCACAGCAACGTCAACTTCAACCACCTATGAAAGGAAGAGCCCTTCACGAGTAGTTTCTAAGTTCAAGTTTGAGTTCGTTCAGCCGATGCTAAAGTTCAGAGATCCGTCTCATTGCGTTGACACAAGCTTAGATTAACCAGGTCAAGCTGGAGACTTAGAGTCTCAGCTTGAGCACTTAAATACGTTACAGGATTCAACTACTAAGTAGACGGTAACAGTCGGCTAAATAGTAATTCGTCTTGAGTAATGTCTATCAGTATCGGCATGAAATACTACACGGTCATGGAATGGGATGGGAAAAGAAGGTAAGAAGGCATATGAGTTCAATGACATGAACGGCGTCTGAGAAAAGAGAAGGAAAGAAGAGAAAAAGAATCAGATATGACAGTAAGTAAGAAAAACGTAACACAGAGGGTGTTGGAATGGATATGGCAAAGGGTTATTTGATAGCAGCGACTTCATGTAGATTACAACCTGGTGTATTTAGAAGTATGTTGTCAGAATACATTATACTTTCTTACATCTGTCCAATGATATCTGACAAAAAGCTGGCAATGGACCTGCTCAAACCTACCCACATAAAAACATCAGACACCATCAAATACCATCAGTTGCTGTCAGAAAAGGTGGCAAATTACTGATGATATCCATTGGTATCCGTTTTTCAAGACATCCTATACCAACGGAGACCATCGGATACTGTCAGATGTTTTCACACTAGGCGTGAGGTACAACATAGACGGCGAGATGCTTAGTAGCGGTATATTCACAGCTCTTGCAATGTACTTGGTGTGTTTAGATTCCGTGCCAGCTATTGCTTATGTGCTCATGTACATAGCTACTTGTACTGTAAGCCTGTGCAAAACATGGATCCAGAAGCTTTTTTGTAGTGATGTTGCTTGAATGTGTAGTATTTTAAATGGCATCGATACAATCAAGGTCAGAGAAAAAGCCATGGTATCCTCACACAGGGGCAGAAATTACATCCATGATAAATACTAAATACACTCAGGAGAAAGATTGTACACCTCAGGCTCATCCAAAATGAATTCTCGCTCACAGGTGAGTTTTAGAAAACGGGACAATCAAGCGACTTAGAAACTCTCCATGACCACAACACACGCAGTGTCCACCGTCTGTACACCTTTCTTTGGTCCCCAATGCTTGTACATTCATCTGGGATACTTGTCTTAAGATTGGGCCAACAAGAAATTGCTGTACAGTGGAGACTTGGAGCTGGAGAGGGAAGAATATAGAAACTCTCCATGCAGAATGAGTTCAACATCTCTCAAGCTTGTCTAGCAAGGTGGCTCCCATGGAAGCATACAAATACAATATCTGGTGTTATTATCCACTGTTTCTGAAGAAACTGGATCAGCACAGACCATAGATGTGCTGGGATGTTCGTTTGAGTAAGTTGTGCATGATCAAATGTAAATCAAAGCGCCATCAATATAGTCCTCGAGCAGATCTTCCCATAATTTTTTTTTACCTTCAGGGCTTCATGCCATTTTCTAAATGCTTATTCAATTAATGCATGCTTTAAGACACATTTATGAGAAACCAGGATGATATCTCATCAAATAGCCAACAAAATTCACAGCTACTGGTGCTCTTATTTGTCTGCAGCACTGTACTAGTCTCAGAGATGGACTTCAATCGTTCCAAGGTGTATAATGATATAAAGGTAGGTTGATATATAGACACGCCACTGTGATGGCTCAATGAGAAGCAACAATGTACATGGAAAATCTACACTAGGGCTGGATGCCATGCCCATATATACAGTGGCAACAGTTACAGCTGTATGGCTATCGTATCCATAGCATTGACAAAAAATTTGAGCTTTATACAGGATGGTGGACAGGATGAGTTGAACCTATTTAAACCTATACTGTACACGGCCGATATGGTGTGCTGCTGTAGTCCGAGAACCCACAGTGGTGCCATGAGAGGTAAGAAAATTTGATTCCTTTGTTGGTATGGAAAGACAGAAACATAATAGTAGGGGGGGGGGGGGGGGGGGGGGTCAGGCCCAGTGGGATTTTGGTCGACAGCATCCGATGGCATCTGATGGAAACCGACGAACTCTAAAAACGTCGTATAGAGCATTGTTAAGTCGGAATTTTTTCGATGATATCCAATGCTATCCTATGTTATTCAATGTATCCTGCGTGGGTGTTTGTAGGCCTCATCTTTCATCAGGTTTCATCGGATAACATTAGAAAACACTATTTCATTGAGTATTACAATACATTGCACCTGAGATACCATAGTCACCAACAAGTCCAATGTTCTACACCTTGCGATGCCCTTGTCCTACACCTCACGAAACCCTCTGCCTAATGCCCAACAGACCTTCTCCATCTATTCGTCATTTCGGGTCTTGAACTGTACATCTAATATGTTTGACGGTCAGTAATGCAGGACATGCCAATAGTGAGAGCCCAAAACTCACCGATTATAAGGCTTCTGAAACCATGGTGTTCTGTGGTAACTCTCAGCACAGTACAAGGTAACAAGAGGGAGAATACCATACATGATGTCTGTGTATCTCCTTGTCAATCTGATGGGAGTGCCTTCACTTGAGTTTTGATGAAATCTGCTGTATTTCATTAGTACATTTTGATTGCGTGAGAATTGTCGTGAGCACACCAAAGCCGATCCTACTGGTAGAAGCCCAAATTGATCCATTTTGATGTGTAAGTCACGATATCTTCGGGCTGTTGGGGCCGGGAAGTTAGCAATGTGGCAGGGAAAAGGGGAAGTGGTGGTGATTGGAAAGAAAAGAGGTGGAGATGGTGGTGGTTGAGAAGAGAGAAAGGAGCACGGGAAAAGTTTAGGGTAGGCCTGAGAAATAGAACAGCGCATGGACCACAGAATGGCTTGGGTGATTTCTTTTCTCACCTAAGTCCCACCAGTCATGCCAGATTCAAGATAGGTGCACATCTAAATCTTTCAGAGTTTTGTTGCCAGGACATTGGAATTGCCACATTTCATCGTATGTTATCGGATGGCATCGAATAACATCGACTAACATCTTGTTGGGGGTCAGGAGGGAGTTCTAGGGATGGAGATGACTAGTGCAAGGACCATATTTCAGGCTGAAGGCTTCGTGGACAGTGCTGAGGGGAAGAATACAGAAGTCAGTGCCTGTAATCCTTTCACCGAACCAGCAGGCATATGTACCAGTAAGTCACTGCATTTCATGGACCAGCTCTCAGTAAACTATCATCGATTCCGGAGTCCATACCCCCCCATGTGCTAGACTGCCTCCCTGCATTAGCCCGACCCAAGGTGAAAAAATATAAATTGTTGATCTGCTGAACCCTGTGGCCTGAGACTGTCATTGTCTGAGTTGTTGCAGGGTTGTCGTGACAGGGTCATTGATACTGAAGCTGGCTAAATGATCCGAGATGAGCAGATTGTAGCCAGATTGAGGGCGAAACAGAGGATGGTCAGTACGGTTGTGGGAGACAACAACAAGCAATGGCATGATTTTGTATTTTCTAGGGAAGGTGAAACGTGGACGATCCAAAAAGGAAAGCGACTCAGGAAGGACGGCTGACACAACTTGGAGTTTCTGAGAGGAAGATATTAGCATATTCGAGGAGATAAAGGATAGATATTCGCGTACAGGCCTTTGATGCGGAAAACGTTCTCATCAGAGGGCGGAAACCACCCGGACCATGCCTTCTACTATGACATTTTACCTGGGCACCATAGGTGTACTATGTCAATAGATGGCTCAATCTGTCCAAGAAAATGTGCGTTGGAGACAAGGAACAGACAAGGAACATGCATATGCACAGGGCCCACAGCCTGAAGTCCATGGTGAAGTTTCCTACGTTAGGACAGATATCTGACTTCTCAAATTTCAGCAATGTTCCAAACGATGTCCACTGTGCTTACGTAAACAGATGTGAGAGGACTCAGAGAAGCAAACGCATATAAGTTGCCCGGAAACCCACGAATTATATTGAATGTAAGCAAAATAAAACATTACAGGGATTTACGCATGACAAGAAATGATAGAGTACTCAATATAGAAAGAAGTGCAGCGGTTTAGCCATGTGTTATCCCCAAGCGCTGTTCAGAGATGAATGTCTTCTGGTAAGCGGCAAAGTTGAGCCCATACGTCTCGGGAACAAAGATTGCAAGTGTACTTCGTTTCCTATATATATGTAACGACATTAGTAAGCTGTGTTAGATAGTGAAGGGAATACATACAACCGCTTCTAACCAGATTGACATAGAGGCAAAAGAATAGTAGCAGTCTGGGCTCAAAATTATCATGTTTTGTATCGTGTCTGTTCCTTTTTGAAGTTGTTCGCTGTCGGTAAAAGAATCGGCGAACATGCTCAAAAGGCTCCACGCTGCAATGCTACACGAAACCTGTAAGGTATGGGGGTCAGTACTGCTTACTTGACATTAAATTTACTGAGCTCCATACCTTCATGCTGACACCGAGCGAGTGCCACCCACATAGTAGTTTGAGGTATTCCGTATCCTCCAAATGAACACCTTGATTCACTAACAGCCAACGTTCATGATTGAGTGAAAAGGTTATGATTTGATAGACAAGGATTGGCGTATAGACTTCTTGACCTGAAAGGGGACGATGGGCAGCCCAGTTGGTGTCTTCATCCAGTGCGCCAGTGATGATATCAGAAAACCCGTCCCTCGTGAAAACCTAGCTCATTTTATCAGGATATCAGACTTAAAGCTTAGAGCTTGAAGCTTACATATCTTCTTTCAAATCTCCTTTTCGCTGTCAGTCTGTTGCCATTATTCATCTATGAGACTGAAGAAAGACTGGGAAAGGAGACGCTGATAATACATTGAATGGACAATCTGTGTAACGTACATGTTTTTATGGTGTGCTCGAAACAGAATACTGCAAGCTTAATAAATTCGCTGTTGTAAGATGGCCCGTGTCATTCGCTCGAGCCCTTGGAGCAAGCAATCCCCAGAAAATTAAAAGGCACCCGAGCACTCGAACTGCGAGCAGAACCGATGAAGAGCGGCTTGAAAAATGGCCTTCTAAGCGCTTGACCCGTCCATATTGAACTTCTGAGGCGGCTACGAGGGGCGGGGCTGAGCTGATGGCTCTGATGGCTCTGGATGGTCTGGGGAAAGGTGGTGTCATTACATCATCTCCGCGTGATCAGACACACATCTCTGTATCATAGAATTCAGCATTCCAATCCCCATAGTTCGTTCAGCACCCTCTACACAGATAGCCACGTCTATCAAGCTCTAATTGAAGCCCATATCTTGTTACTCGAACGACGCGTTATTCAGTGCGGAGAGTTCGGAAAGCTGAGAAAATAAAGTCTGGCGCAACACTGGTGCCAACTCATGCTTCATTCGGTGACGGAGGGAAAGCTGGAGTAGAAGGGGTCAACCTAATTCCAGGTATGCTATTTCGAGCTTATCTACTCGGTACACAAATTCACTGGCTATCATCGTCGCCTACTTGATAAGGTCAAACAACTATTTAACCAACCATGTGCCCCTCCCGCCTCGATGCGCCAATCAGGCCCCACAAACATCGTCAGAAGCATAAGCCATCAATCCCTCTCTTCCTCTTCCAACTTCTTCCTTACCTTGGGTGATTGGGACGAATCTACACGCACTCTCAAGATTCTCGCATCTGTAAATGGGCCGGGGATCAAAGCACGGGAAGGATTCTACAAAACAGGCCGACGAGGCCTTATTGGCTTCTTTGGGATATAAACAGGAGTTCAAACGAGCTTTCACCCCCCTGGAGGTGCGACGCACTCGATTTCATCGTTATCTCCTAGTTAACAGCTATTCAGGTCTTTGGTATCGCTTTTTCAATCATTGGATTACTACCATCCATAGCTTCAGTGCTCATCTACGCGATTCCGAATGGGGGTGGTCCTGCCATGGTCTGGGGGGTTCGTGTTCCTTTTCATACGACCTATACGTCAATAACTTATAATCCTTGGAAACTGCTTTGTAGTGGCTTGTGGCCAGTATATTCGTCCTCTTCGTGGGAATGTCTATGGCGGAGCTTGCCTCCTCCGCTCCAACATCGGGAGGCGTGCGTTCTATTTATTTACCCCACAAAGCGCGTTTACTCATTCATTTCTGCACAGCTCTACTTTTGGACCTATGCACTGTCGTCTCCGCGGTGGAGGAATCTCTTGTGCTGGCTTGTCGGATGCAAGTACCCTGGTTCAGTTCTAGTTACTAGTCCTGACTTGTGTTACAGATGCCAACACAATTGGCTCAATTGCCGCCGTTGCAAGCATAGACTGGGGCTGCGCAGTGCAAAGTGAGCATGTTTTACAATCTATACAAACCAATTTGCTCAATACTTTTAAATATAGTGACAGCAGCTGCTACCATT
This sequence comes from Moniliophthora roreri, assembly GCA_001466705.2. Taxonomy (NCBI): domain Eukaryota; kingdom Fungi; phylum Basidiomycota; class Agaricomycetes; order Agaricales; family Marasmiaceae; genus Moniliophthora; species Moniliophthora roreri. The sequence continues at coordinate 445,115 of LATX02000182.1, forward strand.
GGCTCAGGCGGTACATTCGAGGCGACCAGTGCTCAGAGTTTGTACGTATCTCTCATTTGACAATATTCCCCGTATCCCTGACATTCAGCAGCGGTGTTTATGCTGCTATCATGGCTACTCATGCGTTGGTATGCTGTTTAGGAACAACGGTGTTGGCTCGCCTCCAGACCGTATACGTGGTTTTGAATGTCTTGTATGGTCTTTCGAGCTATGCTTTATCTGTCTTTTGGCTTATTTCCTTACTCGAAGACTCTGTCTTGCGGTCATCATAGCATTACCTGCAGCTACGCCGAAAGAATTCAGAAACACAGCAAGTTTTGCGTCAGGAGAATTCGTCAACCGTGCGATACCCACTTGACTAAGAGGTGCTTGATCTCACGTATTCACGATGTAGTCAACGGATGGCCTGATGGATACGCATTCATTATGAGCTTCCTCGCTCCACTTTGGACAATATGTGGGTATCCCCTCTCCACTTGAGCGCCGTTGAGCTTATTCTGTTATTAGGTTCTTTCGATTCTAGCGTTCATATTAGTGAGGAGGCTTCAAATGCAGCAACGGCGGTTCCATGGGCGATAGTCAATGCTATTGGTATAGCCGGTATACTGGGATGGGGTTAGTATTGGCCATGACTCCGAGGAATACTTGCTCTAACCTGTTTATTTCAGCAATCAACATGTCTCTAGCGTTCTGCATGGGAACCGACTTGCAAGCGCTGTATGATAGCGAACAACCAATGGCCCAGATATTCTTCAATGCCTTTGGTCAGAAAGGAACTTTAACATTGTGGGCATTTGTTGTGATTGTACAGTACGTGACCTCAACATTACCCCGAGGTTATGAGGACTGAGACACCTTTCGTTCAGGTACATGATGGGATCTAGCATGGTAAGTCTTAGTCCTACAGTATGCCTTGATACAACGATCTTTACATCCCTGATCAGCTTTTGGCTGCGAGTCGGCAAACTTATGCTTTCAGCCGTGACCACGGTATGTCCAGGTACCCATCGTTCTATCCACGTCCATTCACCCTTCAATACCGCTAGCACTTCCATTCTCATCTTGGCTATATCGAATGAACAGTTATACCGAAACACCTGTCAACACAGTGATATTCGACGCTGGAATCGCCCTTCTTCTTGGATTGCTGATCTTCGCGGGAGACAGCGCTATCAATGCGGTCTTTGCTATCTCTGTGACAGGACTCTACGTTGCCTACGCGATACCAATCGTGGCTAGATTTGTTGGAAAGAATGACTTCAAACCGGGGCCTTTCAATCTCGGAGTCTTTGTGAGTCCCAGCTAATTACCCTCTGCGGAATACGAAGTGCCTGACGCACCTTTAGAGCCTCCCGGTAGCCGTGATCGCAGTCCTCTTCATGACGTTCCTTGGGATTGTCTTCCTATTTCCGACGACTCCACAAACCGATGTCGCAGATATGAATTATACGGTCGTCGTATTGGGCGGAGTGATGCTCCTTTCAGTGGTGTGGTACTATTTCCCCAAGTATGGTAAGTTGAAGACATACAGCCCTTGCAATGTCCTAGACTCACTCTTTCCCTCAGGTGGCGTTTATTGGTTTACTGGCCCTGTCGCAAATATCACGGACAATGTTCCCGAGTTGGCTGGACAGTTGAAAGAGGAACCTGTAGGAGAAACGAGTTTAGATAGTAAAGGATCGAAGACTTGAGGCGACATCTTACATGGCCTGTACTCATGACACAACTCTGTACTTGACGTCTCTCAATTTTCACCATCTGCTTGTAAATTGCCCAAAACAGTGCTGTGCTTTGGTAAGCATCAATACTTGTTATACCTTCTGATGTCTTGCTTCCACCATCGTTGACCGTTCACCGTCGAAGTCGTTATATTCATGCTCTTAGCTCACATGATGCTTGGATATTGATGCATTAGTGGCTTAGTGGACGTCTGTCCTTCAGCACCCTTGTTCTCGCGTCTTGCTGATAACCAGTCATGTTTTCCTCGCTAACCTCGGCACCGAATACATATTACACTGGTCAACGTTTCAACGTAGCTCAGGGACCAACGTATATAAGTGGGAAATGAAGGGGTTTGGGAATAGGTTGGACAGTACCGATGATGAAGAATGCAGGCTATAATGTAAGTGGCATCATCGAAGGCGTCCCCGCGGTCTGAGCCCATCATCTACAGGTAGTATTATCAAGAATAAATCAGGCACCTCTACAAGCTCTGTCAGTTCGTCCCTGTCCCGATAGCTTGCCTCTGTCGAGTTCCGACAGATGTTCAAGGTAGCCCGCGAAGCCGGCCTAGACGTTTCAAGTTTTGAGACGTTCTTTTGTTGGTCCTCTGAAGTCCACGACAGGCCTGGTTTTAAACACAACATTGCAACCAGTTACCATACCAAACTCCTCGATTTCCGCGCACATATGTATCAGCCTCGTCGTGACATTCCATCCGTCAAAAAGCTCTTGAGGTTCAATGATGAGCCACTGCTACTGAAGGGATTATCAACTTCCTCTCCTACATAAGACTGTGCAATCAGATACCTGATTCGCTTTGACATGATTCAATGCAGATCCCCAACAGATCGCCGTGCGTCAAATCTTGGACGTAGTCATTCACAAGAGTTGGCGTCTTGAATGCGAGGATCGATGAAAGGCGAGCTGCTCAACAAACTGGTCATGCCATTAGCGGCCCGCCAAAAGAGTAAAGCGCTATTGCTGACGTTAGGTTGGAGCTACAGTAGAGTAAGAGTAGAACTACATGTGCAAACGGAGAGACTAACGAGTTCACATAACTTAGAGGATAAAACTTAAAAGGAGTGATCAGTAGTTTAATTAGGGGTATACATGGGAGGAAGCTCAAGAGGCTCTGAATCTTCGACCCGGGTATGATCAGAGGGAGAAACGAGCGGTTGTTGCGTGGATGTGGCAGTATTGGGACGGGAGGGCGCAAAAGTCGACGCAGTTCCGGGGCGGGAGTAGACAGATGCACTGTCTGGTCGGGGGGGTGGATAGCTTGGCCCAGATGCGGTAGACGGACGGGAGCTTGCAGTGGAATGCTGAGGGATAAGGGGAGCATCTGTAGCGGGCGATCTGCCTGTCTGCGGTGTCAAGCGAATGCCGCTGTCGACGTGCATGATGGGAGTGATACGAGATGACGAGCCTTCTGAGAAGTCCAACATTCGTTGTTTCCCCTTCAACTCCGGGACTCGAAGGGCATTATCATCATCGGGGTTGATAGTATGCAACCGAGGGCTGTGAGGTATTGTGGATGCCACACCCGATTCATGAGGTGATGGCGAAGTGGATGGTCGAGAAGAATGACCAACAGATAAGTGGGATCGGGGGGAAGTGGAGGCATCGTCTCCTGTCTGCCGTCGCCTCAAAGGGGACAATGGCGCCTCATAACCTGGGCCTCTAGAGTGCGAGCTGGGTAAACTGGCATTATAACCGTCCCTTTCTAGCGCCTTCATCTTGCGTAAATACAATTGGTCTTCAGTGTTACTGCTGATATGAGGTCGCAAAGGAGAGCCTGGAGGCGTGGAAGGCAGTGCACGACGAGGAACCAACGGTGAATGATTCCTAGATGTTTGAGCAAACCTGCTGTCATTCGGGTGGACATGTTCTTCGGCTGTGGTGTCAAATGTTCCGGAGTTGTGGCGATGGTGAATGCTGGATAGTGTATGCGAACGAGACGGAGGAAATTGTGTCGAGGAGGATTCCGAATATCCTGAATTGTGGCCAGGCGAAGAAGGTATGCAGCCGATGTTCAGTCCGCTGGACGCTGTAGTTGAATATTCGGGTGGTAGATTGCCCCAGTCGTCGGCAGGCAACGGGTAATCTACCTCGATTTGAAGCGGCTCGTGGTGTGAGAGTGTATCATCTGCAAAAGACGCCGCGGTTGGAGAGGACAGCGCAGCTGAAGACGAAAATGGAGTCGGGGAAGCGAGTAGTCCAGTTACCGACTGGGTAGACGGTGTGGACGAAATGTTTGGCCGGGAAACGGGGGGGAAAAGAATGATCTCGCCTTTCAAGGGATTTGAGACATAACACGGAGAAACAGGAGAGGATTCACTCACCAGCAGCAGACGCGTTACCCTTATCTGGGACCTTGGGCGGCGTCCTGGAAGCTCTTTGCCGTCGACGATAGAAGAGCACTGCACAGATTACAGTAATGATGCCTAGAGCTCCTAAAATGAAACCCATGACCCCGCCCACGGGAAATGAAGCTTTGGAGTCCTTGGAAACAGCATACGGATCTCGTACGAGAATATAGTCAAAGTAGAATGGAGTGTCGGAAAGGGAAGTGACAGTCAAAGTATGCTCCCCAGGTGAAAGAGACGCATTCGTGAAGAACTCCTTATTGTGAGACACAAAGTTCTGAGGTGGATAACCGTGCGTGATCGTTGGATCTCCGTCGAGAGCAAAGGACACATGGGTCAATGAGGTGCTATTTTCAAGGCGCCCGTTCACGGATATATACGAGCCTGTCAATACCTTCAGATACCGAGATATTTACGAATAATGCGTTCCATACCAGTGAACACGAACCCAAAAGAGCTTCCCTTTGTCCCGCCTTGCCTTGTCAGTCTAAAGTCACCATCCCCTCCGTCCTTGATCCAACTCCCGGAATACACCACCCGCTCGTCTCTGTCGTCGATGAAGAGGGTCCGACTGAGTGGAGTTTCGGATGTGTTATACAACAGATAATCAAACCACAGGAAGGAACTTGTCGCCTCTGTAGTATTCTGACCACTTTTGCACGCGGTGACAGTGTAGACGAGGGTGTGCTCAGAATCTGAGAGCTGTGGAGAAGTCCAGAGGGTCTGTTGATGTTGTGTCGTTGACAACAGCGGGGAGCTGTAGTACTCGACACTTCCGTCGATTGTGAAGGTGGCGTTGCATGTCCCACCTGCATCGATGTCACCAACCAGAGCTATGGAGGTACCTGTATAAATGAAGACAGTTCAGCGTTTTGTTGAATTTGAAAGGTCGTAGCACGCGCCATTGAATGTAAACGACATCTGGGCTCCGGTGTCGCGTGGGGAACAGGACGTTTGGACGTAGTTCATACTTGAGCCATTTCTTGACCATTGTCCTTGATAGCTGATACTGCTATCCTGATCATCGACGATTACGGTGTGGGGGCTGCTGGCCATTCAGCTGGCGGAAAAGGAGCGACGAAGGTGACGGCTGGCGGCGAAGAAACTGACACCCCGTATTTTTCTCGTCAAATCAGGATCGCCTCCGGCATCACTGGATTGGGCTGATTTCCAAATATTCAATTATTGCTGTCGGGCGATCGAAACATACTTACATCTTCGGCGACATTTGTCCATTTTTCGCCTAGTTTGTTGCTCCGAAAGTTCTTCCTGGAATGTTTCCAAGTATAGCGTCATTTGTCATACTTGCAGCGTTTTTCGGATTCGCATCCAGAGAAAAAGAAGAAAGAACCAAGGAAGAACGGTATTGACAGTGGGCGGAGTAGCGGTGATCAGCACCAGTTGCGGGTGTTGCGGGCGTTGCGGGCGTTGTGTTGTTGCCAACTTGTTGGTAAGTAACACCGTCGGTCTCTGCCTGCCGGCGTGCCACGACTTGAAATCTTTATTGATGCCAGCGTTGAAGCAATATCCAATAGCTCGAGTCCACATAACAGTACAGACATACACAGAGAACAATTGTCCATAATGGTTCAGAGTTAGTGATAAGTCAATTTAGTACCGTCAATGTCTACCCAGCTACTTCGTTTTCCGCTGTTGGATCCTAGTCAGTGCGCTTTATTCAGCATACAGAGAAAATCAACTTGAAACGGCTCACCCTTTGCGACCGAAAATTGCCTCCTTATTCAAGACAATCTTGACTGTCTTGACTTCGAATCCGCGGAATTGGAGCTTAACCCCAAACACGTTCTTCTGATCTGTTTCAACCAGCTGCAACTGGGATTCTTCATCCTCTAAAAGATTCGTCAAGTAGACCTTCTCAATGTCATCAATGTCGCCGAGTTTCAATGTAGCCTGTGCATGACCACCGTATGCTTCATACAACCGCAGAACGACAGACATAGGCCCAGAAGACTCCGGATCGAACGCATCATGTTCGCCACGCTTGATTGTCTCCATGAATACGTTGGGCGCTCCGTCAACTCCAAGACGACTAAGACCGGACTGCAAGGACTGGTCTCGTGATTTTGTCAAGTAACGATCTAGGAAACATTGTCACTTATTGAACAGCTGTGAAAAAGGATCCACTGACATTGATTGTGGATATTGAACAGGATGCCAGCAATGGGGACATCCGACTGCAGGAAGTGACCAAGGTGAGGCATCACCGCCCAAGAAAACTCGTGTTTCCCTAATGAACTATCAGAAAGTAGGACTATTAGACAGCTACCTCAACACACCTTGGTCTTGTTCAGCATCCGGCGCAGTTGCTGCTCTCAGTAATGAGATGCGTAGCACGTTCCCCCGACACGAGAATCCGTATTTCGACTCGGACAGGATGGCAACGCCGTACCCGTATTCGCTCAAATCAGCGTACTATAGCCAGAGACAAATGAATGCTTTGGTCAGATATCAATGACATGACGAACCTTGTGACCACAGACTTCGAACTAGAAGGACATCTATTAGGACAGTAGGGACCCGAATGGAACTACATACCTTGGCCATGTCCCATGTAGTGTTCTTGTGAGTAGGACGCTGCACCCAACCGAACTGAGTTTCGTAAGTAGCGTTGTCGCTATGAATGTTCAATGGAATCTCAACTGAAATGTCAATCAGTATCTTCGGGGAACGATGAACCTGCTTTGCAGACATACACTTGAGGAATTCATGGCGTTGGTGCCAGTCCACTTTGGCGTCAAATCTAAAGAGAGATCGCGACGTAGGAGAAACAGAGGCTTGACTCTATACTTTAATGATTCTGCGTAGAGTGATAATGAATCCGACGAACCAGTAACTGCATCAAGAGAGATCTCAAAACACCAGGGGAGTCAGCATCTAAGCCATCAGACACTGCGGCCTTACTCACCATGACGACAATACTGCTCTTGCCATACTTGACTTCAGCTCTTACTGAAGCACGAAGGGGGCCGTGGGCCACGACGGATATATTGGTGAATTCCAACTGGCGTGCAGTCTCGAGATGGTGAATCTCCACATCTAGCGAACAACGCAAGGATGAAGCACAGTTGAATAGTACAATGAGACTGTCACAACTTACCCCATGCGTCCCAATAGTTGGGGCGATCCTCAAAGATGACGAGACCACCAGTCATTCCTTCGGGTATGAGCTCCCGTCTAATACAAAGAAGGTAAGCTTATGAGACAGAAAGTAAAAATGCGCCTCGTACCCGAGTGCGACGTCAAGTAGACTAGTTATTCTACCGCCCGAAATGGTCATCTGCACACTTGAGTTACGAAGAACAAAGTGATCTGATCCATTAGTGAAAACTGGAAAGTAGAACGCATCAGTACAGAGGTCGAGACACAGAGCACAAATGACGGACCGGAGGCATGAAGTGACCCAATACTGTTGTGAACTGTAGAATCAAGTGCTCCATTATTCATCAAGGCGTATCCGAATCTGCCGTCTGGGTCCACTTGGGCAACAGCAGACCTTAAGCCTGGAGAGATACCGCTAATAGGAAGTTTGATGACTTCCCTACGAGGGAATGGTGTAGGGTTGAAAGCGACAATATCGCTCAACCTGGTGTCGGGTCGCAACTTCGTGATAGGTGTAAAGGGAGCTGAATCAGGATACACGACTTTCAGCGCTTCGTCAATCAATCGGTTCCCTTCTTTGTTAACTTCCGCGTAGAGTAGTTCTGCATCGTCATATACCATACCACTGAGGAGGGTTTAGCATGAAGTGAACCGATATGAAAACAGCACGTACATGGCAGACCCAGGCAGCACTGAGGCATGAAGGGATGAGTGGACCGTAACGCAAAATGACGACATGAAAGCATACCATCGTGGACTGTTTCGACAGATGAGTTACGAGATATGAAGTATATAAAAGAATTGACACACATTGATTAAGAAGAACCTTCTCCCAAAGTTCATCAATTTGCTGCTTTGGATACACGTATTCAGAATCCAGCATGGATGCAACTTTAATGCGGAAGAATGATGAGCTGAATGAATAAGGTGGAAGTGTAGACGCGTACCAGTAGCGGCATTCTCGAGCACTAGAAGTAGTACTTCCGAATGACGGTTCCCCTTCTTGATAGACCCTATGAATGCTCTGGTCAGCGACACGTATAGGCTCTGAATATTGTTGAATGTACCATGCGATGTGTACGTTCCACGATGGAATTCCAGGTATAGTTCACCGTGCCTAACGGAATGAGTATGAGAGCTGGCGCCAACAAACGATGACCTACCAGTTGGGTAACTTCTTCCCTTGCTCCGACTTTTTCTCAAGGTGCTCGAAGAACTGGTCCACAGAGCGTCCCATATTGATTGGTGGTAGCTCCCGGTGATTGTTGTTAGCAGCTCTGATACGTCGAAGCTGGAAAGGATGAGTTGAGTCTGTTCTTCGGAACAGGCTTAATAGCTCACGTTTTCCAACATCTTTGGCAGTGGTCCTCCTCCTCCGTCTCCGTTCCCGAAGACTAACAGGGAGGTATCGGAAGACTCGATGTTCTAAAGATGATGTCAGAGCATTTCCATGAATTGAATGAATGTGGCATTCACCTTGTGATTCGCGAGACCCTTGTTGACATCACCAGCAGTGGCTTGAGCGGTGTAAGTATCAACTACGATTGGAATAAGCACAGAGGATCGAGATGATTGAAATGAATCTAAGCACCAGGAGTCATATGGCACAGGACTTGAGTGCCGTCAATACCGACCCAGTTGAAGGTAGAATGAGGGAACACGTTGCTAGGAAGTGTTAGTAGGGACTAGCATCGCGCAGGTGCAAACTCACATGTTATTCCTATACAAATAAGGTTAAACAAGTGCATAGCAAGTACGACGAGCAACGGTGCACACTAACCAGCTAAGCTTCTGCGTGAAGAAGTACTTCATTCCGGCACCCCTGATTAATTGTGGGTATGCACCGGTCAAACCGAACGAATCAGGCAGCCAGGCCGTGTCGCAACGTTTTCCAAACTTCTCCTCAAAGTATCTTTGACCAAAGACAAACTGTCTAACAAGTGCTTCACCGCTCGGCATATTGCTATCGTTCTCGACCCAAGAACCACCAACTGGATGGAACTTCCCTTCGAGGATCTTTTCTTTGACGCGTTCAAAGAGTGGCGGATAGAGCTGTTCAAGCCATTTGTATTGCTGCGCCTGAGAGCATGCAAAGCGATGTTCGGGGTAACGCTCCATGAGGTCCACTTGAGTAGACCATGACCGAGCAACCTTCTGTTGAGTGACTCGGTAAGGCCAGAGCCAGGCGGTGTCAATGTGACAACTACAAAGCTGTCAGCATGGCCATCAAGTATCTGATCCACATGGTACGTACTGCCCGATACCCCAAATTTGCGCATTATCAGGGTCTTGGTAAATGTCCTCTGCTTTACTCTGCCAGCCCTCACCGAGAACACCCTCAGCGATCTGACGGCACTTGCGAATGGACGAAGCATCGCCGCTCTGCAAAGTGTTCATGATTTCATTGGCAGCGACCAATGCTTTGTTCTGAAGACTGCAGACGTTCATGAGAATTCTGTATGTTGGAATGAATGATCATGAGAAACGCACGTCGTGTTTCCAGGAAGGGCATCACATATTTCGCGGAGAGTAGTGAAATCCCACAACAGGTGCCATGCCTCTTGGTTCGGGACGACTAGGTCTGCTGATGCGAGCGAGAAGTAGCGATTCATCTGCACAAGCCATAATAAGTTCACGTGTGTCAGTGAAGAAGGCGGGATAATATACGTCTGGGGGGGCAATAGTGTCACCATTCCAGGGAACCCCAAACATTCCGTTGCAAGTTGATTCAATAACAAAATCATGGGTGCCCTTTACGCGAGCCTCCATTGGAATGATATACTCGACCCTACGGTCACCGCCATATCCACCGGTAATACCTGTTGAATGTGGTTAGAGGCCTAGGGTGCACAAGATCCTGTGTGATGAGAAACTGGCCTTGCAATGGTGTTCCGTCTACACTGTAGATCATGGCTTCGCAACCGGGGTCGAATTCAACTATATCATACCGATTTAGCATGAGGAAGGCAGCTACTCGCCGTATAAGAAGCTCACATTGCACTCGTTCATACTGTTGCCAATACCCAGGGATTACGACCGAAACTTTCCACCAATGGTTGGTCTGAACAAGATGTCAGTCTTCATGGATATCGGCTATGGCGTGACGAGAACTTTACCCCTAGACGAAAGTCAGACTCTTCGAAAAGCAAGGTGTAAGGCGAGCTATACGTACAAGATGGCCCGAACGAGTCTCCTTTCTTAGCCGGTTTGAACTTCTGCTTCATCGCGTCCTCGAACGTAGGCTTTGTCAATCCTGGAGCACTCCATCTACACCCAACGACATTCAACTTGATTCAGAGAACGAGAGTTCAGATACCTACACTTGAAGCTTGACATGTTCTGCGTTGTCAACCCTATGGGTGAAGAGCATAGATGTGAGATTGACGTCGGAGAAGTGGCCTCCATTGAAGTTGTTCAGACGGTCTCGAGTGAGATTCTTGATCCATTTTGCTCCTGGGCCATAGTTCTGCTCAGGATACGAGCTGTTTTGGTTGGGACGGTGATGGTGGCAACTCATTGCTGTTGACGACGAGAGTCTCCTGAGAAGTCCTCAACAGAGTGATGACGACGGAAGTTCAATTATGTACCCCGCAATCTCGACCCTCCCCAATTTGGCAAGTGTGTCGGAACGCGGAAACGGGGGGAAAAACTGTGGCTCGGGGGTAGAATGAAGTCCCCTAAATTATATGAGGAGTTCTACGGGTAGTCGTCAGGTGTGCATTACTCCAACTCACACTCGAATAGAGTGACACAGGCTCAGCGCTCAGCTTTGGCTACACTCTTTACGCGAGAGAGAAAACTCATCTCAGGCTCAGGAACGATTGGATGATGGCTCCAGGCAGCTCAATATTTGGGCTATTTACCGAACCGATTTCCGTCAAAAACCCCTATGCTTATGCCGAACTGGGTTCCGGCCTCAGCAAACGCTCAAATTTTCGCCTGCGGCCACTTGAAAACGATCTTTGGAGCCTTATGTTTTCTGGAGCAGGTGTGACAACTCTAAATGTAAAGGATGGATTAACGAAACGCACTGACCAACGACGTGTAGCGCTGCCGTGGGACGCGAAAGACCGCCTGCAAGGTCCTGCATATCCGGTGAACAAATTTCTACCGTGGTGGACTTGGTAGACTGTGACTCTGATTTACTTACTGTACTGGGGGCCCTCTGCAACCCCAAGAGACACCTCAGATCCTTGGCTGAGACCAGCTGAGAAGCTCATTCCAAGCACGTTTCCGCCGAACCCGAACCCAAGTTCGTCATACCAGCTTCCGACCTCCTAGTCTAGTAATCAGGGGTCCTGTGGAATAAATCGCGAGTGAACGATCTCAGACTTCCAAAAAAGTACAACAACTGTTATAGCGATATTCCAGCCTTTGACTGTCTATGTACGTATGTGCTATGTAAAGAGTCACTGAAACGGGTATGTATACAACTGTCAGATCTATCCAACCAGAATAATCCTTTCTTCCAATCCCACACACTGTCCATGAGGAAAGGCTTCGCGACTTAGAACAGTGAGGCAATAGCAAAGATCACCATAAGCATAGATGCTAGCATCATGCTTGCAGTGACAGAGACCGCCGAGTTGCTATCGGAACCACCAGTGGCAGTCGAGCCAGTAGATGAGCCAGTCGGTGAGCCTGATGCTGAAGATGACGAGGAAGAGCTGATGCAGTAAGACGCATTAGCATAGGCAAACCAGACTTGGCAGGTTATAATGACTCACTTGGTGAACACCCTCAGGTAGTTAATCGCCCAATATGCGTCATTATAGTTGGCAGGGTTCGGAACCAAGGAGCTACAATTTGGGGCCACAGAACCACATGTGGATTCGAATACTCCCTCGTTCCCGGCAAACGCACCACAAATGTTGATGTACTGTGTGGCCCGTGTCAAAAGTGCTGCGCATGACTTAAAATATCAGGACTTACGAGGGTAATAATTTGGGGACCAAAGACGGTTTTAGGATCGCATCCACTTGCTGGGTAGAATGCATCGGGCTCCGACCACGAGGATGGGTCGGGATTGCTCTCAATGCTGTTGGGCACTCTGCTTCTCTCGAAAAACCACATGGATATGCCATTGTCGTCCCAAAGCGTAGCATATACACCCCCGCCGGAGCTGACGAAACCACTTCCAAACGAGTTAGTAGACGAGGATTGGACAACACACCCAGTGCTAAAGTGGTTTAAAGTATAAGCAGAGTCGCAGTAGTATAATGGACAAAGGAAGCTGACTTCTGATTGAGTGTGGGGACTACTGTGCAATTAGTGGACGTCGCCGTTCCTGTTTGTTGGAGACCTTGAGGCTGCACACAGGTTCCATGGGATGTATCAGCATGGAGGGAATATTGGTTTCTTGTTGCCACTGCGGCAAAACTGTTCAGCTATCTGCCACAAGTCGACAAAGTACTCAACCCACAATTAACGTTTTCGACTATGTCAATCTCACCATCTTCTGGCCAGTTCTGTCCTTGGGTGAACAACGCGGGCCAAACGGAGCACTGCTGAAAGGTCACAATTTAACCGACTGAATAATTTCTTGCACGCACGCCAAATGGAATATGAGTAGCATCGAAGACTAGCAAGCTGTTGATTGTGAAGAGCTCCTTGCTCATGAGGTAGACGGTGTTGCGTCCAAAAGTAGGATCTCCAACGCCATTGGTAGTGTTATCGACTTTTAAAATGGCTTGTCCATTCGTGTTGATGTAGGTCAGGTTTGCATTCACAGCAGCTGCCTGTCCAAGGAAGTGTACATTCCCTAAACGGAGGTCAACACACTATACTCATGCAGAATTGGCCACGCACCGAAATTGTTGTAGTCGATAGCACTTTCATTATACTTGAATCCGTCAAAGCTGTACAATATAAGGTCAACCGGAATATTTGGAACAACAATAAGAGCACGCACAAGCTGGCCCCACTAAAATCCTGCGACTTGGTCCACTGTTGAGCTGCGACAGCCGTCGACAGCACCGTGAGGGCTAGGAACTGACGAGAAAGCATCTCCTAAGGAGTGTGAGGAGGTCGAGAAAGGGAAGAAAAAGGTGCTGAGAAGAACAACAAGGCACGGTGAATGCATGTCCGTTCAGGGTTAAAAGATCAATTTTGAGATCAACGTCATCTTGGCGACCGAGGTACAGGACGTCCCGAGGTAAAATCTTGCTGAGTCTAAGAATACTTGTAGGAGCTCCGAGGGAATACTAAGAAAAGATAGATCGTTTCGCACAGGCAAGCCGACTATGGGTACACCTGTACATGACAGAAGACGGAAAGCGGAAGTAGGATATGTCGGTCCTGGACGGATCGGCGGATCTCCATCGCCGGGTTCAGGGCCGGCCCATCAGTGATCACAATGCGCTTTGAACTCTGCACCTTGTTTGCACCTGGTTTACACAACCATAGCTTGTTTTATGTTGCTCGATTCGATATCTAGTGCCATTAAATGTCCTAGCTACCCCCGTCTACCATCTCGACTTGTACAGAACACGCCTCAACCTCGAGGCCGAGGTCGACGTCACCTCGTGGAGTCCTCGGTGCATGCAACAACATGCTTGGGATAAAATCATCTGGAGACATACCTGGAATGGTCCATGATGTTCTTGTGTGTACGGCTGACTCTCGCTTCGCTCTTTCTCCGTGCCTCGGGTTATTGGTTAATGGGAGCCAGTGAGTATTGTTTCGTACACAATACAACCGCATTCTGACTATGGCTTCATCAGATAACATCCTGACTACTCAAAGAATTGACCCCATAACCAACCCGGGAACTGTAGCCACCCACGTACATGCAGGTCAGTTCAACTCGTCTTCTTATTTAACACCTCTAAGCGTCCGCATAGTTCTGGGCGGCAGTAACTTTGGTCTGAATTTGTCTACCTCCTGGCTTCGCCAGAGCCAGTGCACCTCTATACCGATCGCTGAGGACAAGAGCAATTATTGGTTCCCAGTATGTTAATTACGACCGGTTGCGCAAATCGGGTGTGTTAACATCCGTTCGATTAGCAACTTTATTTTCAGTACGTTCGCGCGGTTACTAGTACTAACCCGGGGCCAATTTTTAATATTGGTCAGATGGCGTGACGGTTCTTTTACCAGTGTGGATGGTAATGCAGTTATGTGAGCGTGGTTTACAACAACACTTGCAGGCTCGCTGACACTGAAGCCGCAGTTGTAAGCAATGTCGACTTCGGGTAGAAAGAAAGTCAAATCTGAATCCTGCCTCCAAAAGATTACCTTTTTAGCGATGCCCCGAATTCTACGACAGCATTCCCTGAAGATGTGAGTACCCTGGTTTTACTTCTCCAGACCGTCGGCTGACTTGCAGCCAGTTCCGCATGCTATCTGGTATATTGTCGACTCAAAATTGCGGTCTCAGTCATCTCATACAGCATCAGGTGATCCCAATCTCCGAACGCTGGATCCTGCAAGTTTCGCTCAGCAAGCAATCACTTATATTTGCTTGAATTTTGATGGTGTATCGTCGAAACACAACGAGCTTCCTGTTTGGAAGAGCTGTCCTTCCGGAATAAGATCGCAAGTGGTCAGTTACATGATTTCACCGCGGCATACCTAGACTCATGCAAGTTGCAGAACTTTCCCAGCTGCTGGGACGGCGAGGTATTTCGCTCATTATTCCTTGCCTAGACGAGCTAACCAAAACATACCTTGGAACAGAATGTAGACTCGCCTGATCATAGATCACACGTAGCCTTTCTTTCAACTGGTCCGGATAATGGAACTTGTAACGATCCTCAGTATCCCTACACACTACCTAGAATATTCCTAGAAGTACCCTAACTTGATTTGACATCGGGATCCCATTGCTAACTGCATTTAAATTGAAGGTCTACTGGATAACACAACCTTTCGAAGATCACCGTAATGAAGCTATGACTCCTAGTCAGCCTTTTGTGTACGTCTATACCGTCTTTATTGATGTACATCGTACCTACCTTCACCTTAGTTTTGCGCATGGAGATCCAACTGGATATGGCAATCATGCAGGTATGAACTTGTTCTAAATGTCGAACCTTGACTCTGAAATGGATCTTATAAAGATTTCTTTAATGGCTGGGACGAAGGTGCGCTCGAGAAGGCTATTGCCCACTGCACATGCAATCCATATGGCGATCCAACTTGCTGCGCTAGTCAAGGTCTCTTCACCTTCAATCAGTCCGCCCAATGCTACATCAGCGATCGATTCGACGAAGTTGTCAAAGGCAATATCAGCGTCCTTCCCGGGGCCAATCCGGTACAGGCGACTTGTTACGAGGAATACGTTGATAATGGTACACCAGCGGTGCTAGCGCCAGTTTATACCTACACGACAACGACACAAGGTGCCGCTCTTCCTAGAGGAACGATTGTTTCCGAAGCAGTAGCGTCGAACGCGCGGCAAATAGCGTCGGGGAGATGTATCAGGACAGGATCGGCGAGGAAGAATAAAGTGGTAGCCAGTTCGTATTGGATGTCGTGCATATCACTGCTGGTAGTGAACACATTCGTAAGAGGTGTATAAGTATACCATCATCCCAACCCAGGCGTATCGCTAATGCAATATACAATCTTTTGTTCATGGACCTGTACTGTGTGTGATCGCAGGACAGTTGTTGTGCACCTGACTTGATAACCGCCTCCGTGTCCGCAGTACTCTAAGTGTGATGACGGCTGAGGAATCATATCGAAGAACGAATGTCTTTGTTCCTCTTTCTTCTGGCTCATAGGGGAGAAGGGTGTCCCTCTATGCTCTTTGCTGAGAGAAGTACTGACCTGGTAGGGAGACATCTGTTCGCTCTAACAGTCAGAATGACATATACTGCCTCTGGTTTCATTGAATATGTTTCTTCCGGGAGAAGTCTGGATAGTCCCAGTGCTCGTCTCCTAGAGATGTAATGAATCTCAACCGTTTCGGTGAAGCTGTCGCTATAAAACGTATTGTTGGTCAATTTCGCGAGCTGAATGACAATCTGGCCAGCCCAACTAGACCAGAAGTTCTTGTATCAGGAAAACCGAATGGTATTGGAGATTTGAGCGTACGTTAGACACAAAAATAGTCGTACAAGCAATGCCTAATTGACTCCGCCTTCAAATAGAATACTGCTGTCGGGTATGTGAAAGAGAACGTGTAGATGAGTGACGACACACTCCGCCAAAGCCTCGTTGTGTTCTGTGCCTTCAAAGGATACGAACATGAACTTATAAGAAGACTCACAACTTTTGACGATTTCTTACCTCCGTGGACTGTACCTGCTACCCTCCCCCCAACATATCTCGAGCTTGCATCCACATCTGAAGCTATCTCAATGATTGTCCCAGAGAAGTCGAAGTCGAGGATATGACCTTCGGGTACGGTGAGGAGGCCCTTCCCTAGTACGGCTTGTGAATGGCTTCTGTGCTACAGCCTCTAATCGAGCTAGAATCCCACAGCTTCCTGAAGAAGAAATATCGGCATCCTGAAACTGGCATTCCTCCCCGCTTTCCGTACGATTGCTCCCTTCAAATGCCGGATGGCCATTTCTTTGCTCTGTTGTCCGTTAGACGTGCATGTTTCGCTAGCGTGAGATGAGCGAATTAATCCACCCACCGTTCCCTTTTGATCTCGTCGCACTGTGCCGTGTGCGTGCCTCTTAGCGACCATCTTGAGCCAAAAGACGCTGTAATACCCCGGGATAAGTATTACAAACATTACATTTGCTCATGTTATGATAGGCGGCGTTGGACAAACAGTAAAGGCAAGTAACTGCGCCGCATCGGTAAACAGATAGATAGGCGGGAGATATGACCGAGGGTGTCAACTTTTGTACTGATCGTTACAACCTAGTGACACGATGATAGATTAACGAGGAAACATAACCACGAGCGACGGAGAGTTCATACAAGAAAATTGCCGGGGCGATATTATAAAGCTGCTCTCGACCCAGGTGTATCACTAATGCGATATATGATCTTCTCTCTATGAACCTGCCTAGGATGTATGTATCTCAAGCTTTCATCGACACTTGGCCCCATGCTTTGAGTTGTCCCTGAGAAGTCGAACCCAAGGATGCGGTCCTCCGGTACCATGGGAAGACCTTTCCCTGTAGACTGTGAGCCAAAAATTACACTTGGAGTGATTCCGATGACTTACAGTCAGTTGGATTTTGCGCAGTAAACTCCACCTTGACCAGGACTTCACCGTGTCTAGGAAATAGAATTTCGACGTCTTCAAGCTGGTACTTGCCCCCAAACTTCTTCACAATTGCTTTCATTTTACGTTGAACGGCCATTTTTTCGATCCGAGAACCTTGCGAGGCACAGTGTTTCACTAGGAGAAGAATCTGGTGGTATTTTTTTCTTCTGGAGGGAATGAGAACACAGGATGGCTTGGGAGGGTGATAAGCCCGACCAGTTTGCTTCCTTCTCAGGTCGCATATCGCTTGTGTCGCTTGTGCTATTAGCAGGATGAATGCTTGAGGCGGAGTACAGTAGGAAGACATGATCCGTCACCGAGCGCCAGTCACCGCAGTCGCACTCGGAGGAAAGACGTTGGGTCGTCGGTAGATGGGCGCCATTCAACCTTTCAAATCAGGGCAGCCGGTACGCAAAGCCGATAGACGCGTACCAACCAAGGATACTTTCCCTTTACAGGCGAAATTAGCCCTGAATTCATGCTCAACGAACGACTGTGTGTAGTCATAACCGCCGAGTCGAACCAGTTTATGCACCTTCAAGCGATGACAGTGGCAAAGCGTTCCTCAGGCTTGAGAAAATCCACGGTGACTGCGGCGCGACAAGCCGGCTGAGAGTCTGGGGTAGGTTCGGGATTCGAAGCGAGGAAAAATAAAGTATCGGGAACATAATCCAAACTTCATTATGACATGTCTGTACAGGACCTTCTCGATAAGAGCGGAGTTCGCTGTCCGTGAAAACCGTCCGCTCTTGTATTTGGTTGAGTACATTAGCCACTGGGACCGGTCACTCATGGCCATGATCCGAATGATTTGTAGCAAATGCCATATGGTACCGCAGTAGCTTTCAATCGACTTTCAATCCAGGTGTATCACTAATGCGATGAACGATCTTCTCTCCGTGCACCTTTCCAGCATGTAAGGAGTAGGTTCCACTTCGAACAAATCAAAGACGCACCTTGCCCATGCGAGAATATTCCATCCCATCTGGAATGCCTGCCAACCCATTGGGGTACACCTTTATTGAACCGAGCTTGAGGTTTCCTTCAGCGAGTAATCTCGAGATGAGCTTCGAATACTCTCTGGCATCCCTTGCAGCTTCCAAATCTGCAGTGCTCGGGAATGGGAATGTGGTATCCTGGACATGTAAGTGAGTAACAAACGGTGATAATACGTGAATTCGACACACCTTTCCGAATATCGCGTATGCAAAGACGAAGCTCGTTTCGATTCCTTTTTTCCTGCTCTTGTAGGGGAGAAGGGTGGCAATCCGGCCGTTTTTGATATTGAGAGAGGCGCTGACTTGGTATGGAGATATTCCTTCGCTCCAGCAATCTACGGCGTGATGTAGGCTCCCGTCGGTGGCCTCAAATATGTCTCTGCCGGTGAACGAATCCGAATAATCATAGACCTCGTCGGCTCCCAGAGACTTGACGAATTCGTGCTGTCTCGGTGAAGCAGTCGCTATGACCCGAATTCCGGATAATTTCGCGAGTTGAATGACGACCTGACCAACGGAGGTGGAGCCAGACCAGACAAGGAGGCTTCGGGGCACTGTTTCTGAACTGGGTGAATCCAAGGGCATCGGAAATTTCAGATGGTGGTAGAGACTGTAACATGCAGTCATGCATGCAACGCCTAGTTGTGCACCATCCTCGAACGAAATGTGGTCAGGCAAGTGGAAGAGAAGTCCCGCCTGAGCAACAACGTACTCTGCAAAAGCACCGTTACGCGCGGCACCTTCAAAGCAGGAGAGTTAGCCATCAATACAGCACAAGACAGTCAATCCTTCGTACCTCCGTGAACTAATCCTGCGACTCGCTCCCCGATGTATCTTGATTCTCCCTCCACATCAGGTCCCATTTCATATACTGTCCCAGAAAAGTCGTAGCCCATGACATGGCCTACAGGTACCATAGGTAGGTTCTTCCCTATATACCATTCAGTCACTATACCGGCTGTGACCATGTAGGAGACTTACAGTCTGCTGGATTTTGCGCCGTTGCTGCGATTTTGACCAGAACCTCACCACGTCCTGGATGAGGTATTTCAATCTGCTCAAGTTGATATTTGCTGCTGGACGTCTTGACTATCGCTTTCATAGTAGACATTACAATCATTTGAGCTGCGCTGAGACGATGTAAGACTAAATACCCGCAAGAAAATAAACAACACACTGTGTCCATCAGAAACCCAAACAGGACAGCTTGACCGGGGGTAGTCTAAGTACAAGCCCTGCCATCTTTGCATTGTTCGCTTCTGAGAACGACTGTCCTTCACCAATCGTCATCCGTGAGATTACGGTTACTCGGGAATACATATGAACGTCGATCTCCCTTCCTTCCCATCCAATCCCAAACTATATGGAATGAGCAGTCATGCCAGGTGATACAGACGAAAAGAGGTATCATTCATGATTCCACAAAGAACCCACTACGACGACGGAGATCTGCATGACGACCATAGCTCTTGATTGAATCAAAGACGCTGCGATCTAGAGGTGGTAGCTTGAAAGTACTTGGAGTTCTTGAGGCTGCAGGAAAAAACGTTGACATTTAGGTCAATGGTCGAGGTTGAAGCTTTGAAGTCCAGAGGTGTGGGAACTTCAAATTCATACATGTTGACTCACATCCATAGCCCCCATAGCCCCCTATGACCAACAGCTGTACGGGTACACGGCATTGCGCCTTCATCAGGAGCAAAGTGTTAAGTATCAAGGTCGCAAAGGTTCTGTGTTTCGCGTGCTCATTTGGGACTCTTTGAGGTCGGTTCAAACCAGTTTGTGTCGCTTCTGATTCAACATCTTCGAAAAGGTCCGACTTGACCGAATCAGTTGGCCCTTACCACCATCAACCTACGGCTTCAGTCCTCTGTTCTGATTTTAGGACTTGTTGATAGGCACTAATGCGTGATCGCATACGGAAAAGACGAAGTGATGGATCTAAACTATACATAGACCAGATGTTTGGTATTCTACTACAGGACAATCACAGCAGCACAATCACATTCAAACTGCAATGTCATTATCTCATGCAAGAAGACGATTTACGATTGCCTTCTAAAACCTGATACTCTAGGCGATTGTCAGTTCCTTGTCGGCTATGGAGGTCAAGTGTGCATACAAATGCAGTGGGGCCGTCAGGAAGAGCTTATGATCCAAGGCCCTCAATATGGCCTGGTAATGATTCTTCCATAACGCCGTCTCCTCTCCAAATAAGCGAATGTCTAGAATAGCCGAATCCCTGGATAACGCCCCTGGTATGAATACGGGATCTGTCATGCCAATCCACGATAAGGCGGGAAGGCATGATCTCAGTCCGAATGAGGGTATCTAGACGTCAATGAACAGGTATGCTTGCGAATGCTGTGGCGTTTCTAATGGCTGAGTAGCAAGGCCAACGAGCACTACGAAGCCTCGTCAGCATGGTGATATGCGGGAACACTTTCGAAAGGTGTGTGGCAACTCGGCATGTTTGAAGATACACCGACAATCCACCACGAGGCTACGCAAGCAGAGTTTTGCCAGCCATTGCCTCAAGCTTCCTTGTACCTTGTCGATTTCCTGTCAAAAGCAGAAATACGGGATGTGGGCAAATTAACGCACCTATGTATGCAGCTTCTTTGTCTATGACCAATTAAGAACTTGATTACTATCCAACTTGAATAGCTTGATCTCAATTTACTGCTTAGCCGGCGAGTGCCTGTTCTAGCCGCATCGCAATACAGTCTATGGAAGACAGATCGAAGTCGTCGATTGTTGTCAGTGTTTGTATGGTTAAATGGGTTGTTTCAAGCTGAATTGACTCAAGACAGATTTTTGAGTCGTCGCCACATTGCCAACAACTCTTGGTGGCATCAAAGATCGAAGTATCCTTCAACCAATAGCAAGTCTCATCAACGGTAGAACTGGTCCTTCTCTCGTGAATTGGAGAAACGTACATCTAGCGGCAGAAGCCAGTTCACAATACGAGATAAAATATACCAACATCTTGGGCACTGGTCCAATGTCACGAGTACCCGAGGAATGATGAATTCCAACCAGTCTTGCGAAAAGCGCAAGTGCTACACAAGTAACCGATGCGTGCTGACGAATACCATTCAAGACAATACTTCTTTCTGCATAATGCATTGTGATTCGTGTAAGTACGGCCATCGAAGTGCCAGTACATCAGAAAGACTCCTATCATATACTCTAGCCGCATCACCAGCCGGCTTGAACAGACACGGGAAGGCCTATTCATTGCTACACGATATGTCTGGTGAGTGGCGAGGAGACAGGTCTAGAAAAAGGCCTGATCGAAAAAATAGCCACAGTATTCTTGAGCCGACGGCGGACTGCACTTAGAAACAACACCCTGACTACTAAGTTGAGCTTCAAGATTCGGGACCACGTCGGCCTCGGTCTTCCATATTCAGAGAACATTGTGGGTGGACGTCCTTGTATTACAGTGGAGAGAAATGATACACAGTAGTGGACGTAATAAGCTTATGTTAAATAACACACACTTGACGAAACAGTCAGAGATCCGGACAAAAAGAAACTAAATTCTTCCCAACTCGACGTCGCCTCGTTTATATGGTTCATTCTCGTCGAAATCTTTGGGGGTGGGAGGGAAGTCGACCACTTTCTCGGGCTCTTGATCTGACTGTACCGCCCGCTAAATAAAGTTTAATATTGAGCTTCTGACTTGGGCTAGAACAGACTTCATACGCACGGGATCAACAAATGTACGTGAGCCTTGAGTAACGAGCACACCGCCAGGGGATGTCGGTGCAGAGGACTGGTGCCTCTGTGCCTTCGAGTTTGGATTAGAGCGGAAGTTCATCATTCCATAGGAACCGGATGATGTTCCTCCGCTGCTACTGGCTACCGACCCGGCCGAGGTTGACGTTCTTGCATTGAGCATCGCCATGAAACTGTTTGTGTATCTGGTGGTGATAGGTCAGTCCATGCTTCTACATTGTACGAAAACCGTAATGGACTTACAATTTCCCTAGGATATATGCACTGAAACGAGGTAAAAGTGAGCACGATTAACTCATTAGAAGAGGCGGCGAATACTGACGGAACAAAGTGATATGTAGCGTCTGTGAGTCGGACGAATAATGCAAGGTCGACGGTTGCAACAACCACAGTCAAAGCACCAGTCTGGATTGTATTTGAGATAAGTCTATTAATTAGGGCCTCCGATCTTGCGAATGAGCTGTTGGTTTTGGCATTGTGCAACTGTGGGGGTGGGATAAGCATAAGTTGTAGAAGTGGGAACCCAGAGTTGAAACTTACAATCCAAAACATCGACATAGTGATGAGCACATCGGCAACGAAACTGCCGGCCAGCCAGAGCTATGTGGTTGTTTAGCGCTTTGCTTGAGCGCGGGGGATGACCAAGACTTACACTGAAAGCAGGGTGAAGGCGAAGTAGAGTCTGCTGCGTCGTGTTGGGCGAGCCCTAGGTCACAAAAGGGGTCAACGTTTGGGTACACGTTCCCGCGTCGAAATGCAGTACTTACGATGAAACCGGCGACAACAGCTGACATCCCCTGCGCGAATGACACCTACGACCGTCATGTCAACTGACCTGCGGTGAGGACCATTCAACTCACAAAACAGATAAGACATGCTAAGCCCTTCATAATCGTATTCTTGCCAAGGGTCCAAATTCTCCTGAAAAGGGGTTCGGGTAATTTCGCGGAGAACGCGGGAATAAACTTACCAAGCATAGAAGAATTGTACACACATTGAGACTAGTTGATCGTTCGAATCAAGGCGGTTTCGTACATGGAGTAAAGACCCACCAAACCCTCCGACAATCGGGATTACGCCGGCTGTCCATGGAATTATTCCATTGAGTTCCTGGGGTTCATTCCAGATATCCACAGCGTAGTGCCAGGCGAACTGGGTACACATCAAAGTCTGCGCGAAGTCTAGGAAAAAGAGCCCGTAGACTAGTAGAGATCTATCAATCAGGTAAGATGCGAAGGTATGATGGAACTGACCTAGCGTGCGGAGGAACCGCTTGTCACCGCGAAAGGTGGTGTAGTAGTGGTCTGACAAACGGTCAATCTTCATGCAGCACTGAGGACTCCCATAACTTACAGACTTGAACGAGGAGGGTCCCCATCAGCAGCCAGTTCAGCATATTGCCGATGAACTGCCAATAACCGTAAATATTAGGTAGTGCGATCACTACTGAGAGCACTCACAATCGGTCCGACTCTGAAGTCAGAAGACAATGTTAGACAAAACGGAATACAGGAAGAGGATATGTAAAGACGTACACTGCGGTCGCGATAGGCTTGAGAACATCTGGGGGAGGGACCTGGCCATCCATGATCGTGTTCAAGAAAGGGTAGTATAGAGCTTTGGAACGTGCGGGACTTAAATATAATGAGTATCTTGGAACAGAATCTTGTGTTTGACTAGTTTTGATCTTTTGATCAAGGTTCAATCACCGTTACCTGGGACTGGAGATGGGGCTATGACGTGGAGTCCGTGCACAGAGGGTGCTGTGCCTTCAAGCATTGTATTGTTGGATTGTTCTGATTCAAAAGACAGGAACCTTGACATCAATAGCATGGATATCGCGGAACGTGGGTAACCCGCTCATGGCTGCAAATGCATGTCGGCGGAGGCTTAGAAACCTGTAATTCTGATAGTTCTCTGATCATCAGCCGACCGAAGCACGATGTGGACGTGGGCAAATCACCCTCCAATGGGATCCTCTAGCTCCCGAATAGGTGCCGGGATGGCCGCTGGTACCATCACAATTCATCACTGATTTCAATCCTTGATCTTACTGCCGTGAATCTGAATCTTGCTGGCAGCGCAGACTACCGTTTCCCAAGTCCCCAGAATCCCGACTTGGATACTCCCGCAAGGCATTACTAAGTAAAAATGTCTTGTGGTATCGAGGTGATCTTTCGAAACGTCAAATTTGTCGTAACATCGACTGAAAGACGAAAGAGACTTGTCCGTAATCGTTTTCTGGGCTGGTGAAGTCGACAGACGCTCGAGGTAAGTAGTGAAAGATTAACGTCGAGGAGGATCCTGCGAGCCTGAGGCCAGTGCCTGCCGAAAGTTACCACGTGGTGTAATTCAATTTATCAGCTCCGTGATTCGAGAAGAGTACGTAAACATTTCAAGCACGAGTTTCTCCTTTCAACTTGTCCAACGCGAGCAACTGATCTATCATTTCCAACAATGATTCCTCAAAGGTTCGGAATTTAATTCCTAGCTCCTCGACCTGCGACGAATCGATATTGCATATTGGCATCTCCTTTGCTGGATCAGTCTCCGGAAGCTGTGGTAATCTTCCAGCGAGTTCAGTTCGCTTCTCCGAAATCAACTTTGCCCCTTTCCACATTGTGTACTTTTCTTTCCCTATCAGTATTCGCTTTTGGAAGGTAGCCTCGTTGCCGAGAACTTCGACATGGACTGCAGCAGCATCCCTCACATCGCAGCATAACGGTATCGAGTCGGGGTAGATGACATTCTTCGCAATCATGTCCCAGAACAACCTTGGTGATCCTTGTAGTGACTCGACGGAGGACAAGGGCTGCATTATGGGGCCGAAAATCATTGTTGCTACAAGTCGCTGTGAACACAACAATTATTCCCTACTAGGGTGGAGTGGAAACTTACGATTGATGCTTGTTAGCTTCAGTTCTGGATGTTGCTTTGCAAAGTCCCATGCCGCCTTTTCCTGTAATGCTTTCGAAGCTGCATAAAGCAGCATTCCCTGAACTTTCCCGCTGACAGCGTCTTCATATGTGACGGGGTTCCTTTCGTTGTTCAGCTGTTAGTTGTTTGCCGGAAGTCATATGGTAGAGCCACTCACCAGTCTTCAGGACCATACGTTTTGTCGACCCAAGGCCCTAAACGACAACGATGAGTTTTCGATTTGACGTATCTTTCGCTACTACTCACCTCCTAGTGTCAAGTTCATTGTCGAGACAATACTCGACGTCAAGATGAACCTGTTGACCCCTGCAATCGTCGACGCTCTCAAGACATTCAAAGTCCCTTCGATTGCCGGATCTAGAAGCTCCTTTGGATCTTTCACATTCATCCATGTTACCGGCGAAGCTGTATGTATGACAGCGGATACACCTGCGAGAATCGTTAATTGATATCTTAGCATCTCAAAGTCATACCTGTCAGAGCCTGCGAGAAATCCCCAGCTAAAACATCAGATACGACAACTGCTTCGAATCGATCCCCATATGATGCGAAGAGCTTTCCAAGTTCCGAAGCTTTCTCTGAAGATCTGACGACTCTGTACACCGAGGTGTCAATGTCAAGCTCGTCTTGGATGCAGTTTATCAACTTGCCCTCGCACTGAGTGCCCGCTTTCAAGGGCTCTCTTTACGATATGGGTTCCCAGATAGCCATTCGCTCCGGTTATCTAATCCTACGGTCAAAATCACGTCGTAATCCACAGATCCTCGTAGCCCCGTACCAGAACTTTCTGAACGTCGGTCATGATATCGGTAGGAGGACGGATGCGAGAGAAAAGTCTTGAAAAGAAGTAGGAGATTTGATCGGTGTCCCGTGTGGGGTGGATGTCCTCAGAGGT
The DNA here is from genome assembly GCA_001466705.2 of Moniliophthora roreri. Classification (NCBI taxonomy): domain Eukaryota; kingdom Fungi; phylum Basidiomycota; class Agaricomycetes; order Agaricales; family Marasmiaceae; genus Moniliophthora; species Moniliophthora roreri. The sequence goes on from LATX02000182.1 coordinate 471,068, forward strand.
CAGCCTTTTCAGGCATTTTCCAAAGTTCCTGTCAGCCTTCTCAATTGCGGCAGATAACCGATTCATCGAAACCTTCCCAGAAACCAGGAGTGACCATGCCATGAGCCGGCTCAAGGCGAACCAGAGAACGTGAACCGGGTATTGGCGTGGTTGAACTAGGTCATCCAAAGGATTGCCAACGTAAACAGTTGGCTCCGACGCCTCCGTTATCACCGTCCTTCCCGCTATACCATACTACGGACATAGGAGCATCCTTTCTTTCTTGATCCCGTCAGCGCAGGGAAGATCCCTTGCGGTACACCCCTAGCAGGCGTCGGTTGATGATCCGTTAAGGGGCTCGTCGTGATATCAGTACGAGCTCGAGAATGATTTGCGCCCCCATCCTCAAGCGAATGCCTTTCCAATCTCCCGTCCCCTCATGTCCCATCCTCTTTTTGGCCACCAAAACACGTTCCTAGGACCTCATTTAACGATTAAAAGGTACCTTTTCGCCCAGGGTCCGCTCACGTAACAAATATCTCCTCAGGATCGTACGTAGAAAAGTTTATCAATATACCTTTCCTTCCGTATGTATACGAGACCAGCGCCCGCTGGGGGTGTATGAATTCATCATCTTCCGAAGCAAAAGGTGGACTTGATGGCACACAGCAATAAGCACTATGCCTGACAGGCTATTTCCGATAAAATTTGAGCTAACCTGGTATAGTCAAATGTAAGATCATCGCTGGCGTTTACGCAGACCAGTTGGAACCACCTGTATCCAATCATGATCAGCACGGGATACTGTATGTAATGATCGCCCGCCATAGCGCTCAGCCTTGACACATTCCTTGCTCAGATTTGTTCTCCCACAAGGTCGACAGAACATGGCACATAAGGCCTAGCAGATGTGGCGCACGTCCAATCATTGTACATTTCAAAGTACACCATTTGGTCGGCTGGAAAAGATCCTCCCGAGGTGCGATGATCCCCCAGGTTCTGGTACGCGTGTTTCCAACAGCTTCTATACAGTACTCGAAGGCTAGACTCATGGGTTGTGAGGTGCGTGCTTACAGTACTGATTGCCTTGTATCCCTAGATCCTACGTCTTGATTATTCGGAGCATATTCTAGAATCTATTGGCTAAATCAAGGCTAAATATCAGAAGCCATTTCATAAGAAAGATTTACCATGCTAGGAAGGGGCTGAGGGCAGGATAATGGGGTCAATGAATCCGCTTGTGCGCTTGTACGTGTCAATGGCTCAATTGGAAAAGTGAATAGCATCCGACATTGACCAGCTTCTCCAACAGCATCTCCCGTCCGCGACCACACGGCACCAAAAAACAAGACCACCTGAAGTTCATAGGACGGGACAATATCATGCTTCTTACTTGTTCCTAGAAGATACCATCAACATCCTCTGCTGGCGCAATTCATTGAAAAACACCTCAGCATGGCAGAACCAGTCATCGAACGCGGTCCCGTCTCACTTACGAAACACCCTCCAATCCGTCTACAGCTAGCCAACCTGCTTGCTTCATACATCGACCAGTGACAGGTCTGAGCCAACATATTAGTATGACGAGCTTCTTCGAAGTTGTTGTACATCGGGAGGATGTGAAAGTTCCTCAACTCATTCCCAGGACCTATTTCCTGGCAGTGCAGTTCTCCCGCCCAGACTGTTCAGTACCAAGCCGGATGGTGCATCGTCCTTACCATACATCATGTACCCCAATATCTTTGTCGATTGATATCAGCTTCTGGTACAACGCTGAGTACGAGAACCTGGAGAATTCGTTTCAGAGTCGAGCAAGGGGCTTGGCACGTGAAACTGTGTTCAGGAGGCCAGTCATCACTCTAATTCACTCTAATAATGGAAGCGCCGTACATAACGTTTCAATCATCACCATCATCGATGTTCGGGTTTTCTCTGTATTGGTCTGCTATGGGAACCGTATTGTTGAACCAGATCGAACTGAGGATGAACTAGTCATTCCACCACTTGTTCTCAGGATCTCAATATACTTAAGTTCTGCGTCTATCGCGTATCGTTGCAGGAACGACGAACACATTATGCTGGCATCCATTGAACAAGTATTGGAGAGGAAGTTTGACTTTATCGTTGTTGGTGCGTCGCCAACCTTCATAGACTTACAGTGCTTAATGCAGCCTCTTAGGAGGAGGGGTGGGTGCCTGGAATGTAACCAGCTCAAGAACCTTCTACTTACTCTATGCCTAGACTTGCGGCATCGTTGTGGCAACACGGCTTTCAGAAGACCCAGATGTCAATGTTCTGGTGTTAGAATCTGGAACGGAAAACTTTGGCGATCCTAGTATCTGTATGAACAACTTACTGTACTGAATCCTCAATCGTCTCATTCTCAGTCTACAGTGACACCAGGTGCATTTGGCACCACACTTGGCAAGCCGGAATATGACTGGTGTTACAAGACCGTGAGCCACGAACTCTCCTCGCTACTTGTGAACTTGGCTGACAAGGGGAACAGGAACCGCAAGAGAGTTGTGGGGGTAGGGTTGTCCCGTGGCCTCGGTATGTACTTTGCTCTCGTTCGGTATCTAAAACTCATGATATACAGCGGAAAGGGCCTTGGAGGTAGCTCGGCCATGAACTTCTTCATGTATCACCGTCCCGCAAAGTCTGATATCAATGGTAAGCTAGTGCGGATAGAGAAAGCGTCGTACGGACCACTGATCCATCCACAGCACTTGAGAAACTCGGCAATCCAGGATGGAACTGGGAGACCCTGCGGAAATATTACAAGAAGGCCGAACACTTCATTCCGCCTGCGAATCCTACCGATATCATGACCTATGATCTCGACGAACGCGGGACAGATGGTAACTAGAACGGCTGATCGAGGTATCTATGCTCACCACGTTGATCTGCAGGTCCTCTCAAGTTTATTCTTCCTATGACCCTGTCGGGACTGGAAGCGCCGGTCCAGGAGGTACGTTACCCACTTCTTCCCCGACGCTTCCACTCATGTCTGTGTTAGGCCCTCGCCACACTCGGTATTGACCGTGTTCACGAACCCGTATGGTCCTTTCCCCAAAACCAGATTCCTGAATTAACCATCTACCTCTGATTTAGTTTTCGGGTAGTGTGAGTGCCACAATCGCTTGATGGAGCAACGGAACTCATTACATTTCACTTAGACTAAAGGAACATGGCTTACGCCGGTGACAAATGATCCAGTAAACCTGGTCCGATCCTGCTGGCAATGTAAGTAGGCCTGCCGGATCAGTTTGATGGTCTCTGACTTGCTATGTTTAGATGTATCTTCAACCCAATCTCGAGCGCCAAAACTTGGTCGTTCTGACTTCGGTACATGTTTCTAAGCTAGTCCTCAGTAGCAAAAGTGGCAAGATAACTGCGACGGGCGTCGAATTGGTGCGAGATGGCAAGGCCTATACGATCAGGCCCGAGAAGGAGGTTATCTTGTCTGCCGGGTAAGTCGCTCTTCATTAAATCAGAAAATCCTCAGACCTGGCTTCCAGAACCATTGCATCGCCCCAGGCAAGTCATTGTATAACGAATCCCACTCGAAGTGCGCTGAAACGACTGCTGAGTAGATTCTCGAGCTGTCCGGTATCGGAGACAAGTCCGTGCTCGAAAGGGCCGGCGTTCCGATCAATCTGGAGATTCCGGGCGTCGGAGCCAATTTACAAGAGCACATTTACGTGGATTGCTCTTATGGTAAGTTGATCCTCTGTCGTTTATCACTGCATCACTTCAATCCTTTGCAGAAATCCGTCAAGATCGAGAATCCGAATTCATTACATTTGATTGTCTGCGGGATCCGGCGCAGATACCAAAACAAATCGAGCTCTTGTATGTTAATCCTTTTGCGTTCTGCTTTTCCCGCTGAGCGTAGCGCCGTAGGAAAACGGGTAAAAACAGTGTCTTCGGCTTGGGGCTCACTTCAGTCACCTTTGTTCCGTTGTCATCCTTTACTCCGGATGCCGCATCTTTGCAAGAGAAGCTTGTCGAATCTGTACGCTCCAAGAGTGCTTCTCCCGGGCTTACCAAGCAGCTGGAGATCCAATTGGAGCATATCAAGGCCCAAGGTCCACTCTATCGCTTTCTTTAGCATCCAGTTCGCTCATTTTTCACTAGAACCGAGCTGCGAGCTCCTAGTGGGCCCCACCTTCAATAGTGAACCTAGTGCGCATGCTATTTTTTCCCTATCTCTCGTATGAAGTGATGCTCTACAGATCCGCCGAAACCGGACAGGAAGTATCTGACGCTATGTAACCTCTTGAATCACCCTATCTCTCGCGGAACTATTCATATCAAGTCTAACAATCCGTCTGAACCTCCGGCTATTGATCCCAAGTACTTTGACGAACCCTACGGTACGACCAAATCTCATTCCGAAAAGTTAGTCACTGAGGCTCTCTCAGACCTACAATCCTTCATCGAAAGCTTCAAGTTTAAACGTCGTCTTGTCCAACAAGAACCACTCAAGAGTATATTGACAGGTACACTCAATCACTATTTCCCCATCCGGTTAGCTGACATTTATGTACCGCAGGCGAGGAAGTGAATGCAGGTCCCGAAGTACAAACCGATGAGGAGATCGCAGGTCTGTAGTCTTTATTTGGCCATCTCCTGTTGACTCAACGCCACACTAGAGTATTGCAAGAAGTATTTCCGTACTTCATATCGTACGTCAGCCGTCAACAGAAGCCTCTGTCTTTGACTCTTAACTCTGGGATTAGACGCTGTCGGAACTTGCTCCATGTTACCACTGGAGGATGGTGGTGTAGTCGACTCTAAGCTGAAGGTTAGTATTTAATTGCACGTTTTGGACTTTATTTTAGACAAGCCTGTCGTACAGGTATACAATACGACCAATATCCGTGTCGTCGATGTTTCCATCATTCCTCTGCATATTGGTGCCCACACCCAAGGTGTGTTCTAATCAATGTGAGAAGTCTGAAGAAAAGCTGATATCTCACAATAGCAACTGCATATGCCATTGCGGAACTGGGTGAGTTTATTGCTGGATGGTGTGAGTATGCACGTATTGACATGACATTGTACAGCTGCGGATATCATTAAAGGCAAGGCATGACTGGTTTTCGTGAGGATGACAGCCCGAGTCGCAGGCAATGTTAATTGAAAGTTGTTTGACATTGACACTGCACATTGGACCATCCCGAATTAATGGATAATTATTGAACCCGCGTTGTATTATAATCCCGAGATCATCCCAAGCGAATAAAAGCAACAAATCAATGGTGCTCGTTGGTCGGCTCAACATGCCAGTTACTGAGTATTGATGTTCTGATTTCACAAAATCCAGGTTCATTATTGTGATACTACAATAATCGGGACGATATTCCAATGCACATGAAACAAAAAAGGTCCATGGTGAAAGTTAAACATTCTAACTTAAAGTCCCCATTTCTTCTTTATGAGATCCGAACCTCTTTCAGCAATAACGTAGACCGGGACCTGGGGGTGTCCTGCTGGAACGTGAGGCTGCAAAAGTAATGAGAAAGTGCCTTGTCACCAAAACATGGAAACTTACGAAAACAGAGGCGTCAATTACCCGGAGACCTTGAACACCCTTGACAGAGAGGTCGGGATCGACCACACCGAAAGGTGCTGACTTCGCAGTCATCGCCGCAGTTCCTACGGGGTGCCAGACCGTGGTGGCGTTGTTACGGATATACTGCTCGAGCTCCGCATCAGTCGTTATGTTAATAAATGGTCCCAATACGTAGTCATTCCAAACAGGCGCCGAGACGAAGCGACGAGCGCTCTTAATCGCTTCCTTCATGACGGCAATATCAAAGTCTGTTCCAAGCAAATTAGGATTGATGATTGGAGAATCGAAGGGGTCGTTCGAATTCAGTCTTAGAGAGCCACCTAATGAGTCCAAATTTGTTAACTAAAGAGTATCAAAACAAAGGAGACAACGAACGGGCTGTAGGAGAAACAACGGCAGTCGAGATGGTCATGAAGTTGCCGGTTTCAGGAAGAGGTGAGCCGCCGAACCCATTCTGCAAGGGCCATGTCAGTCATTTGGATGAAGATGTGGATGAGAAAGGAGACATACCCCAATGAGGAATTCGATATGAGGAGTCTGGCTTCCGGGCACGGGATCGGGGAACTGCTTCAAGATTGGTGAGTCCTTGGCGAGACGAAGGAACGTGAGCGTATTGGGACTCGTCACCACCAAAGGGCCAGTGCGTGACGTCATCCATTCTTCCAAATCATCATTGAGAATGCTTGGGTCACGAAGCAGACTCTCCCATGTATCGGTCGAATTAACAAACCAAGCATTGTGAACCATGGCATGATCGCTCAAGTTGGCCCCTACCGACGGATTATCGACGAGTATGGGATCGACCCCGAGAGGCCTTAAAGCAGAGGCGTCTCCAATGCCCGAGTTGAGCAAAATTTGTGCGGATCCGATCGACCCTGCCGCAAGGACGACTTCTTTACGTGCCGTGACTTGGGTCCTCGGGCCTATCATACATGAACTTTCAAATGATGGGCGAAGGGTGGGATCCACGTACCCGCAGCACTCGAAGTCAATTCAACGTTCTGAAGCTGTAAAGGCGTGGCCGGCGCGTTTGCGAGAACACGAGTAACTCGGGTATTCAAGGCAACGTATAGATTTGGTCGGTCAGCATACTTGGGAGCCAAGTAAGAAGTTGAAGCACTGCTTCGTGCACCATCACGGATAGTAGCCAAACACCAGCCTAAATATCAAATCAACACGAAAGCCCATCACCAAGTTTTGTGCAGCTCACCAACTCCAAGGGGCGAACCGTCGTTCATGTCAAGATTGTATGGGAACTCTTTCGAAAGCTCTTTGGTGGTCTGGATGATCTTGGAATCGATAGGCGTAGAGAATCCAGGAAGACTGTCACCGTTTACACCAGATTTCCCGTGAACTGCTGGGTTGATTTGACCTGTAGTGTCATGACCATCCTAAGAAACTGCTAAGTACACAAAGTCCCATGCAAGATATAAATAGCAACGCTCACCGCGGGAGGAGTGAGGATCTCGTTCTATACAACCGGGAGCATCGTCAGCCCGATTGGCGCCATGAAAGCTCAACAACAAACCTTTAGGAAATACTGTTTCATGTTTTTCCACGACCACCCCGCGTCCCCCGTTTCCTTCGCTAGTCGGTCCCACTCTTCTGCAGCGAGACGGTTATATATGAGAGCATCTGTGTTCCGATCAAAAGAGATTAGCATGCCAGCATAGGGCTTATGTTAAGATATACTAACTTATGCTGGTGCTTCCACCAATGACGTGCCCGCGCGAGTAAGGAATTGTTCGACCATTAAGACCCTGTTGAGCTGTGGTGCTGTGTAAAGGTTCTTCAGTTCATGCTGTTTTCCTTGGGAAGTATGTGACATACGTATAGTTCCAGTCGAATGGAGTGGCTTGCGCGTTAGGCCAGAAGAATGGCACTTGCAGAGTTAAAGCGTCCTTGTCCCTGCATCATCGTGAATATTGATCATCTTCTGGATGCGGCTTTAACTCACGATACACCAGCTTCAATAACGAGGACTGTTACGTTTGGGTTCTCCGACAATCTGTTTGCGACCACAAGCCCACCGGCTCCACCTGATATGGGACGAAACGATCAGTACAATGAGTTATTCCAACGGATGTCTGCTTACCTCCAATGACTACGAAATCAAAGGTATCAGTGGGAACTTCTTGAAAACTGTCATAGATCTTGGCGAAACTGAGTGAAGCGAGCGAAAGGAAGACAGTGAGCTGGGTTTTGAGAGACATTTGGATAGGTGTGCCTCTCGAAAGGGTGTTAGCTTCATTAGTTCAAAGGTTCCGGGTATATATATCGTTTCCGGGCTGTCAATCGGCTGCAATGCGTGGTCGTCGAGTCTTTCAGTCTTGAAGACAAGCGGACTTGCAGCTCCAGCATCTCCGCATGACATTGCGAGGCACTTCAACCACTGCTAGTACCAAAGGGCAAGTTTCAAGGGTCGCGAGCAATTCATTAGGGGAATCGGGTTGCCGGTTACGTTTGCCGTCCCCAGCCAGTAGCGTAGAGACTGATGATGGTTCCGCGTGGCTTGGATGGGCATAATTGATGGTAACGATGCGCATCACTGATGAGATTTTGCCGTGAGTCGTGTGACTCTTGGATAGCTGGCGTAGGTATCTGTAAGGCCGAGGCTGGTCAAGTGGTACATTCCTTGCGAGAGAATGAAATCCCAAAGGCCGATGTGGACTGAGTACAGAGTACAGTTGTGTGACATGTGGCACAAGGCAACGACTCCGACTCAGTGCCGGGTGCCGAGTCCGGAGATCATCCCACTCAAGGCCGCGGTATCCTACACCATAACGAGATTTATGGGCCTGTCAGCAAACGCGACAACGCACTAGTCAGGTGAAGATCTCTCAGGACCCAACAATCAATTTGCAATCATGACGAAGTCGATTTAGATTAGTAAATATGGGGTTTTGAGAGCGGTTGTGGATGTCAAAAAGTTGAAAGTTCGACGTTGTTAATGTTCTTTTGAACCGAACTGTAGCTATAGTATTTGAACGACAGGAGTGACACAATGTGGGTATAAAGGCTATCCATCCATAAGCACAGGAGTATCACTAATACGGTAAATTATCTTCTCCCCGTGTGCCTTTCGCGACATGTATGAATGTTCTCTTCCTTGCGATATGAGAAGTAATCACTCACTTTGCCTAAGCGGGAATACTCCATCCCGTGCACGACACCCAACAAACCATTCGAAAAGAGCTTGACAGAACCTAACTGAAGTTTCCCTTCACGCAGTATCCTTGATATCAGTTTGGCGTAAGCTCTTCCATTCGCTGCTGCCACCATGTCTGCAGCAGCTGGGAATGGGAAAGTGATGTCCTGAGAGGCGATAAACAAAGTGTCGAGATAGAATCCAAAGAAAACATGAACGCACTTTCCCGTAAACAGTATAGGCGGAGACGAGACTTGTTTCAACGCTTTTCTTCCGGCTTTGATATGGGAGAACTGTCGCCACTTTGCCGCCGTCTTTACTGAGAGCAGCGCTGACTTGGTACGGTGATACACCGTCGCTCCAACAGTCAACGGCATATGTTAGTTTGCCACCAGAAGCTTCGAATATATTTCTGCCCGTGAACGAATCTGAGTAGTCAAAGACCTCATCAGCTCCAAGTCCTTTGAGGAGCTCGTGCTGTTTCGGTGAGGCTGATGCGAAAACTCGCATGTTGGCAAGCTTAGCAAGTTGAATAGCGTACCGGCCCACAGCTGTAGCACCGGACCATATCAGGATGGCTGGGGGTGATATACCGGGTGTATCGTACGGTGTTGGGAGCTCCAAGATTTGGTAGAGGCAAAGACACGCTGACATCGCGGCAACAGCTAGCTGTGCGCCATCCTCAAACGTCACCTCGTCTGGTAAGTAGAAAAGTAGACCTGCTTGCGCGACCACAAACTCGGCGAATGCACCGTTCCGAGTTGCACCTTTCGGAACATAGAGTATAAGTTGCCGCTGTGACGAAAACGAGGACAGCCTCGTACCTCCATGAACCATTCCTGCGACGCGTTTTCCTAACAACGTCGATCCCTCGTCTACATCAGGGCCTATGGCGTGAACTGTTCCAGCAAAATCCGAGCCAATGATGTGACCTATAGGTACACTAGGTAGGTTCTTCCCTGGTGCATGTCAGCAACTAAAATGTAGAAAGTTGTTCACGACGTACAGTCCGCAGGATTCTGCGCAGCGACTTCCACTTTCACCAGGACTTCACCGCTGCCCAGAGAAGGAATGTTAACGTCCTCAAGGTGATATTTTCCGGTAGAAGTCGTTACGAGGGCTTTCATCCTATGTTCCACAGTCATCTTGAGAGTGTTGGCGCTTCTTTAGATGCGTTGATTCGACCGAAGATGATTAGTGCATTATTTTAGGAAAAGCTCTCGGAGTTTTAAGCCAATGGGATTTTAGCGAGCATCCTGGTGGGCCTGCAAGCTATCAGATGGAGACAATTGCGGATGGATGGGAGAAGCAGGTCATTGGACCTTCGTGGTTCCGGAAAAAGAGTTGATGGCTCAGTACAGCGCTTAGCGCCGAGCTCCCAGATCAGTTTCGAGTCGAGTTTAACTTTGTGAGGATTCATCATTGTGATCTGATAGATGTCGATTAGATTGTTTTGTTTGGTTCGCTTCGTCAGCTCTCGTCCCAGGTAGCCACAGAAAGATTCCGCAGAACCATAACACCAGAAAACGGACTCGTACTTGCCATCGGACTCTGATGGCCTAGTCCCCAGATCAATCGTCCTTGATAGATCCTTTCGCTAATGTAGAACATACATAGAAATATAATACACTAAGATCAGAAGTACTACTCCCCCTCGGCTTTCACAAGCCCGAGCTTCCCTCGTTCCACGTGGGCACGGTAGCCTAGAATAGGATCGTAAGCCAGATTCTCTGACTCCAAATCATGTTTGAAGAGCTTGAGAACATCGAATTTCTCAATGATCCGTCGACCACGGTCGTCCTCCCCAGTCATCTTCTTGATCTTATCAGGACCAAGGACTGGCAACTCCCGGTTCACTATGTCTTTTCCGTAACGGCCTACAACCTCACCAACATCCTTGTCCCTGATGTATGGGTCGAAGACAGTTTGGATGGTATCCATCATCTTCTGTACGTTGTCGTCGGTAAGTTTGTATTGACTGTCAGCCAGGCCGTAGATGACTATCAAAGACAATCATTTAGAAGATACTTGCTATGACGATGAGTGTTGTGAGCATACCTGGCTGGAAGATTTTAAAAGCCCCATCAAAGTTGTCTGCACTGATGTCGCTCAAAATAGGTCGTTGCTGGAGATTCATTTGCTGATATGCAGCGAGAACCACGAACAAGAACCTTTGGACCGTGTAAGGAAGAGTTCCGAGCGTTACGGCGGTGACAATTCACAGACCTTGTGTGAGCAATTCCTACTTTTGTATCATGCCATTCTGCTGCGAGCTTCTCATCGACATCGCCCCTGATCGATGAACAGATTGTTGCCGCCGCAGAGAGACCCCCAGTCATCGCAATATGAATGCCAGAGGAGAAGAATGGGTCAACGAAATCTAAGTTATGTCAACTCAGCGACGAGAGTAACATGGGTGTTTCAAATGATACGTACTAGCAGCATCGCCGATGATTCTGAAATGATCGCCAGCATAACTGTGAGCGAAGTAACTGTAGTCTGATGCGCTTTTCACGCTGTCGGGTACCAGGGTTCCATCTCCTATATAGCTTTTGAGGTTCGGAACGTATTGGAATTGGTCCAGGTAGTGTTCGGTGAGCGTAGGCTTTGTGCCGTCGGGCTTGAGTATCGCTTTTTTCGCGTTCGAATAATTTTGGTGCATGACGACACCGATTGACATGGTGCCATCGTGCAGGGGAATGTACCAGGCCCAACCCTGACCATCTTCACGGTCATAATCAGCTCACGTTTGCGTCATGGCATTTAATAGAAAACTTACCCGTTAATGCCTCGAACCATGGTGAATAGGCCCTGGGTGTGCCCTTTGCAAAGATAGAACAATTGACCCAATAGCCCCAAACTGCAATGTTGCGTAAACTCTCTCGCATTTCACGATTGTTCAGGTACTTGGTCGACATAATGCCAGCCCTTCCAGAAGCATCGACGAGCCAGTCAAAGGTTGTTCGGCCCTTTGTTCCATCCTTACGAGTCCAGTTGGCGGCAATCGGACGCGAAGATTGTGGGTCACCCTCGAAATCAATAGTGTCAACGCGAGTTTCTTCGAAAACTTGCGCGCCTTGCTCTTCGGCATGACGAAGCATAAGGTTATCGGCCTCAGCACGGACCTGGGGGGAATGAAGTGAGCTGCATTCCTGTGTGACAGGGAGAGACCCGTGTGCGTACCACGTTGAAGGAGCTATATCCGGGGCCATAGAAGACGAAGTCGGTGTCTAGTAATGTCGTTCAGTAAATGGATGTCCGATGATAAACGCAAAGAGACAAGCCAGTACAAGTAGGATCTACTCCGTGAACGAGCTGGAAGTTCGCTCCTGGTTTAGGTGTGAAGCCGTAGTTTGAAAACTTCTCTTCAAGACCAATAAAACGAAGATAATTTCTCGCTGAGGGTAGCATGCTTTCGCCGATGTGATACCTGGTCAAGTTAGCAATCAGCACGGGCGAAAATGAACGTGTTGTAAATGGCTCACCGGGGGAATTTGGCGGATTCGAGGACAACAACTTGTTGTCCTTCCCGTTGTAAGGCAGAAGCTGCGTAACTTCCTCCAGGAGCCCCTCCGATGATGAGGATCGAAGCGTGAGATGGCTGCGAGCTGCGTTAGACCTCTGCAATCGAACACAGACAAAGACGCACTGGCGAGGACATAGTTGTAGATTGGGACGCGTTCAAGTTGAGTTTGACCAGGACGACCCAAATATTAAATACTGAAGGATTGACGGGCTAAGTAACTGACCACGCTTTCCAAATGAATGGCTGGTGGGAAGACAAAATGCGTATGTGTCCAAAGAGCCCTGGTTCGTGGTTCCCGGAGATTCATCAGAGATGGTGGTGATGCGTTGAATGCAAAGTTAGAAAGGCGAAAGGTGGAGACCTCAATCGGCTCAGGTCGAACCAGTTCTGATGAAAGAGGCATCTTGGCACGGTTCGCAGGTCGTTCAGAGCGCCATAACGGATTCACACTTACGGATGTGATACAAAGAAAACGGATTGAACATGGGGTGAAGTTTCTGAATTGGAAAGCAATAGCTTCGGCAACATCAAGACCAAGAAGTTGAAGAACTACCCGAACAACGTTCCTTTCATTGAAAAAGTTGTCAAACTGACTCAAGCGCAGTAAAGTGTGATAAAGTGTACCGGAAAAACTGCTGCTTTTAGGCGACTTGTATACCGGTTCCTTCACTTTGCAGCCTCAAGGTTGAGTAGCCGGACATGGCTAAAGTTGAAACCATGAAAGTTAACGTTGAACGTTGAGGGACCGCCGTGCGACTATCCGAAGGCATCCAAAGGCATCCGAAGACATCCGAAAAGCGCCCTTTCCCACGTACCCCAATACCTGCCAGCGTGGCATTCCATCTGTCTCGCAATTGAATCAGCTACGCTATCAATATCACCATGATCATGAACCCATCGGCATCACACTTTTGGCGACTCAGGTTCCAACTCTGGAGCAAGCCAGCTGTCAAGACCGCTGAGAACTGTTGGCGAACTCTTAGGGAATCATGTAATTCATTTCATCGCCAACACCCGGATATCAATCAAATCTGATACTCGTGCTCAGGTTGAGATAACTTCTCGCCGACGCCATGACATTGGTGGTTCAATTTACATGAAATTGAACCAATCGGACGTGCACGGCCCTTGGTTTTCGAAAGTATAAGTCACACAAGTTTTATGGACATTCGAAGCTAGTATGGCTTGTAATCCTTCCGGGAGAACGGCAGTAGTGCGTTATCCGTCCTTTTCCTTGCTAAACTATACTGATCGTCGTCTTGCCAGGTGGGTATTGCCTGTGACCTACCAAGTGGGTCGTACAGCGACAGAAACTTAACGTATCAAGAATTTTTCAACTTCCTCCAAGACCGTGGAGAAGCATATGAGGAGATTCCTTCAGATCGTCTGAACATCGAATCGTGAGTATCTCTTCTCTCGCGTTGAGGCCGACTTACTGATTCCCTGAAGATGGCAAGGTGTTGGGCTCGGTCATGTCCAAGTCAGGAAAGGAGCCTTCCTCAAGGACATTGATAAATTCGACAATCTGGAATTCGGAATATCGCAGAACGATACTTCGCTCATGTCTGCGGTGACGCGGAAACTGATTGAGACGTGTTTTCTTGCTTTGTTAGACTCTGGAATTGATTACAGAGGCAAGAACGTTGGCTGTTATACATCGGGTAACTCTTTCGATCTCTCGAGCGTGTCCGATCCCGTAAGTTGCCTTCTACTGTTTCACAATGACTTTTCTGAATTATGCCCCCTAGGATGAATACATGACCGCGTCGTTTGCGGGTTATCCATCTATGGTGGCTAACAGAGTCTCATATCACCTTGACCTGCTTGGCCCTTCACTTCCAACGGATACGGCGTGTAGTTCAACAGTGACCGCACTTCATTTGGCCGTTTCAGCAATTCTGAACGGAGATTGCGAGGCAGCGGTCGTGAGTGGGTGCCAACTCAATCATCGGTATGTGAACACGAATTTGTCCACTTCGAGGAGTGTACTGACGGGGTTTTTTGATACAGTTTCATGGACTGGATACAATATAGCCGCGGTGGTATTCTATCAGATGATGGCAAATGTAAGCCATTTGATGCTTCAGCAGATGGGTAAATCACTTTTTTGTCTCCTCGTTTCTCAGCTCTAACGAAATTGAGCTAGATTTGGACGCGGTGAAGCCTGTGTAGCAATCGTCATCAAACCGTTGGAAGCGGCCCTCAGAGACGGCGACCATATATACGCGACGGTATGCATTCCGACATTTCTCCTTCAGGCCGATTGACCAACCTACACACGTAGATTCTTTCCACAGCGATCAACAATTCCGGTCAAGCAGCCCCGGCCGGAGCACCGGTAGCAGAGCGCCAACGAGATGCGATGATTGAAGCATACCGACGTGCTAATATGAACCCGAAAGACGTCGATTACATAGAGCTTCACGCCACAGGTACAGCCAAAGGAGATCCCACAGAAGCTAACTGGGCTGGAGAAGAATTCAAACGAGACGGTGACGTTATTGTAGGCAGCCTCAAAGGCAACATTGGGTACGTCTGTTTATCGATGTATATATCTACTCACCTAACATCAGAGAATAGGCATACAGAAATCGCGTCCTTACTTGCTTCATTGGCAAAAGTACTCCATATCTTTGAGCATGGAATCATTCCCCCGAACGCCAACTTTGTTACGCCAAATCCGGCTATCCGCTGGGAAGAGTACCGTCTTCGTGTACCAACAGAACCTCTTCCGCTTCGTACGCACGATGATCGACCCTCGTTGATATCAATGGCGAGTTCCGGTATCGGTGGTTCAAATGGGCATGTGTTACTCGAGGGTCCGCCCAAGAGCAAAGCGAGCTTGGAACCGTGTTCCATATCGCAAAGTCTCACCCTCCTCGTTGCCGGCGGGCTTTCACCGCGGACAGCACTGGCTGTAGGGGAACAGGCTGCTGAAGCATTATCAGATCCATCTTGCAACAGGGCATCATTGGCTACCGTTCTGGGTCGCAGATCGAAGCAAATGGCATGGAGAACTTTTACCATCGCATCATCGGACTCGAAGCCCGACCTCACTTTCCCGTCGCCCGTCCTGAGCTCAAGGGTTGCTAGGCCCATTGTGTTCCTGTTCTCGGGACAAGGACCGCAACACAAAGATAGTGAGTCTCGTGCTTTCGTGTGCTTAACTCTCTGACGTTCTATGATCACGTAGTGGGTCGTCAACTCTTTAGCACTTTCCCTGTATTCCGTCAGAGCATTGAAGAAATGGACGAGGTCCACAAACGTGTCACTGGCGTATCATTGATTGCCGACTATGGTCTCTTCACGGGCAAAGCAAACATGCCGGAAACGTGGCCCATCTCTTTGATTCTTCCATCAATCACCATCTTCCAACTTGCCCTCTATGAATTATTCCTTTCCCTCGGAGTCCGACCCGATGTTGTCATTGGTCATTCTGCAGGAGAAACGGCGGTACTACACGCTTGCGGTGGAGCACCTAAAGCAATGGCCGTGGAATTATCAATAATACGTGGTCAGACATTCACTGCAGTCGAGGCTCTAGGCGGTACCATGGCTGCATTGTCATGTAGTGCTGAGAAGACCGAAGAACTCATTCGCCTCCTACTGGATGAGAATCAGAAAGAGGTGGTTGAAATTGCATGTTACAACTCGCCAACCGACACTGCAGTTGCCGGTCATAGGAGTGCTATCGAGCGTCTTATTGAAAAGGCGAAGGAGCATGATATTCTGGGTCGTATCATTCGAACACAGGTGCCAATTCATTCTTCGATGATGGAGGCTTGTCGAGAGGAATACACGCAACGACTAGAGGATCTTTTCCGGCGGTACCCGGGTCCGCATACGCCTTCCGTCATGACCTATTCAACCTTTACCGGCGAGCGCTTTGCCGAGTCTTTTGAGGCCGAATACTTCTGGAAGAATACCCGTGGTCAAGTGCACTTCACCCAAGCAATGAAGTCACTCTCCGATCTCGGGGCCCTTACTGTTATCGAAATTTCTCCTCATCCAGTTTTGGCGTCCTATACGTCTGCATTGGTTGATCACTCCTCGGTTGTTCTGTCATCAGTTAAGCGTCCGAAGACCGGTCAATCAGCGACAGAATATCGAAATCTTCTTGAGCTATGTGGTCAACTAACGGTTAACGGCCATAATTGCATCAATTTTGCTGCTCTTAATGGCACTGCCTCCCTCCACGCGCGCAACGCGCTACCTCCTTACCCCTTCGCGAAGAAACAGTTCCCTCTTTATCCTGATACGCCTGGCGTTGCGAAGCAGTTTGCAACGCGTAATGGACCTCTCAATCACAAATACCTGAAGATCAATAAGGACACACATCCAATTATTGGAGAGCATGTCATTCGTGGAGAACCAATTATGCCAGCCGCGGGTTTCATTGAGACGGTGAGTAACGCAGTTCCAGCTTGTCCGACCATATTCTGAGAGCAATTCCAGGCGCTGGAGTTTGGTGCAACCACATTGATGAATGTGGAAATGCGATCTATTCTATCTTTGTCGTCAGACAAGCCCGTACCTGTTCAAGTTGCATTGGACGGATGTTATTGGAAAGTGGTGTCGACATCATTAGGCGCCAAAGACGGATCTCACATCTCGACGGTACGGTCCTTTGTGTTCGTACTCGCGATTACCTTGTGCTTACATTTTGTGGCATCTGTAGAAGACTGAAAGGCTACACGCCGATGGCTACCTATCCTTCGAACCTCCAACAGTTGGAGAGCCCATCGATATCCCAGCTATCCGCAGTCGATGTCATACAGTTGTGAGCGAAGGTGGGTTTTTACAAGCATAATACAGTGATTGTATTAAACAATGTCGAAGGGTTTTACAATGACCATGATGGTTCTGGTATGGGACCACGATTCCGACGACTAATTAATCTCATGTATGGGGACGGGGAGTGTCTGGCTTCGGTCAA
The DNA here is from genome assembly GCA_001466705.2 of Moniliophthora roreri. Classification (NCBI taxonomy): domain Eukaryota; kingdom Fungi; phylum Basidiomycota; class Agaricomycetes; order Agaricales; family Marasmiaceae; genus Moniliophthora; species Moniliophthora roreri. The sequence goes on from LATX02000182.1 coordinate 488,238, forward strand.
CGGGTTAGACGATGACCTCCGCAGGTAAGCTTTGACTCGCTCTCGTCTTCTACGTATTCAAACCCAGTTTCACATTCAGTGATGGCAAGTTTGTGTTGCATCCTGCTGTAATTGATGCATGCATCCAGGCGTCGACCTTCAAGCCCTTCCAAGGAGAATACAGTCCGTTTGTCTACTACCTTCCAGCTGGAGTTCAGACTGTTCAGCTACACCAACCTTCGAGGCCGCATTGCTGTCCCCGCTTTTTCTATTCGTACCTCAAAATTACTGAGTGGAATATTGGTATGCTTCATCACGTCAGTCGCCTTGCGATTATTGACGAAACCATCGCAGACTCCGTGTTACATGATGTGATTTTGACTGACAGTACTGGAATTCCGTTTTGTACAATGAAGGGATTCAGGATAGCGAAGCACCGAATAACACTGCCTCCCAATCTCTCCCGTGCGTTCGACGTCGCTTGGAGACCGCTGGAGCAGTCGAGAAATGATGCGGGAAAACTCTTCCATCCTCGGAGCTTCGTATTTAACTATCACTTGGGCGACGAAGCTGAACTTCAGTGGCTGCTCAGTGGTCTGAACCCGTCGCAGACTTTGGACATATGGATCCTGGCTAGTCATGGATCCCATGGGAGCAACGTGATAGGCCTATTGCGCGCTGTCCGGAGGGAGTATCCTTTGTGGAATTTCCGTGCTGTTCTTTTCCCCTCTGCGTATCCAGAGGAAACATGGGTTCAACATCTCACAGGCATACCAGATTCGTTGTCTGAAGAACCTGAGATTATGGTCTCAGAATCAGGAGAGTACCTTGTGTCACGACTAGAGGAGGTCGAGCGACACGATATCCCCGCAAAGATAGTGAATAATGTCGATACGATTCCCGAAGTCTCTTCGCACGAGGTCCTTGTTCGAGTCAACACAAAGCACTCTCAGAACGGAAGTACAGTCCTGGTTGGTACCGTCACGAAACCTTGTGATTGTGGATTCCCGGATGGTGCGTCAGTTGTCGGGTTTGCGGTCGGGTCATTCCACGAAAATGTTCTCGCTTTTCCCTCCCATCATCTTGTTCAGATCCCTCCTCGTCACGCTGAAGCCTTTGCTCGCAATTCACCCCAAATGTTGCCATTCATTAGTGCTGTTCTTGCCCTTGGACCAAGCACCTTCCGGTCATTGACCTATGCACGGTCTCTCAAGGTCTTGTTAACACATGCGGATACCCCTGGAGGGAGTGCCATCAAGTCTATATTCCAAGACCATGGAATCCCTCTCCATGAAGCAGTCAAAGATGCTCAGCTTTCGGAGCTCTCCCAGCTTGGGGCTGGACAGTTTGATGTGGTCATATCGGGCTACGAAGAAGCGCCCTACAACCAAATCCTAAAGACGCTCCTCAAGGATGGACGAGGCAAACTCTACGTTCCCAGCAGGTTAAATGACCTCGTCGCCGGCGATCCTTGCCTTGTACAGGAAGCATTGCAATTCGTCATTGCTTGGCTGGAGGAGAAACCTTTCCACCTCGCGAAAGACCAGCATGCGCTCCCGGTTATCGATATGGTCGATCAGAAGCATTCTTCCATCACTCGAGTGAAATATCATGCTGATCGTACTTATATCATTCTTGGTGGTATCGGCAGTCTTGGGCTTCATATTGCTCTGTACCTATACGAGGTGAGTAGCCTGACATCAAGTACAGAACTTTTTTAAACAAAGTCTTCCTGCAGCATGGTGCCCGTCACATTGTACTGACCTCGCGGTCTGGATACAAGGCGATCAGTCGCTCTCAGAACCGAATGTTGAGAAACATGGCTGCTCACCTTGCAAAGTTCAAGGACCTCGATCTTCAATACACGGCAGTCGACAGTTTATCCAAACATGCCATGACGATCCTCTTTCAATCGCTCTCTTTTCCTTTAGCCGGATGCTTCATCTTGACGGCAGTACTGGATGACAGTACTTTTTTGAATATCTCAGAAGAGTCATTCTCACGATCTCGTGCTGCGAAGGTTGGCGTCCTCGACGTACTTTTAGAGACTATGGACGTTTCCGAATTGGACTTCCTGGTGGCCTTTTCGTCTGTTTCTGGCACAATTGGAAACAGTGGGCAGGCAAACTACGGAGCGTGCGCAGCTGTTCATTTGCCTTCTGAATTTATACTCACGAACTTTCCAGTGCAAATACATCCTTGGAAGAGGCGGTTAGATCGATCCCTAACGCATTCTCCTTCATATGCCCAGGCGTTGTCGACTCATCATTGATGCTGGGCACTGGAGCAACAGAGCAGGCCCGCGTTTTGCGCACCGGAATACCATGGTCCATGTCTGCAGAAGGTAACTGGCTATTATGCATCCTTTGTCATCCCATAATTCTCACATATACGCCCTTACACAGACATGATTCTTTGGCTCGATGATTCACTCAAACTCTTCTTCGAGGGCAAGAAAGTAATGAAATATGTTCCTGATCTGGAATGGGACATTTTGGCGCAAGTGCACGGAATACCGCAGCTCGCTCGGCACTTAACCACGAGAACAGAGGATGGAGACGCCGGCGCCTCCGGCCAGGCTGACCACAAGCAGATCATTCGTGAAATAGTTCAACAAACGTTGAATGTTCCCGCCTCCGATTTTGAAGACAACATCCCCTTAACTTCATATGGCATCGACTCCATCTCAGCTTCGCGAGTTGCATTCCTTCTACGCAGATTCGTCGATATTACCCAAATCCAACTTCTTGCCGATATTTCCTTGAACGACATCCTGCAGAAGATGGGGGATGATTCGAGCACACGCTCAGCAGAATCGTCTCCTCAGTTACAGACTATCGGAAAACAAGTCAAAGTACTAGGTCCTTCTGCAATGCTGGAAAGCCAGCTTGCGGACCTGTCTGATCTTGCTGGTTCAATGCCTGCAGCTAAATCAGCTCGCTCAGCGCTAGACACAGTTCTTGTGACAGGTACCACGGGAGCTTTGGGATGCAATATCCTCAGTCAACTTCTCGCCAGAGATGATGTTACACATGTATTCGCTCTCAACCGTGGCAGTCCAGATAAGAGCGCGATGGATCGTCAAGCACATACCTTTGTTTCACAAGGCGTACCCATCATTTTACTGAGCTCGCCTAAGCTTACGGTACTCGAAGGTGATATGTCTTTGCCCAATTTCGGACTCGACATCTCAATACACGAAGAGGTCAGTGCTTATTTGTTGTAGCCAGAAATTAATTACTCAATCACCTTCATACAGCTCTTGGAACGGGTAACACATGTCATTCATGCTGCATGGAAAGTGAACTTTGGGGCGCCGGTTTCCGATTTCGAAGACCTCATTAAAGGCACTACAAATTTGATCCGCTTCTGCTCTACTTCGAACAGTACCCTTTCGTTCATAAGCACGATCGGCATATATCTCGGTCAGTGGTTTCAATCATCTTGATGACTCAGGACTTATCGTTATACAGGTATGCACTCCCCTAGTGGACTACCTGAGGCACCAATTACTAGGGCCGAGGATGCCAAGTTACCTGGTGGCTACCTCGAATCCAAATGGATAGCTGAACGTCTGGTGCAAATTCAATCCGAAGACATGAACATACGGGCCAACGTTGTTCGTGTAGGCCTCATCACAGGGGGGTTGAATGGTATATGGGACTCATCCCATTGGCTGCCGACTCTGGTAGAATCAGGGCTGCACGTTGGATGTCTGCCTGAAGGAGACGGGGTAGGTTCCTTCCCAAAAATGGCGTTAACTTGGTCACTCAACGTTTACAGGTTGCGTCCTGGATACCCATTGATCTTGCAGCAGCAGCGATCATTGAATGCCACAGTACGATGAATGAGACTATCCATATTGTACACCCTCGTCCGGTGCCATGGAACACCTTGATAGCACCCATAGCCGAAGACCTTCAGCTGCCCCTCGTCCCTGTCCGCGAGTGGATCACTCGTCTGGAACATATGAACGAATTCTCCAATTCACCACGGGCACGAAAGATTCCGGCATTCGCTCTTCTTGATTTCTATCGTGAAGGAGCAAGGAATGCGGCGGCGCAAGCAAGTCCGGAGAGTATGGGCATGCTCCCAAGTGTCGCGTCGACGAAGGGAACGGCATCTTCGGTGACATTGAGTAATCCAGAGTTGCCGCAGCTCGGTATTTCTCATGTGAAGGCGTGGTTGAGGTATTGGAAAGATATAGGGTTCCTTCAGTAGTATCTGGTTGTTTTGTATTATTATTAGCAATCATCCATCTGTATGTATATGCATTCCTCGATGCAACTCCTTAGCATAGCTTGCTCTGCCATGACCTGCAGAATTGCTATTCGTGTACGCCACATCGAAGCTGGAACCTCCTGAAGAATGGTGTAATGAATTCCATTGACATCAAGTATTGTGAAGAGAATCTGCTTACATCCAGTTCAGCACCTGCATTGACCCCGTCTACGCCAATCATTCCCAGGCGATCCTCGCACAGCTTCGCTGCTCGTTCCATAATACTACGCCTCGAGGCTTGCGTGTCCTCCGAGCTATTATCAGAACTCGTATTTTTCAACAACTCCATGACCAACGAAACAACATCCTCATCGACCAGTGTTCCCTGCGTTTCTGTGACCCATGAAATCGCTAATAAGCACCACAGCTGTACTGATATTCTCCCATCCGAATTGACACTGAATACTCTTCGAGAATCCGGAGCGCCTCCGCTATTCAAAGGCATGTAAAATACCTCCGAATCTCCGTGCGCATCTTCTAAAAGACCCGCCGTGCATAGTCTCCAAATCTGCATGACTTTGTCATATTCGTCCTCTCCAACGATCTCCGATGCATCCCAACCAACCCAGTCTGCTTCATTAACATCCAAGATAAACCCATACTGTGCCATGAGTTGTGCATTGGACAGATGTGCGCCGTAGGTGTTGAAGACTTCGGTTGTCGTACTAGGGATGTATGAGGTGGTGGTCATTGTGTAATAAAGCTCATCGTTGTCTGTATCTGCGTTCCTGTCGTTTTCGGTACCTTCGAGGTCACGATCGTGCGGGCATTGTTTGAGAGAACCACATTCGGGGCATACATCATATTCGCTCTAAAAAATCTTACTTGTCAGAATTTCAAGCATTGAAGATGGTGTACTTGCCTCTAGTTGAACATGATTGTCCGTGGTGTGGTTGAAACTAAACGGAACTGATGTTAACTATATTGACCAGGTAGTACGCAGCATAGACTTACGCATCCGCCACAGGGACCATCGATAGTCCATGGTATGCGTCGACTATGAATGCACGAGAGGAAACGAGGGAGTAGGCGCGATAAAAGTCCTTCAAGGACGGACTGGCTTTGGATAAGTGGTGAACGTTGAGATTGAAGACCGGAATAACCACTTCTTCGTAATACGCGTCGATGGTCTTCTACAACCTTATGAATGAGTGATAGGAGAGAAACGGTATGTAAAGCACGCACCAACAGTCCAATCGTGTTGTTTTGTTCCACTTCAGTTCCTCGCAGCCAACTGCACGCTTTCTTTGCATCTTCTCTACGAGTTAAGTCATCCTTGTCTCCAGCCTCAGTACTCCAGAATACAGGAAGATCTACCACGTTTTCGGGAAGCGATTGAATGTAGGCATGCCATCGTGAGCCTGGTCCTTTGACGCTGCGTCCCTGTCATGAGCGTCCACTTCTATTATCCTAAAGAAAGTACCCACACTTCGAGATACAGAGCAAGTGCCAATGCTAGCTGGGCACCAACTCCAAACGGCACAGGCTCGTAGCCAGACGGCAGTTGGAGTTCCTCAAGCCCAGTGGATTTCATCGATAGAACTGCCCTTTTGGGGATATAGACCACTTTCCTTGGATTAAAATCAGCTTCAGGGTAGATATAAGAATAAGATTATGCACCATTAGTGTCAACTGGAATGTCTTCGCCCCCTTCTCTCAGGAATACGGCTATCGGGCGGCCATCGTCAGCGCCTTCAGGTATTGAATATCGAATTTCGAGTCCAGGGTCGATCCTGACACCATTTTCTGTGCAGAAGTCAAGTAGATGTGATATAGAATCAGCAGAAAATGGTTTATATGAATGTGAGGGCGTAGAGGACGATGTGCGTTTACGCTTCATGGAAGTTCGAAACCAGGGACCCGATGATAAAAGCAAGTGATCGTTATGACAGGTGGTACTCTCAGATAACAATTAGTGCATGTGTACTACTTTCAGGACTTGTCGCAACCCTGCGTTGTTCAACACGATACAGAATACTGTTATTTATATTGGAGGCCGCCTCTACGAAAGCGCTACAATTTATGACTGGTGAAGACCGACATCCGTCACGTCCCCTACAGATATGGACCGTACGGCACCGGCCTGCCCTCTTTCTTCCAGAGTTCGATAGCCTCCGATCCCACAAGGGGAGGTTGAAGACCATTCATATTCCAGAAAACAGGCTTTGGGAGAGGGGCTTGATTAGTTTCCTCTGCAAAAATACAGGTAGCGGGGAGACTCACGTCCTCATTGCTAATCTGAATCTCCCAATCAATACCCTTGTCTTTTGTCCAAGGAGAAATCGCCTTTTCATATTCATCCATGAAAGCTCGTTTCTCGGCCTCTCTAACAGAAAAGAGTGTCAGATATAACGAGCATGAGAAATCCGATAATAGAAACACATACTCTTGATAATGGAATGCAAAATGTTCCACACAGATCCTGACAAACTTGTTGTTCCTTTCACCTCCTACATAGTAACTCCCGTCGTCGATATTGATAAAATTGATGACGACATAGAACTTGGGAATTTTCGTGTATATTCGTGTAATAGCCTCTGCGAGTGCTTTTTTCTCTTCGAGGGTGTACAAGCCAGGAGGAACAAAGTAGCGGTGGAATGGCATCTTTCGATATCAAGGTGTTTGTCAAGTCTGTGATAGAGGATAGCAGCCTGATTGGAGATCATTTATACTTGCATACAAGATAGTACTTGTCAAAGAAAACCCCCGTTCAGTTCGCGCAATTGGCAAATTGATAGACAGCTGCATCGGGCGAGTAAAACATGACCGAGAGGACGACTAATGCCCGGGGCTCGGCGATCTTGCTCACAAAGACCGAATATGTGACCGACCGCGTACGTACAGCGGCGGCAGGTCAAACACCCGGCTTGGTTGACTAAGAGTATAATACTGATTTCGATAATGAGGGAAATCGATACAAAGCAAAGATAGATCAGAATGTGGTATCCCAGGAGGAAGCAAGGTACAAGGATTACTAGATGTGATCCTGGAAGTGTTTCCATGAAACAAAGCACAAGGAAAATCTTCGATACCGGGCTGCTCAGTTTGAACACCGGACCAGCGTTTTCCCTTGATAGTGAACGTCAAGCATCTATTCCAATGCTTTAGAGTGGTCATGGCAGATATATCGGTAGGTGAAATACTTACAACGCATATCCACAAAAGATAAATTCAACATCTCTCGCGAATCTGCTGCGCCTCCACTATTGAGAGGTGCGTATAACACCTCCAAATCCACGTCACGCCCACCCNCCCAACAACTTCCTCCCTCCGATGCATCTCAACCAATCTAATCCGCTACAGGAACCACCGATGGTTCATGTTATGCGCCTACGGTGAATGCATTGAATAAGGGAGAAAACGCGATTCATTTCCTTCAAGAACAGATGTTGGGTTTTCGAGCCACAGACTTTAGATAGGTGGTGGACGTTGAGTTTGAAGACTGGAATAACCACTTATTCCGAGATAGTACGCGCCGATAGCCTTCTACGACCTTATGGATGAGTGATAGAAGGAAAAGGGTACATGGAACACGCACCAGCAGTCCAATTCCACTTCAGTCCTTTGCAACTACCCAACTTCGTGTTCCAGGAAGCAATGCCACCGCGAATTTATGCAGAATTTCTGTCGTGAGCGTCCGCTTTGATTTTTTCCGAAGCAGTACCCATGTTTCGAAATATAGAGTAAGTGCCAACGCTAGCTGAGCACCAACTCTAAACTGCATAGGCCCGTAACCCGATGGCAGTCGGAGTTTGTCAAGACCTCAAGCCCAGTGTATTTCACCAAGAAAACCGCCCTTTTGGGGATATAGATAATTTCCCTTGGATCAGAATCAACTTCAGGGTAAATATAAGGAGGTCAATATGCACCATTAGTCCCAACTGCAATGTCTTCACCCTCATCAGGTATCGAATATGGATTTCGATCTTGACGCCATTTTCCAAGTAGAATACATAGAATCAAGGGGAAATGGCTTGCATGAACGTGATGAAGAGGATGGGGTATGTGTGCCCGCGCTTCATGGGGCACCGAGCTCGAGCGCTTATTCCGTCCAGCTACTACTAGCATAAGCCGTCGTCTCGAAATCACAAGAGCCCGAAAACAGATTTGTTACAAATGAAGAAGGAAATATCATCCAGAAACCATCTGTGGCGATATATAGACCTCGTACTACCACTGCTACTAAATCAACGACTAATTACCTTTAACCATCCCGTTCCTTTTCCTTTGTTAGGTGACTGATTGGGCGACTGATGTCGATGAGGCACTGGCACTGAGGTCAAGGCTCCGTTCTCGATTGCACATTGTCAGACTAGTGAGGAGTTCAGCATGTTGGTGCAATTGAGATTTTGGTGGTGCCTTGAAAAAGCATATTCAGTATACTCTAGTGACCCGTCAGATCCTTGCTTTGCACACATACGTTGAACCAATCCAATGCAATCTGCGCGTTGTACAGAGGTACTTGTCCTTCAAAAGCTGAATGAGGAAAAGTATCTTTACGGGACTTTAACAGTTCGATCAACTCGTCGTCGTCCGGAAGTCGAGTGAGATAGTATAGCCAAGTGTGTTCAGCACATTTCGTGAGGCGAAAATGAATATCAGCGGGAGATGTGATCCAAGAGGAGTGATCTGCTAGCAATGTTCGTCGTGGCAGTGGTTTGTGAAGGCTATACCCTGCGACATAGTGTTCACTAATAGGCTTTGTCTGTGCCACTGCCTTTCGCGAGATCTGGCGCAGGCGTGACAACAACGACTCAGATGGGATTATCGCTAATGGACGGCGAAGACAGTCCATGCGCCCTTGCTGAAGATCTACATAACAAATGTTGGTATGGAGAATGGAGGACAGGCTGTTTTTGAAGGAAGGCGAACAATTTCTAGACAATTGTTCCGCTTCTACACTCTTTGTATGTTCGAGAAAGCGTGAACAAGGCATTATGACCACAGCCTGTTTGGAGGTGGGAGAAGCAGCCCCTTCTCGAAAGAATGAGACCTGCATTTCAACGTGATAATGGAAAAGCAGTTCATACACGAGATTGGTTCCTATTTCCTTCTCAATCGTCACGATGTCCAAATCTGCTGACGCAAGCGAGAACTTGAGTCCAGAAATTATCGCGTCTGTTGCCTCGACATCTGTAGTTGTCGGAAAGCCGACTTGAAAGTGGTTACACAATGCTCGGCATTTGTCTATGAATGCAATGGGAAATTTATCTAGAGACTATCACGATATCAGTAGTGGTAAACATAAAACCGTCATTTAGTATACCTTAGTCCAGGAGACTACATCTCGTAAAGTGTTGAGTTGGCAATCGAAATGAAGAAGTCTTTGCTGCCAGACCGATATCTTTGCTGCTGGCGAATCAGGGTGATACTGATTCTTATGAGGACCACAACGGTTTCCATGCAATGTCATGGTGACGTACGAGTACGGATCGAACTCATCGAGAGCGGCGACGAGCTCTAAACTGGGGAACGCAAGCGTAGTGTCGAGACCAATTTTCGCGCGCGTACGAGTCGAAAGCGTCCATGAATTTGTGCCCAGATTTAGGGCCTTCATTCCAATCGTTGAACCGGGTATACAGCTCCTGGTCGTCATAAGAGAGCGACGGGATACTGAATCGAAATGGGGTCGGCGCGGATGATCGTATCTTGCCAACAGCCTCTCGATACTGCGAGAGGAATGACGCGATCCGCCGAAGCAGGCATTGAGTGATGAAGTCGTGACAGAAAGTCATGTCGAATTCTTTGACACAGTACTGTTGTGAGCGCTCTGCGTCGCGTAGAAACTCTGTAAACGATGCATGTAAAACTTTGATGATGTTGTGGTCGCTGTGGTCGGGAACATGAAGGACAGAGTGCAGGCTAAAAAGATGGGCGCGAACCGTGGCAGGTTCCATGTCGAGGACTTGCCCAATAACCCAGCAAGTGGGAATGAATAACCTTCCGGCCTCTGCGTCAGAAGCAGCAATGTTTCCATGATGGATTATCCAAAACAGGATGCAAGAGACTGCATCGACGTCCTCGCATGACTGTAGAACCTGCCGATAAAGCAAGTCGAGCTCGGGATACAAGGATTTCCCCTTGAGAACCCTCGATTCAAGAATGGCACCTAAGCGCACCGTTGGTACACTCTGGAGATTATCGATATATTTGATGACTGTGGTTGCGTACACGAATTGACCACACGATCTGCGGACGAGTTCTTGTATTGCTTCTTCCTCGGGCCAATTCTCTGGCACTTTTTGCATCGTTCTGTAATGCCTGAACCGAATTTCCTTAAACCGTGAACGGAAGAAAATTTCGATATCACGGTCTGAGTGGAATGATTTCCCGATGCTCATTTGGGTGGAGATGGCGGAAAGGGCAGGATGCTTAAATGCATCTGCGACGAGAGGCTCTGCTCTGCAGCAGAGAACGATGTCAAATGGAAATGGAGGATCAGTCGTGTATGCAGAACTGAGCATCGATAATAGTCGCTCCTGAGACGGTATGTCGACGCATTCATCGAGACCGTCTATGAATATGGCCCTCGGAAGACTCTTCCATCGCTCCGGATCCAGCGCACCGCATGGCAGTCGAATCAAGAGCTCAAACTGTCGTTCGAGAGCTGAATGAATGATCGTCTGCTTGTTCCTGAGCGCGTCATCAATAGCCGGGCCAAGAAGAGGTCCAAGGGCAGTAGATGTTGCGATTTGATAGGCAAGTGTGGTGACAAACAGACGGAGGTTATTACGGGTAGAGTCAGTGCGCGAAAAAAAGAAGGATGCCGCCAAATGGGTTCCCTGAAATCGATCTGCCAGGGTCTGTGCTATCGCAGTTTTCCCAACTCCCACTGGTCCATTCAGCCAATACACTCTCTTCGCCTTCGAACCATCCATTATCCAATTGCTCATGAATTCCAGGATTCGGACGCGAGTACCAGGATGACACTTTGGAGGAGGATGACCCTGTTCTGCATCATGCAAAGCATTTGAGGCGACATTGTGGGCAAGGATTTGTAGCCCATAACCGGTGCTTGCTGCAGCTTGTCAGCGTATTTAAGCACATAGTAGAACACGTACTCACTGCCAACTGTGCCGTTGTATATTGTGGTGGTGGTGATCTGATCTCCTTCTACCCTGTTGACCACATTTCCGTTGATCGTAAAACGACTGCAACTCTCGAAGGACATGAAGAGCGGTCTGGATAGCTGAAAGAATGAAGATAGAGGGGAATGGTTTGGGGCAGACTATTAGATGCCGAACTCGACATGTGTTCTGCTGTGGAGATTACGATGATGGCTGAGAGGAAGTCACAAAATGAACAGAACGCTCATCGAGCGCCTATTTATCTGTGTTAAACACGCAACGTTACTGACAATAAACGAGCAAGATCGTACAGGTGATTCACAGATCAACTAAAAGCCCTAATAGATATATTTGCTACATGTTTTCACCCTAAAGCCTACTCTTCATCAATCCGATTTGTGGTATAACAGGCCCAGAGACCAGTTCCAACTTTTTCGTCGCTACTCGCGCTTTGGCCCATTCCACTGCACCTTCGATCAACTTCCCAACCTGCTCCTTCGTATGTCCTGCATGTAGACACACCCTCACCCTATCCTGACCTTTAGGCACAGTTGGCCAAGTAATCGGACGGGCCAGCACGCGATGTTTCACCAATAAATGGGCAGAAAGATCATGAGCTGGTGAGAATGATGGTGGTGCCGAGACCGGAGAGGTCAGAAGTGGTATGATGGGCGAAAATGAAGAAAGCTCTTCATTCGCATTGTTGACACCAACTATGAGAATATGTTCTGGGATACCCTCTTCTTTCAACCGCATCTTCAACCTTCCGACAAACCATCTACTCGTTCCCAACACACCTTCCGCCAACCGAGCAGCGGTTCCGTCCTCGAGCATGTCGAAGGAACATGATGCGGCGATAATGGCCAGGTGGGAAAGAGCGGTTGTGTAAATGAGCGGACGAGCGTAGTTTATGAGGTAGCTTGCCACCAGTGGCGTCGTGAGTAGGACAGCTATCAATAGACTCTATCAGTTGGATGCTGTGTTGATATACGAGAACTACGTACCACCCGTGGCTGCCAACGCCTTTCCGAATGTACACAACCTCGCCAAAATTCTGGGATGGCCTTCTAGTCCCTCTAATGCAACGCGTCCACGACCTTGTGGACCGTACAGTCCAGTTGAATGAGCTTCATCAACGATCATATAAGCGTTTCCAAGCGGAAACAGTTCTTCCAGAAGATGAATCATCGGTTTCAGAGGCGCAAAAGTTCCATCCATACTGTAGAGCGATTCCACAGCGAGGAACAATGACGACGCCCCGGTTTTCAGAAGCGAATCAGACTCGACCAGCGTCTCCAAGACACACTTCAAATCGTCAATATCGTTGTTCTTGAACTTGATCCTCCCCTTGGCTCTGCATCCCGACCTCATTCCATCATGTACACTCGCGTGGATGTACTCGTCGTACACAAGCACATCTCCTGGCTGAGGTAAAGAGGAGAAAAGAGCGACATTGGCATCGAACCCCGAGTTGAAAAGTAGAGTTCCTCCAGGCGTATGTCGGAAGAAAGCGGTCAATCGAGACTCGAGGGCTGCATGAGTCTTTGGATTGACGAGTAGACGTGATCCACCTGATCCAAGGATATCGGGCGACTTCTGGAGGGTCTCTAGGAGATGTTTGTGAAGATGCCGAGACGACGAAAGAGAAAGATAATCGTTCGAGGTAAAATCGATGTGGGATTCTGTCGACTGCGATGGGCTCGATGGTGCTGGTAATCGCCGCAGGATCTTTCGCTTTACTCGAGACTCTAGGGCCTTTTCGAGAGCGGCATCGAGTGCGTTCGACATTTGAGACGATCTGGTCGGGACTAAACCATTTTTCCTCGACTTTTTTGGCCTTTACATTGGGGGAACGGCGGATACGAGTTCTATGTGCCCATCAAAAAAAGCTCCCCGACCCGCTCAAAGTCCGAGTTTTTCTCCCGCTCTATACTTTCTGAATGTCAATCTGTCTCTACGCCCTCGGATTTTACGCCTCGAGCCACTCCAAGTACCGCACAATACAACTCGAGTCAAGTCGTGTCGGGTCAACCGTGACACGCGTGACAAACCATAACTGGCCATGTCACATCAGGATTTTCAAATTCTTGACCTTCGTTCACCACCTTGAACTTCGCGCTTTGGTCTCGGACTTCATTGCTGGTTTGCCCTTCGCTCATGGTTGAATGCTATCCGAGTCAGCGGCATTTGAACTCGCTCAGGGCTTGGTGCTTACCCCCAGGCACACCTTCAAGACAGACCATCACCCAAGCTCAGTAATCGAAGTCGTAGTAATCACCGGATCGCCCATCTTCAGAAGACTTGAGAAGGTTCGGAACCGGGAATGTTTGAACCGGATCATGGATGCTACGTTGGTCGTCACCTAGTGTGTATCGCGGATTAGGTACCCGAGATTAGCACATGGTAATTAGCAACGCTTATTAGCAGGGACTTCGAGGAGGTCAAGTTCATACTGCTAATTAGGCGTAGATCTTCATTACCTGTACGAGTATTTTCTTTGAGTCAGCCGGGCCAGGAAAGAGCATGGGAACGGAATATCTAGCCAATGTGGCTGTGTTAGGTCTGTATCTTTCGCGAGTTGCCCAAGCTTATTCGCCTTGGAACGTCTCCACGGCCAGCGAGTAGCAGGATCCCCAAGAACCAACGGCCGAAAGACTTGGACAGATTCACGCATACTTGAAAAACCTTCCATAGCTGTTTCATAGCGGAAAAAGCCAGAAAACACCCTAGAATAATGATTATATATCTTTTTGCGTGGGATTTTGCTATGCTAATCAGCCTTCCACAACCCTCTGCTAATCAGCAATGTTAATCAGCTCCGAGACCTAATCCGCGATACACTCGTCACCTCGGCCAGTGCCCGAACCAGCTCTCTAAGGCCATTATTCAATTCATCGAAGATAGGGACGGGCATGGACGTGCTACAACCGATATACATGTGGAACTCGTGACTTTGGTTTGAGGTCTGAGCTCCTACAAGGCATATAAAAGACCTATACACGATTCAGCTGCCCTCATCTCAGACTCGAACAGTCTACCTTTCCAAACAATGCCTTTCCACCGCTATTTCGTACCTCGTGGCCTGTACACTCACGAAGAGAAGCAAGCCCTTGCAAAGGCCGTCACCGAAATATACAAATTTCTTCCCGAATTCTACGTGGTCGTCAATTTCATCACCATCGAGGACGGAGATTTCTACGTAGGAGGTGAAAGCACCAAGAAGTTTGTCAGGATTTGCGTAGACCATCTTGCGCACCATAGTGAAACGTCCGTGTTTCTGCATGTACCTACTCTTGTTGCAAAGTATCTCTGACGTTGAACCGCCTCCAGTGAAGCTGACAAGCGAGCTTTCATGGATATCTATGAAAAAGTCATTGCTCCTTGGACAAAGGACAAGGGTATCGATTGGGAGGTTCAGGTCAGCAACGAGGATGTGAGTTACTCTCTGCTATTTCCTTCCGATTGAAAAAGAAACTGATATTCTCTTCAAGCCCATCTTCTGGAACATGAACGGCTTCCGACCTCCTCTTGTGGGCTCGAAGGAAATTGAAATTTGGAAGAAAGAGGGAAAACCAGTACCGTATGGTCCATATCTGTAGTAGCATCATGAGCGCTGGAGCCAGTATTTAGTTTCTTCGGCTCTTGTGGCTTTGAATATCGATGTGTACCATCTCGAGTAAGACCCAACTTGCGATACTGGACGCTCGGCGGGCGCTTATTGGTGTTTGTGGCTTTCAATCACCATCAAAACCTGTACAGCATGTGCAAGCAGCAATTCAAGCACTGACAAGGTGAAATGCATGACACATGTCAAGCTAGGGCATCTACGAGCCTGCGCCGAATCCTTTTCGTCTTTCTCTCTCCTCTTAACCGATCCGACAATTTCCTATGTCCTTCACAGGTTGCAGCGGTTTCGTTATCAACGGCAGAGTTGTCAATAGGGTAGAAGGCGACCAGATTACTACGATATACAATGGTGTCGCTGGCAGTGAGTTTTTGTGTACTCATGCTGAGATTATATTTATTGAGCAACGATAGCACATCCTGGCTACGGGCTACGAATCCTTGCTCAAAATATTGCTTTGAATGCTTTGCATGACGCAGAACAGGGTCATCTCCCTCCAAAATGCCACCCTGGTACTCGTGTCCGAATCTTGGAGCTCATGAGCGATTGGATAGTGGACGATTCGAAAGCGAAGAAAGTTTATTGGCTGAACGGACCAGTGGGTGTTGGAAAAACCGCAATAGCGCAGACCCTCGCAGATCGATTTCGCGAAACCCATTTGGCGGCAACTTTCTTCTTTTCGCGCACTGATCCTACCCGGAACAATCTCCGTCTATTTGTAGCCACCCTCGCCTATCAAATCGCAACATCTACCTCTCTCGGACCTCTTGTGGGTTCACTCATCAATGATGTGATCAGCAGAAAACAAACCATCGTCCACTCAGCTTTGGAACGGCAGTTCGAGCTGTTGATCCAACAGCCATGCAGTATGCTAGACTTGACTCAATGGAAGAATCTTCCGAAAACCATAGTCATTGACGGTCTCGACGAATGTGTTGACATACCGTCTCAGGAACGCCTGCTGTTGATGTTTAGTTCTGCGTGTGCTGCAGACCCGCCTTTGCCTTTCGACATTGTTATCTGCAGCAGAGCAGAGCTCCGCATTGTAGATGCCTTCAGACATCCTCCTCTTTCCCTCATTTGCACCGAAACGAGCGTCGGCAAATCATTCCATTCGGACCGTGACATCCAGATTTTCTTCCGTTCACGGTTCAAGGAGATTTGGACGAGGCATCATAGAACGATGTGTAGAGAGCCGGAGGATTGGCCTACTGACGAAGTGGTACGAGAACTAATTCGCAGGGCCTGTGGACAGTTCATATATGCGAAAACGGTTATAACATATATCGACAATTTCCAGAGCGTACCTACGGTGCGATTAAGGGCCGTCCTTGACTCTAGGGCTCCCAAGGGGAAATCCTTGTATCCCGAGCTTGACTTGCTTTACCGTCAGGTTCTGCAGTCGTGCGAGGATACTGAAGCAGTCTTACGCATCTTGTTCTGGATTATCCATTACGAAAGCCTAGCTAATTTAGACCCAGACGCCGGCAAGTT
Organism: Moniliophthora roreri; assembly: GCA_001466705.2. Taxonomy (NCBI): domain Eukaryota; kingdom Fungi; phylum Basidiomycota; class Agaricomycetes; order Agaricales; family Marasmiaceae; genus Moniliophthora; species Moniliophthora roreri. The sequence goes on from LATX02000182.1 coordinate 504,684, forward strand.
GTTCATCCCCACATGCTGGGTTATTGGGCAAGTTCTCGATGTAGAACCTTCCATGATCCGTGCTCATCTCTTTGGCCTGCACTCTGTCCTGCACGTTCCCGGTCGCAGCGATCACGAACTGGTCAGAATTTTACATGCATCCTTTACCGAATTCCTTCGCGATCCAGAGCGCTCACAGCAGTACTGTATCAACAGCTTCAGTGAGGCCTCCATTCATGACCTCATGGCTCAGTGTCTGCTCCGACGGATTGCATCATTCCTTCCAAAATACCGAAACGCCGCCATAAATTTGCAATCGTCACCATCAGCACCATCATTCCTTCAATTCAAGATTCCATCGCTCTCTTACGAAGAACAGGAGGTATTCACACGGTTTACTGATTGGAGCGAAGGCCCCAAATATGGATACAAGTTTATGGAGGCTTTTGACTCCTATGCGCACGAAAACTGGCCGCGGCACTGTATGCTTGCATTGCCCAGTCAGGATCTAATTTCTGCCCTCAACGAGCTTGACCCATACTTGTATATCACTCTGGCTGTAAATGGAAACCGTTGTGGTCGCCACATGCATGTTTATCTCCCCGACACAGCAGAGGTAGCGTTGGTTTGGAGGCAGAGGCTTCTTCACTTTGCTTGTTGTTTGAATAATCTGCGAGATGTGGTCTCTTGGGCAAATGTATGTGCAACATTGCCGATGTGTTATCTCAACTGATGTTTTGACAGTCTCTTAGCAAGCCCCTTGATCAATTCATAGAGAGATGTCAAGCATTGTGCCGCCACTTCAACATTGGTTTTCCACTTCGCACAGACACCAAGGCGATGGATGCAATGGTTGTTGGGTTGCGCCTTGCACTTTCATTACTGGATACGGACGTCAAAGCTCTTTACGAAGGAACACAGAAGAGTTTTTCACCATTTTCACTGGAAGAGTTTAAACTGCATTTGGAGGAGCTCACAGCTGGGAGTATGAGTAGTTCACTTTCGACACCAGGAATAGCCCCTCCCGGTTCCTACCAAGTTGTCATACTTCCTTCTTTGCGGGATGAATGCCCAGGGACAGAGTGGTCATCTCACAGCCTTCTTGCTAGCATCCGTCATGTAGACATCTGGCAAGGACATCACCAATGCCTTCATTATAATCTGGATCCGAAAGATTCAGGCCAGGTCGTAGAAAGGTTAAGCCAGCTTTTGCAATTGGATCAGATTTCACGACAGCCGCATCCAATGAGTGTCAGCGACAGGTACTTGGATGAGAGGTACCCAGATGAGAAGTATCCAGATGATAGGTATTCTAAGGAAGAGGAAGAGGAAAAGGAAAGAGAGCCGGAGAATACGTTCCAGGTGGAGTGGGAGAGGATGAGGGAAAGAGAGAGGGGGGCTTTGAAGGGGGAGATGGAGGTTTGGGAAAGAGCGAACAAGCGCAAGATAGAGGCCGCGGACAGAATGATTGAGACAGTGAGAGCCATGATAAAGACGAGCGAGAGGCAGATAGAGAGGAAGAGAAAGAAAGCGCGTAGATAATATCAAAATCTGTGATTTAAAACTTTGGGTAGTGATGCAAGACCAAGTAGCAATACATCGATACGATAATGACGTGTACTGAAGCCTCAGTCTCCTAGGCGCACGCGCTCGTGATGTTCTTCCGCACGTCCTCAATACCAAACGGCGGATTCATGACAGAGCTGGTTAATATCGGTGTCAGGCACATCATCTTCGATATTGCCTCTGACGATCCGGGTACAGCTCCCAAGCTACCTTCCAATGCGCTCCTGACGGCTTCACCTACTGCATCACCTATCCCCCGCTTCATCTCATCGATAATTTCTTGAGCATCCTCATGTTCGGTGGGCAGCGAATCTGCCTTGGTAAATATGGGCTGAATCTGAACGAGCGGTCTGCCCTTCGACGAGTCCGTGTTGGTCATGCGGGCGGAGAAATCATCAATAATGTTCTGGCATAGTAATTGCAGCATTTGTTCATCGCACGCGTTGATCCCGTTTTTCGTGTTGAAAGTAATGAGAATTCGACGAAGCCTGTTTTGACCAATGAGTTCAAATATGTGCCGAAAATGAAGGATGACACACTCTTGTCGAGTTTTCACGTAGTTATTAAACAGTTCTCCCCACTCTGGCCTTCCTCTTCTGCCATAACCTGGTGCATCGACGAGTACCAGCTTCCCTGGAGCGCTTCCGACGCGAAAGAATTCAAGACTTCTAGTACGGCCCTGTATACGTTCGTTGAATGTAAATGGTGTGATGTAGAGCGCTCTAAAACGTACAGCTTTTTTACTTGTAGCGATGAGATTTTTCCTTCCCAGTACCGCGTTGAACAAGGTAGACTTCCCGGAATTGGCACGTCCTAAAAGCAGGAAGCATATGAACCACGCCGTTCTGTCGACGTGCTGCAAGTATTCACCTCACCTGTAACAATCACCTTTAAAAAAGAAAGATATAAGTAGAAGCAATGACCGAGAAATATGTGTACGCACCTCGGGCAACCCTCCAAGTCTGGGGAACTCGATATCGCCATTTTCATTTGTTTTAGTGTCTCTATGGTTTCGAGGTTTCACGACAGCGACGAGTTTCGCTGCTTGGGATGCATTGAAAATGCTTGCTGCAGAGGAATAGGACCTGATTCCTGGAGGTGAGGCACGTGCTAAGCGAAAGACATGGTGGTTCATATGAAAGGCGCGCTTGACAAGGGATATGCATTGCCCGTTCTTACGCTAACGTCCAACGTCATTCAAATTATAAGTATCTACTGTACAGGAAAGGCTGATTTCTATTCTACGTCTTGTAGCCAGCAATGCTCCAGGAGTTGAGCTGCTGACCATCGCGCCTCAGGGTCAATGATGAGGGCTTTAGATAGGAAATCGGCCAAAGTAGGAAGCTCTTCAAATGGATGGTCAGTCCTTGGTAGTAAGTCTTCCATAGCAATATTGTAGAGTCCTGCACCGTGTAATAAATGTCCTAGGAAATCCCATCAGCCAAAGCAGCTTGCATCGGAGTAATATAGCGAACCCTCTTCGTCGAAATACTCATGCGTCTTCTTGCCGCTCGTTAGAAACCTTCGTGGAAAGGCCCCAAGAAGAGCAACCATTTGAGCCAAGTGGGTTTGAGACGTATCCATTCCCGTTCGCTCGATATTCCATACCGGATCGAAGAGTTGTGCGCCACGAGCGAATTCATACATCTGCGAGGGAAGTCAGCCGTGTGTCCTCATCGATTTAGTCTGAAGACTAACCAAACATCCGAAATTCCATATATCCGCCTTTGTATTCCATTCTGCACCGATGATGACTTCTGGAGACCGGAAAGCTTGGGGTTGGATGAGACCATTGTATCGTTTCGACATTTTACAAGCTGAAGCTTGGTTTAGGTTCCACTCGAGCCACGTAAAGGAGAGACTTACCAGCACCAAAATCCGTCAGTTTGAAGACTGAGGACATGAGGACTTTTTCGCTGAGCACGTCTCTTTGGCCCATGGTGGGTGGGGAACCCGTAATCAGGATGTTGTCGCCTTTGATGTCTGAGGGCCAGGTTGTGAGCGACGCCAAAATGCCCTTTGAATTTCCTAACCGGTATGGATAATTCCGCAGTCTTCGTGAAGGTATTGCAAGGCGTGCAGGACATGCTTCGACACGCGTTTCAATAGTGGTAGAGGCATTGCGCCACAATAGCCACGATATATTTCAAGCACATTAAAGCCCATAGGTTCGAGAATGAGACATACGTGTCGTCCGTGGTGCATAAAGTCGTCGAGCAATTGACACACGTTATGACGACCAGGAGATTTGGGCTGTCCATCGCGTACTATCTTGAGTACTCCTGCTTCGTCGAATCCGGCTTTGTAGTAGCTTTGATCTCCAATGAGAATTTTCATGACTACATTGCGCTGTTCTCTGTACACGATGAGCGAGTGCAAGGTTTGATCGAACCTGACACGCACCGAACGTCCTGGACCAACCATACGGTAGAGTAGTGACCCCACCCCAACTGTCTGACAACTTGATATCGTTGGTTATATACCTCGCCGGGTTTCACCCGATGGTACCCACCACGATGGTACCGTGATGATGGTTCTGTGCTAGCTTTCCGAGAAACAGAGACCGAGATGGTTGAAGATTTCCTTGAGCTGAATCGACTCTTTTTGGATCTCCGAAGACAAGATAGAGTCATAGGGAGCTCTTCACGCCCAGAAAACTTGCAGGGGGCCCTGGGTACTGTAGGTCCATTGGAGTCCAGTTTTCGTTATTGTACCACGGGCCTGGCCCGCCGAGGGAACGCACACGTGACGCGTAGCGCCTGTCCCACGCACAGACTGGTTCTAGCGTTTTCTCACTCCTACCACAAAACAACCATGTCGACCATTTCAGACCGCCTGCGTATCACTATTGTGCGTCTATTCCCCGAAATACTTCCACCCCGATAAATCTGACATTAGATTGCACACTTCTATTCTTTACTCGCGGCGCGTTTACCACGCTTCTTCGGATTTACAGGCGTTGACGGCCCTGAAACACAAACCTCTAAATCAGTCGTGTGCTTGTAAGTCATTTTTTACTCTGCCAGAAAGATATACACCAACACCAAATAAATTGATCTTTCTCCTCTGGACATAGCATATGTCCTCGATCTTCAGACTAAATTCTGTTCAACACCGGATTCGACGAAATCCAGCGATAGCATCGATCCATCAGGTCCAACGGGAACCTTCAGGACACACTCACACAACGATAATGCAGAGCAGGACTCTGATGTCTGGAGATGGAAAAGTCTCGCACTACGCCTCGAAGAGGAGCTAGAAGAACTTAGGGCGAAATACGAAGCCGAGCAAATCAGTGAGTCGATGATTCTCATACATCTCGGTCACCGGTCATTTTCTGCTTCAGAGGCCGAGTCTATATCTATACCATTTTCGGATGATTGGCCGTCCGCTGTCTATTTCGTTGACTTGCGAAAGTTATTCGCAGCAAATGTCCAACTGCATGCAATCTGGCTATTCTCTAATCGTTTTTCCTTCATTTTTCTTGGTTTTTGTGTCCTACAGAATCACTGTCTTTGACTGTCCAAGTCGATGCCAAAAGCACCTCGGAGATGACCCAGGAGCCATCTTCCTCTACGCAGCCTCAACTTCAAGGTCCTTCCTCAAGTGCCGGAGCAGCGAACGCAGACAATACAACGAAGAAGAAACCGGCAAAGAAGAATCCGAAATCGAAACACCCGCCTTCCACAGCCTCAGGTGCAACCGATGCGCTTGTTAATCTAATCAAACCTCGAGCACGAATTCACCCAGAAACAATCTCTATCCTCGAATTGGAAGGTCTCAATGGTAAGGTTACTTATCCTATCAAACCTTTTATGACCTTTGTACGTCCGTTTTCTGACACCTTTCAGACAGTCAACTTCCAGGCGTCTTCTCCTCGTTTTCGCAATTGATGTCGGCTTTACCACCCGACACGAGGACCATTACGCGACCCCAAGTGTCGCTTCTCTTGTCGACAACAATTCGTGTTTTACAGTCCGTTTCTGGTGTCCTCAGAACCACTCTCTTCACCGATGCCGACGCGTCCGCCAAGTCGGAGAAAGCTTCCTCTAGACCCGCATCTCCGCATCGACTCCAGAAAGTCGCTGCGCTACTGAATTATCTCCTGACCATGAGTCTGCCATTGCTACGCGTTCAACCGAAGAAAAAGAAGTTGAGGCAGTTGTCGGAGTCCTCAGAAAACACAGATGTCCTTATCGATACGCTCGCGACCTTCATTATGAACCCTATGATTCACTCATTCATACCTCTTAGCGAAAACTTCCTAGATGAGCTGTTTCGCGTTGATGATCGAAAAGACCCCTTATCTGGATCGCGTCCCACCTCGAAGCCCACTTCGAAGAAAGCTAAACCAGCAGTACCCGAACCTCCCATCGACTTACGCATCCCCGTGTTAAACACCTTACGAGATACCTTTTCTGCAGTTGGGGAATCCTATGTTACTCCTGGGTTCAGAGAAACACTATCTCTCACTGTCGTACGTGAGATACTCGCCCTGTTTGACTCCACGATTCGTATTTCTCCCACTACCTCCGCATCTACTAGTGCTCGAAATTCAAACCAGACTAACAGGGACCCTCACGTTAACGAATCGGACGACAAGGAGCATTCGAGTGATGCCAAGACAAGCCAGAGGAGTGCTATGTACGACTGCTACTGCTCAGTTCATCGTCGTGGAACACCAGCAGAGGATCCTGGAGAAGAATCCGTTGCCGTTAGGCGCAAATTGGCTCGGAAGGATGCGTTATGGTATCTGTGCAGTATTTTGCACATTCTCTTGAAAGGTCAAGGTGAGAGATCGCGTTCCTCGATTGATGCGACCAGTCCCTTATGACGCTGCAGATGGTGGTATTGGAAGAGGTGTTATTAACAAAATTGTGCATTCGAAAAATACGGTAACGGGGCGTGAAGATGGTGTAGATGGAAAAGAAGGGATCCGGCTACTCAGGGAGGGCATTCTTGATGCGCTTTTGGGTCTTGTATCCAGGTGCCAGACATGTTCCGGAAGAGGATATGCGCAGGAGTTAAACAGTGAAGCCAAGGAATCAAGAAATGACGAGAGCATGATCGCTCCTATGAACATCGATGAAGGAGTGCTTGACGAGGTACAGGCCGAAAAATCGGATAAACATACGCCCCCTAGTGCGCTTGTATTGGATGAAGAGGAGTACGATATGGTACTGGCAGTGATTGAGCAGTATTACTGGGTACTTGCGCCCATCGTAGACGAACGAGAATAATTTTATTTGACACTAGTAGATATCTGGAACAGCTGTCTCGATTTGCTCGGCTCTATCAAGCGAATCTAAAAGGCCCTGGCGAAGTGGCCAGACTCGACCGGCAATTACGGCAAACCTCAAAGAGTCGCTTCAGCTAAGTACAAGAGGTCCTCGTGTTCGCCTCAACCCAACCTCAACTTGACCTCTTACCACCACTATGATCATCAAATAAATGGGCTGTACAAGGATAGACTCACCTCATGCTGATAATGGTATCAGCATTGCTGCTGTATTTGGGGTCGAATGGATCTTTATTGCAATGGGCCAGCTCAGTAACATTTTGAACCAGCTACGACTTCGATGGCGCCGATGGACAGGACCAACCGTTACCTGCGCTATTTGCGACGAGATAATTTGGCAGGGAGAAGCATCATATTGTTCGCTAGGTACGCACTTTCGAAAGCGGTGTGGACTGGAAATGGACTGTTGAACATTTCTTTGATTTAGGGACTCATCCATATTGTACGGTATGCCTAGCGCGTACTGTCGAGGGCATGCTTTCGGGAGATTTGGCAATGAAATATGAACCAGCGACTACGAAGCCCCTTTGCTGCTTTTGCCCAGAAACTCTCTCAACGATACATATTTCCTCCCCGTCTTTGACGAAACGATGGGACCAGCGCATTATCACCACACAGCTCCAAGATATCGGTTTCCCTCTACTCAGATGTGTTCACTGCGGATATATTGTTATCGACGACGAAGAGAAAGAAACTCCTCCACTTCCACCCAAAAAAACGCCTTCCTTACGCCAACGGCTCTTCTCATTCATCTCATCCAGCTCAACCACCGAAAAAGCTCGTCCCCGGAAGTTTCATTGCCCTCAGTGCGATTGGGAAACATGCCTGGGTTGCTTCTCGGCGCTTCGAGACGAATCCGAAGACCGTCCGCATCGTTGTACGACAGATGACCTGCGTCTGACGATCGAAAAAGCTGTTTCGGATCGCCTCATGTACACCTGCCCACGTCCTAGCTGTGGGCGTGCGATACTCAAAGAGGGCGGCTGTAACCACTGCACCTGTGTTTGTGGCTCCGAATATTGCCATCTATGCCACGAGAACCTGGGTGATAATGGGCAGAGATGGAGACATCATTTCTGTGGGCATTTTATAGAGGATGGGTCTGGAATGAGGAATCGAACAAAGAACGGAAAGTGTACGCTTTGCGGGAAATGCCCGCTTTACGAAGATCGCAACGACGAAGAGATTAGGAGGAGTATAGAAGAGAAAGTGACGAGAGAATGGAAGAGGAAGCGGATGTGGAAGGATGTAAAGGGTTGGTTTGGTTTCTAAAGATTGTAAGATACTATTTAAGGGCATGTGCAACACCATTTAATGACCATCACAAGATTCACAATTGGAATGGGGACGTGTGAACTGCTAGATCACAAAGTAGGTTACGGCTGCATCGAGGCAAGGCAAGCCTCGTGCTTCCCTCATGGTCTTGCTTCATGCAACTTCATGCAACCCCCAACTATACCAGAAACGCCAAACAAACCACTAGCTATGGGCTGCGCCACGATAAAGCCATGTTCTCCTCAGATTCCTGATGAGGCCAATCTTGCTGCTGTATTCGGCCTCGACTTCATCTTTGTCGCACTTTGTAACATTTACAATGAGCTACTACTGTGGTGGCATCGACGGAAAGGCCCATTCGTCGCCTGTGTCATTTGCGACAATGGAGTGTGGAAGGAAGAAGCAGTGTATTGCTCGCTTGGTGCGTATATAGATGATTATGAACAATGAAAGCGGATTAATGTTTCTTCATTTAGGGTCTCATTCACCCTGCGTGAGTTGTCTGGAGCGTACTGTCGAAGGCATGCTCTCAGGCGATGTAGCGATGAAATACGACCCAGCGACTACCAGACCTCTTTGTTGCTTTTGCACTCCAGAAATTCTTTCTACGTTCCCGATCACGACCTCCGACCAAACGAAGCGATGGGACGAGCGTATTTTCACCTTGCAGCTGCAAAATATTGGCCTTCCATTGATCAGATGCGCCCACTGCGGCTATATCGTTATTGACGAAGAAGTGAAGGACCCCCCGAGTCCACCCAAGCAAAAATTATCTCTATTTCGTCGGTTTATCTCATTCCTGGGATCGATATTCGCCGACGAGATTCAGCCCGAATGTTTTCAGTGTCCTCAATGCACACAGGAAACGTGCCTAAATTGCCTTTCAATTCACGATCCCCACAAAAGGCATTGTTGTGAAACAGACGACCTGCGTCTGATGATTGAGAAGGCTGTTTCAGACCGCCTTGTATACAACTGCCCACGATCTAGCTGTGGACGTGCAATACTCAAAGACGGTGGTTGCAATCACTGCACCTGCGTCTGTGGGTTGGAATATTGCCATATGTGTCATGAAAACCTGGGTCATGATCGGCAAACCTGGCAATCTCATTTCTGTCAATGTGTATTTTTCATGGCAGATGCGAGGAATCAGTTCGAGAATGGAAAATGTAGGACTTGCGGAAAATGCCCTTTGTATCAAGAACGCAACGACGAGGAAATTCGGAAGAACATTGAAGAGAGGATTACAAAGGAATGGAAGGAGAAGCGTATTAAGAGTTGGTTTGAGTTCTAAAGAACTGCATACTGGACTCATTCAAGGCACGACTTAACCCATCGCAACGTCAATGAAATTATGTACAACGTCTACAGATATACGAGTAATACATATGTTCAATCCAATAGGAGATGCATGTGTGGTACGTGTGGTAAGTAAGTCTATGGGGCATGAAATGTACGCATATTACAATATAAATGTCAACATCAAAAAGTCTGGTCTCAAAATCCAGTCGACACCTTATACAACCCCCAGAATCACCGTAGCTCGTAAGCTCACCTCCTTCCCCGACAAATCCCAACCATCTTGCTCTCGGAAGTTAGCTACACGAGCTGCAGACCCAGGAACAATTAGGCCCCCGCTCTTCCAACCCCAGCTCTGTCCAATTTTGAATACATCAGGGACGCTCCTAAACCTCGTTTGCCCACTCCCAGTCGGAGAAGCGCAGTACACGCTGAAATAAACCGATACGACTCCTCGCGGGTCGCGATACGGCTGTTGAGCAGGAGAAGATGAGAGTATCGTATATGGTGGAGAGGATGGATTGTAATCTGTGGGTAGAGCACCATTACTATTGCTCGGTGTCAAGATTCTCAGCTGTGCAACGGAAGCGCGTCCTCCGAGTGTCGGTATATTTGACGCCATAACGCTGAGATTGGGGCTCAACGTTGGTGAGGAAGGCGAAGCACTGAGAAGTGCGGAACCGGCAGCAACGCTGGAGGATTCGGGTAGAGAGGAAGAAAGGGATCCTAACGGGGGAGATGCTGAAGTAGATGGTATCGTGGTCGAAGAGGATGATACAGGTCGTGCGCCGGAGTTGGTATTCACCGGCGTTCGGCTTCGTGTGAGAGTGAGCGTGCCTGCCCTAAGGGTAGGTGATTGTGGAGCAGATCCGCTGCCACTAGTGCCGGCGCCCGACGAGCCGTGTGGAAGAGAAGGTCCACGGACGTGTGTTCGCAACCAGCTAGTTGCCGGGCTGCTGCTTGCAGGGCTATCGCGCCTGCTGGGAGTGTTGGAGGGAACAGTGGGAGAAAGGGGTGCTGTGCCTACCAGCACGCTCTCTCCCTCCTTGATGTTGACCATCTCGAGGCCACCGGTATTGGCTCGTTCTCGACCTTTGAATTCTTTGGGGGTCGGAACGACCGTAGGACTCGGTGCACTTCTTGGAGGCAGACTCTCCACTGTACTTTGACGGTGGAGATAGATCCCTAATTGAATACCAGTTCCATTGGCAGTTGCTTCTTTCTCCCTCTCCCTTTCTCTTTCTCTTTCACGCTGACGTTCAGTAAAAGTGCTGCCAACTATATGTTCCTTCTCCTTCTTCTTGATGACCTGAACGTAGACATTAAACAGACTGCCGGCATACCAGACAGTCTGTGAATGTAAACGCTGTTTCTCCTTCAAGGTATCCAAGTCCCAGAATTCAACGGAGAACCGAAGAGGTGGGTATGGGGAGTAGTTTCGACGTGCTGAGAGGGCATCCGGAACCTTCAACAAAGGCGCTGATAACGATAGAACGCTATCATCACCTGTTTGGGGTAAAGATGATCGAAGTAGTGTGTCAAGGGTATCGGGAAGCAACCCAAAAAAGGTGCGTTCGTTCGATGTAGTGGGAGGAATGCTCTCGGCATTATTCTTCGAGAAGGATTTGGATCCCGTCCCTGGTGAATACGAAGCGAGCGATCTGGCAAATAGCTCGTCCATAGAAATGTTGTTGTGAATGTTGCCTTCGGGGAGAGCACCGCTAGGGGTATTGATAGTATCGCCGACTCGGAGCGATTCATCATGTGGGATAAGGAAGTACGCCTTTACGCTGTCCTGCTGAGGAAGATGTTCGTGACGTGTATAAATATCCGCTCCTGATATCATGATACCAAGATCTTTCCTTTCTTTCAAAGATCCATTAGGTGTTTGGGGTGAAACGGTGATAATGTGACGGAGTGTAGTGTGATCCCAACATGCGGCTTGAAGCACATGCAAAGGCACGTAAGGTGTGTTAGTGGTAGGCGAGATATCCATTGACATAGCTATCAAATCTGCGGGGGTCTACGGAAGTTATGTGAATGCGGGAAAGAAGGTCGAGTCGATAGTCACTCACAAGGTTGGCGTAATAAATTCCAGACTCGAATAATGCACTCCATTCTCGCTCCTCAGCTTCTTCCTCAGGCAGGACGACATACTGTTGCGTCTCCTTTCCTTTTCCCTTGTCGCCTGAAAGCACGACAAAAGATTCACTACTACCTCGTCGCAGCCTGCGCCGAAGCTCGACTACTCTCTTTGCAAACGCATATCTTGCCAACTCGCCAGGGACAAAAAGGGAATCTGAGGAGATGAGGGCCCGAATCCACTTGGATGATAGACCCTGACCGGGTTCGAATGAGGTGAATATAGGTGGTATGACCGGAATTTCTGGGCGACGACTGATGGGATCCGTATCAGCTCTGCCGCGCGAAGTGGGTTGAATAGCAAAAGCCAGGCGTTCTTCGTATTCGAACAGGTCTGGGCCCCACCTGGCCAGCCAACATGCACAGGCCTCGCCAATTTTATCCGAAATAGCACCATAGTAAAATCGAAGAGAGGGACTGCTAGATCCAATATGGATCGAGGAAGCGGTATCGTCGATGGATCCTGTATCACTGAGCTCCGACGAGTGTGCGGTAAGCTCTGCGACATGCTCAAGCCCAACAGCCGGAGCGTCCGCAGCATCGATCAAGATGGGCTTTCCTCTAGCGAAATTGAGATATTCGATGACTGTGTAAGGTCCGATCGTTGCCAGAATCGATGATAGCGCATGAGAAGCAATGGAGGAGATTTCCAGGTATAGTGCAGTCGCCAATAACGACAATAGGAATTGGGGAGATGCGGGCTGATGCTTGTCTGATACAGAGTTGGAAACCCTGGGACCGAATGGGAATGCTGGCGTCAGAGGTTTGGCAGCAGTTGGTTTAAGATCTGCAGAGATATGTAACGGGGGGCCGCCACCGTAAAGGCGGGCAATACATAGTCTGGAAAAGGAGAAAGTATTCAGTGACGACAGCCACGAGTACAGAAGTCAAAAAGCCACGCACTCGAATGCTGCTCGTGTGATATTCCTATCATCAAACACCACCTCGATATCCTTTTTCTCGCTCAAAGATTCTTGGAAACCACTCGTGAACAGGGAACGAAAGAAACCCGACTGAATGAGGACGACCCGGTGAAGTCGATAAGTTGCTGACCAGCTACCGGACGCTCTGATGGAAATATCGGATGTCTGCGCATGTAAGAAAGAATCATAAAGGTGTTCGGCAAGGTCAACCATGGTGGTCATAACCAAGCGTAGACGACTCCAGAAGACGTCAACGACGGCAATCGCATAGGGGGCCAGGGGCACCGGCTTTTGTCAACGTGAACTTGGCGAAATTTCGCACGTCGACCGTACTTTGATGCTTACCACCAGCTTGATGCCTAGCGCTTGCTCTGCAGCATCGGCATATAGTGGGGTATAGGGTCGGTACCGCTACGACAGAGGTCGAAATCAGAAGGAAAGCATGCCATTGTCTCAGCGGCCTTGTACACCATCCCCCGCCTTTAAATGCTAAAGGAATGTAGGGTCTGAATATTATGTAGGTATTGGTATGACTAGAACCCGCTGGTACATTGCTAAAGATGAAGATCATAGTAAGGAAAGAATAATAGTGCACATCCAAAAAATTAACAGAAAGACAACATAATCACGTATACGACGGCGGAGGCTCATACATCGTTCTCGATCGCATCTCCTCCATCTCTCTCCTCAGGTGTTCTACCTCATTTCTCAATGCAGAAGTGTCGGATGAATTACCCTCGGAAGGTGCGGTTGGCGGACCAGATCCTGTACGAGTTCGAATTTCTTCCGATGAAGGGTTAGCCCTACGTATAGGCGCCAAATCTCCTTTTCTTGGGAGTGGCGGAGCCTGCGGTCGTGGCTCTTCGCCGGCAGGCGAGTAGTGGTCGACAGCATCACCATTGTGAAGTCGTAAAGGTGAAAGCTGGAGAGCCTGTCCTCTTTGAACATCACCTGAACTGCTACTGGCGGTGTAATAAGTACCAGGTCGGGGATAATCTTGATATTGAGTGGATTGGCTGTACTGGCTCTGGTTTCCTGGCGAGACCACCGGCATTGGCTCGACTTGATAGTCCGCGAGGGGATCTTGCGATGGTGCACGCGTGCTACCCCTTCCTCTGCCAAAGAACGTCCCCAGACTACTCTCCTTTTCATGTAGATCCCGAGCTTGGTTATTGTACCGGCGTCGTCGCCAGAACAAAAATCCAAAAACGATCAAAGCGAGACCAGCCAAGCCCCCAATAACACCACCTGCGATTGCACCAGCGTTGGATTTCTTGTTTTCATCTCCGCCCGTGTTGCCCGAGAGCCCAGCAAGCTGACTCTTTATACTGGAGAAGATTTAAATCACCTTCGGTGCAAATGAGAAATAGACTCTCAAACTCACTTTTTCGACAGAATGCCAAATGCAGCTCCTTGAGCAGGGCTTGCCCATCCGGAAATCCCCGTTCCGTCCTGGACATTATATGTTGATGGGAAGGCGGCATAGTTGGCGGAATCAACCGCCTTATCATAGACGCCTTTGATGAGACTGTCCCGAGCTGAGATATCGCTGATCGTCGCAGCAGTTAATAACGTCCAATCTGAGCCACTGATTAGCTCTCAAGCGAAAACCAGGAAAAATCATGTACTTACGAGACTTGGCTATATTGGTATTACTATCAAAAGCTACTCCAAATTTGTTTCCTGGAACATTGTGTCAACTTTCGCCAGTGGAAGGGGACTGACATGGGACTTACCTCCCTGGACTATCCTGGTATAGAATCTACCTTGCTGGTCGTAGATCTAGTTTATCAACTTAGTATCACGCCAAATGAATCAGGGAACCGTATCTCACAGTTTGGTTGACGAGGTTCATCCCTAGCCATTTGTCCGGGAAAAGATTATAGATCATACCCCACGAACTCGACGTCGAATAAGTAGACGTCAAGTGATCGCCAGTAAACGCCAGGTCCTGCCACTGTTCCACCCAATTAGATGCTTGACTCTGTTACATCTCTTAGAAACCCGCTGTAGCACCTTGCAACGAGTACGACTATACCTGGTACTTGTTTGTATCATCACCCCTTCCGAGTGTATGACTGATCTCAGCCATTGCTCGGAGTCCAATGATGCCCTTGATGGCGAGGTTTGTTCCATTCGTAGTCGGCCCATCCGAATCAACGGATTCACTGGTAATAGCAAGAGTCAGTAAGAAAAATTATCCTTTGCAAATAGAACTCACTATCCAGTAGGGGCAAAAGCATTAATCCGGATGAGCTCATCCGCCCACTTCTTCAGAGTGTCGTACTGTAATGCCTTCCCGTGAGTAATATGAATGATGCACGCATTATGATCGGCAACTCACGTAGACATTGAGGAGGCTTTCATCTCCAGAAAACCTTGCGTGGGCCCAAGTCATGATGAGCATACTGCTCGAATCTGTAGAGTATGAGTTAGATACAGTTTTTAGTTGAAGTACTTCCGGGTACCTTCAATAGACCTGGGGAGATTCGCACTACTTGGACCTTTTGCGTTCGGGTAATTCATACCTATGCGAACGACATAATCAGGGAATGAACCTATAATGAGCAAAAGCGACTCACCAATATCGGGGGCAGCATAGGGATTGGTGTAGAGCGATGATTGCTCGTACTGGAGTAATGGTTCCAGAAGGTATCGACCCCAGGTGGTATTGATATACAGATACGCCGGGAATGACGCATAAACTGTTTCCACAGGGTTCACTCGCCTTGATAAATGTCAGTAATTAACTAAGGAACACGGAAGACGCGGAACATGAAACGCACTGTGAGAAGCCCACATCTTTCATAAACATCAAAGCATTATTCGAAGGTCCAGAAGCAATCTCAACACCGCCGAACGTCTGACGGGCCGCAAGCGAGACCAAACTGGCATAATTGGGAGATATTTGTCTGGCGTCGGAAAGGATCTTAGCGTCGAGTGCGTCCGCCCTGCTCTTCGCGTTAGCAAAGTCCGACAGGAATGCTTGCATCTATTGCGGGAACGTGAGAAATGATACACAAATAGAAGGGGACTGAGAAACGTACTCCATCCTCGATCTGATTATACTTGGTCATCCAGTAAGGTAACAAATTTTGCGGTCCGGAAGTAGTCACCTGGGTAACCACCGGGTTTCGAACGAATCCAATGGCCCAGACGACAGGTTGACTTGTGGCCGTAATGGTCCCTAAATCATTTGAGAAAGCAAAGACAGGGAAATTGCTATTTTGATCCTTAGTAACGTAATTCCATGGTGCGATGAGTTCACTTACTCGCTGATCTTGCGGAATTGCGGGTCTTTTGTATTGTTCAACGCCCCATTAACCAACCACCAGGATCGCAATGAATAATGTCCGCCAGTTTGCCAAGTCAGGCCCGAACCCTGTATACAGCTAAAGTCGTTTGTGTAGGCTAAATTGAACACGACTCACGGTTTGAGTTGCATGGTATAGAACCCCGTCATGGGCCATAAAAGTCTCAGCCAGCTCGGAAGGCATCCTCTGCGCATTATGATAAACCATCGAACCGCTTGGCTTCGTGTCCCACGAAATGGTGTCACTATCAGCGTTAGAGATCCATTCTATGAATGCGACGTTAGGATATACTTGCGAGTAGGTGAACGTAAAATGTATACCTCCACTCAGGTCGGAATAAACCTGTACACTATGAGGATTGCCATCGTTGGAAGTGGCATCCACATAGACGTATCCGAACGGGAAGGATTGGAGAGCGAGATCTGTAGGCTATAAAATACCTTCAGACAGTTTGTCGACACGTTAATTCAAGCATACCTCAATAGGACTCAAAAAAGTGAAGTTCAGTCGCATTGGACCTGCTGTGACCGTGTAGACAGTACGAGTAGGGGTGATATTGATGCCTTCAACTTTTGCTGGCGCCTTCACTTTTCCTTCCGTGAGATTGAACCTCAAACCCCCATCATTGAACGCCACTCCCATCCACTCATATACACTCTCGTCAACTCTGATAAAGCCACCCCATCCCAAGGTCTAAAGAAGAACTGATTAAATCTATATCGCAGCCTCGACGAGAAAGACAACGTACTCGGTTACCACTCCAGAAACTAGGCCAATTAGCTGGTGCATTGGGCGCTACCCAAGAACTGAAATACGGTGAACGAATGAGAAGGGGTATTGCTGAAGGCTGAAATTGCGCGTTGCTGATTGAAATGAGAACCGAAAAAAGTCCTATGACTTGGAGGATAAATGAAGTCATTTTGGAAGTGCCAGTGCGGAGTCAATGGAGAGCCTGAATAGTGAGCGACCTTGAGCGACTTTGGGCAGGTTTTGTGGAGAGGACAGGGTCCCCAGCACTGAGCACTTGTTCCAGCCAAAGATAAAGAGGTAAGGAAAAGGGCGAATGTCTGGTCGTCCCATACTACATCGCTTAATAGGTGATAAACATCAGTGATGAAAATTGGTCGTGATCAAGGATTAAGATGATGTGAACTGGCTCGAGGAACTTAAAAAGGAAATGCCGGGCACCCCGCGACCTTGGACAACCTCCGTTTCACAGGTACCCGACGAGCGCTCAGCGCCCCAACAAAATGTTTCATAGTCGGCAGGTACGCATCGCACGAAACGGGAATGCGAAGTTGTAGTCCCTGGACTTTGAATTACAAGTTCCTGCGCGATACACCCAACGATGTGATTTTCCAGGACAGGTTAGATACGACTGCAGGCTCATCACCACATGGAACCCACACGAGGCGCTGCAAACCTAAAGAGAATGATTCTGATGTACTGAATATCTTCTTAAATTAAATACGTAAAGTATAAAGTTGTCTCAGTCCATCATGTAGTCCCGGAATTGTCATAACGAGGAGGGGGAGTGGGGGCCCAAGCTGTTTGTTGAGCCTGCATTTCAACCATTTGCTGCCTTAGGTTCGCAATCTCGTGCCTCAGATGCGACGTGTCTGTCGTAAACTGTGATCCAGAATACGTTGAGTAAGCTTGCGATTGACTGGTGTTCGTGGGTGAGGTTGGGGCGTGGCTATCTCTGGCGTAAGTTTCGGATCTGGAAGGGTGATTACGAGGCGAAGCATCAACAAGTGATGAAGGCTGAGCAGGAGTTGGACGGGACCTCTCCGCACTGAGACGGAATCCGGAGGAACCTCGCTGACGATAGAGTAAATTAGGATTGAATGGAATTGGCTTTAAACGCTCCTGATCCCTCCTCTGCCGTCGTTTTCGCCATAATAGGAATAAACACATAGCAATGAGAACGACACCGACGAAACTTCCGATGACCGCTCCAGCTATGACCCCTGCATTCACAGCGCTGTCTGTTGACTCAGAGTCAGAGTTGTCTGGGGGTTGGGAGCTCGACGCGGGAACATTGATGGATTTGATTTCGAGTCTTGAATATCAGGGTGAGGCACAGACCAACGAATAGGGTAACAGCACTAACCTAGTGGTCAGGAGAGCAAACATCGCGCCTTGTGCCGGACTGAAATATAATACATTGAGAGAAGCAATGATGGTATCGAGAGACGAGGAACTGACCTAGCTTGACCATAGTTTAAGAATGACTGACCGGTATCAGTTTTGTACGTGGTCGGGAAGTCTCCGGCCGTTTCATTGAAGGCTGCCCGAGAGTGAGCCATATCAATCAATTTATCCCGGGTACTGCTATTCGTTGTTGTGGCAGCGGCAAATATTGTCCACGCTGCGAACTAGTGAGCATTTGATGCTGAGTGGCAGATACGGAAGGATTCTCACGAGCTTTGGCTTCTCCCGCCGCGTTGCTATCGTAAGGAAGGCCGAATCTAGGAGCTGCTCTTCTTCAATCACAGTTTCGCATTAAAACGACCGACTTACCCTGACTGGCACGATTATCGTAGAAACTCGTCAAACCGTCGTACACCTAAGGCCCAGGGCTGTCAGTCATAAGACACCACATTAAAAGCCAACGTACATCCTTGGGGACCAGCTTTGTTTGCAGCAGAGTATCAGCGTAAAGGTTGTATATCAGACCCTCAGATGACGGCTCGTTATAGATCGACACAACATGTCCTCCCAATGTAGCAAGCTGGGCCCATTGGGTCAATAACTCAGAGGCCTTAGTCTATAGTGACGTTCAGAACAGAAAGGTCGACGGACGAATATTTAAACCCACGGAATAGAACTCGGTATCATTGGCCCTGTTTAAAGCTTTACTGATTCCAGACATCGCAGCGATCCCGATGATCCCCTTGATAGCAAGGTTAGACATATTGTCTTTAGCTATGCGATCAGATGATAGCCTCGATTTGCAGTTAGCCTTGGCAATGACAGAAAACAACATGGGCTTACTGATTGGTAGGGTGCAGCGAGTCGTTAATCAGATAGTCCGTCCAGGTCTTGAGGAGATCATACTGATGAAAAAAAACCGGTCGCTCTTCGTCATTCAGAGATAACGTAGCACGAATTATACTGACATATCGATAAATGAGGGTTCCATCGCCCGAAAACTGAGCATGGGCCAGAGCCATGACTAACATGTTCCCAGTATCTATAGACGGAGAACGTGAGAAAGGAGAATTGGAAAGTGGAAAATGGGACACACTTTCTAAGGCCGTATTCTCATTATTTCCAGAGCTTCCGAATGCTTTTGGGTACATTCCTAGTGGCAATTTCTTGAAAAACTTTACCGGTTAATTATGTGAAATCTTCCGTACCCAGATCAGGGCCAGCAAAACGAACATCAAAGTCATTGGTGACTATCGAAGCTTGGTACTCGAACAGGGGGTCAAGTAGTAACCCTCCCAAAGATGGGTCCATGTACAGATATATGGGAAACGCAGCGAAGATCGTGTCAACAGGATTGATTCGTCTGCATCAATATCTCTATCAGGAGATCGTATCAGAACGAACTAGCGATGCACTCACTGCGAAGTGCCGGTATCCTTCATGAACGCCTTGACATCTGAAAGGTTCCCTTTACCATCCGCGAGCAGTGACACTGTTATATCGACTCCCGCCATGGCTTGCCTAGTACTGAGCGCCAATAAGTTACCGTATTCTGTCGATATTGCATCACCGTCCCTCATGATATCCCTATCGAGTTGGTTTGCGGTCCCAACGGCGCTTGAGTAGTTCTTCCCGAAAGCGTCTATCTGCAGACAAGATTATATTTGCGCTTTTAGACGAGACAACCTTACTCACTGCATCACCAATGTGATTGTATTGGATACGGAAGAATGGACTGCGACTCTGAGGTCCATTTGACGAGCTGTACATAACGACGGGGTCCCGAACTACGCCAAGGGACCATACAGTTGAAGATGTCGAGGATTCGATGCCTCCAAGGTCAACCGATAGAGCGAAGACAATGAATCGACTGCGTAATTGTCAGCACTAGCGCTTCCTGACAGGTAGTCGTACTTACTCATTGATTCGTCGGAAATTTGTGTCCTGCGTGTTCAACAATCTCCCTTTCGCCATAAATTGCGTGCGTGCCACGTTGTCTGCTGCAGTTTGCCATGTCAAGCCGGGGTTCTAGGTAACAGGATGAGCTCACGTAGTTTGCGCAATGGAAGCTTCAGTTACCTGAGACATTGCAAAGTATACATTGGAGTCTTCCGCTATGTTTTTTATTTCTGTCATTGGCTGGGGCATTTGACGTGATACTTGATGATATACTGAAAGACCAGCCGTGGTAGTACTCCAGGTCACGACCTGTTTTGGATCTCCAGATGCCCATTCTGATGATAGATCCTATTAGCTCGAGACAAAGATGAAAGTTTGCAAACAGTACGCGCCGGCACTAATATCCGAATATAATTGGATGTCATGAGGATCACCGTCCAGAGACTCGACGTCCACTGAGATATAGACGAAAGGGAATGATTGCACAACCCAATTCGAAGGCTGTTATCAGTATATTGAGTCTATCGTCCCAGGCCGACCCGATCTCGCTACTCGCCTGGATAGGGCTGAAAAATGTGACATTAAGCCTGCACGGACCCGCCAGAATCGTGAATATGGATCGTGTGGGAGTTATCTCTGTGTTCTCTAGAGTTGTCCGGTTCCCTATAGGCGAGTCTCCCGACCACTGCCATGCCACACCATCGATCCTCACATAGCCCGTCATTCCCAGTATCTGAAGCCACAAAATGAGTTCGGAGCTGAAACATCAAGAGCATACACTTACACTATCGTCATCCCAATGCATAGGCCAGATGTTCAGCGAGGTGGTCCCATTTTGTGTCAATGCCCAGGCATTCAGATATGGCGAGCGCACAGCGAGAGGGTACGCCGCCGGGTAGAAATTACGTGTAGAAGTAAATTGCGAGTTGGCAAGGAGTGTGTTTAGTGCAAATGCTAGATGAAAAACAAAGTAAATGATAGAATTGTGCATTGGGGGGAGAAAGGAGAGATGCTGTTGAGTTGTGGTATCCCGCCCGCTGCCCTGGGTGTTGAAGAACTTGGGAATGCTCGACGCAGGATCATAATGATGCTATGCAAAATCAAACATAGCGACTCAGGTACTCGGGTCGGCCACTGTCGCAAAGCAACTACAGCGCCAATCGGTTAAATCGCTTCAGCGTCTGAGAAGAGGTAAAATCGAGATGGTGTGACAAGGGAAATACAGTTTCTCAAAGCATCGTAGTCCATTTATGATGGACAAGTCGAAGTTGAACAAGACACTGTTTGAACTCTCGAGAGGCTGACTTTATAGGACCACCTTGACTCTGAGTTGGCTGCTTGGGATTGACATCATCTATCATAAGCATCAAATTTAAATGTTCATAACGAGCGAAAATGTCAGGATGACAAATAAGGGCACGTGGCGATGAACTCACTTGAGCTCACCTCAATGCAACGCATCAATTGCAACCGTGCTAACCCCAATGCCCATACCATTTTCGCCGGCGTCCGAAAGTAGTCCGAAATGAAGTACCTGCGATTTTAACACCAGTCGTCCCAATTTCCGGCAACTAAAATAGCCTCAGGTGAGGCAGGTTTCGTTACACGAGAGCAACATGAGTTACCGCAGGAGCAAAGCTGTTTTTGATACTGGTGAGTCTGCAAACTCTGTGCAATCAGCTCAGCCAGAGCGCTCATGTTACTCTGATATGAGTGCTACATGTATACTGCCAATTGCAGCACGACTTGGATGTGAACACCATGAGGACAAACCGGCGCCGCTGCTCTCAAATTAGACTCGCAACTCTCGGACCTTCTGTCTCAAATGTCACCGATTTGATGTCACACCAACGATACAGTGTACAGGACACTAAGCTTGAACCAGGACCCAGCATATCACGATTTCTGATCCACTCTCAAATTCGTGGATACCTGTTCTCAGCACCCAACCCTCGCTGAATTCAAACTGCACTGGCAGTAAAGCCATGGGTGCAAGTACTTGTTCACTCTTCCATTTTCCTTGTCTTTCGAGACACGCTAAAGCCTCATGGCTTTACTAGGATGCTAGGATATCCGCACCTCATTCTTGGAATAATTCGTTCGCGCCCAGCTCTCATGTGCTATGTCAAGCGCTCTGGACGAACGGGCGTATCTCGCAGTTGCATGGTCTCGTGTTTGCCAGACGTGAAAGTGGCCAGTCCTGCTGAAGAGGTACATAAACTGCTTGTAACCTCCGTAATTCTTTCACAACTTCAAGCAATTGTGAAAATGGAAGGTAAGTGATTCACTGTTCAGTTTCATAACCATTTCCCTCTCCAACTCACGTAGCACACTGTAATATAGACCTTCGAGATGAACCACGAAATCGGAATCCATTCGAGAGAGGCTACACGGCTCTCTCAATATCTGTATGGTCTGCGGTGTGTGCAGGAATGCATGCTAATCGACCATGATATTAGGCAACATTCCTTGCAGCGATGCAGGGACAAGTTCTGTCACTTGCTGTCGGCCCCGATGGAGTAAATTCGCCAGTCGTCACTGGTCTCTTCTTTTATGGTCTTTTGGCCAATGTTTTCGGCGCGATTCTTAGTTCTCAAGCTGCGCGTTGGTTTCAAATGCTCATAGAAGATGAAGCAAAGTATGCAGAACAGGTTCCAGATGGAGCAGCGCCTCCGGGATTGACCAACGTCAAACCCGACTTTGTCAACATCTGGATCACCATCTCAATTTCCTCTGGACCATACCTCATTGGGTCCGGAATTTTGGCATTTATTCTCGGTCTGCTGCTGTATATATACGAAACGCAAGGTATAGCCTTACAAGTGGTTATGATCACATTTTCCGTGGCATGTACTCTTTTCACGATACCCTTTGCTTTGAAGCATGACCGATGTTGGGTGCTCAGCCATTTACATTTGAAAAGACGTTTGGATTACTGTAAAGTAGCCGCATTGGATCTACATATATTTTGCTTGGACCGCCAGTATATTAACGTACCTATGTACACGCTGCAGGCAGCACTGCACCTCGAGCCTTGAAACTAAATCAGATCAAGTGGTTCCCACGACGTCCGAGTCCCTGCCTTTTACCATACCACCACGCACCGTTACCCGACTTACCATCACTGTTTGCGGATTGGGAGCTTTGCAATGTTTTCTGATCGACATCATACCGTAAGTAGTACCGCTTTCAACCCAATGCGCTGCCTGACGACTGCGTGTAACCCTACCAAACCCAATAAAAATCCTGGCACCCTGCTGCAAGCCATGCCACTGTGCTTTTGTCATAGAAGATCGCAGTGTTCTGCATGGGATCCTAATTCAAGGAATATACTGGCATACGTTGGGTTCCTGCTCAAGGGAATCAGTATTCAACCTCCAGAAGATGCTCCAGCTGAACAAGAGTGGGTCATCAAGTTCACAACCGACGCACACTGTAACCTCGTATTTTCATCATGCACCCTTCATTTTTTGCGTGTACAAACACAGGTGTGTAGAACCTCCAATTCTCAGAGCGATGTTCCTGAGATTCCGTACAGCCTTTAGAGCCGTTTCGTCCTCAACATTTCATGCCTATCCCAATTTGATCTGACTCCGGCAGCACTTTGGTAGCACCAGAGGGGTAATGTGCGGATCAAAAGAAGACCGAAAGCTACAACGAATTGTCTATCTCGATGGGTGGTGGAGGCGGGGACCAGAGGTACTTATCGGAGAAAGGTTATGGATCACTTGCTCTGCGTGAGTCACGGCCAATCCTGAAATCATAGTCACAGCGTTGACGTTTCTCGTCTTTACTAGGCAACTTTTCTCGCAGCTATGCACGGACAGGTCTTTTCACTAGTTGTCGGTGACGATGGTATAGGTTCACCGGTTGTCACAACGTTATTCTTTTTGGGTCTTTTGGCAAACGTTTTTGGAGCTATACTAAACTACCAAGCTTCGTGCTGGTTCGAAATGCTCACGGTGGATGAAGTGGTCTTTTTAGAGTGCTGCAGAGAAGGCTCTCCTGATCGTGACCGGCATTATGTTGATAGGGAAAGTCAAACGCCGCGATCCTGTCTTCGCCGAGTCGTTGACATTTGAATCTTGTGTGCAATCTACTCAGGGCCGTATATGGTTGTTCGGGTTATTCGCCTTCATTCTCGGGATACTGCTCTACGTTTGCATCACACAGGGAATGATTAACGTCATTACGATTATCTGCTGTTTAGTGTGTGTAAGCTTCATGCCACCTTTCGCCATGCGCCATTGGGTTCTTGGGCATTTGTCACTCGAGCGCATGAGTATTCCGTTATTGTTGGCTACTAGCCATCAAGTACCAACTGACTCAGCCCAAGTCAATGATGAGTAACCAGTAAAATGTGTATAGTATTGTAGGGGTTGGCGCTTATAGCTATCGTCACGCTATTGCGGGCAGCTCCATATGATGTGCACCAAGGTGACGTTTACTCAACTGGGAACGACAATGCTAGAAGCGTTGAGTTTGTGTCTTCTGTGGAATTCTGTTTCGTGTGCGAGGAGGATTTGTTTCAAAATCTTCCGCTCGCTTGAATGATTTTGGTATGTCTGAGTATTGCGTTGCTCAAGTTTGCTCACACAGGAAGACAGACTTACAGGTTGCCGATCCTGATGGGGTCTTCGTTTGATTGGTTTGATCAAAAGGATCCGACAGTACCAATGGTTTGTTTTCAATGTCAGAGATGTGACTGCTGGAATGCGGGACGCTATGTTAGCGGAGAATAGCCATATGTAGCCCTCGGCATTTGGTTCCATGTCATACATATAACATCCAAGGCAAGGGATGGATCCAGTGGTATTCTTACCCCTCGACGATCATCTCCTGCGCCATGGGTTTCTTATCATCAAAGAGGTCTTTTTCCCACCCACCAACGCCAAATAGCCTTCTATCCATCAAATTCCGAGATAGTAGATGGGGAATAGGTCCAGTATTTGACTGGTATCGCGGTCTCTCTGACAGCCTCGGTGAGACCTTCATCAGCCGAATCCAGGTTCGCAAAGACACCAGAGGTGTCGTACCTCATCGATTCATTGTCCTATACATGCAAGATGGATCCGTTCATCGCTTCGACCGTCGACCCGACAGGACTGTCAGTAATGTCGCCGGACTAGTTCTCATACTAAAGGACAAGCCCGTTGCCACCAAGGACGAGTGTGTCCGTAACCTGGCAGGTGATACTAGGACGGAAATGGAGACACAGACAATCCAGGAGATAGAGCTCATCCTAGATGGGAAAGTCGACCTCGAGGTTGTTCTGACCGCCTGCTTTGCGATATCCAAAGATCCCTCAGCACAAAAATACACGCTCTACGCTCATAATTGCTTCTTCTTCTCGTGGACAATACTGATGTTCACATCACGGCACTGCTTGCCATACGAAATCCCCTCTCCTGAAGTGCTCTTGCAGCGCCTTCGGGCATCCTACCTGCCCCAATTCACAACCTTCCTTGTAGACGAAGCGACGGACATATTACTGGACCTCGTTGGAGAAATAGTAACCATATTCCTGGACAACTTAGGGCCGACGGTGTACCAGGGTCTCCCTCCTTTTGCACGAGTAGCATGGTTTCTGCCCAGGAGCGTCGTACGGAGTATTTGTCAACATATTCTCAGGGCTAGGTTGCATTTCGGCCTGAGAAAGCACTTGGAGAGGCAGGTGGCAGACGTCGTGGAGAAGAAAGCAGTGGTGTTGTGTCGACAGGGACTTGGGCATGATAACCTGCCTGCATTACTCGAGAAACACTTATGGCTCCGGGAGTTGGATAAGGTAGTTGGGCCGGTATTGAGAGTGGAGTTAATCCGCATATTGTGGGGTTCAATCTTTGATGCCATCTCCTCCGCGTACAATGGCGGTGATCCATTAGCCCTGGTGCAAGAAGTGAAGGATCCAAGTTTGAAGTTTATGTTTCTGGGCAGGAGGATGTTGCAGTACATTGCAGTCTGTAATGCGATTCTCCATGCTGCATTACATGCTGCGCGTCAGGCTGCAGACAGAGAAGAAGAGAAAGCCAGACAGGACAGAGAGGCAGACATATCGCAGTTGTCGTACGACGCGTTGTCTTTAACGCAATACGGGGATACCGTACTACCTGTACTCAACGAGAGAATGTTTGACCTGGCTTGGAAGGCGGCTGAGGTCGGGGCCTTGGAAGCAGCACAGACTGTTGTACGAGAGACCCGGGCTCGTATGAGGTATAAAGACAAGGGAGACAAAATGTGGGAGGAAATATGGAGGACATGGGCCGAAAGATGGGCTGAAGCGCAGAAGATAACACAAAGGAAATCGATCGAAACCGTGAACAGGATTGTTCAGAAGGTGCTTGAGGTCGGGGGTGATGTTGTAATCGCAGAACTCAGCGACGCCAGCACCCATTTCGTGCAAGCACGTGTCCGAAAATTGATTGATTCAGTGAGTACCCAAGCCATGCGAATCAATGGAGACCTTACACAAGAGTTGTAGGATGAGAAGGGAAAGTCAAGGTCACGGAAACTATTGCAGCTCTATTCCGACAGAAAGATGACGAATGGAACATTGCAAGAACTGATGCAAGCCATTATGAAGAAGGACACCATCAATAGTGAACAACTTGGAAACGTGAATGAAACCATGTCACGTATATGGACTGACGCGCGTAAACTTCCTGCATTGAAAGAGAAGGGAGAATTTAATCGAGGTTGTTTGAATCAAGAACGAATGGATGGTGGTGTCCTTTGTGTACAGCCTAACGATTCGAAGAATTAAAAAAAAAGTAATCGAAGTCGAGGAGCATGGGTTAGGCCGGTAGACTCGATAAAGTCAACGGTTTAACTGCGACGTAAGCAATCAACGAAACGCAAGACAGCGGATATCTCGCTATACTAGTGCCTAAGATGCTTGAGATATGACTCGGACACGATGGGAGATTTGAACGGATTTCATTTTGAGCATATTGATCAATAATGTCGCCTATGAGTGCAGGCTACAAACTGCTAGAGAGAGCCTTTGACTTTGGATACGCGATACTGTGAATGCCATAACAATTGTATAAGCAATCATTGAGGTTGAGATGGCTAGCAGGCGCACCTTGATCGGAGAGCCTGGAATATCGCTGAGATACCGTATCCCTCGTCCTAGAAATCTGACAAATTGGCTTTTCTTCCTTTAATACAGCTGGTACAAGTCTGGTAACTCTGGAATAGTGGTCGTTTATGATTCGGTGAAAGCTGGCGACATGGGTTGAAGTCGGAATGTTCCGTGCGCAATGCTGATCATTTGCAACTCATGCTCGCACACGTTTGAACTTTGTACCCTCGAAAACTTCAATTACATTTGACTCTAAGATGCTAAACGATGGGGATTTGTGATCTTCTGAATAACGTGTTCAAAAGGTGTGTGATATATATATATATATATCATTCCTTTCATTGCTTATTAGGTCAATTCAGTCCTTTCAAAGATGAAGGTTGCGAACGAGAGCTAAGGGTGCATGGAGGGACTTGGGACAGAGCCAGTTAGTGGGTTTGTGGTATCTTAAACACTACATTCAGGTCTAGCTTGCCAGGGTCCGCGATGCGTTAAAATATGTTCCTCAAATCTAGTCATCAGCTCGACGCATTCACGCTGAAAGAAAGGAGCCAGATCTGATTCCCGAACACGGTGCGCTACCTCGTTGTGCTCTCTGTTTCAATCTGTGATGCGTATTTATATACACAGATACAGTCCAAAGAATGAATGAAGTCAATACATCCTTGCCTCTCAATCAAGCAGTCAGTAGTATTTGCTATTGGCTCTACACACTTCAAATGGAGGAATGCTGAAAGGAACGTTGATGCTAGTTCCGCTTGCGCAGATGATCTGGAGCCTGTAGGTGAGCACTTTTGGGGCTGGAACATATGATGAAGGTGAGACATATCTCAGCTTTCGCGATGCAAGGCGCTACTCACACATTCATTCTCCAGACTACCGGTTCCTCACGACGTAAAAAAGAAAATGAAGGACGGTTCTGAAGTGTCTGTGTGCCTCGTTTCGACATTCCTGAAAATCTGTGGCATCAGTTTATTGCTGAACCTATATGATGGTCTCTACGGTTTCGCGACTTGACTCCGTGAACAAAGGATGGCCGGAGTGGCAACTGTCGCATGCTGTAGTCATTACAGTCAGTACGTGAGTAATTGTCATTCTGTTCTTTGATACATCCCACGTCGAGAATCAGCTCTTATCCCCTTTCCCCTTCTCCCGGTTCCTGCACCTGAAACCAGTGCCCTCCTCTCCTGTACGTATGCAAAGGAGTTGGAAGAGCAGATAGAGTAATGATTTTATTGAAGAATTAGAGTTGTCGTTGAAGAACGCTCAAGATCGTGCAGAGCTCGAATTTCAGCAGGTACGCCAACTTGATGATAACCATTGAATGGACTTAACACTGGTATGCATGAAGCCACGTCGACCATATAAAAGATTATCGCACCCACGACTAGCATCCATGCCGGCAAAGTGGGCGGGGGCAGATCATATTCGCATTCAGCTCTCGGTTCAGTTGTTGATGTGATCTTATGGTCATTCTATCAATCCTAGTTTCAAACGACAGAGGATCAGCGCTCATAGAGGGTTCACCATGAAGCGCTAACAGGGTCTCTCATGGTAGCCGAAGCGTACACAGTATCGACGTGGAAACAAGCGCTGCAACCCTGCCTTTACTGAAGCGTCAATGTCCGGACTCCAGTCCATTCAGGTCCAATGCACTTACGCTCAAGTGATGCGTTTTGTCATTAAATTGTTGGCGTTTTCATAACGCAAGGAATAGTGATCAATGTGATCTGCATTAGTGGAGCCTCCGGACATTTGACACTGAAGCCCGCCAACAGAGGCTTCGTTCTAATTCGCTTCCGATAGAAAGCCACGGCAGTTTACTTCTCACTTTTCACTCCGTGTGCTGTGTCTGCTGCTACAAAGTCGGTTCGACTTTATTAATTTATTGCTCGCTCCTCGCTCTGTTCTTCATCCTCCGACCCGGTAACCTACATACCGTGGAACCATCAAATTCCCACGACTCCTGTGTACACACCCACACCACGAGCGCTTTCTGGTATTCAGCGACATACTACTATGTAGTGCAAACAGGAGTTCAAGACTGGCTTTCTTCACGACTTGGGTGCTTCTGACGCACCGGGAAGGCCAAAGGGAGACCAAAATGTATGGCATTTCGCAGCACTAAAACCAAGATAAGATAAAAAAAAGTAAGCCAGTGCTATCTTGGTTTTATTCTAGCTGTCAACTTCGTTGACCCCTGGAACTGAACGAACAGATCGGAAAATCGTACATACCCCCACCAGTGCTAGGCTGAGGCTGAAGTTCTCGACATATTTTTACTTATAAGTTCGTACGATAATGTATCTTCACTTCTTCAATCACTCATCCTCTGCCGAAAACATGGGCTTCTCAATTCGACCATTGCCAACACCAAATAATCTTCTCACCATTGAATTCCCGAGAGGTTGGGGAGTAGGACCAGTGTTTGACTGGTATCGCGGTCTCTCTGCCAGGCTGGGCGAGACATTGCTCAACCGGCTTCAGATCCGCAAAGACACCAGGGGTGTCGTACCCCATCGATTCATCGTCCTCTATATGCAAGACGGGTCCGTCCACCGCTTTGACCGCCGGCCCGACATGACGACCGATAACACGACAGGTCTGGATCTCCTACTGAAGGATCGGCCCGTCCCTTCGAAGGATGAATGTATTCGAAACCTTACAGAGGATGCCCGAATGGAAGTGGAGACAGAGACCGTCCAAGAGATCGAGCTCAAGCTAGATGGCAAAGTTGACCTCGAGGTCATCCTAACTGCCTGCTTCGCCATATCCAAAGATCCCTCAGCACATAGATATACGCTCTACGCCTACAATTGCTTCTTTTTTTCATGGACAATCCTAATGGTTACATCGCGGCACTGCTTACCATATGAAATTCCTTCCCCGGAGGTGCTCTTGCAACGTGCACAGACGTCCCACCTGCCTCAAGTCACAAATTTCATTATCGATGAAGCGGCTAAGCTATTCCTGGACCTGGCCGGTGACACAGTAACAATATTTCGTAACAAGTCAGGGCAAGCAATGTACCAGGGATTCAGTCCATTCACACAAGTGACATGGGCTTTGCCGATGAATTTCCTGCGATTCATCTCCCAGCAAATTTTCAGAGCCAAGATGCACTTTGGCCTGAGAAAACAGCTGGAAAGACAGATTGCAGATGTGGTAGAGAAAAAGGCGGTGGTCTTGTGTCGACAGGCACTTGCGCAGCATAATGTGTCTTTATTACTCGACAAGCACTTGTGGCTGTGCGAACTGGACAAGATTGTCGGTCCAGCTCTGAGGGCTGAGGCTGCCGGTATATTGCGACGTGCAATATTCGATGCCATCTGCTCTGGATACGAAGACGTCGACCCATCGATGCTGGTGCAGGAGGTAATGAATCCAAGTCTGAAATTCGCATTGCTGGGGAAGAGGGTGACCCAATCATATGCAGTGTGGAATGCGGCTCTCTATGGTGGTCTGCGTGCAGCACGTCAGGCGGTACAGCAGGAAGAAGAAGAAATCAGAAGAGAGAAGGAAGCAGAGATTTCTCCGTTAGCCACGACATCTTCGATGGAATCCGATGTGCTACCGGCGCTCAACGAAAAGATCTTTGATTTGGCTTGGAAATCGGCAGGAAATGGCGCCCTACAAGCAGCGCAAGCCGTCGTTAACGACACTCGCACTCATATGAAGGATATGGAGAGTCGGGATAGAATGTGGAATGAAATATGGAAGGTTTGGAGTGAAGCATGGGCAGAAGCACAAGAAATAACACAAAAGAAACTTGTTGGCGCTGTGGATAGGATGGTTCGGAAGGTACTCGAGGCTGGGGTGAATGTCGTAATTGAGGAACTCGGCGACGCTAGCGCCCGCTCCTTGGAAGTGCACGTCCGATGTCGCACTCATCCGGTGAGCACATAACCATCTGAAAGAAAGAAAGAGGACTGACATTCGGAATTGTAGCATGAAAAGGGGAGATCAAAATCACGGCAGTCCCACCGAGACACAAAAATGACCAATGCAGCATTACAAGACTTGATGCAAGTCATCATGAAAAAGGACACGTTCAACAACGAAAAGCTGGAGTATGTGAGCGAGACGATGTCACGAATTTGGAAGAAGGCACGAAAACTTCCTGGATTGAAAGAAAACGACAGCGTCGGTGAAGGCAACTCGTGTGTGGATGATATAATGTATAAACCAATGTCACATACTTTACACTCGTGTTTGAATTGCAATTTAGTTAGGTAAACAGGTCAGCAGTCCAGCCAACTTTTTGAGTACAAATGCTTGCGTCCCGGCATCCACGTCTGCTTTCGTGCTCGCGTTGAACACTGAGACACTTGTGAAGCATCCGGCATGAGCTACTACCATCGACTCCTGAGGTAGATGGGTAGTTCCACATGTCTCTACATCTGTTACATTGGAGTCAACATTGATTCGCGACAGGATGAATTTGAGATCCTCGGGAAATGGGCAGTCCGTAGTGTTGGAGTAACTGACGTTGATCGATATACCGGGGGGTAGAATGGAATCGCAAACGCGACCGAGAATTCCATCCAAAGCAGATTCACTTGCTGCCACGCTGTGGACAGTGAGCCAATGTGACATATTCCAGGAGAAATTGGTAGACCTTACACAGCTCCCGAAATCAAAACTGTAGAGCTGAGATTACCTGTGGCCGTGATTGATGTTGGGACGTCGTGGAACTTTGGCGCCAGGTTTTGGATCCCAAACCTTGCAGAATCTGTGGGAAAGGCGTTGACATGGTTGAGTCGAGCTTCATGATTTGTTACTAGTAGCGAGGCCAGAAGAAGGCTCGAGCTAACGCACGGTCCGTCTTGTTGAGCCTACAGGAGGCGAACCGATAGGGCAGATGACAAATTCGCAGGAAGTCCATAGTTCGGTTGTGCAGCGCTGCGTCTCTTCTGTAAGTCGATTTAATCACTTGTTCCTAACCAAATACGCCAATAAAATTTAAGACTTGGAATCAAACGATGGACCCAGAGCTCGTCACTCACATTGTAGCCCGCTGCTTTCAAACTTAAGCATTCTGCGCTCAAATCACACTACCGCCCAACCTGAACGTCAGTTACCGGGAAAATCTGATACTTGACGATTCCTTGTAAACTTGCTTCCGTGTCTCTAACTTGAAATGCAACCACACGAGTCGTTGGGAAGGGCGGGGCGAGCGACAGAGCTTGAGCTACAATTCCCTGATGCCCTTTTTTTCCCACGAAGCTGTTTTCAGCAACCAACTCCTCGAGCTCAAATCCCTCGGACTCGCATCGACTTTCTTTGCCTAACACGCGACAAGTATGAGCCTTTTCGCCTTATAAATTTGGAGCCCTCCTTCATATCCACCCTCTTAATCATTCCCCCTCATTACCTGTCTCAGAGGCCTTCGAAACTCAAAGAAGATATTCTCAAAGAGGCTTTGCAATTCTGCAATTCTTCAATTCTTGTGGTGTTACAGTACTCAGAGACAGGCTGCACGACAGATCATTCACCTGGCGAATCTAGACATTTCCCCACATTCATCGTCATTTATTTGGCCTTCTTATGGTATCAAGTGGAAACCAGATTGTTCCAGTCAGTAATGTGATATGTGTGCTATTCTTATTGTGCTCAAGGCGTTTCGGCACGTCAGGCAGCCCAAAGAAGAACAAGAAAACTGGGCTAGCATATGCTGTGAGTCAAACCTAAAAGTACATCGAGATGCTGTTGTACTGATTCTTGCGTGTGGACTAGCCAGTGGGATGCTTCGGTGGGCGCGAGGGTTATTGATCAAGTTGGAAAGGGGTTCTGGGACTTTGGCGGCAAGACGCTTCGACGCTTCAGTGAAACTTAGGTCTTGGCAGGCGTTAGTGAGCTCGCGACAGTAAGTCGTACCAGATTCAGATGTTGTCAGGACCTTTGTAACAAGTATAGTTAATAATCTGACACTATAGAGCCATTTGGAACCTGCCTACAACACATCTCGAATAAGTCGAATGTTGCCCCTCCTGTACAAATGAAAGCAACGTCATCGAATTCGCCAACGTACTAGTTCTCTTTAGAGAAATGCGCCATCTCCCTGTAATTTGCTCAACGCTTGGGACTGTCTCAATAACTCCATTAATCCCGGGTTTGGATGACAGGAGACAAGCTTTAGGAAACTGGTCTTCCCTCGGCCTGGGGATGCTCGCAAATTCGCGTCGGGGGCTCCAAGTCGGCCATGGTTCCACAGCTTGTAGGGCTGCGCCCCAAAACCTCTGTGCAACTAGTGTTGCGTTCAATAGCAGATTGGGCGCCTTTTCGCTTAGCTCGCTTAAACTCGCCTTCGCGAAGAGATCTGGTTTGATTTGTTAATTTGATGATGATACATGGTTTGATTGGTTCGATCGGTGCACTTGGCAGATAGAGGATTCTTCAGGGTATGCCAAAACCTCAAGGAACTACTCGTAGCCAAAGCGTACATGATTTGGACATGGAAACAACCTGCCTGCCTTCGCTGAGGTGTCGAGGTCTGGATGTTGTTCAGGTTCATATGTGCTTGTGCTCGAGCTATGTGTTTTTCATTCTTGGATTGCTGCATAACGCAATGACATGGACGTCGACGTCTTCTGTATCCGCTGTAGGTCTTCGGGACATCGCAGTACCAGACTTCCGTTCTAATTCGCCTCCGAATCTCAAGGTACTGGATAGATAGAACCCCGGCGATTTACGTTCATAATGCTTTAACCATCCGGCCCGTACTCTGTGATTGTGCTTCCTCTGTTGCAATCAAATCCTGTGTCCTAGACTACTGCTAAGCTCTGCTACGTCTATCACGTTCAAAGTCGAAACCGACTTTATCCGACGGAGAAACACACCTGGAAAGTGGAGCCATCAGAACTCCCACGAGCTCTACGCACGCCCACACCGCGGGCGCTCTCTGGCACTCTTTGGCACTTAGCTGAAATACTACTATGTAGTGCAAATAGGAGCTCGTGATGACCGGATTTCTTCAGACTTGGGGTCCTTTCTAATACACGAAGAGGTCAAAGCCACTCGTCTTGCGTTTGGTAATACCAGAATTAAAATGGGGCAGACAAGACAAAGCAGTGTTATTCTCGCTGTCAACTCTGGAAATGCCGACTTAACGAACAGATCGGAAAGCCATACAGTTCCACTAGTGTTGCATTTGAGGCTGAGGTCCTCGACATATTTTTACTTATAAGCTCGTTCGAGAGTGCATCTTCAATTCTCCAATCACTCATCCTCTGCCGAAAACATGGGCTTCTCAATTCGACCATTGCCAACACCAAATAATCTTCTCACTATCGAATTTCCGAGAGGTTGGGGAGTAGGACCAGTGTTTGATTGGTATCGCGGTCTCTCCCCTGCGCTGGGCGAGACATCGCTCAACCGGCTCCAGGTTCGCAAAGATACCAGGAGGGTCGTACCCCATCGATTCGTCGTCCTCTATATGCAAGATGGGTCCGTCCACCGCTTTGACCGTCGGCCCGACATGTCCGACAATGCGACAGGTCTGGATCTCCTACTGAAGGATCGGCCCGTCCCTTCGAAGGATGAATGTATTCGAAACCTTACAGAGGATGCCCGAATGGAAGTGGAGACAGAGACCGTCCAAGAGATCGAGCTCAAGCTAGATGGCAAAGTTGACCTCGAGGTCATCCTAACTGCCTGCTTCGCCATATCCAAAGATCCCTCAGCACATAGATACACGCTCTACGCCTACAATTGCTTCTTTTTTTCATGGACAATCCTAATGGTTACATCGCGGCACTGCTTACCATATGAAATTCCTTCCCCGGAGGTGCTCTTGCAACGCGCACGGACATCCCACCTGCCTCAAGTCACAAATTTCATTATCGATGAAGCGGCTAAGCTATTCCTGGACCTGGCCGGTGACACAGTAACAATATTTCGTAACAAGTCAGGGCAAGCAATGTACCAGGGATTCAGTCCATTCACACAAGTGACATGGGCTTTGCCGATGAATTTCCTGCGATTCATCTCCCAGCAAATTTTCAGAGCCAAGATGCACTTTGGCCTGAGAAAACAGCTGGAAAGACAGATTGCAGATGTGGTAGAGAAAAAGGCGGTGGTCTTGTGTCGACAGGCACTTGCGCAGCATAAAGTGTCTTTATTACTCGACAAGCACTTGTGGCTGTGCGAACTGGACAAGATTGTCGGTCCAGCTCTGAGGGCTGAGGCTGCCGGTATATTGCGACGTGCAATATTCGATGCCATCTGTTCTGGATACGAAGACGTCGACCCATCGATGCTGGTGCAGGAGGTAATGAATCCAAGTCTGAAATTCGCATTGCTGGGGAAGAGGGTGACCCAATCATATGCAGTGTGGAATGCGGCTCTCTATGGTGGTCTGCGTGCAGCACGTCAGGCGGTACAGCAGGAAGAAGAAGAAATCAGAAGAGAGAAGGAAGCAGAGATTTCTCCGTTAGCCACGACATCTTCGATGGAATCCGATGTGCTACCGGCGCTCAACGAAAAGATCTTTGATTTGGCTTTGGAAATCGGCAGGAACTGGCGCCCTACAAGCAGCGCAAGCCGTCGTTAACGACACTCGCACTCATATGAAGGATATGGAGAATCGGGATAGAATGTGGGGTGAAATATGGAAGGTTTGGAGTGAAGCATGGGCAGAAGCACAAGAAATAACACAAAAGAAACTTGTTGGCGCTGTGGATAGGATGGTTCGGAAGGTACTCGAGGCTAGGATGAATGTCGTAATTGAGGAACTCGGCGACGCTAGCGCCCGCTCCTTGGAAGTGCACGTCCGATGTCGCATTCATCCGGTGAGCACATAACCATCTGAAAGAAAGAAATAAGATTGACATATGGAATTGTAGCATGAAAAGGGGAAATCAGAATCACGGCAGTCCCACCGAGACACAAAAATGACCAATGCAGCATTACAAGACTTGATGCAAGCCATCATGAAAAAGGACACGTTCAACAACGAAAAGCTGGAGTACGTGAGAGAGACGATGTCACGAATTTGGAAGAAGGCACGAAAACTTCCTGGATTGAAAGAGAATGACAAAGTCGGTGAAGGCAACTCGTGTGTGGATGATGCAATGTATAGCCCAATGTCACATACTTTACACTCGTGTTTGAATTGCAATTTAGTTAGGTAAACAGGTCAGCAGTCCAGCCAACTTTTTGAGTACAAATGCTTGCGTCCCGGCATCCACGTCTGCTTTCGTGCTCGCGTTGAACACTGAGACACTTGTGAAGCATCCGGCATGAGCTACTACCATCGATTCCTGGGGTAGATGGGTAGTTCCACATGTCTCTACATCTGTTGCACTGGAATCAGCATTGATTCGCGATAAGACGAACTTGAAATCCTCGGGAAATAGGCAGTCCGTAGTGTTGGGGTAATTGACGTTGATCGATATACCGGAGGGTAAAATGGGATCGCAGCCCGCCCCTAAGAGCGTGTTGACGAAGGTGGTCGTCAAAGTGGCATATGTAAGAGCGGCGAGGGTATCGGATGAGTTAGGATCTGACTCCAAGGTAGTGTATGAGACTTGAGCGGTAGGTGGGGTGGGTGCACTAAACGCGACTGAGGGAATACCATCCAAAGCGGATCCACTTGCTGCCCCGCTGTGGATGTTAAATAAGTCAATGTATCATGTCCCCGGAAGTATTGGTAGACCTTACACAGTTCCCGAAATTAAAACTGTAGGGCCAAGATTGCCTGTGGTCGTGGTTGATGTTAAGACGCCGTGACAGGTACAGGGCATACTAAGACCTACTTCCGACATTCGGTCCACTGACGACAAAGTCTGGAGGACTACCATCAAAGAACTTTGGCGCCAGGGTCTGGATCCCAAATCTTGCAGCATCTGCAGGAAACGAGTTGACATAGTTGAGTCGAGCTTCGTAATTTGTTAGCGAGGCCAGAAGACGGTGTTAGCTGACGCACGATCCGTTTCATTGAAGCCGACAGCAGGCGAGCCGATAGGGCAGGTGTCAAATTCGCAGGGAGTCTGAAGTATGGTAGGTTCACTACTATTACTACCCGTCCCTGACTTGTTCACGGCTGGGCAAGATAGTACAACCTACGATAAATTCAATGTTGGACAGAATATAACAAAACCTATCACTCACATCGTAGCCTGCTGCTTTCAACGCATCATTCTGCGCTCGAATCATAGCTACCGCCCAACCTGCACGTCAATCAATGTCACCGTTAGCCGGTCTTGAAGGGATGGACGGAAAAGCTGACCATCATCGTTTGTCAAAATCAGCCTCTTCTGGCCTGAAACGAAAACGACAGGACTGGCAGCCAGTACAAGAACGAGATTTTGGATGTTGACTTTCATCGGAGCTCAGAAACGAAGGATATGAGAGGATAATAGCTGTGAGGGTATCCTGGACTTATATTATCTTTTGCGCTGACGTCTATTTTTATTCCCCAGATGCCGATAGCAAGCACCATGCGGGTTATGGATTTAGGATATTGGCCGATTTAGATCCTTTAGTTGGCGTGTGTATGAGAAACTGAGAGCGGGAGATGGAATAATTAAGAACCAGAAAAGAGAAGGTGATTGAGTCAGTCGCCCTGCAAGGTGATGGATCGATGATTCTTGCCCTGCTTTGACGGTTAAAAGAGAAGTGAGCCAGGGAAATTAGGCCAGTCCTCGGGAGGCATGGTGAGAAAACCGCTTCGTCAGCCCCCGGAATAGACAAGCGCTAAAGATGTTGAGCTGCTCGCCGACCAATCACCTCGGATAAATTCCAAAGTTAATAGCTACTACAGAACGACATTATCATAGTACTAGTAATCACTGCCATGAGAATGCAGTATTCACCGAGACAGTAACCATCTTGTTCATTACGCTGGGGGCAATGTTGTATTTGTCGATATTTATAAGATTTGTCCTTGCCACTGTAGCTCTGTTCAGTGCCCGGTTGAAGAACGTTTGTCCTTTTGATCATTCGCAGTAGAA
This sequence comes from Moniliophthora roreri, assembly GCA_001466705.2. Lineage (NCBI taxonomy): Eukaryota > Fungi > Basidiomycota > Agaricomycetes > Agaricales > Marasmiaceae > Moniliophthora > Moniliophthora roreri. The sequence continues at coordinate 542,567 of LATX02000182.1, forward strand.
GGCCCATCAGGGTAAAGCTATGGGAATTTTCGTCAACACCAAGCCAAACGAATCAGAAGCTAAGCCAACTTTTCCTGGATTGAAAAGGTTTAAAGGATCCAGAGTCCTCTTTATGTCCTTCATCAAGTTAACAGTACCCTGGCCTAGCTCCTCGACAAGATACTCTTTCTTGCCAATACCAACTCCATGTTCACCCGTGCCTTCCCACATTTCAGTCAGCAAATGACCAGCGCCAGTTGAATGATTACCCACATGTCCCATCGAGTTTGATGGCCCTTTCCACCATCCTATGCACTGCATCCCTCGCTCTCTTCAATTCCTCTTCGTTGCGGAACAATATCAACGCGTGAAAATTCCCATCACCAACATGTCCTACAATCGTGGATGTCAATCCAATCCTTGATAAATCATCCTTCGTCTCATACACCAAATCAGGCAGGCGAGAAACCGGGACACTGTCATCCATGAGTGAGCCGGACATGAAATGTAATAGAAGCATACCAAACATCCGTGCTCCATCCTCTGCTGCCTTCTACGAGCGCCAAACCCGAATACAACGCATTCTTTCTATCGTGCCATAAATCGTCTGCCTCTTTTGCATCCTTGGCCAACTGGAACCCAGTTCCGCCATGCCGCTCTACAACTTCTTTGACTACTTGTGCTGTCTCTTTGAGAGATTCAGCGGAGTGGCCTTGTAGCTTGAAGAACAACGAGTCCCGTTCAGGCCACTTGCGAGTCGACTGACCATATAGATTAACAGCATGCATGAAAACATCATCAAGCAGCTCAACACATTCTGCCGGATTGCGAATGAGGCCGTAGGCGGAAGAGGAAATACAAAGAAAACTCACGGATACCGACGCCTTGATTCATGACATCAATCACTGCTTCTGTTGCTTTCCGTACGTCAGGGAAGTGAACAACAGCAACTGTTGTTTCCAGGACAGGCGCCAGCCGGATCGTCACTGTTCAGGAGTGAGACGACAGGGCTAAGACCAAAGCTAAAATCCTTGCCTTCAGTCACGATTCCCAAGGTTCCTTCAGCACCAATAAACAGCTTCGTCATGTCGAAACCTGCAGCAGACTTTCTAGACCTTCGTCTTGTCTTTATGATTTCCCCAGAAGGTAAGACAACAGTCTGTAAGCCATTTGTCAGGATAAAGTAGACCAGAGTAAGAAGGGCGCCGTACGGCGTTCAGAAACCACTCTCCCTTGCTTGTTCCATATCTAACCGCATTTGCTTCAAACAGGGTCGATCAGTGCTGGGAGGGACAACAAATAGAGGCTTACTTCCTGAACAGCCCGTGCTCAGCATGCCGCCGATTGTTGCACCTGGTGCTGGATCTATCTACGCAACTAAACTTTAGGTCATGGTGTTTCAAGGCGATCTCTACTCACGGGGAAGAACAAAGGGATGCCTGGGATAGATGTTAGTCAAACTGAGGATCAACGAAAAGTAGGAACAGACCTTTTTCCCTCAAAGTATCATTAATTTCCACCCATCCCACACCCGGTTGACACACCAAATCCGAGTCAGCCTCTGTACACCCGTCAAGTAAAGTCGAACAGAACACTGCAAAAAGGCGCACCGTGAATCTCCAAGATCTTGTTCATGTGCGATACATCCACACATATGCTTCCAGAAGCTGACTGCGGTCGGAGCGTGAGTAGAGATGCTACTGGGTCCGCATTTCCGAGTGCGACCACAGTGAAATCCGATGACTCACTCCTCTCGTATGCCCTTCGAGACTAGTCGCACCGGAGTACGGTGTAATCGGCATTCGATATTTTGTAGCAATTTTGACAATCTTAACAACATCTTCCGTTGACAGAGGATATACGACGACCGTGTGAGGGGTACCTATAGGGGGGAAAGTTAGACGTGGACATTTTCGCATACAACACCCGACACACCGGGAAGGTAATCATTTTCTGAAAATCCATGTATCCTCAGTTCTTCCGGATCCGTAGCAACAGCTTCTGGATCATGCTTGAATGCCTCCCGGAGCTCTTCTATGGCCTGGTCAAAGTCCTGAGGAGTACCATACTTCCCAAACTGCGATTCAGAGTCTGGCTTATCCAGCACCTTCTGCTTCTTTAAACTTGATGCAAGTGCGTATCCTAGTAATCCAGATATAATAGATGATCCAGCCCAAAGTAAATTCGTGTTCGACTTGAAAAACGTGGAGGGACTAGAGGTCGTGGTGCTTCTGAAACGCGTACGAGCGAGATTGAAGGTGCGAGATGGGGCAGCTGAGGTCGCTGAGGCGCGGAGCCTCAAGCTACGAGCAAAGAAGCTCGAACTCATGGTTGATAAGAAGACAAAACAAATCCACGGCCACCTGTTTATGCATCGATTTTCAATGATGATGGCAACTCGTGGAGGGAACGGGTCATTGACTTGGCGTACTTCGAATCCGCTCAAGTCGGACCGAATAACCGCCGGGTCCTGGGCCTGGGTAATGCAATGCAAGATACGCTGTGTCTCAACTCAATTGCCACTGAGGGTAAACACCAACCTTGGTCCCAAAGTGAAATTCATTGCTCAGCGCGCTCAGTTAGTGTGAACAAATGGCGTAAGATTATTTAGGGAGACAGCTGAGCAGTCCACTAAGTCTATCCAAAACAATTTGCTGCGTACTGGCGTCAGCATCAAGCGTGTTCTTCGCCTGGAAGACGCTGACACTCGCAAAACATCCTGCTGCCGCATTGATCACAGCAGACTCGTCCGGAAGATGATTTGTACCGCACGTACTGACGTCCTTGAAGATCTTTAATGGACCCGGAAGTAGTCTAGTCAAGATAAACTTAAAATCATCCGCCGAGGAACAAGTCGTCGTGTTCGTTCCCACATAGTTGACGTTGATGCTGATTCCTGGCGGGAGGATGGGCGTCCCGTCCGCGAGGAGAGCGTTCACGAAGCGCACACCAACCCCACCATAAATACGAGCAGCTAGACTCCCTGGAGATGTTGGATCAGAGTCGAGGGTTGTAAATGATGCATGGGGTAGTCCCGTCCCGCTTATAGCGACGCTAGGGACGCCTGTGCTAATCTTTAGAATAGAATCATAATATTGTTCAGCAAAGAAAATACCTTCTTTGGCCGCCTCACTCGCTGCACCACTACACAGAGTATAAGTCTCTGAACATCATTCATATGAGATGCTCTTACACAGTCCCAGATCCAATAATAATACCCAAATTGTCTGCGAAATTGAAATTCAGAACATGGCGAGGTGTTGGAGCAGGTATGCGTACGACCAGTATTCGGTCCACTGACGACGAAATCCGGTGGACTGCCATTGAAGAACTTTGGGGCAAGTGTTCGAATGCCAAACTTGACCGAGTCCGCGGGAAAAGCGTTTACATAGTTTATTCGTGCTGCAATGGTGTATATCAGCGAAGGACATGGTATAGTGACCTGATACCTACCATCAGATGGGTCGGAGCCTTCAGGAGGTGAAAGTGGCGGACAAGTGTCGAATTCACATCCATCAATTACAACGATAGGGTCCGCCGACAGTGGACCTGTTCATGAAAGAGGATTACGGACAAAACTTAGGATGTTTTTGTGAAAATTTACCTGTTCCAGACATATCTACAGCGGGTGCAGATAGGATAACCTGCCGAGGTCGGGGTCCTAGCGTGAGGGGAATTGAGATGAGTAGATGTGGTGACATACATCGTATCCTGCATCTCTGAGAGCTTCGTACTGGGCTCGAATAGCGCCCGTTGCCCAGCCGTCGTCATTGGTGAGCAAGATGCGCTTTTGACACAATGCAAACTCGACCAGGAATGAGAGTACTAGGAAACTCAATCGCATGATGGAAGCCGCACGATTACATTTCCAGTTCTAGATGAGATTTATACCACTTCTTGGGTAAACATGCATCGAAAACATGTCGCTTTCAAAGCAAGGCCCGTATGGTCATTTTCTTGACAGAACGTTCACATGTTCGTTCGCGCTCCCAAGCTGTCTGAATAGAAGAGTAGCCGCATGGTTTATTACTCACCGTGATCTTTATTGTGCGATGTAACATTATTTCGCCTGTCTAATCCGAGGACAAAATTAAGAGCATGAGGAGGAGGAAGAGTACCGGTTCCATGGTACCGGTATAACTGTGAATCTGATAAACCAAGAGATAAGATTGGCGGCACGGTGCTGACGAAACCGCGGCTTGCGGCTGGACAATCATTCTGACCTCCTTTTATGACCCTCCTTTTCTGCTCTTTATTCCAATGAAGCCAAAGGTTTTGCTATCAGCTCGGGGACAGATAGACTGCGTCGACTGTGGACTTCGCTCGGTGGCAGGTAAGTAATAAATCAATACAAGTTCAAAGACAAAGCAAATTCAAAGCTCCAAAGGTGCCCAGGGCATTATTGCAAAGATTACCTGTCGACGAGTCGTCACCAAGCTCATTCTGAGCCATAATGAGCTTTCAGACGATGGTTGTATCGTACTCTTCACTTTTCTGAACTCGGCTATGGGGAGGAAGTACCACATTACGGAGATTAGCCTCAACTCGAATGGCATTAGCGACAGAGGCCTGGAAGCTATTTCTTCCTATCTTGTGGGGAATGTGCATCTGAGAGAGCTTTACCTGCAGAATGTGCGTATACCTTTCTCGGATCTATCTGTATGATACTGACTGCCCCTGGACAGAATAACTTGACTGCCAATCCCGGAGTGGTGCTCACATTTGCACGAGCTATCAACCGTTCGCAACTCCGGTTCTTGTCTCTGACGACAAACCGCGCGCTTTCGGATGCATTCGCTCAGCGCTTCATTCCTGCACTTGATTGCCCTACACTCGGTGAACTTCATCTGTCCGCTACCGACATCACATATCGTTCAGCAGCATGCATTTCGGACTACATTACATCCCCTCGGTGTCAGTTGCACACCCTTAGACTCAACGGGAATCATCTTGGCTTTCGAGGGGCTCGGAAGATTATCGGCGCTCTCGAAAGCGCCAACTTCACCCTTTTGAGCTTGGAACTACACGCCAACCAGATTGCTGTTGGAATGGATGGCAGCGACAACACGTCGGACGAGGATGAAGGTGAACAGATAGGGCCCGAGTCCTGGAAACATTGCGAAACTCTACTACAACGTGTAGTGACGAGGAACAGACATCTGAAGCAGGCAGTGGAAAAGGAGGCACTCGAGCTCTTGGTCTGCTCCAGGGCAGTCCTTTTGCGGTCAGGCCGAGGTTTTGTACAAGATACTGGGGCCTCATTAGAAGCCTGTTCTGATTCGTGTTCGTGTGTACCAGATTCCGCGGCCAGGATCACTGAAATAACCTCCATCGGTACAAATCGCTTCCCTTTCACTTCCTTCCCGACAGAGTTACAGCTATACATCCTTTCCTTCCTTGCGCCAACGTTATCACCGATGCAACGCGTCAATATATTCACCTATGCGTCGTCGCCGACGACACTCCCTCAACTCCTTCCTTGTCTCTCGAGTTCGTCCAGTACTTCCTCGCCAAAGCTTTGCATACCCGATCCAACCACAAGCATGATGGGAACTTCTGGTTTGGGCCAGGCCGAATTGTCTCCCGAGCTCGGCACGCTAAACATCGGCTCAAACAATCTTAATTCGACGCCGAGCACTTCGAAGCGACCTGTTTGGTCGGTTGTCGGCGGGCAAAGGGGCGGATGCGCCTCCGGAAAATGCATGGGAGGCACTGGCAGTGTCCTTTGCCACCGAATGCAGGAGAGAACACGGTGGTTGGAGGCAGTTAGATGTACAGCGTATGATGCAACCGGTCAGACGAAGTAGGACGTTCGTTGTGATGATCTTGGACTTGAATTGGGGTGTTGCTGTGATCTAGTTGCGGCCGCACGCCCTGTACGTTATATTCGGTGCGAGGGACTAATTCTTGATTTGTAATTACTGTGTACGTTCACAGCACAATAGATTATGGATAATTCTGAGTAGAACAAATAAGCAGGCTGTACTATACTGTGCATATGAGGTTTCAAAGTGAACTTAGAACCCACTCTCGGGTGGAATTACAACTTTCCTGCCAATGTATGAAGATGAACGCAACTCGTCAATCACTTTTCTAACGTTCTCAAGGGAATCCTTGGCCACAACCGGGCGAATAGCACCCTATATCCACAATACTCAGTCTAATGCTTTCTGACTCGGGAATTATTATAGCTTACGCTTGCAAATAACTCGAGCACCGCCTCCCCGTCTTCGTGAGAGCCATACAAGCTAGGAAGGACTAGACGAACATGAGCAGAAGCACTAATTATACCGAGTGAATGAAGAGCACCTTGAATAGAGCTTCCGAGAAGATTAAACTCTGAAACAGCTAGTGTGTCAGAGCTGGCCCCAACCTGAGTCGGGGGGAGTGAGGAATGACAAAAACATAACTCGGACGGGATAAAACGTACAATGACTGCTTTTGCCATACTTGGGAAACTCTGTGCGTTTCCGGCCAAAGCAGCAAGCGACAGATTGAACGCTGAGTGTCGACGATGAAGGTCAGTTTAAAACTGTCTAAAACACGGCGGCGCAAACCCACTTTGAGAATTTGCTACGAAATCGATGGTAATGTCAACAGTGAAGCCATTCTTTGTATTCTGGTCCAGTTCGATCAGATCAAACGCTCTGATGGCACCAAGCTCGATTGCCAGGTCGCGAGCTTCTGGCTTATTGTCGCAGACGTATACTGGGAGGTGTTTGAGAAATTACTCTGCCCCGGGCGATAATTCTCTACGTACCAGTGGCGCCAAAATACTTCGCATATTGCACTGCTAGATGCCCGAGACCTCCAATTCCAAATAACAACACTCGGAAATTGGTTCCTCGTTTAATCTGAATGGATACCATGAGTGTTAAATCGTCGTAGCCAGTATTGTCCGACATACTCCAGCGGTGTTGTGGACTGCATTATATGCGGTAAGCCCTGCATCTGCAGCAATGGCAGCAACCTCTACAGGTACTCCTGCGGGCTGCGCAGGAATGAGAGAATGACAAGAGTCTATTTATTCGATGATCCACTCACCACTTCCAGAAGCTGATTTTGCTTCACGACAACATATGGGGCGTAACCGCCATCGAGACCCAGACCAATACTATTCAGTGCCGCAGGAGTTCCGTTGAGCGATTTGACACAAGGGTTGAGTGCATAGATCGTGTAAAGTTTGCCTTTCTTCACCGCCTTAGGGTCAACGCCTTCCCCAAGCCTATCGAGCAAGCGCGTGAGTCGAGGTAACGTCGGAGACATGATACACCACTCACTCCACGGGGACACCAGCAATTTCATGGCCTAGGATGTACTTCCTCACATCCAAGGTGAGGCCAGTCAGAAGGGTAACGTCTGAGTGACATACTGTTGACTGTAAGATTAAGGCGGGCAAGGTAAGAGTACCATTAAACATACCGCCACTGGCAGCAACCTTGATGAGGACTTCGCCTTTGCCGGGTTTGGGAACAGGGTGATGCCTTTCGATGACCAAGTTCTGATGTCCTGGCTCATATAAAGCCGCGAACATAGTATTTGGAACGGAAGTGTGAGACATGTCGAGGAGGTAGCAGTGATGTGTTGCAAAACTTTAGCGAGAGGTTGGCTGACTTAAATACCCCGCGAAAGGCGTGTGCAGTGCTCAGATATACTGAGAGAAATGGAGTTCCGGCTGCAGACTATGGACCCAATGTCCATGAGATCCAGTACATAAGACATCGTTCGCATCTGGAGTTGTGGCACTCTACTTTTCCCATGGGAAAAGATACGTGAGGGGATCTAGTCGGAATCATCTTCTGACCGAGTCTAATACTCGAACCAGTGCTGCCACCTCATAAGTACGCTGTGAGACGAGGCCCGCGCTGGAGTTCGTGAGACAGCGAACAATTCGCGGATAGCGCTTCACCCGCTTGAACAAATTGTGCAAGACGGGGAGGTGCATTCGGAGAACTGTGGGCGGCCAGTTCGAACAGAGTTCTTGCTATGCAGGAAGTTCCGCAGATAAGAATGGAGCGCCAGAGTAGAAGTGACTTTGGGTCGTCCTGGTCTGGAGCCTTCTGGAATAGGAAGTAACCTTACCTTGGAGCGTATTCTTGCTGGGTGTGCCCACCATTCGGGCGGTATTTTGTTTGATAGACGATGTACAGTGTATAGATTTTGAAATTGTAGCGGCGAGGGGGACTAAATCATAATGAGAGCCGTGAGAAATTAACAATCTAGCTCCCACCGTCATGGCAGACGCAGTATGTGAGATTTGCAGATTTGATTGGCCATCTCGACTTAGATTGCGGATTCCAAAATTCCAGAACATTGGGTTCCTCGTGCGTTGTGCGCTAGAGCTTGTTTTGTGTCCTGTCTAATGAATAGTATATCTCTTCAAGTTGCTTCTCGCATATGGCTCCGCGACTTCTTTCACATGGATCAAGGCACCTTGCGTCTCCCGAAGAGAATGTCGTTCCTCCGCATGCAGTCCTCGACACATCCTTGCTTACATGTAATGCGCTACTTTTGGCAAGCTAGTTCTTCGCGTTCGTCGGCCAAAAAGGCAATGCTACGCACGTTCTAAAGGCCTGGCCTAGCATAAGAGAACGGATGCTTCTCAGCAGTCCTCAAATCTCCATCCATGAAAGCATCCGTATTCCTCTGCTACTCTGCCACTCTCGTTGTGGGCCAGAAGATTGTGTTGACCAACGATGATGGGTGGGCTACTGCAATGATCCGAGCGCAGAACGACGCCTTGAAGTCAGCAGGTTATAATGTATGTATGCAAATTTTGCAGATAAAACTAGTCCAATGATATTTCCCTTCAGGTTATACTCTCCGCTCCCGCAGATAACAGGTCAGGGACAGGTTCGTCCAGTGCGCCGCCGACGAGTCTGACAGAACCCTGTCAATTCAACACTTGCCCTGCTGGCTCACCTCCAGAAGGATCAGATCCAAATGATCGTAAGGACCTGGAATCCGTGGATGAGGACAGTCTCAATAATCTAGTCATTTAGCCCGGATCAACTACGTGAACTCTTTCCCCGTCGATGCTGTGCGATTTGGAATTCAGACTCTTTCTCCTGAAATCTTCGGAAGTGCACCAGACTTTGTCGTGAGTGGACCAAATATTGGAAGTAAGTTTTCATTCGTATTTACCATTCTTCCGACTCTAAATGGTGGTTATCTTCAGACAACCTGCAGTCACTTGGTGGTTCCGGGACTGTGTACGCGACATTCTCCCTAGAATGCTTCCCGTGTTAACGATTTCATTTCATAGTGGTGCTGCAACCGAAGCAAGCCTTGAATCCATACCCGGCGTGGCATTTTCTGCATCTAGCAGTTCAATTAGCTCAGTCTCCTTCACCACTCTCACGTCCGCTCCCAACTCTAGCGGTACTCGCGCAGCGCGTATCTACGCAGCCCTCACCACCGAATTCACGGACGCTCTATTGGCTGCACCAAAGCCTTTCCTTCCTCCCAATATCAGCGTCAATGTCAACTACCCACCCGTAACAAGTCGTTGCGCTGCCGCATCGGACTTCAAGTTTGTGCTGACACGGGTTGTACCCAACTCTGGGGCTACGGATGTACAAACTTGTGGGACGACACATCTACCTGGCGAGTCAAACGTCATTGCACGTTCAGATTGCTTCGTCAGTGTGAGCGTGATGGATGCCCACACCAAAAGCGATGTCTCCGCTTCCACTCAGGCATTTGTTCTCAATAGGATCTCGAGTCTCCTGACTTGTCTCCCGAATTAGTCTACTGGTTGTCTTCTCTATGTTTTGGAATGCATGGGTTCTTATTAATAAGTTGACAGCTGGTACCCTCTTATTTGACATGTGAGCTTTGAAAGACGTGTACCGTGAGGCTTGGAGTTGATACCGTGCGCAAAAACAGGCATATTCGTGGACGCACGTTCATTCCAGAGCTTCTTGCGGTGTTCATCTTCAAGGTCAAAGCGTACAAAATTTCCTGGACAAGCACCCTCTGTAACTCCACATCTCCCCGTTATTCTTAGCCATGACAAGGGCTTTTTTGTGCTGTTATATTTGACTGCATCCACTTTAGCTCAAACTAGGAAATGAATCTTGGTGAGCAACGATGATAGATGAGCTACAGCAGCCATTCGCGCCCAGTATGAGGCGCTAAGAGACGTTGGTTACGGTATACGACCGCTTTGTGATTCTGGCGTTGTCTGATATAACTTCGATAGGTCTCACGCACATAGGCAATCGGAAAACCTATTATCATCTTGGCTGGGCGATTCCTATCGACCTATCCTGACCATATGTATTCGTACTTGGATATTCGAAGGTGTACTTGACTCACACTTGCCGCGTGTAGTCAGAATCAAGTATATGAATGAGTTTCTTGTGGATGTACGATATAGGTACGCTAGCACCAAAATTCTTCGACGTCAACTCCCTCGACCTGGCAATCAGTGGGCCTAATATTGGAAGTAAGAGGCCATCCTCCGCAGCTCTCAAGAGCGTGAGTCTAATGTATCGGTTTTCGGCGGAACTTGGGGATAAAAGTACTCGGCTGTGGAACAGTGTACCTGGACTTCATCACACGTTTTTATCAGAAGTTACATTAACAGCGGTACGGCAGTTGAAGCATCCAAAGAGTAAATACCTTCTGTCCATCCCAAGCTCCAGTTCGGTGCTCCAGCAAGCTGCAGCAAGTCTCGTACATGACCTTGGAGTCTCGATGAGAGCAGCCCTGGCACACAGGAATATGGTCAAGTCGAGGTCCGACTCGCAAATGCCTTCCTTGCTCGGCACGCTGGAGTGTCCATCAGGTGTCCATCTGCAAGGTTCAGTAACCGACGGGATAAAGCGGAACCAATCATTTGCCAGCGGAATCTGATGTCATAGCTGGGCTTTCGGGGTGCTGTACGAAGAAGGACGTAGATGCAGCGACCGATGGGATTGTGCTGGACAGATTCAGGGATTTCTTGAGCTGCCTGCCCGGTTGAAGGTCTTGTTCCATAGGCTACTTACTGTCATGATTTGGCATATGCAATAATGACTCTTTGATCCAATTTGGCTTTCAGCCGAGGGTCACCGAGCCTGGGTGAGCTCTTTCACCTCGTCCACAATCGCCACTTCCAAGTCACTTGTCTACACAAACCTGTAGCGGGTTGCTGCAGCTTGAATTTTGAAGGTTATCTGGTGGCTTCAACTCATTATCACATCCGAATTCATCGAGTTCTGTAACGGAACCCGGTGTGTCACTCAAGCTCAGTCATCCCGATTCGTTGACTACAACACCGTAACAACACCGCACCCTTATTACCGCGTCCTTATTACCGCGTCCTTATTACCTCATTACAACCTCTCCTTGCGCTGGCAGAACCACATTTCTGCTGGTGAAAACGAGCGAACATGAGTAGGACGCGTCGAGGTCCCATCACCTCACTTCTTCTCCTTTCTCCAATCCTCATTGGATCTCTGTGGATTGCATACAAGGATTATTCGGGTATGTGGCATATTTACAGTGAAAAAGTCACATCCTGACCTTTCTCAGTGTTGCCGCAACCCCTTGAAGAGCCCTTTGATCCTGTCACCAACTTACCACAAATATCCGAACGAAACATTCTGGGTATATCAAAGTACCTGTCGGAAGACATCGGTTTTAGGACACCAGGGACACTCGAACACGCGCTTGGAGATGAATGGTTTTACCAGCAGGTTTTGCACATGCAACAAGAATGTGAACGCGTCGCCAAAGAGAGCGGGAGAAATTTAGAATGTGAAATTTGGAGGCAGCAAGGCAGTGGCTCTCATAGGTGTGTGACACCCTTCTCTTAATTTCGTTGTATAAACTCGTTATTTCAAGATTCGACATGATGGGCAGCAGACTATATAAGACATATGTTTCCCTAACTAATATCATCGTCCGAATCTCCAATGGCACGCCAGAGGGCAAGGAACACGCCGTACTGGTCAACTCGCACTTAGACTCGACGTTACCCACTCCCGGCGCCGCGGACGATGCATTATCCGTTGGAGTCATGCTGGAGTGCTTTCGGGTGCTTGGTGCGTCCACTTCTCTTCCATTGTGCTCTTTAGCTGTGCATCTAAATCTCTTTTTTACAGTCAACACACCACATTGGAGTCCCAAACATGCCATCATACTCCGTAAGCAACAAATACGCTTGCAATTTTGTACCTCCGGTTTACCCTTTCATAGTATGGAACAACGCGGAGGAAAGTCTTCAGGATGGCAGCCATCTCTTCTCTACGCAGCACCCGGTCGCTCCAAGCATTCGAGCTGTTATAAATCTAGAGGCTGCAGGTACCACCGGAAAAGAACTTGTGAGTCTGATCCTGCTCTAAATCTCCAGGAAGCCTGACACGGCATTTTAGCTCTTCCAGGCTAGCTCTGAGCAGATGATCGAGGCTTATAGTCATGTTCCTCATCCGCATGGCACAGTCATAGCAGTGAGTTCTATCAATATGCACTCTTCTTCGTTGCGTGATACACCAGTAAAAGAACGACATATTTAGCTCCGGGATCATCTTGTCAGAGTATGTGGCTTTCATTCGTAAATCTTGACAAAGCTTACAGTAATCCCTGCAGCACAGATTTTCGGCAATTTCAAGAATATTTAAATGTTACAGGCTTGGACGTATGATAATGATCACCATCTACTCACTTCCCTTACTCATACGTCTTCATAGATGGCTGTCGTTGGAAACAGTTACTTGTATCATATGCGGAAGGACTTGGTGGAAAATATTCAACCTGGTGTGGCCCAGGTGAGCGGTTCATCGATATCATTCATTGCCTTGGTTTATATGTGTTGTAGAACATGGCCGAAAACACATTAGCTCTGCTTCAGTACTTGTCTTCCTCGGACTCGCCCCTGGTATCATTGACTGAAGGCTACAAGAAACCCACAACTGTCTATCTGAATATCCTAGGCTACTTCTTCATCTACTCCTTTGCAACGGCCAAGGTGCTTTATGGACTCCTACTCGCTGCGTCCGTGGTTTTGTTACGGTCGATCTTCGTGTCTCCAACCAAGAAAGGAAGCCCACAGAAGCAGCTTGGAACACTCGAAGCCATTCGGGAAGGATTTGTTTCCTCTGGGCTTGGGCTGCTAGGAAGCTTTATCGCACCCAACCTCGTCGCAGTTGTGATGACTCGAGTATTGCATAAAGACATGAGCTGGTATGCGAATGAATATTCGACAATGCTCCTTTATGGACCGCCGGCGGCATTAGGTTAGTGACCAACTTTATTAATCTTATTTCATTCTAGTTTCAATGTCGTTCTAGGTGCACTCCTTCCCCAGTTTTTGCTCGGTTCTGTGAACGAGGTCGCTGTCTACTCTTCTATTCTTTTGATTCAGGCCGCTGGTGCCTTCTTCATTCAACTCCTCGGGATAGGGTCTGCAGGTCTCTTGTACCTTACAGGTAACTCGCTATTCGGAGCGCTTCTGTTGAACCCCTTTTTTGCGGGGTCGAAAAGAGAGCTCTCGCTTTGGACATACGCCATCGGCCAATCCATACCCCTACTGGTTGCTTCTATGTGCGCGTTCCCAACATTGGACGTTTTCGTGCCGTTGGTGAGTTCGTTACCTTGACTTGTGTTTTTGTTCTCATGTATGTCCAGGCGGGTCGTATAGGCATCGCTACTCCAACAGACCACCTGATGGCAACTATTGTATCTGGGCTAGGAACGATCGGATTCCCGCTTTTCTTACCTTTCGTTCACCGCTTTGGACGAAAATTCCTTGTCAGGAGCACCTTTGCCGCTAGTGTAGCCACTGCTATTGCTATTGCAGTATTTGCAGCGCGAGATCCGTTCGATGACATGCATCAGAAGAGGGTATACATACTACGCACTGAGAACGTAAGTCCCCCGGCGTACAATCCGGGCCTCATATTTGATGCAGTCTTCGATGTAGATCACGACAGGCGAACATCATCTCCACATTTCAACATCCGATGCCGCGCCTGGGTTCCCAGAATTAGTACATGAAATTGCTAAAGAGTTCGGCGGTCCCAGGGAGGTCCTCGAGAATGGCGAAATCGCTGTTGTCGTTCCGGAAGCTCTCGTCATGGATAAGTACAATCCCGATTGGGACCCCATGTATCCTTTCTCTTTGGTAAATCATGTTCCCCATTCTTCCGTTCTTCCCATCTCCATACTTATTTTCTCGCTGTCAGTTTTTGTCTCCCTACAAGATACCGCTATCGGTGGACTCCAGTTACATTTCCCCGTGGTCGCTCCCGGAAACGAAGTTCCATCTCACTGCCGTTGACGATGTCATCGATATCGATGCTGGAACACGTTCCTTAAAGCTAGAAGTGTATCACCCCGGACTCATTTGGACAGGTTTGAAACTACACGACGCAATCACTATTCAATTTCTGACTGATTATGATTCTACAGTCATCGCTTTCGACGCCCATGTTCTCAAATGGAGCTTGGACGATAGTCCTCCAGACGAGTATGTCCGGCACCATGTTAAAGAAGCTTCTTTCTATGGCTCCGATACGTGGAGCATAGACCTGGTCGTCAAATTACCTCCTAACGTAACTGCTGCATCGGATGGGGGACTGCTAATTAATTTCATTGGGCTACAAGAAAAAGGAATGTGGCCAGGGAAGAAGGCTGTTTGGGAGCAAGAATCAGAACAGGTTAAGGCTAATAACTTGGCGATGAGTTTATTCCAGAGGTTGGATGCATGGGTAGAACAGAAGACGGAAGGCAAAGTGGATGCACTACTTTTGGGATGTGTGGCTGGAATAGAAAGGGTCTAATATGTAGTATTTATGTAGAAAAGGCCATAGACACACATGTAGCGAAACTAAGCTACCTTCACGACGGTTTTCGCTGGACCCGCCTGAGGCTGGCTAGTGAGATTAGATCTGGAAATATTGTGATGGTGAAGAGCGTTATCTATCTAGTCAGCAGGTGATTATTAGGAAACTGTATGGTTTGTAAACAGAGGCATTGACCTATATGACACACATTTCGTAGTACTAGTGCTCTCCAATCAAGCTTGGCATCCCACTGTCGTGAGCCATGGTCCGCTGCAATGTCCTTTCTTCGTAGACCGAACGCCAGTTAACATCTACTCCGTTCTCCTTTATTTTCTGAGCTTTGGCTGCCTCTTCAAATGGCAGCCTGAGATTCCCCGTTAGATTTTCCAACTGAAAAGTGGCACTGAATGATTCCAGTTTGGCCGTCTCAAGCAAGCCAGATCGTGCTAAAGCAAAGGCAACCATGGCGTCCGAATGAATGAGCCTACACTGCTTGAGTGAGATCGTCTCCAGCAGTGGACAGAGCACCACTCCATTCGAACGATCCGAAGTGGGCGTAAGAGCCTCGAAGAGGCCTTGGGTCAGGGTCATTGGGTTTGGTTCTGGTGTTACCATGCCATCCTCAGTCACATATGGTATCGGTTGCATCATATCCACCAAGTGCAGCGTGGATAAGGAAGGCGTGCAATACAGACAGTCCATTAAAGCCTTATCTGTTACTTGCATGTCGAGGTCGAGAAATGAAAGGCGACAACCGGACCGTAATATAAGATCGACAAAGGGCACCTCTGCTAGCTGATCAAACCCATGGATGCCTGCACCGTCTAGCGCAGAGACGGCGAGATGTGATAATGCGGGAGTGGTGATAGTTTTGAAAAAACCCTTCCAGGCCGCCAAATGATGTGAGGGATCACTACCTTCGGAACCGTAGAGACCGAGTTGTACATCGAGCTCGGTAAGGTGTTGCCATACCTGCGTCGGCGCATCCATATTTCCGAAGGTAGCCTCAAACGGCGCACTGAGGTGGAGTGCACATTTACGGAGAGATCGACATGTATACGCGAGTCTGTGAATTATCTGTATTGGATTCACAAATGTCATAGGAGGGAAAGTTGTTGGATTAAAACCTAGGTTGAGGCCTAGGCTAAGCTCTGTCAATACCTCCCAGTGAATAGGAAGTATCAGAGGGTCGACTCTTTCGAACCGAAGTTGGAGCACGCGAAGTGATGATGCACCTGTGATATCGAAAAGAGGATAGTTACTTCCAATCTGTCCCTCCCAAATCTCCGTAAGCTCAATGACGTTGTTCTCCAGAGAAAGGGAATGCAAAAGAGGTGCATCGCCAGCCTTCGCTTGTAAAGGCAGCAATACATTGAGGGGAAGGCGATGGAAGTAAAGGGATTTCCACTGAGAAGAGTAGCACGATAATATGTCCGAAAACTGGGAGTAGATGATGGCCAACTCTTCTCTTACTTTTCGAGGTATGGGTGGGGTATGTTGCAAAAAGAAAGAGACGTGAAGTGGTACAGACCGAGCCCTCTCCAACCACAGTTTCAGTCCTTCCATTCGACCCAAAGATAAATTTCGAAATTCTTCATCAATAGTGTATCCAATCAACGTCGGAAAGACAAAATGAATAGCTCTCCACAGCCGTGGAGTGGTGAGCGCAATCTGGCGCCATGAGCGACAGATGGCGGTCAGCAATAAAGGTGCTTCCCCAGTACTGCACGCAGGAAGTCGATTGGTTGGAAGACATTGCAAGAAGACTTCTGCAATGATGTCCCGAGGAATTCGACGTGCAGGGGATAACAAGGCACGATGACTGTCGATAAAGCTCTGGAGCTTGTCTCGTTTGGCCTGGAGCTGAGATATCTGCTCGTTCAGTAGCCGAACTTCATCCTCCGGTTTCTGAACGAGCTTTCTGACCTCTTCAAGCTCGTCAGGCGAAGGGGCGTAATTGGTCTGAAGAAGGTAGTTGAAACGCGATTGACCGAAACTCTGTACACTGGGCGTTATTGCTTCATTTTGCCAGAGTGCTTTGAACACGCACCATTTTATTAATTTAGTGAAGGCCCTCGTTCAAAGCAAAAGTACTGTATGGGGTCCTCGTGGGTCGAATGGTCAAAAGTGTAACATCATGAAGCTTCCATTCTCGGCCTTCTTCGACGTCTTCTTCAGCGCCATTATCAGCGCGCGAGGCGAATGGGTCCATACGATGATTGGATTCAAAGCCTTGGGTCGGGCTGCCTGCCAGCGAATAGTAGGACGAAATAATTGAATCGGCAGCAAGTTGGCAGATAGGAGAATGCAGCCAAGTTTTAGGCTAAATCCAAATTTTCGCTTTACCAAATATTTCTTCCAAGGCCTCGGGACCTGGATAGCCCTTTCATTCCTTTATTCAAACAAGTTCGACCGGCTGTCTGACCCCTGCGATGTTCGACTCAACTGCAGTAAAGTCAATTCTTCTGTTCTCCCTCTACTACGCTTCTGTCGTTTCTGCCGCTGTTTTTACAGTCGGTGTTGGGAAGGATGAAACAACTGGGTACGTCCTGGTACAATACTTTCTCAATGAATCATATTCTTATTTTTCTTGCGTTTTTTAGGCGAAAGGGCATCGGTTTCGACCCTTCGGTAATCATGCCATCTGCTGGTGACCAGATTGTTTTCGAATTTAGAAGTGGAGTCCATAGCGTCGTCGGTGAGTTTGACTACGTATACGTTACTGCTTTAGTCAGCGGCTCAATCTCTGTACTAGAGTCCACATTCGAAGATCCCTGCACACCGAAACCGGGAGGTTTCAACGGTGGTGTCCATACGGTGTGTGTCTTTTCCTTCATCGGATTTTCGGTTCCCCGCTGACTTCTAGTGGAATAGGTTGCAGATGATCTTGACGTAGATGCAACGGGGTTGCCGACTGTAACACTTCTAGTGAATGACAGTCAACCGCTATGGCAAGTCTTTTGAAGTTCGCTCAAAAACAAGGATTCTAAAGTCATGTCAGGTTCTTCGACCAGGCCGGTGGGAAATGTTACCTAGGAGGTGTACTCGCCGCAAACCCAACTAGCTCCCAAACTGCCGCTGGTTTCAAGGAGAACGCTTCGAAAGCTGGATCAGCACCCGTCAATGCCACTAGCACCTCCAGTAACACACCGGCTCAGACAGCTCCAGCTTCTTCCCCAAACACCAATTCCAATTCAGCTGTAGGTTTCGTTCTTGATCGCGTTGTGGCATCGGCGCTAGGCCTGGGGTTACTTGGAATGGTAACAGGGATCTTCTGAGTTGAACATGAGATTTACTTGGACATATTCGATTTCTCCTTGCACGGACAGATTTCGGAATATACGTAGACATTCTTTTATGCGAATTATCGTATAATATTGGTACTTATAATAGGTCATAATGGTGAAATGGTTATACCCGTGTAGTGTGAGAAATCGTGCTTTCTCTTGAACTATCACCTTGGCTAAAAGGTAAATTCTCCTTGACATCCGACCCATTCACTGCCTTCAAAACCTCAGAGACTCAATTGTTGACCGCTTCAACCTATACTTCTTTTTTCGAGTTATCGGAACACTCAAACTCTCGCAGATTCTTCTCGTCGATATCCAACTTGGTCTTTACCTGATCAATTGGCAACTCATGAACTGACACCGTCCTCTAGCGCGTCTTAGGGGCGGTTTGACTTCGTACTTGAACGTTGAACCAGTGGTTTTGTCGGCAGTGAAAGTCGAATTTGTATCGCCAATGCTGGGATTCCGCCGCTACTTTGAATGATGGATACGAAAAGGGTGGATGACATGATCTTTTAAAAGGTTCAACTCGTCGAGAGGTCACAGTCCGAGTAAACGGTCGGGAGGGTGTCGACCAATACATTCGTCGGCTTGGCAAGGTGCGTACGGCGTGCACATACTTTAAAACATTCTGCTAAACAGATCGTTGTAGTCGGTAATAACGGTTTCGTCTGGACTCTAAGTTGCCTGTGAACCTAGCTCTTCATCGCGAGGGGCAACACTTTGGTACCCTTTCGAGGCCCACCATCTGCAGCCTTGAGCCAACTGGTAACACGACGGTGTCCCGCTGATTCCAATCTGGAATCACCGCATATAATATGTGTGGATCCCCCATGAGAGTCCAAGGAGAACTAGCATGGTGTACTGTATAGTCGCTGTCACGATCTCCAGCCCCATCTGTCGATGTATTCATGGACGATGGCAGCCATCTCATCGCGGCAACATTAACCATTTTTAATGTCCTATATCATCCCAGAGGTCAGTGTCTTTGTTTCGTTCACAACAATCCTTTATCTGATTCTCAAGTCATGAAAGCCATTGTGTCGACGTCGGAATATCGACCAAAGGACGTTGATATCCCTTCCCCAAGAAGCGGAGAATTTTTGGTTTAAAGTAGAGGCCGTGGCTCAGAATCCAGCAGACTGTAAGTATTCTACGAGTCTCCCGTTGGGTACTTGACTCATATCTAGTGTGTAGGGAAAAATCTTTCCTTGGTACCGGAAGGTCATATACTCGGATGCGACTTCTCGGGAACAGTCCATGAAATTGGTTCAGACGTGGATGAAGAGCTAAGATATGTCGGAGAGTGTGTTTCAGGATTCGTCCATGGAGATGCAACTCGAAATGGAGCATTCGCAGAATTCGTCGTCGCCCTGGCTGACCTCTTCATTCACCTGCCCGATGAAATATTCTTTGGAAATGGTGCTGAACTGGCACTTGCATCTATTACAGCTTGTCTCAGTCTCTATCAAACACTTGATCTCCCCATACCTTTCGATGCTAGTGATGTTGCGGGCTCGGCTCGGCTCAAAGCCCCAGGCTTAGGCCTGGCTTGAGAGGGCTCAGGCTCACCAAACATTGAGCCCGAGCCTTGAGCCGCCAGAAGCCCGAACCGCCAGAAGCCCGAGCCGTAGGCAGGGCCCGGCTTAGGCCAGGGCTTTTGGGTATCACTTGCCTACAGCCACGGGTTGCACTTTCCATCATATCGTCTAGGGCTCAAGCCCCGGGCTTAGGCTTTCAGAAATGTGAGCCCCGGCTCGGTCAGGTCTGGCTTCAGGGCTTGAGCCGAGCCCCCAACATCACTATTCGATGCGCCACCCTCATCACCTCCAGGCCTTGTTGTCTGGTCTGACTCTACCTCTGCAGGCCGATACACTATCCAACTCGCCGAATTTGTAGGTCTACATATTGCTGTAACTGCGTCAGCGAGGCAGCCCGATTATCTCAAAACTCTCGGAGCTGACCAGATTTTCGACTATTCAGACTCTTTTGCGGACCGAGACATCTTCGAAGCTACTGGAGGCAACGTATACCATGCAGTAGATTGCTGGAGCGAAGGCATGTCGCCGTACCAAGTCAGCAAGTCCCTTAGTTTCGAGCATGGTAGGATTGCTACCCTGCTTCCCTATGAAAGCAGAAAGAAAGGAATAGAGACGAGTCTTGTTTCTGCCTATACCGTCTTTGGGAAGGTGTGTGCTTCTCCTTTACCAGGCTCACTAAATCTCAAGTTCGATTTGTGACTAACAGGATGTTGTTTTCCAAGCCCCGCAGATGCTATGGTTGCATCTAATGCGAATGGTTACGCAAAATTCATTTCGAGGTTGCTGGCGGAAGGGAAACTCAAGTTTGGTCCAGTCAAGGTGTTTCCTCACGGTCTAGAGAGTGTTGTCGATGGGATGGAACACTCCCGTCTGGGTAAGGTGAGAGTTTGGATATCGCTATCAGCGGAGGTATTATACTTATCAGAGTTTCACGTAGCTTCATGCAGGGAAGACTATCGCAGGTAGTGGTATTGGCGCGCCCATTAACGTGTATGGATATCACTCCGTGATCTTTGGTACTATCAGGGTCTAATACCTATGTGTAGACCTAAAATTCCCGAATCAGCCGGATGGGAGTTGAAACCCCCATGCCACGTGGCGTTCATCATTCTTCCTCAACGTTCAGGAGTGAGAACCCATGATTCCTGTCATCTAGCCATCAAGGCGTACGCCACATCCTTGGAGTATTTGGTGACTCGCGTTGGATCGCGTTTTCAATGACGTTTCAGTTTCGCGTCGTGGAGGCCGAAGCAGGCGCCGGCCTGAGCAGGGCTGTTGCTTTTCCCGGTGTGCGCGCTTCTATTATTCCAATCGTCGTACGAGAACTAATATTAAGCTTCGTAGACTCGAAAGATGATTTCCCGGTGGGCATGGCGTCCCGCTTCGGGAACCATTGTGACAGTGAGAAATAGGGTACTGTTCTGGACAGGTCACGGATGGCTCAAGTGGAAGAAGTCTGGAGCCATCACCATATGGGATTGAGGCACGGTGCATCATGCTTCAGGCAGAAAAGTGAGGCCGGTCGAAAATTGGTCGGTGCTAAAAATAGAACAAATTTTCGGTGCGACATTAAGTTGCGGTGCTTTCTTCAAATGCCTCGGTCTCCTCAATGACAAGGCTTATGGTCTCACTAGCAAGCTTGACGTCGGTATATTCGCTGTCGATATCGGATTGCTCCAACCAATTGCAAGCGAGTACTACGGTACAATATACCTGGACGGTGGAACGAAGCTTTGAGGTTTTGAGAATCTTTAACATGCTAGGTTCCGATTTCTGCGCAGGCACCGCAAGCGAGAATGCCTACTTCATCAGAATTTAGACCTCGGGTGGACGAATCAAACACAAAGCGTTCCCCGACGAGACAAAGCGGACAGGCAGTGTCATCGTAGTCCTAGGGATGAGGGAGCACCTCGTGCTCCCCAGCATATCATTCTGGATTAATTCTGGATCCACATGGCACGTGCCGGGATGCGATAACAGTTTTGTATTAGCTTCCAATCTGGCTATAAATGACACCCTATCCGCGGAGCTAAACCCCCGTTGGCCCCACCCATCCTCCCACCCACTTCCTACGATGGCTGGCATCGCTCAAGTCGAAGCTCTCGAGATCGCTGCTGAAGGCCACGTGAAGGAACACGAATTCAAGGACGAGAAGGCATCCATCCGCGATTCGTCCTCGCTGGAGCATGTCCTCGATGGTATCCATGACGGTCTCGAGTTTCCTACTGAGGAAGAGAAGTTGACGCTTAGGAGGGTGGCAGATCTTATGCCATGGAACGCTTATCGTGCGTGATCACGTTAATGATACTGTCTCAAAAGTTCACTCCCTCTCCATATAGTTATTGCCATCGTCGAGATGGCTGAACGATTCTCAGTGAGGCTATTTCAGGTCCGATTTGAGCCCGGCTAACGGATGTCGAATAGTTCTATGGTTGCAGTGCTGTTTTTGTACGTTTTCGCATTTACTAGATATACACAGAGTTCTGACCAGTCCGAAAAGACCAACTTCATACAGCAGCCTCTGCCTGAGGGCTCTCATACTGGTGCTGGCTTTACAGATGGTCAGTCAGGTGCCTTGGGTCTCGGACAGAGGGCATCAACTGGTCTCACGACCTTCTACCAGTTTTGGTACGTGTGAACATGTCATTCACGTCAACGCTTGATAATTGACCTATGGTATTTAGGTGTTATGTGACTCCTCTGCTGGGAGCATACATTGCAGATGAAAAGCTTGGCCGCTACAATACCGTCTGTCTCGCGGTGTTTATCACCTTGATTGGTCATATCTTACTGGTTGTTGCCGCTCTCCCTGGGGTGATTGAGCACAAGGGTGCTGTCGGTGCATTTGCCGTAGCACTGGTCGTCATGGGGCTTGGAACGGGAATGTTTAAGGTGTGTATATACCAATACCATGGAGGACAACATTGACATCGCATACGATGTAGTCGAACATCTCTCCATTAATCGCCGAACGTGCGTACATACTGCCTTACTCGTCACCAAGGAAGACGTTGACACTTCTTTGACCATTTAGAGTACAGACGTACTAAGCCTTTCATCCGCACTGAGAAGAGCGGAGAGCGTGTCATTGTGGATCCGGCTCTCACAATAGCTCGAGTGTACATGGTAAGCATAGAAGCTGTGTTGTGGATACGATTTACCGACTTTTCCACGTAGTATTTCTACCTATTCATCAATGTTGGTTCTTTGATTGGCCAGATTGGAATGGTGTACTCCGAGAAAGTAAGATATCGCCAACTTGTTGGTTGCTTTCCTCTAACCATTCCGCCATTCTTCCCATAGTATGTCGGCTTCTGGCTCGCATATACTCTTCCCACCATTGTTTTCTGCTTGTGTCCGCTTGTTCTGTGGGCAGGCAGAAACCGCTACGTTCGGTAAGTTCTCAAAAAACGATACTGCTCACTTGCTCATTTTTTTGCCTTTATAGGGCTCCACCAACGGGCAGTGTCACAGCTTTAGCTATGCGTTTATGGGCTTTAGCCTCCAAGGGCAGATGGTCACTCAACCCTGTTACGACTTGGCGTCAGCTGCGTGCCGATGACTTCTGGGAAAACGTCAAACCCAGCAAACTTGGCGACAGGAAACCAACCTGGATGAACTTTGATGATCAATGGGTCGACGAAGTCAACCGTGGATTCAAGGCTTGTGCTGTATTCGCTTGGTATCCTATTTTCTGTGAGTTCAGTTCCTTCGTAAGTATGAAAACATGCTAAAATTGACTCGTGTAGGGCTGCCGTATAACCAGATCAACAACAATCTTATCTCTCAAGCCGCAACTATGACCCTTCATGGCTTCCCCAACGATGTGCTCTCCAACATCGATTCGTTCATCCTCATCATCTTCATTCCCATTTTCGACCTTTTGGTAAATCGAACGCAATTCATTAGATGGATCTTGCTGATATATTATTACTACTCAGCTCTACCCTGGCCTCCGACGCGCTGGAATCAAGTGGACTTCGTTGAAGAAGATTACTTCAGGTTTCTTCACTGGTGCTGCTGCAATGGCCTGGGCCGCAGGTAGATCAATCGCCGTTGACTCATGGGCATAATCCATGGAACTGACCGCGCTCTTCAAGTTATCCAGCATTATATCTACAAGACCAATCCCTGTGGCTACTTTGTCTCAACTTGTAAAGACGCTGGTGGCAACGCTATTGTGTCATCCCTCAATGTGTGGACTCAAAGCGGATCGTACATCCTCATTGCCTTCAGGTATGGTTTAAGGTTCTACATCAGTTTCCAGTGCTGACTGGTTGGTCTCATACAGTGAGATCTTTGCCTCAATCACTGGACTTGAGTATGCTTTCACCAAAGCTCCGACAAACATGAGATCTCTCGTCATGGCCGTCTTCTTGTTCACGTCGGCCTTGGCTTCTGCATTGGGAGAAGCGCTTGTTGGTGCGTACTGTTATACATACGCTCAAGAAATAGTGGACGGAACATCTTACTTGCTTTTATCATATACAGCACTCTCCGAAGACCCTCTCCTCGTGTGGAATTACGGTTCCATGGGTGTCCTCGCCGCCGTTGCTGGTGTCTTCTTCTGGTTCTCCGTGCGTGACCTCGACAAGCAGGAAGACAAACTCAACAGCATCGGGGCCGACCATGCTGCTCAAGTTGTGGCACACGGTGATGAAAAGGCTTAAACGACGTATCTTCATCGGATTTCATGGGATTTACTTCTTGTTGTATGTAGCCAATAAGTGCATTTTAATGTTGGGTTCACTTTCTTCTCTTCCCCACTTCCTATGGCACCATGAGGCTTGCGTGACTTTGCATATCTCAAGTGTTCATAAACGTTATATTTCGTGCGGATATACACGGTAGAAAATGCGTGTGTTTGAGAAAACGGACGGCAGTCATCAATTAAACTTCACTGGTCAATTCTAGTTCCATTCTGATCCATGCACCATTCTGGTCGAGCGCAAGGTGGCTGAGTCCCTGCAGGCTCATCTCCAGCATCCTTCAGCAACAAGGCGACGACACCGTGGGCCGGAACGTTATGAGCCGTGAAGTTGCGTACCGCAGTGCCGTTGTCGGTATGAGTCCACAGATCCTACATGTGGTAGATCAGAAAATGAAGACAAGATACGAAAAGCCACGATCCTTACCCGAACTGAGTACTGTCTTCCGGCACGAATCCATGGAGATTCCGTCAAAGTGAAGGACATGTCCGCAGGTTGGTCCAGGACGTTGATCTGGGAGACGTCGAACTGAGTCCTACTTTATGCAAAGGAAGAGCTTGCATACCAGCATGAATACCGTCCCATTCTCACTCTCACCACTCCAATACTGTGCAGGGTGAACAGAGTCGAAAGTCCAATCGCGCTACGAAATGAAGATGACTGAAGAGCTGCATAGCATGATCGAGAGACATACATTGAATCCCCATCGGAACGGGGAGACGGCGGTACCAACCACATTGTCCTGGTTAATTGCTATGATCTCCGTGTTCTTGAAAACGGACAGCATCTCGTCCGTTACTGTTGGTAGCTGAAGTGACGTTAGTGGAAACTGTTCCAACGCAACAGGGGCGTACATACATTAGTTCCCTGTTACGAATAGCCGTCAGTAAGATGGCGAGCTACTGAAATCTGAAGAAGAGCTCACAATAAGTAACGGAGATTTCAGGAAAGCCCAAGCGGTGAAATGGGTTTTCGCTTCTTCAAAGTTGAGACCCTCGTTCCCTACTTCCAACTGAAATGAGGATGAGGAGGTAATTCATTGTCGAATATGTATTTTGACCCACGATATCCATGTCATTATGGCCATAAAAGTCTGAAGCCCAAGTGATGAAGGAATTCCTAAAGTAAGCGGTTCAGCTCAAGAATGCTGACAAGTGAAAGGGGTACCAACTCGTTGATAATACTAGTGATAGCCGTCCATCCTTGCCCTACATCATCAGTCGACTAGTGTGGCGATACGAGTTGAGCCGATAGAAAAATGATGCATTGCGTAGTGTCCTCACCCTCCAAGATTGACCGAGTCGTCTACCCCAAAGCCATGGTTGCTCCTGAGCGAACATTAGTTGAAATAGCCCAGGAACAGACGAACCCACTTACTCTTCCCCACTGACACAGGGAAAACAAAATGGGTTCTCTCCCGGTTTCTTTTGCAAGATCGGCAATCGCATCTGCCATACGGGTAAACTCTATCATTTGGTTCGTCAGGTGTGTTAAATGGTCCGATCTGAGAACTGCGTACTTCCAACCATTCCCTCCTTGATCACCTCGTCGAATGGCACTGTATTCAACGGTGTTAGCTCATTGCAGTGTGGCCCTGAGTGACCGGCTTACCGGCACAGTTATCGTATCTATTGGAAATTCAAATGAGAACGCGAACCGTCTGATAAGGATGCACGCACTTCAGCAAATCAAAATTCCACTCTTCTCGGAACAACCTCAAGTCCCTGATAGTCAACAAGCGTCAAAACCACCGTTGTGAGCGAGTAATTCTTTTACCAACCTTGCCTCGTTCTGGTATGATCCGGGGTAGAGCTGACAGGTGAACCAACCGGAATCGCTGTACTGGAGGCAAAGTGAAGAGCTGGACAAGATTTGCAGGAGGAAGGTCTTACGATTCCTGCTTTTCTGAAAAGGATTCAGTGCGTTGGAGCAACGGAACAAGAAAGAACGTACAATCCCAACTGGTGTATTCTATCTGTAACGTTCCTCATCCCAGAAGGGAAACGCGTCGCATCTGTATGTAGATCTGAGTTTGCACAGTGACTGGGGTCAAAAAGTTTACTCACTGACAACAATGTCGCCTGCAGCATTACGTTCCTTCTCAGGATAACAGTCATCGATGTTCATGTAGGTGAAACCAACGTCCTAAGAGTTGTAAGCACCTTGCATCAGACCTGAGTGCAGAAAAGCTTACCCGAAGTCCTAGGTCAACCAAGAGTTGAGCATTCTGCATGATTACAGTCTCATTGATATCACACTAGTGGTGAAATGAGCCAAAGACAGGGAAGCAAGTACTTGAGAGAACGTACATGGTATGCATTCCAAGCTAGCGGGTTTTATTTCAGAAGATGTAATAATAACAACAGGCGGATTGACATACTGTTGTAGCCCATGACTGCGAGCCTGTGTTAACAAAGATAGATCATTTTTGAGTGAACATAATGCTTACACGGAAGGCGTCCGACGCCATTGTCCAAAGCCTTCGTCGGTGGTGCCTTTGACACAAGCGAAAACCAAGATATAAGAGCAGCAATACTCAACGTTAAGAACGTCATTGCAATTGTCCGAGTAGTGATCACAAGCACGATTCCATCCCGAGCCGGACTACTCTTATAACCTCTGGGAGAACCGCTTGTAGTTCCCTTTTCGTCTAAAAAGGTACTATTCAGAGAAGACACTTCAGGAAGAGAAATACGGCTGCCGTACTCGTCGAACCACATGAAATGGGAGGCACAACTAACGACAATGGACGAAAATGGTCAAGTTGTGGTTCTTTGAATGAGGAATATCATGAACGGACCGAAAGAATGACGCCGGTTGGTTGAAGTAGCTTGATCATCTGCCGCAAATAGCAAATAGAGCGTTAGTATGGGAGATGGAAGAGTTGAAACAGCACGAGGAGAGTGAAAGCGTGTAATTACAAAGCGGGAGAACACCGGTAGCCTGTAATGGCAGGAACAACATGTGGAACGGGGGATAAGTGGCAACGTACCGTTTGGATGTAACATGATCTTGTAGCTTCGTCCTCTATTTCTCCTCTTCGAAACAAATGTCCTTTGGTTGATGTTAGATGGTGCAGGATGGTTGTACAGCGCTGGTTGTAGCTACTAGCGGACGGCTTGTCGGCAACGTCTGACAGGGGTCGTTAATGCTGTGTGTTTCACTTCGGTTCGCAAACGTTTGACGTTCAACAGCAGCATAACGGCTTCAAAGCTGCAGCAGGTACTCCCAGGTCGCTAGAAATGTACGGTCAGTAAGCAAGTTAAATATACAAATGAAAAGTGAATGATGGAAGGCGTACCAGCTGATTCTAGACCCGAACATCTCACCGTATCGCTGAGCGCTGAACCCCCGCAACAAACGTTTCTCCATTTCTTCAGTCTCGGGCAGTCCCAGAAAAAGCGAAAATTAAGAAACCCAGATGAGTAGCTGATGGAAAGGGGCGAGAGGAAAGCCAAGGAAATGCGCGTTGAGCAATGAGCCTGAGGTCGTCCAATGCATTCAGCATTCCCACGGCCAACGCTTTCTTTCCTTCTCTCATCTCACACGCAGGGTCGACAGCCGTCATGCTCATACTGTAGGTCTCAGTCAGACCATGACGCTATATTCTGAGCGATCTGTGGCGGTTTGGATATTTGGGAATGTTGCACGCTAGGAACTCTGCGTCATCAGTATGTCGTTCTTACCGGTGCTCGTGACCTCAGCTTGACAGTCTTCCCTTCTTCAGATAGCTTCGTGTTTGAAGGGTTTATACTTGAATTCCGCTTCGCCTCACCGGTCACATCTTGGTCGTGTGTTTGATGGCCTACTAGAGCCATGCTTGTATGCGCGTCATTTCCACCTGCTATCCTTCCTGCTGACATGTTCGACAGAAAAAACCGTTCGCATATGTGTCGGACAGTTTCTGGAAGGGTCCATACTGTCAAGGTTCCATTCCATGACTATGAAAATATGGACATCTCTGACTACTTCTCAGGCTTGGGTACGTTACTGGCATTTAGGTTTTACGGTGTCTGACACATAGGTGATCGCCCCCAGGTTACTTTCTCACTCATCTAGACCCTCGGTGTCTCTCTTTTACCCACCTTGTCAAACTCCTCAGTCAATACGCTGAATGGTGTCGCGTTTCATCGGTCGTTCTCAATGTGAACACGCCGACGGTCGTTCAATTGCTTTCAGATGCATCCGGACGGTACAGCCTAGCAGCTAGTGTCTCCGCAGGCAAAGGTGGCGGGCGAGAAGATGTTCGTGAAGAACGTATCAAAACACTCGAAGCTGTGTGGCCTCGTCCACTAATTTATCCGACGCCTGTTCAACAAGCACATGCTAACGCTGGAATTGGCTATGGCGAACCTTCTGCAGAAATGTTCGGCACACCGTGGGGTCATTGCGGTGAGACTCTGTCGTTTGCATCGTACGCTGAGCGCTAGCCTTTGCCTTTTCGTTGTCGAAAACTGATCTTGTGAACTGTTAGGATGTTCAAAACAATGCACCGCGGCCAACCACTTGGCACTCTCGCATTAGGCGTAAAGCCGATGAACTCCATCGTCCCTGGCACAAATATGATACCTGTGTATGCGATCCAAGAACTCACGAACCTCAAGGATATAGTACAAGTACTAAGAGTTTCTGGCGCAATGCGGTCCATGTGCCTAAACTGTGTTTATTTGACGAAAGGGGCCACGATCGAGGATTACGCAGTTACATTCGCGAAACCGGAAAATGACAGATAGTGGGCAGAGAAAATAGCGCTAGCGATACTTTTTTCTGCAAAGTTGAGCACGATATTCCTGCGAAAATAGGGTCCGAATTCTCGTTTGTTGGCAGTTGCCGATTGAGTGAATTCAGAATAGGTTCGCTTGTAGGAAATGAGATCAGTCAGACTGAAACAAGTGGTCATCCCCATTTGGCTATAGTGCCACCCGGATGCGGAGTTTAAATCGACCGAGGGGCCGGAGCCGTTCGGCAGCTATTGGGGGTTACAGTGCAAAAGCCAGCTACGCTTGTACCGGCCAGCCCACCCAGCCATTCCAGCGCTGCGACTGTGCCCCCAGTACCACTCCTTCCCCTCATAAATTATCCCTTCGTCCTCTCCCCTTTTTTAACTGAACAGTAAGCATCATCCTCATTCCTATGCCTTCTTCCAATCGCGATCCAGTCATCTCGTTGCCCTCGTCGTCGTCAACGACCACCAAACCCATTTTCAATACGCCTACAGCGAAGGGCGCGCGTTGTTTGTTTGGCCCCCAAGTCGCGTCGCGTCTCTCAGCCTCGCTAGCCTTGGGCTGGTTCTTATCAATGCACTGGACATTCTTTTCATGCTTTTGCTCTAGTTTGCGTCCAGGATGAATGCTGATGACTGCGTTTCTCCCTATTCCATGTCTCAACTTTATTCAGATGCCCAAGGAAACCACTAAAGCAAAAGTGGGTACTCGGATCTTCTTGTGGTTCTCTTTCACTCTTCGGGATGTCGTTATGCTGGTTGAATGGTCCAGACGGTCGTTATCGAGTGGGGAATCAGCTTTGTTGATTGTGGTTAGGATTGGTTCAAAAGGGTTCAACTACCACTATACTCCGACTTTTTCACCATTCAACTTCATCACGAGCACCTGGCACTCCAAACGTTGTCTGCGTCCCTTCGGAACCCTTGTCATCGTTGTGATCGTCGTCGACGATGTCTCACACCTGACCCGTTCCACAAACTTTCTTCTTCTCTCTTCTCTCCTCTTCCAACATCCGTCCGCTCATCACCGTCTTGTTAAATAGCGAAAGGCCGCTGTGAAGGCTGTGAAGGCACCTCGCAAACCCAAGAAAGACCCCAACGCCCCCAAGCGCGCTCTTTCCGCCTACATGTTCTTCAGCCAAGACTGGCGTGACAGGATCAAGGCTGAGAACCCCGATGCCTCTTTCGGTGTGTCGCTCCCCCCCATTTCACGTCATTTTCCTTTTCTGACTGTTCACATTCACAGGCGAGGTAGGCAAACTCCTTGGTGCAAAATGGAAAGAGCTAGACGACGAGGAGAAAAAGGTATGCTGGCACAACTACTTTCCTGAGTTTACCTCTGACGAGTACTCGTCGACTAGCCCTACATTGAGCAGGCTGCCAAAGATAAAGAACGCGCCGAGGGCGAGAAGATTGCATACGACGTATGTTCTGAAATACACATACGTGCACCTTACTAGTGCTAACACAACGTTACAGAGCGGAAAGAAGAGCGCCGAGAACAGCGACAAGGACGAAAAGGACGAGGGTGACGCGGCTAAGGACGAAGATGATGATGATGATGATGAGTAAACATATTACTCTTATGGATAGATTTTCGTATACAACATCTCCTCGTTCCCACTCTCATTGTGTGTGTCAGATCTTGTACTTCTTTCTCCTACTTTAGTAGCTTGTCGTGTTGTCGCGCTGCCTCTTGATCTCCCCTTCTCTTTATTTGTATTGCTGAATGATAGTTATTTTCACTTCGACTTGTTTGGTACACGCTGTGAGGCGATCATGAATCATGACATTGGTGACGAGTGAGACAGCTGCTCGTCATTGCCCATCAGTTTCGGGTAAACAGTGAATCACTGCTGATCATTCAGAAACAAGTCTCATCTCTACCAACGAGCTCGCCAATCTACTCTGTAGCTAGAGTATCCATCTCGGTTCACCCTGGCCTATGCAGGTGTATGCTCAACGTCCTTCACGACTTGACTGTTCGAAGCAGTTGTAAGCTGGATCAATCACCTCGACTTTGGTTGCTCGAGGCAGGTTTGAGTGATGAATCAGCATCTGGAGTCTTGTGAGATCATGAAGTTGCGGAGAAATCCAATCAATTCATGAGTTGGGAGTACAAGTGCAAAATAAAACATCCAACATAAATAGTGACGCTACTAAACAAACGAAAGCAGAGTGAGTTGAGAGTAGTTACAAAGTCCTGAATCGCGAGATGGGTCGATACGGTGGAATAGAAGAGGCAGACGGAATAAGTGAAGAAATAAGAAGTAGGGATTAAGAATTAAGGGCGTCCATGAAAATGGAGAAGGGAAAAACAAGCGCCCAGCGCCTGTCCAATCAAGGCTGTCGAAGTAAGGCCTCCATAACTACATACGTGCTCGCATCTTTAACCCTCAGCCCACAGAATACCGTTCCATCTCTAACAAAGTCTATCCAACAAATAAAACTCCTTCCTCGTCTCTGTGCGCGTTCCGCTGCTTTCCTCGAAAGCACGTTTTTGGTTTGAACGGGCTGAGATAAAAACCCTGACACGGCAGTTAGAACATCTGACACAGTGATTAGCTTACCGTCCTTTGAAGTAACGGGATACTGGAGTGGCTGAGTGGGGTTAGTGTAATTTTGAGGGGAATGCATACCTTCGAATGAAAATTCCAGGACTAGGTATCCGGATTTTATACCTGGTGAAGTGGCTTGGTCGTGTACGTTCGCGTTAGCAGAGGTGAAAGTAATACTGGTGAGAGGTCGGGTGACGTCGAAGAGAACCCCGAGGGTGCTAGGGTGAATAAGTGGGTTGAGTATAATGTCACGAGGGGAGGACGGTGTATTGGGACCGTTATACGGTGGGTTGGAAGAGTTGAATCCGGATGGATTGGATGGATGAGCCGGTGTATTGGGGGGCGCACCCGCACCCGCATATATTGTAGTGAATGACGACGCCTGAGGTGATACAAAAGGGGATAAGGTTGCGGTATGATGAGAGTGCTGAGACGCCGGCGAAAGAAGAGATGTATGTCGAGAAGAGGAATGGGCCGTGGCGTGAGGAGATTGAAAAGTGTGGGTCGACCCATCAAATGGTGAGGACGTAGATGAGTAGAATGGTGAATTATTTGGGGTCTGGGGGTGCAAGGAAGGCGAATAAACCGATTGTGAGTAATAAGAAGGGGCGGGGAATTCTAAAGTAATAAAGTGGTAAAACTTAAATCTTAACGACAACAGAGCCCGTAAGCCTCACCCTGTGAGCCAATCGTAGAATATGCGCCTCCAGGAGACCCATCATATTTCAATGATGCATATGAATAAGTGGTCGCAGGAGTATCAGTACGACCACTTCCATGATATGAGCCCGTAGGACTGAAAATATGCGGGGCATTCGAGCTGGGAGCGCTGGAGTTTGACGAGCCTGAAGTCCCTTTGGTCCCTTTAGGACGTGGGACATTAGGATCGACTTCTGTGAGGCGGGGCATCATCTGGGAAGAATACAGGAGGGTTGATGAATAAATTCGCACGTATCAAAGCTGGGCGTCGGCGGCGAGTTGAGAGTGGGACTTGATAGGACGACGGAACTGCTCTCGGGATCTTATACCCCAATTGTTTGGCGAAAATCATTGAATCCCGAGTCCCGCCCCGCCCCTAGGGCGGACCCATGCGTCGGCAGATCCCAAAAAGAGTAAGGGGCGCAAGCTTGGTGCAGTCATGGCGGGACCGCATTGTGTTTGATGTTCCGCTAGATATACGCAGATATGAGCAAATAGCAATGAATTGAGATAGCTAGAGGTGTGATCTATTTCCAAATACCCTGCCTAATATGGTGCTTTCATCAAGCCAACATCAAGCTCTCACAGGCATTTTGACGGCGAGAGGTTTGCCTAAGAGTCGAAACGAGTCATATAGAAGGTCCGAGCCCCTGATGATGGGAAAAAACTGAATGGATTTGCGCGGAGAATGAGCAGAAACTTTGGTTGAATCGGCAAATGTTTGGGCATAGTGGGTTGACAAACATGATGGATGTTCATTTCGAAGCACAGTCGGTCGGCAAAGTCCGAAAGGGCTCCATATAGAAAGCGATGGTTCGTTTTAGCCCAAAAAGAGAAAGGCGGGATCGGCGCCGGCCGCAAAACAGACGCCCACCAGCGCCCACCATGAAAATTCAACAGAACAATGCAAGATGTAAGAATGCATAATATACAGTGGTCACAAACAACTACTATACAAAAAATACAGGTATATATCACTGGGTACTGCCCATATGCCCAATTACCAGGGGCGATATGCGCAACTTGAGCGCTTCTTCATCCTCTCGGTCAACCTCAAGTATGATTTCACTAGGCATCTGCAGTAATTTGCTTCCTGATCTCTTCAAACCTCTTCGTCTCACCCTCTGCCTTCTCTATTCTCGAAATCAGCTTTTCCTCCCGGCCTTGCAAACGCTGCTCGACGCCAAGTACGAGCATACGGACTTGCTCGATATGTGCCGCTAGCCTCTGACGCTCCTGCTCAGAGTCTGGGGGTGATATAGAGGTGGGAGATTCAGTTGTAATAGGTGCAGTCATAGACCGAGTTGGTGATGATCGTGAAGAAGTTGAAAGGGGACTAGCAATTGTGTTGCTGCGCTGGTGCAAGCCTGTCCGTCCTATTGTTGCAGGCACCGGGGCAATGTCGAGTGCAGACTGTTGTCAAGGTGGGATGAGTTGAATGAAGTAAGTCCTAATGAATGCCGATGCCTACCTGCCAGTTCTCGCCTGCTAGCTTTGCCAGCTCCCTCTCTAACATCTTTTCGCGCATTTTACCTCTGAAAGGTATCGTCAAACCTCGGAAGCTGGATGAGGGAGCAGCGGGGATCGTACCTCTCAATTTCAGCCATGCATCGCTCATTCTCTCGTTGAGTGCCTTGTAGCAGTAATTCGAGGCTCTGATGATCCTTCTTGATGTCTTCTACCTGTTCAGGAGTGTATCGTTGGGATAACTGGTCCTGGAGAATTTGGATCTTCATCTTGAGCTATCGAATACCAAGTGAGAATAACATCGAATAACCAGAAATACAGCACGTACTTCATCGCATTCCTTGTCTTTGTTCAAAAGTTGCCTACGAAGAACATCTTCGTTCGACTCGTCGCCTTCTCTGAGTACTCCAAGATCGTCTGCACCGATAGCGAGTGAAGGTCGAGCAAAGTGCCGTACACTTTGAGCTTTCCGACTATGCATTGGGTATCAAAGTCCTTCCAGCCCGTAAAGGAACGTTGTGGTTGAGGTGGTTGAGGGGCAAGATGGGTTGCGACCACGTGTTGGACGCGACGATCTGACATGTCGGCAAGTTGTTTGTTTGTAGGTCCTTGTATTTCTTTTCTCCTTTCGTTTGTTCGGTTGCTCCTTCACTTATATTTCCACGGTTCGATTCTTTCGGATCTTTGTTTCGACTTGAGCTGACGAATACCTTTCATAGAGAATGCCAGGCCCTAGCAATCGAACGAGTCGAAGAAATCAACGTAAATCTCAGGCTCGTCGAGCCAAGCCTGGTGGCACCCCTGCTGCGTCGCGTATCGTAGACGCTCTGAAGGACCTTTCAGAGGATGCGTCAGAACAGAGCGGAGAAGATGACCGGAGACAATCTTTTGGAAGTGATTCCTCATTAGGCTCACCCGAATTAAGAACTCCAGCTTCTCCTCGGGCTGAAGGGCAGGTTGTCGTGGCAGGTGTGAAGGAGATTCTTCTGGGTCAGGACTATGTTAGAGGGGACCAGGATGGCAATGATTTCATTGTCATCCCAGTGCACGGTGCGAACGCCTCCAAGGAGATACCAGCATGCGCGGAAGATCCTTTATCGTCGGATATACCTTCAAGTCACCTGCCGACTCCGCATTACTCTGATGTTGAGGACGAAGAAGACCGAATTATTCTGGAAGAACCATGCATTCATGATCCTGGAAACGGGCCTCGAGTACGAAACATTCGCGCGTTCCTCAAGTGGCGTTATTTTGCTCAAGCACCGGCTTTGGACGACCCTTTGAGAGCCGAATTCGCTCAGGAGGAGGTATTGCAGATGTTAAAAACTGTGTTGCCAGAGGAAATGGCAATGGTGTGTTGCTAGACTCTGTTCATGGTCGTATCCATACTCATACACCCGACATACTAGATCCTGTGGTATAACAAGAGCCGCGCAACTAGTCGGATATGTCCTGCATGCCATCGTTTATTCCATGTCGGTGACGTTCTACCAGATGCAATGGAATCCAAAACCTCGGTCAACAAAGAGCAGTCCAAATACATGTCACCTCAGCTCAGACGTGAACAAGATCTTAGTGGTCTTTGTATGCGCTCATCTCGTTCTTCCTGCTCCCGTACTCATGCACGCTTTTCTTAGGTTCATCTATGTGTTTCATTCTCGCAGCTCTCAACCAATGCGATCCTCTGGCGATGAAAGCTGCATGGGGCAGTACGGCGGAAGAGATTGACGAAGAATCATGGAATAAGATCAGCGAAATCTCTCGCGACAGTTCATCGAGTGCAGCTAGCAACCTTCTCATGGTCTTGCGGATGACACGTTTACCTGACTTGGGTCTGGCGCAACTTTGTTTCCCTGATGTTGATTGGGAGTCTACAGAGCAAGCATAAGGCGTTGCTTACCTTTTCTATCTATCATGATCCAGGTTTATACATTCGGGCAATTAGTATCCATTTTAATGGTGGTGGATTTTCACATAAAGTTTTGGTTATCATTGGTGCTTTCGGTATTTTGGCGGTAGGACGCATATTGTCTAAAATTGCATACTGGACAGTCTCAATATGTATTCAATAGTTGACTAGTAATACTTGTCATTGGTACAGTCAAACTGTCTACTATGTGAAGGTCTGACTTGTTGGATGGCATCTTTCCAAACGACCACGATCACTGGTGGATCGGAGCACTCATCCAGGAGGTCATTTTACCAATCTTCTTCCTTTCATTCTCAATTTCGCTTCTGGGACGTGGAGGTCATCCTCATGGAACCGCGAGGTTGAAACGGTTGTGTGCCACTTTTCAGATGGAAAATAGGATTTCATCCTCGGAGCTGGACAAGGCTCGAATCTTGAAGCAGAGTGGCATTGATTCGGTGCACGACATAGTTGACGAAGATCAGTCTACCAGAGCAAGTATTGGAATGCCAGAATTGGCTAATGGCAGGTTAATCGAATTGATGTAATGTACATACGTACAGTGGTGAGCAAGTTAAATGACATGCATTCATGCGGTAGATCAGTCATCGAAGAAGTTGGATTCCTGCACCATCTGCCGTTACCAGTGCCGAGCTCGATTGAAGGTACATCCTCGCCTCAAGACACATATGTACAGCAATATGATAGGTATCTACTGAGCATGTAATGTTATGGTATGATCTACTTTGGACCGTTCATAGCAACTTGCAAGAAAAGCGTTCGACAGATGGATTACATGAACCCACGCACATCTGCCAATCATCTCTTGATCCCATCGCTCAAAGGCATGCCAAAAAGTTGTTTGCTGTTGTTCCTCCATGGAACGTAAAAGGCTCTGATTTTAGCGTAGATCTATCTAGCACTACAGTTGGGGGGGATCATACAACTCCGGGTAAATGAAAGCGAGCAAGAAGAAAAAAGTGAATGCGTGGGTGATGTGAAAAGACTGGATAACTTAGGACAAAGCTCGACTCAACTCGAAGAAAGCATCAATGCACAAGAACATGAATATGTCGTCAAAGAAAGAAGAAAAGAACAAGAGAGGAAAAAAGAATCACGAAAGAAAGTGGAATTCACCAGGATATCCCGCTTCTTTGGTCTTTTTCCCTCTCACTGACGGGACCAGGAGCGAGAACTAATTGCTCAGTTCCGGCCCGCTTGCTGGCCTTGACTCTTGTTGCCTTTGACCTTTTCTTCTACTGGGGAAGATTCGGCAGCGGCAGGTTCAGATGTCGCAGTGGCCTCTACACTCGAAGTGACTTGCTCAGCAGCACTCGAAGTGACCTGCTCGACAGCACTTGAGCTAGCTTCGGCAACCTCGCTGGTAGCTGTCTCGTCACCCTTCTTGCCGCCCCTGCCACCTTTCTCTGTGGGTTCAGCGGTGGGGGCAGACTCGGAGGCAACTGCGGTGGCGGTGGCGACTGCAGACTCGGATACGGAGGCAACCGCAGTAGCGCTGGCTGACTCGGATGCGGACTGTTCGACTGAAGAGGCGGTGATAGAAGCAGGAACGGCCGACTCTGAAACTGAGGCGGTCACTGATGCAGACTGTGCGGCGGAGGCGGAGGCAGAAGCAGAAGTAACAGGTGGGAGTGAGGAGATCAAGTTGCCACTCGCGTCGACATTCTGGTCGGCTTGGCCGCAACGAGTGCGTTGTTCCTCACATTGAGCAACGGTGAAAGCGGCACCAGAGTTGGCTGCGTCAGCACAGGCGTTCTTCTGGATGTCGCAGGAGCGTTGGAGGGCAGCAGCAACGTTGACAAAGTCGTCAGAGCCTTCAACTTGGAAGCCACGACCGCCTGCTGTGACAGCTGGTGCTGCAAAGTCGCCGAGAGCCTCCGTGAACGGTTGGAGGTTGCCAGCTTGACCAGCGTTGCCATTGTTTCCATTGTTCTGACCATTGTTCTGACCATTATCCTGACCGTTGTTCTGGCCGTTGTTCTGGCCGTTGTTCTGACCGTTGTTGCCAGCGTTGTTACCAGCGTTGTTGTTTCCAGCCGTGAACTGAACGAGAAATGAGTATTTAACAAAAAATATGAGAATGATCAAAGCTTACGTAGACACAGTCATCGAGAGATCCATGCTGGGCGACAGGGACGATTGCAGGCTGGTGGTTGGATGAAGTATTGATGGAGCACAGACGATAGTCACCAGCCGGAAGACCATTCGAGACGTCGGCCGTCAACTCGCCATTCTGAGCGGCAGCGTTCAAGCCCTGTGAAATCCCATTCGTGAGCGTCTTGACGAAACATATACAGAGGAGGCGAATAACTACCTTGAAGAAAGCAAACTTCTTGGGATCGGTAGGGGTAGCCTGAGCCAAATTGTCCAGAAGTTCAATAACGACGTGGGAGTGACCAATGATTTGACCCTGGCCGTTCAGCTGTTGAGGAGCAGCGAAGTAGTTCTCCTGAGCATTGACGAAAGCTCCGGTTTGCATGTTGTTGATGGCCATCCTGATCTGGAAAGCTTGGTTGACGCCAACGGTGCCAAAGTTCTGAGGGAAGACGAATTTGGCGCTCGGCATGTTGTCGATGGAGGGAATGAGACCAATCGGTGCCGGATTGCAAGAACCGGTCGTAATCTGCTTGCCATCTGAAGGAAAAAAGGATCAAGTTCGTTTCAAATGGGCTGGAAAAGAAAGAACTTACTGGTCAAAGGGGTGTTCGGGGCCGTAAGACAGAAGTTGATAAAGTTGTTCGTCGAGGTGAGCGATGCAACTTGACCAGCTGTGGGAACGTCTTGTCCATCATTAGCGAAGCCACTGGCGATTACTTTAGGGTCCAGAGCTAGAGGTGGTCAATCAGATAAAGATGGACCTGAGGCGAGCTGACTACATACTAAGAGAGGTTTGAGGGTCATTAGGGTTGTTATTGCCCCCGTTCTGGCCGTTGTTCTGCTGACCGCCATTCTGTCCATTCTGGCCATTGTTGCCGTTGTTCTGCTGACCGCCGTTCTGGCCGTTGTTCTGCTGACCGCCATTCTGTCCATTCTGGCCATTGTTGCCGTTGTTCTGCTGACCGCCGTTCTGGCCGTTGTTCTGCTGACCGCCATTCTGTCCATTCTGGCCATTGTTGCCGTTGTTCTGCTGACCGCCGTTCTGGCCGTTGTTCTGCTGACCGCCATTCTGTCCATTCTGGCCATTGTTGCCGTTGTTCTGTTGGCCGCCGTTCTGCTGACCGCCGTTCTGTTGGCCGCCGTTCTGACCGTTGTTCTGCTGGCCGCCGTTCTGCTGGCCGTTGTTCTGTTGGCCGCCGTTCTGACCATTATTCTGCTGGCCGTTGTTGCCATTGTTCTGGCCGTTGTTCTGCTGGCCACCGTTGTTGTTTTGGCCGTTCTGGTCATTATTACCAGCTGCAACAAAGTCCTTATTAAATAGATGGCTTCTAACCAATATCGAAAAACGCACCAGCACCCCCGTTACCATTGTTATTGCTTGTAGGTCCTGCAGGAGACGCAGTGACGGTGACGGTCTGAGTTACGACGCTGACAGTCTAGGTAATAGGATTAGCATTGGGTATACATAAGTAATGAATAGAAGGATCCACGCACAGCACAGCTCTCTTGATTGTTGCCAAAACCGCCTCGGAAACGGTTGAAGTCGAAGTTGTTTCCCGTTGGAGCCGCTTGTGCGGTAAATGCCGAAAGAGACAAAGCGAGAAGAGTGGCGCAAAGAGGTTTGGAAAACATTCTAAACTTAGATTTCGATGATATGAA
Source organism: Moniliophthora roreri (assembly GCA_001466705.2). Lineage (NCBI taxonomy): Eukaryota > Fungi > Basidiomycota > Agaricomycetes > Agaricales > Marasmiaceae > Moniliophthora > Moniliophthora roreri. The sequence goes on from LATX02000182.1 coordinate 581,990, forward strand.
GACGTGAAAGCAAGTGAATGAACTCGTGCAAGGATGAAGAGTTGGAAAAGGAGTGGGATGCTTGTGAGCTTGGTTTGGATTGACACAAGTTAATCCAGCAAAGTCAAAGATGGAGAAAGTCGGACACCAGTGTCAAGTGGAAGATGGATCCAAAGGAAGACGCACTGGGCGACGACCAATGTAAACGAAAAAATCAGAGCAGGAGATGGAGGAAGAGGGAGTTAAGGAAGGAAGGTTCAGAACGGTGCCTAGCCCCCTTATAACTTGGCCCATATTGCCTGTCTCGCACCGGCTTCTCGGCAAACATTTTACCACGCGTGTGTTCCTGGATGGTTACTCACACTCACAAGTTGTACTCACACAAGTTGTACTCGCCACTCCTGTCTGACCTTGGACATATAGATTTGTACAAGCTCAACCTTCTACCAGGACAACCTCAAATCCAGCTTTATTTCTTAATACGTTCCAAATGCCTCGGTTCTTTTGCTGTTCTTCGGTCCATCTTGTGCCTGGTTGTCCAACTCTCTATTTTCGGATATCTCAGATTCTCATGTGCAGCGGTCATCAACGCCGATTTCACAAATTGTTTACCCCGCAAGTCACTTTTGCAACCGACATATCTCTGATGAGTTGAAAACATGTGTTCCTCAACACTGATTCTCTGTCAACACAGCTCACAGCTCACCACGAAGCTCTCGCAAGCTGTCCAACGTCGTCCAGACACGGTTTTCAATGACGTTTGTATTCGCACGATTCACCGCTATCGACTGTTAAGAATCATCGGCCCTTCATTTATGTCAGGCGTACCGGGTCTTGTAGACTAAATCTACTCTGAACTTACTCTTTTTTTTTGGCATTATTCCCCGAGTCCCAGGTTACCGTAGCGATCCTGAGGCCGCCGTCCAAAAAGCTTGAACAGCAGCTGAGCTGGCCTCCGACTCCCGAGGTCCGTCTCTCTGTGGCAATGACATTACGTTGCCTACTCACGCGTCGCTTCAGCATGAAAGGCATGGTAACTCATTTTCTCTCAGAAATTGGCGCTACTGCCATGGACACAGCACCTCGTCTAGATCTACCTCCAAGCTAGAGAGAAATCTAACCAATTGGAACACGGAATCGCTTCCCCGTTCCATCCATGATATTTGTGTGCAGGACATCCAGTCTCTCCCGCGTCATATTCCTTGCAGTCGACTACTCTTAGCCTAAGCCCAACTTCCCCATCAACTCGTATCCTGCCCTAAGTAATCGAGCGTGCTCTCCGATTCCTTCATAATACCAAGCCTCGTGCACGTGTACTAGTGCTGAGTCCATCGCGACGCGACGTCACAACAACTCTTAATGATTCTGATGATGGAACCTGCAACCCGTCTGCACATATGCTTCCAGTGCCACCAAACTCCGGGAACCATCGTCTATAACCAGTACTGTTCGGCTCCTCGTTGGGAAACAACGATCAGGAACATAATTCTACTTGCTGTGAGTAGCCAAGCCTCCTCCCTCACTCTCGTCAGTCCCGTCTTGCCTTGGGAGCCCTCCTCAGATACTATCACCATCGGCATCGGAGAAATATGTCTCTCTCCTGATACTCATGATCCGTTGTCGACGAGAAATCAGGATTCAGAATGTAGCTCGGACTCGGCGAGTCGGCTTTCTGTTCTTCCAATCTTCCACCAGCTTACTCACTGACATGGGTCGATTGATCAATACCACTCTTACCCATGTCAATCGTCTCTTCCTGCTTAGCTCCGAAGCCCTAGTGATCAAAAGCCGTCCTTCTCCTCTCCTTTTCTGGCGCTTCTAAACCTCCTGAATCGTTCCCGCTCTTGTTCTCGAGTCGTTACTAAAAATATGAGCGTTGATGTTGGACAGTTGCTCGATCTCAATTGACCCCTGTAGGCTGTGGTTCTGATTGTTGGGGGTCCGGGGCTAGGTCCTTCAACGAGCATTCATACTTAGCGCCCCAGCCCAAATGTTACAGTATGCCTGACTCACCGCCACCGCTCATTCTGTACTCGCTTCATGTAAAAATTCGTGTCATTCCGCGCCGTCTAATCAAAAACATTCAACGACCAGGCACTACTTCTGATTGATGAATGGGGACGGAGGTTGTAATCGAGCGCTCGCTATGATAATTTATTCAAGTTCCTGAGCTGGAATATCACAAACACGTCACCACGTTGAGATGGTCGATCTGCGGGGAAGGACGTGGTTTCAGCATACATTGTGTCTTGAGAACGTCGAAGAGCACGTACACCACCATTTGTGACTTGGAAGCCCAAGGTAAGAATCCTGGTCCTAGACTGATGTTAAACAAGTTACGAAACTAACTTGGCGACTTGAACTTTGATGCTGTGGTCTGCCAGCAAACCAAGCAAGGGTTCTGGCCAAGTCAACCGACGGTTAGCTTGACAAACCTGAGGGTATAAACACAGACGAGCGTACTGATATGATGGCCGGAATGATTGCAACGTAGACTTGATACGTTTCAAGAAAACAGGCGGTGCCGGATTTGACATTTGTCCCTCGGGCAGAGACATCTCCGTCGAGTCACTCGTGGTAGTCACTGGTTAAGCTTCTTCCAAGATGCAGAACGACAATGAATAAAGTGTGACAACTTGGAAGGACACTTGGGACACGCGACTTCTCCCCAAAGCGCAAGCACTCCTTATTCGTCCACGTCCATCGAAATCTTTCGAGTTCTATAATTGAATCGTGATTCTTCATCGTGTTGAATAATACATGAATGATTTATGGTCAGCAGACGTAGAAGTATGTTGCACCTAATATTCAGAATGTTGAGATTACTGAGACAAAGAGACGGACCTAGCAGTACATATATATCCACTCTCACCTGTTCGTGCACCATCATAAGGTCGCCCTCGAGTCGAACGACACGATTGCAGATACCAAATCCTCCGGGGTAGGCTTTGCAGCCATCGCATCTACACGAAGGTGTAGCGTCTCTCGAAGATACGTATCCGTCGTAGGTCCAATAGCAGCAACTCGTGCAGCAGGTTTTGAACCATCACAAGACTTATTTGATGTCTCTTCTGGCAGCTCAAAATGTTCTTGAAGGAATGGAAGAACAAACTGTGCCGCAGAAGGCGCGAAAAATATGATCCACCATCGAAGCACCTCGGTATCTGGATTCATTTCCATGAAGATAAGGTTCAAGAGGTCCTAGAAGAGCAAACGCACGATTATTTCGCGTTTCTTGGACTGCAAACGCCAAATCCTCTGCAAACTTGGACGACCCCTGCGTTTCGTACACTTTCAGAGACTGAAAGCCAACATTCCCGTCACGAAGAATGTTTGGAAGTGTATCGCGGTTCTTGTCTCCCGTTAGGTATAGCAATCGAGCCGAGCTTGACTTGAGATCGTCCACAATAAAACGGCCGAGCTGGTCTGCATTTCCGCAGTCCTGCCCTTTGATGAGGGATGAATTTGGGACGAAAGGAGAATCGGGGTGCTGCTTGTAGATTTCCGACAGACTTGAGCCCGTTGCATGTCCAACAACGTAAAAAGGCTTTGTTTGCCAGCTGTCTGACCACAAAATCTTTAGTGATACCGAAGCTACCGAAGGGTGAATTAGCGTACCGGAAAATTCAGACGTGATTTCTAAAGTTTCGACTGCTTCCTTCCACGCTTCACATGCTCTCCCGCTGGTGATAATGACACCATGATACGCAATTCCTGGTCCAGTTGCGATAATTCTTCGCAATTCATCGATATTCGTCAAGACCGTTTCCAGAACAGGAACAGAGAATGAAGTATAACCCGATGCTTGGAATCGAGCTTCGTATTTGTCTTCCGAGTCTTGGCTTGGAGCACGAAGTAGCAAGGCTACTGAGTCTTGCGGCATGGTATCTGGGTCACAACTTTGTCGTCGTAGATGGTAGCGTCGCGGTGGTGCGGCTCATCGTGCGGGAAGGTCCCTGGCGGCCCGAAAACGCAAACTTATCCGAAATTTACCACGAATCTCGACTTGTAAGGATATCAGTATGCTGTCTTCATCGCTAAAGGAGATGTAAACGCCCTCTGGACCAGCAATAAACATACCATCATTCGTCATCCGAGAGGGATGTTGCAGCCAAGTTGCAGCGGTGTTTGACGTACAGCCAGAGTTGAGAGCATCGGGTACGAGGAGAATTGCTACAACGAGGGTATATGTGGTCGTCTGACATCGAGCGTATTTTCAGCGCGTCAAAACGCTGGAGCTCATCTCAGGGAAACGAGGAAAGCTATCCAGAACGACGAAGAAGGCGTTACTCAAAGAATTCTGGTCTGTAATGCGGCTGACGCTTATTTCCATGGCTTTCTCCGGCTCGTACAGTACCAAGCATTTCTAGGGCTCGTCAAACTCGTTTCCGGCTCTGAAGATCAATGGATTTGGCGAGGATCCCACATCGGACGATAAAAGAAAATATCTCTCTCTCTGGATGTGAAGCTTGACCGAGCTGGCAAGCTTTGCGTTGATTTTATATCATCCCTCAGGCCTCAGTCAGGATGCATATGGACGACCCCGGACTTATTCTATCGCTCGTTCCATGCTGCACCCTTCTCTCATTTCATGCTTTCGACTTTCAAATGTCCGAAGAACTTTTGGCATCCGTCGGACAACTCTTGGTATTTGCGGGCACCTCTTTAGACTCTAGAGGAGTTGTCTTTGCCTGCGAGGACTATGGATTGTGAAAGGTAGGGTTTCTTCCAGGTTAGGCGTCCCTCTACTAATGCTCACGTCTCATAGATGAATGCGTTGACCAGGATATCTACCTTTTTAGGAACACCAATCTCCGACTGAAGTTGATGAACTTTCTTGAAACACTTGACCAAAGCCGCGAAGCGAGAGACGAAACTTGAACTTCTCACTTTGCATCGATCGCGGTAGCAGGCTGGACCGAGCAGCCTGTCTGTCACTCTCCAGAAGCTCCGATTCCTCGACGTCGAAAGACTCGAATCCGATGACATTATGGAGTAACCAACTCAGGGCTACTATCTGTCTCCAGACGAAGATCCGGACATGTAAGAAAGGATGGATGAAACTTGAGGAGCTTGGGATAAGCTTCCTCTTTGTCGCAAACGAAGCATGTCCTGGCAAATCGACCCCAGTTGGCAGTAAGTAAGTTGCATTCGCTCATCTGCTTTTTCTCTGGATTGAGGACACGAATCAAGCCTAGTAGGATGTTTGGTGTAAAGAAAACTACATTGCCACCCTTGAGTGCCGATACTACCGAGTTTCACTTCTCCAAAAAAAAACATTACATAAATACTTTCAATGATTACACTGACGTATACGTATAGTATGTCCAGCTATACAAAACAACCGCCGAAATAGGTATACGATGTCAAGAGTAGGTTATTGATACACTAGCGTGTCGACATGTGCAAGTCGTGAGGATCGAACCGGTAGTAATGATGCAATATAGGTCATGAAGGGGCGTGAAAGGTCGTGACGAAGAAAGAGGGAACAGGTATACTAATAATATCCGAACCGCGAGACTCCATCCAGTTGGTCTACCGCGTGGGGCTCCAAATTCCATCCGCGCCATGTTGGTGGTTGGGGTTTACTTGAAACGTTGTGCTAACTGATGTCCGAATTGCTTGAAAGAGTATTTTGTCTTGGAGAAGAACGCAAGAGGTTCCTGCACTTGGGTATCGGTGTTGATGGGAATACTGTTTCCGACCGTGGTATTTGTGGCCTCGAATTGGTTGTTGTTAGGTGCTGTATCGGAAAAAGAATGAGCCACACAAGGAAGATGGTTTCACATGTCTGATGACTCACCAAACCACCAGAGCGTGGTGATACCAACGGGGAAAGTTATTCTTGCCTGTGATATGCATCAGTGAGAATTCCATGAAAATGTGACTTGGATCACATACCTGCAGGCCGCGGAATTCGATGGTGGTTTGCACTGGCTGAGGATTCCAAGAACCTCCACCTTGATCATTCCCTAGGAACAAATGACGTTCAGAAATTGATGAATGATCCTATGAAGGAACTTACAGTTCAAAACGACCAAGGAGTATCGCGACCAATCGGCGGAATTGGTTCGCCTGGTGACAAAGCCAGCGACACGCAGAGCCCAGTTGAGTTCGCCACCGATGCTGACTCCGATACGTTGACCGAAAGGACCGCCTGCGTCTTTAGGAATCGTAGCCTTGGAGAGCTGAGCCATCGCATAGACTGCGTAAAGCACTCAGCCGCTGGTAAGCACACGCAGAACCGGGCTACTCACATTCTTGGTTTACGTTCCATGTTCCATCGTTGTTGATCTGAACGACACCGCGGCATCCTGGGCCACCGCAGCTGTTGGTACCGGGCAGCTTGGGGTTACCGTTACCGTCGAGGGCAATGTTCCACATCAATCCAGTGCTCGAACCGTGTTCAACGGAGCCTAGAAGTATCGTCAACAACTTTTCAGCTCAGGTACGACTTAAGAAATTACCAATGAAGCTGAGGAAGGCAGATAAAGGATGCATGAGTGAGTGTCGATGCAGCTCATGGGGATTATACGTACATATTGTCCATGTACCACTAAACAAGCATTAGCCTAGAACAAAATACCGAAAGACTCGAGACGAACCTTGATGTCACTCCACCAATCTGAGCCAAGCGTTCCAGAGCATTCTACCGATTGCCCGTCAGGTCAAACGTTAGATCAGGAAAATAGGCGCCATACCAGTGAAGTAAACCTATCAAACGACAACGATGATCAGCTATTAGCTGAAGGCGATGGGAAGATTTATATCATACCTCTTTATTAGGGTAGCGATTACGGAACTGATCTTGCTGGCTAACACTTCCTTCATAACAGTGGAACGCGACACCGGCAAAGGCATTGGGAGCAGCGTCCATCAGCTGGACTGGGTATGTGCCCGCATTGCCCCAGTTGTGGTCGTATCCTACACCGCCAGTCAGCAATTTATAGCGGTTTGAATTGAGTTGTACGCACCAATCAGTTTGACGGAGCCCAAGCCGTTGCTGTTCATCAACGACCGAAGGGCACTACCGACCTGTGCTTCCAGTTGGGGAGAGTAGGTTGATGTCGGATAAGTAGGATTGTTGTTTTGAGGCTCGTTCTGAACGGAAATGGCGTAGAGGGGGATGCCGTTGTTCCGGAAGCCTTGTAAACATTTCAAGAGGTACTGTGCATCTGTAAAAAGTGAGTCAATCATCTGAATCATTAGCGAGGTAAACGACGTACATGTCTGGACTTGATTGGAATTGAGTGAACCGCCTTTCATAGTACCACTGTTCTTCATCCACCCAGGCTAAAATTGGAAATGAGTGAAGCGAGGATTTCACTGATCGAGCTTGCTTACCGGAGACCAGGGAACGACATGTACTTTGATCACTACAGCAGCGGGCCACCGTTAGATGGTTCAATCAGACGTGTATAACGAAAAAAGCACTGACAAGGATTGACAGATTGTATATCTTTCAAAACCGTGAACAAATATGAAGGCGCTCTGTTGACGTTGAAGTTGTTTAATGAGTTGTCGTTTGCAGTGTCATCAAAGCTGTAAACTGGAGACAATCGTGAGATGGATGACATCGTAGACTGTATTGAAAATCGCTTTACCTGAAGAGGAAAAGTCCGAAGCTCCCAGAGGTACCCGAATATAAGTTAACCCCGCAGCGTTCGCTCCGTCCGTCGGATTGAATAGGTAGTTCAACAAATTCCAGTAATTGCCAGAGTTTTGTTGCTAAAGAGCGATGAGTTTGGAGCGGATATGAAGGAAGCTGCAGGACGAACCTTCAAGTTGTTCATCAACATCGCTGAATTGTCGGCTGCACACTACAGTCAATCGTCCGTCGTGATGGTAAAATTAGTACAAATAACACGCACTTAGCGAACTCCCAAATCCAAAGATATTCTGGAGCACTTGATCATCATTGACCACTATATCTGCCTGTCCAATTGAGCTGGGCGTGCCAAAAGTAATGGGCGGGTTGGCTGGCGTTGAGGCGAATAACTTTGAGCGATCCCAGGTCGTCTGCCACTGCAAAGACGTTGAGCGAGTTGGTCTTGGAGTGAGAAAGAAAGATAGACTACGCACAATGTCCCATATCTGCTGACCAGCTATTGGTCGTGCACAAACCGAGAGGAGAATGGAAAGAGCGAGCGGGCGCATCTTGAAGAAGAAGACCTAGTAATCGCGACGCGATTAGAGTTGATGTTATAAAAAGAAAGCAAGGAAAGGTACTGTTTTGACAAGCTTGAGGTGGTTCTTTTTAACCGAACTGAAGAGTGTGTGACCTGACGAAGGTTTATATTCAAGGTCACCACAATGGAGCTTCTCTGGCCTCCAGGCAGTGACGCGCGCGGAATTTCAAGAGCATGATGACGAGAAAAGCTTCCGTGGAACCCATTTCATACGTGTGGCAACCAAAGTGCTGCAGATGTATTGATCAGATTCATCATACTTGCGATGGCTCGGCTTATTCTGATCAAGGTAGGGACTTAAGAGGTCAATATGTGGCTTACCACACAAGCTTACTGCATTAAGCAATGGCACTCCACCGTATCAAAGAAGGTGGAAGTCTGAGTAAAGTCTAATCGCATCATCGCCTGTACAAGGTACGATGCCAGTTCCGGGCCGAACCAGTATATCCCTCAAACAACTCCTACGCGTCAAAAAGAAGATGTTTTCTCTCATGTCTTCAGCGCCAGTTTTTACAAAAATAATACTAATGAGACGACGTGATCTTATGTCAACTGAGACATGACTCCTAAGGCCAAGAAACTCCTGATAAATGAAAATCGGGGTGTTATCGCCGATCAAGCCCGTCCTGCTCTCACCGGAAAAACCGTCCATTACTGGTACACAACTTTCACACTTGCGGAACGAGATGGAAACGTCTAAAAGAGTCCCAAAAGTTCGTCCTGCGGGTTCTGCTGTGTTGGGGATGCCACTTGTGAAGACTTGGCGGGCTGCGTCGCCACAGGAGACCCCACAGAACCGGATCCTCCAAAATCCAGTCCCCCAAATAGATCATGTGAAGGTGCTCCAGGTGCAGGCGCAGGTGCTGCGGCACCACCCGAATTACCAAAGATCGATACAAGGTCATCAAGAGGATTAGTTGATGTTCCTGCAAGGAGGTTTGCAGCAGCCGGTGTGTGAGAGAGAACCTCTGTGGCTGCCAGTCCCGATGGCTGCCCCTCCACCGCTGGTGAATCATCAAAGTCACTATGGGAAGATCACATTTTTAGATCACATTCCATCCTCGAATTCAGTTTTGCAGAACTTACAGCAAGTTCTCCGCCTGCTGTCCGGCAGCAACCGTTTGTAGCGCCTTTTGCGTTGAGAACCGGTCATCCAACGATCTGGGAATGAATGTGTAGGTCAGTACCACCCTCGAAACGACGACGTACATGAAGTGAGGAATGTACGTCACGAGGGCGTAGAAATTGGACTTACTCGGCTCCTTTGCGTTGGAGTGAGTCAGCACCGACTCTTCCACGCCCGACGAATGTTTCAGAGGGTTTATGGTATACACTCGCAAGCGTCGAGATTTCACCGAGCAATTCTTCGAGTAGCGCTGGAGCTACAGTTGTACGAGGAATCGTGATAGGCGGTCTCGGGGCCAATACCACAGCCTGTAAGGGAAAGGTTAGCAACACGCGGAGCCGCCCAAAGATCGATAGAAGGTGCATATGGTACATGTGCCCACTCCAACATGTAGGTGCACTAAATTAGAATTATGGCGGCATACATGGTTTAGGAAGCATTTGCCGAACAAGACACCTGTAAAAGCAACTTCATAAAGAGTGCTCACCTTGGCGGCACCTGGATCCGACGACAACAATCTCCAGTATATGTATGCCCTATCTCGCACATCTGGAGAATCACAGTCTGTCGTGGCTGTTTGTAGCACTCTCTGGACTATTCCTTGCGATGAATCAGGCTTCTTCAGGAACAGCTTGACGACGGCCGTTAAGGTTTGCAGTTGGACCTGAAAGAGAAGAAAAGGTATATTAGCCGTGTGCGAACTGTATAATGAAACGGAACAATACCGGATATGACTCTTCCGTGAAAGAATCAACGAATATTCCAAGCAGTTCGTCTGCGTTGTCGATTTTACTGGCATATTCTCCGATGATCCATATAAGGGAGGCTTTGGCTTCAGGTTCGTCCAGTTCATCCAAGTTGGCACATAAGGTGGGGATAATGCCTTCGTATGTCGAAGGATATTTGCGGAATATATCCTAAGAGTATATATGAGTTGAGTAATACTAACAAGACATACGGAATAGAATGCATTACCTTCATGACAACGACGGCCTCTTGAACGACATAACTCACTCTAGTGTCAATCAATTCTAGCAGGACGTGCACGCATCTCTCTGCTGCCGCATCGATCTTGATCGCCGTGTTCCCTATGGCCTTAATGCTCTTCCTAACAAAGTCAACGTCGACTTCAGAGGCGTATCTGTCAAAAACAAAAACAGTAAAGTTCGGTTTGGTGCCGAAATTCCAAGTGCTCACGTACTCTTTCAGCTCACTCAGTAACGCATCGACATTATTCTCCCCTGCTAATCGCACCATAATGTCCAGTTTTTCCACCTTGACGTATAATGGGTCGTTGTACTTGCAGAAGAAAACCCGCATCTCATTTTGAAGAATATCAGGTCGTTTCTGCAACAACAGGTTGATGTTGCGCAACGACACCCATTGGACTTCCGGTGGTGAGGAGAGGAGAGTGACTAAGGGAGGTGCCATTTTTCGTACGAGCTGCTTGATCAGGTCTTCTCGATGGACGTGCCTCATATGTATCATAATGACCTGCGGCGGGGATGAGCTATTTGAACGCGATGATAATTGACACGCATGCACCTTGACAGCAGCCAATACGACGCCCCCATTCACATGCTGGAACTGCGGGACGACACGTTCGCATATATGTTCGCTCTCCTTCTCATCGCTCGCGACGTATCTCGACAGGGCATTTAGAATAGCGACACGACCCCATTCCGAGCATTCATTGAGGGCGATCAGCAACTTGTTCAAGATGCTGGCGGATATGTTGAATATGCCTGGGTCTGTCGGTGAAACGTTTGAATTTGACGTGGCAGCAATGTGGATATCGGTGAGTGCAGCGACGGTGTTGGCCACTACCTGTAATGCGGTCAGTTGACACGACAGCAGTGAAACAGAGTACACACACCATGGGATTACTATCCGCAACCATCTCATGCAATTGTTCCAAAAAACCATTATCAATGACCAGCTCCGGCTTCAGATCATAAAGTTTTGCAACACATAACGCCGCTGTCTTGCGCACGTAAGGGTTTTCGTCTCGTAGACATTTCTGGAGCGGATCACAAAGATAGTCAATAATCTTCTCCGCACGTAGAACTCCCATTGTCCTGATAGCCAGAGCACGAACGAGGGGATTAGGATCATCAGAATCCTTCACGAACGTGTTGACAGCGAGAATAACGAGTTCGGGTTGGGTTTTGGCGTAGTTCATGAGGTAGAGGTAGACGAGTTTCTTTTGCTCCAGGTCGTCGGTCTGCATGTTTTTGAGAACATCGGGAAAGAGACCGCTGACATCTAGGCGAGAAATTCAGACTGAAATTACGGTGAATATTGATATAGACATACGCACCTTTCCCGACAGTCATCGACGCTATGACTCGCTTGATAGCATCTTTCCGCTTATCGCGATATTCACTATTGAGATCGACACTGAGCTCGTAGTTTTCACCCTTCCTGGGACCTCGGATGCTCATCTAGGTCAATAATGCTGGAACAAGTCGTGAATCTAAATTCTGAGTTCCTCATTGATGAGTTCGGAGTTCGAGACATGAGTTACGATGAAAAATGACATACCGTACGGGCCGAAAAACGTCCCAGCTGCCTAAAATCAGGGTCCAATCGACCTTACGGTTGCAGGGATGATGGTGGTTGAGAGCGAAGCTGTGAATTGGTCGTCAGCACCGGCGTCTACATACATCTTTCACCTCGACCACCAGGGAATTGCTGAACCTCAACCTTTGTAGTACTGACGGAATCTCCACACTTCTTAAGGTCCCTCTCATGGTAGAAATGGTAGAAAAAACTGCTCGGATTCTAGACAACAGGGTTCCCTCACTACTCAAGCATCCTGCACGGTCGTCGTCGTCGTGCATCTTGCCTGTATCACCCAGAAGTAGCTACTTTTCTGAGGCCTATCGCTCATTCGACTCGAACGAGTTTGAAGGTTTTGCTGAAGATGAAGAGTAGACTTTGAAGAAGTGACACGTCTGGATCCTATCACCGATCGAACGCTGATCCATGTACTTGCGGGCACATATAGATTAGCTGCTATGAAGAACGTAGAAGGAGTCAAATCACGAAGATATGTCGATACAGCGCAGTGCAGGTCCTCCAAGGTGTGCGTCTCCATCTCAAAAGTTGGTATCACTTCTCATCGCCCACTTATTTCTGCTGAACAGACACGGAATATGTCATCTTTATCTGGAACACCCTTTTGAAGTATCAGACGACTATCCGAGGATATGAAGGTCTGTACCAACGTCATTGCGCATTTATAAACCCATCTTGTCGCCCGCCTACGTCTTCGAACCAATTCATTTCCGTCAATGAGCACGTTTCGTTTGACGCTACCTTTTACTCAGGTCTACCCTGGTGGTGAGTGGCTCCCTCTTCTAAATACCAAGTTAGTTCACCTCTATATCTTGAAGATGTACAGTGTACTCTGTTCTGGACTCGCGAAAGGGTCACTTATACTATCCTTGAGTTCCTGATGATGGGACAAGGAGCATTGTGCATTGCGTAGGGTACTTCCAGCCTACATGGGTTCGGTGCGGAGACAGGTTTGCCAAGCGACGACGTGATTTCGCGCATTCTATGTCTACAGACCATCACCTTCTCAGGACCGGGTTAGTTGAAGCCTATTTCAATTCAACGCGTAATATCTCCGGATCCCACCTGGGTAAAGGCTTCGAGAACTGGCAGAAAAGCAGACGGAATGTGCATGTCGCCTGCGTAGACACTCCGGGGTTCTTCAGAATCTTTCCCTTTGGCCGTCTGGTCTTACAATGGACCATTGTCATATAGCGAAGCAACGACTTACTTTGGCTTCTCGGAGGTGTACTCTGTTCCAGATGAGCAGAAAATCATCTAACTAGTATTCGTATCTCTCCGTGGTCACGACCATGGATAAGTTAGGCTAGATGAAGGCTGTGTGAAAACAGGATACCCTACTTGATAATTGTTGACGCCATATCCACTTCATGCATTTCGGCTGCCTCGGTTGGTTAGTGGCTACTTTTTGAATGATACTTTAGCTCACCCGTTCTTCTTGCAGGCATACTCTACTCCGGATGAGCGGAACTTGATTACGTATCCATGCACCTTCTCTCGGTGTCCATGCTACTATTCATACGACAGACGGAGGTTATCTCTTGTGTGTTTGCAGGTTAGCTAGTGTTACTGCGATATCCAACGACGACGACACTGGCGCAGAGTCGAACCCGGCCAAGCTCTTCCCGGTGGATACATACTGCATCATCGTGCTTGGAAAGCAGCAGGGTCGTTTCAATCCCTAGAATAGAGCACGTCCCATCCCTGTCTTTCAAGATATCGAGCTAAATAGGACACGAACGCTCCATGTGGTTTACTTGTTCTATTTCTTCGAATTATACATCATCGGCTTTGCCGCTCCAGTGCGAAACATTCCTGGATCTACGCAGTAAGTTTATATTGTACATTCTCATCCGAGTGCTTATCTCTTCTCATAAGCCCATAGAGCTCGTTCGGAGATGAGATGAGGAGCGGTGGCTCTTCGGATGTGCTTGACGTGCAGGGTCTTCCAACGGAGCGTTGAAATTTGGGTGCTCACCGCTTCGGACCGGCTCTTTATGCATTCTCTTCTCGGTTCGCCGGTTTTGCCTTGACGACCGAAGCTGTATCATCACGCAACGAGGTATTCGAAGTTTGCCATTGCCGCTGCCAGTTAGTGGAGCTCCAGAAATAGCTTTTGTTGTTACATACGGTGCAGCGCCATCGCTTATCGGCATCTTGATACGTGTTTACAATATTCAAGCTCTCAAAGGTTGAAAGGGAATTGAAAGCCATGAAAGGTGGGGTTATAACTTATGATACTTGGCGTGAGGCTGAATTACCATTTTGAGTGGATAAACGTGATTCCAACGTGACTCGCATCGTTCACGGTGGCTCAAACCCGAACCTGTCTCCACTCTCCACAGTTGTCACGTCTTTGAATCACAGCATCCCTCATCAAGTCCGCAAATAATGACGTCTAGTCACATTCAGATTCCTTACCTACTGGTGGAGCCCAATACGTGGCACAGGCGCAAGTCACTTTGCATAAATACTAGTCCGACTCTTCCTGCTTTGCCACCGAACCTGATCAATCTCAAAACTCCTCGTCAACATAACCCGTTCATTCTCGACCTTAACCATGTCTAATGTTGCAACCTTGACTGAAGTCGCCGTGCAGGACGCGGCCTCTAAATTGTGAGTCGTACGCATTTTTCAGTGCCGAAGGAGATGCTAATACTATTGCTTTGCAGTACTGGGTCTATCAACCTGGATAACATCGGCGAAGGTACATGATCCTCATTCATGTCTATACGGCGAGGACACTTTTTCCTGACATCGCCCATAGCTGAAGCTCGCAAGATCATGTCTCTCGAGCACAAGGCCCTCGGATATCGTCCACCTCCTGGTTCTCTCGCATCTGAAGCCCAAGCCGCTGCAGCTAAACACCCGCAAGGCGGTCCAGGGCAACCAGATATGGAGCTTTTGAAGAAGGCAGCTTTGGAGGATGCAGCCAAGATTGAGAGGGAGAGAGGTCATCCCGCCCCGAAGAGTACGGTTGTTGATGGGATCGATTTGGGTATCATCGGAGAAGGTAAGTTGCCACAGATTGCTTTTGGAGAAGAGCTGTTGAATGTGGAGCTACATCATGTTACAGCCGATGCGAGGAAATTGATGTCTGAGGAGCACAAGGCGCTAGGGTGAGTATCCACTTTCCAAATTCTATTGATAGGGTAGCTCGGGTATTGACTTGCGGTCCTTGTTCACTAGATATCGCCCACCTCCCGGATCGTTAGCAGCTGATGCTCAATCAGCTGCTGCGAAGCATCCAGAAGGCAAAGGTTCTATCGACGCTGCCGTCTTGACGCAAGCTGCCTTAAAAGATGCCGCTCGTATCTCGTGAGTATCCCGCATTTGATTGTGTTGGGGTTTTCGCTGACCATGGGTGTAGGAGTGAAAGAAGGTCAGCATCTAATTCTCCGCCCAAGATGGAACCCAAGGATCTCTCGGATGATGAGACTCGCAAGCTTCAGTCGCTTGAGGCCAAACTGTACGTGATTAGTGTGATGTTGTTGATCTTTCATGTCGTTGACTCGGATATAACGCAGGCTCGACTCTACCAGAGGCACCCTCTCTGCCGAAGCACAGTCTGTTAATGACAGGAAAGAGGCTGCGGCTGAGACCACGGAGGCTGGGACGACGGCTCAATAAACGCGTCACAGTGGAGTCGTTCAAACGTTGTTGTTGGTCGATGGCATATACCTCTGTCTTTTAGCAAGTGTAACATTATCATCAGTTTTCTGGAAATAGCGTCGTGTATTTTTACTTGGTTTCTTCTACAAGAATTAATATACTTTATATCTTGCAAAACATCTAGTCACTTGAGAAATCTGAATGATGGAGGCGCGGTATTTGCCGACTGCAAGGGCTTTGTACCTTTGGGGGTGTTTCACCACGACCAAGAGACCGGCTCCGAAAGGCAAAAATCTGAATAGGGCACGATGCAGCGAAGCGCGATCTCTTCTCCATTTGCTACTCCTTTCGACCTTAACGACGATTACGACGACACTCAGCAAGTCAACAACAACAGCAATAGCAGCAGTGGTAACAGTTACTTTTCTCGGCCATTGTCGACAGCATCCTCTTCGGAGAGTATGCAGCACAGTATGGGGGTTAGAACGCCCTTGGGTGATGTACCAGAGCATGGTCCCTTTACGACGCCAGAAGTCGATCTTAAAATGTCACCGACGATGCCATATTCAACACCTCAGGCAGCCGGGTCTTCGACAACGTTGGGACCCCATTCGATATCTGGCAGAAATACATCGACTTCGTCTGTAACATATACTCAGAGTCAACCGGCATCTTCTTCTTCATCACCAACGACAACGACGGCATTATCATCTCCTTCAATCATCGTTCATCATTCTCCTCACGGTGAAAATGGGAAAAGTAATAGCAGCAGCGGGGGTGGGAGTAGTAGCGGACGACCGAAAGGCTCCAGAAAGCCCAGTGGATCCCGAACACCTACTCAATCGAGCTCAGGTAGTGGACGTGAAGGCTCATCGAGACGAACACCATCAGTATCATCAACCACGTCTTTACTCTCTGTTCCTACTACCAAGGGTAGCGTGAATCGTCCAGCGTCATCGAGCTCGTCTGGCGGTACGAAATACCGGTCAACACCCAGGCTACCCCACGACAAAGAGGTCGAGTCGGCCCCTCCGCCTTTGATGTACTGGAGTCGAGCACCGGTTTGGGGTGTATGTCCTTCGAGAACAATGAGGGGTCATACAGTAACACTAGTTGGTGATACAGCATGGGTGTTTGGTGGGTGCGATGATAGGGATACGGCAAAGGACTTGTATTGTTTCGATGTCGGTGCGTGTCTGAGCTTTGCCTACCTCTACGCATTCTTACTGACCATTGTGTACAGAAACAAATCAATGGTCTTACCCTCAAACTATTGGTGAACAACCCCCACCTTCCCGCGCTCACTCTGCTACACTCATCGACCGATCCCGTATTCTCATTTTTGGAGGCGGCCAAGGGACACATTATTCCAATGCCGTTTACATCCTCGATACAGCAACACGCAAATGGACCAAACCCATCATTGTTGGCGACGAAGGAAAGGAAGAAGAGAAGAACCCAACGTGGAAACCAACAGCACGTCGTGCCCATTCTGCTGTGTACTACAAAGGCAAAGTCTGGGTGTTTGGTGGCGGGAATGGCATGACGGCGTTGAATGATGTATGGACGTTGGATGTATGGGGTGCTGGTACTGCAGGAGAAACCATCTCAAGACCTGGGACGAGTAATAGTCATCAAACGACATCTCATCATGGTTCACCGTTGAGGATGGAATGGAAGATGGTGAATACGAAAGGGATGAAAACGAAGGACGGGACGACGATGTTTCCTAGCCCTAGAGGATATCATACGGCTAATCTGGTTGGGAATATGATGATTGTGATTGGTGGTAGCGACGGGAACAATTGCTTTTCGGAAGTATGGTGTTTGAATCTAGGTGAGGTGTCGAGTCTCGTTTGCTATGAGCATTTGCTAACTCTACCTCTCAGACACTCTACAATGGACGTTGGTCGACCTTCCTCAGTCCTTCAAACGATTATCACACACATCCACGCAAGTGGGGTCGTATCTCTTCATCCAAGGTGGTCATAATGGTGCTGAATACGTCGCGGACTTGAAACTGTTCAATCTAAGTGCGTATCTATCTCATTTCGTGTTGATGTAACGCTCATTGGCATAATGGCAGTCACACTCCAATACGAACAACGATCTGTCCTAGGCAAAGCTCCGACTGCACGAGGATACCATGGGTCCCTCCTGTATGATAGCCGGATATTCTATATCGGAGGATACAACGGTGCTACGGCATACGATGATGTGCACATTGTGGATCTGGCTGCAGCAGCATATTTGCCTCAGGTCACTTCCTTCACTGTGGAGTTGTAAAGGGGTTAACTTGATGAAATGAAATGAAAGCCAGTGGTGGTGATGCGCGGGTCGCCTTGCCCAGCTTGTATAAACATAAGCGCCCAGAACCTTGTCTTATAGCATTTTCGTCTTTTGCACTCTCGATGCCTTGTCTATCCCGTAATTTTGACGAGTAATTTTTTCCATGAATGAAATTGTGGCCTGGGAATCCCGAGCCCAACGGGAGGTACAGAACCAGCCTAACGCGCTTTTTGAGC